>JARHVA010000111.1:4960000-6160000 GCA_037957365.1 Torreya grandis | reverse complement strand
TTAACTCATAGGAAATATCAATCACAACTCCTTATATGGCCATAAACATATCCTTGCCACCATAAAATAATTCACTAAGTGGGTGAAATCTATTCCCTTAACTTACATGATAGGAAAATAGATATCCAATTCATTTTTAAACACCTCATTTTCCATTATGGTATTCCCTCTGGCATTATATCTGATAATGGTGGTTCATTAAATAATATGGATGTCAAAGCCCTTTGTGTTGAATATAATATTACCCAATATTTTTCCACCCCATATTACCTATAAGGCAATGGCCAAGTAGAGCCATCTAACAAAACTATTGTAAAGATCCTCAAAATGTTTGTCAATGACATTAGGCATGATTGGCACTTACAACTTTTCTGCACCCTTTGGGCTTACTGAATTAATTTTTGCAATCTAATAGAAGTCACACCCTATTCCCTATTTTATGGTACTAAATCCATTCTTCTTATTTAGTTTGAGTTGTCTTCTCTGTGCATTTCATTGAATCATATCCTTGATGATGAGAATTATAGATTAGATCACTTGCAAGAGCTAGAATTATTAGATGAAAAATGCATGGCAACCTTGAATAGCCTTGAATCATACCAAAATTAGTTGTGTGTTTAATACCATAGGCACATCCAACATATATAATTTGAGTTTGGTGATCTTATAATTAAATAAAACCAAAAAAATACCAATGACAAATGCAAGAAAAAGGGAAATTTTAAGCCTAACTGGTTAGGGCCCCATATCATTACCACTAACTATGGTTTTGGTGCATATAAGTTGTCTATGCCAGAAAGAGATGACCTTGATGAACCAATGAACATAATCCACCTCAAGTTCCTTTTCGCTTAAGTGACCTGAGGTATTATCTATGAGGATCATTTAATTTGTGTCATGACCATCCCTTCAATAATATATCATCCCATGTGCCTTTCCCACTAGCCTTTTCTATTTACCTCAAGTTCTAATCTTCCATCCCTATTTTAACCTTGGTTTTGATCCATTGGTACTTTAGATAGTGTCAGTGATTGGGTTCAGATGTAATGTCAATAGATGACTCAGAATTGGGGCTATCTAATGCATTCTTTGATCTAGTCATCTTTTCAAGCATTATGACAGTGAGCATGGAAATTTCATCCTTCACTTTTTCTAGTTATGTACCATTATACCTTACCATACCATTATACTTATACCTTTTACTTATTTAAAATATTGTTGATACGTAGTTAAATTCCTCACTATAGGGTGAACTACAATGGCTTGAGGTCCATTTACACTCTGTAGGCAGTACTTAGTGTTTTTTGAGGTCATCTCAACCACCCTTATTCTATGTTATCACCATTTTGTGAGCAATTTATGTCATGCTCTCACTATTTTTAGAGCAATTTAATAAATTCTCTCATCATCTTGAAAGTTAACCCATTCTATATCTCATAATCCTCCGTTGATTTGATATGCCTAAAAGACATAAAAACATGGAAATATACCAAAAAAACTCTTAAACAAGCCTCAAACATTAAGCTAGTTAGCTTATATCCATGCTACTCAGAATGTGCATCTCCTAGTTAGCAGGTATAACTAAATATTTCACATTGGTCATATCATAACCAATTCCATTTACTTGTTCTATTTTTTTATGGTGCTCTCTCCCATTTTTATGAGAACTACATCAGTTAGAGATCCACATGGACTACGTAGGTAGTGCTTTGATGCAAAGTGACCATTCATTGTTCTACGTTTGTCTCAAAAATGCCATCACCATTTTATGATTCACATCATCTAATGCTCTTTCTATTTTTAAATCTCATTCTTGTTCTAAGCCTTAGATGTAGTGGATGCTATGAATTATCAAAATTGTTCATTTGGGACCACTAGTATTTTATCTTTCAGTGTGGTTTTAGCCTAAAGCACTATCTCATAGTTTCATGAGTTCTTATGCCTGACATTTTCACAATTATGAATACCAAACCCATTTGTTTCATATTCTCACCATTTTGTGAGACCATTCATATTTTCCTCTACAATCAATCTATTTTACTTGTCATCAATTTTATTCTCTTCCTAATTATTGGTAGAACTACATTTAGCCTAAAGTCCTTGTTGGACCTAGTGTCCATGGGACTATGTAGGCAACATCCACTTGCCTAATGCATTTTGAGCTAGCTCGACCACCCCTTCCTTATTATTATATTCCCACTTTCCATGTTGTCATACATGTGTCATTATTCCCTATATCCTAGGTACAACATTTTGCCAAGCATAACACTCCTATTACATGTGTACGAATGGTGTCAATAAGTAGATAGTTCATTATTTTTATGTATTTTATTTGTTTCTTTCATTTACATCAGATTAGATGTTTTTTTATATGCCTTAGCATAGTTTTTTTTTCATTGTACCTTAGCTAGTTTGTTTATTACATTGTGCCATAAGTTTTTTATTGCCCTTTTGTTGGGTGTTTTATGCTTGTTCATTTTAGTGTTATGTGTCTAAAGACAATTAGCTTACACTTGAGTCTTGCTTACTACATGGGCTTGAGTTCTTGAATTTTTGAATTTATATTGTGTCTTTGTGCCTCACTTACCCTCGATTTCCATAGTTTTATTACATTGTGTTTACACTTAAGTCTTGATTTGTTATTTCTTGTATTTAAGTTATGAGTATTTGTATTCACTCCTACACTTAGTTTATTGCATTATCATTACACTTGGGATTTGATTTATAATATCTTATGCCTAAGTTAATTATATTTTAATTTAAATTAAGTTTTTACATACATATGACACACATTGTTATTATGGTTTGTGTATAATTATGATGCATAATGTCACATGCTACAATGAAATTAAGCCAAATGATCTATCAAGCAATAGTACCAGTGGTATTTCCCCATGTTCCCAAAAGACCTACCTAAACACATAGTAACCCACTCAATAATGAATATTAATCATTGAATATTGACACTCCTTTTTGGAAACTTATGTGTCTAAACGGACTTCAGACCAATTTCTAGAAAATAATGCAAACTAAGCCTAGAAATCATTAAGCATCCCAAATTCATTCGCACATTGGACGTAAATGCCCAAAATTTTATCAAGGCACCCATATTTATGGAAATACCCTATACTAAATGATAACCTCTTGTAGATTCATCCCCAGTTAGGTTGTGACCAAGCAAAATGACATTTTTGACCAATTAAGTAGGGCACTTTACCCAATTCTTGAAATGACCAAAAGACTAAGCAAGATTAATTAACCAAGTAAATCAAATTAAGTGTTTAGGTGAAAAATTAATGTGGAATTAATGAAAATTTAATTTATAAAAATTTATTTTCAATAAATATGAGGTCAGGATGATGTCATGATCCTCAAAGTCAAGAATTGCAAAATATCAACATAAATACCATTAAAATTATAAATGTTGATCCATGCCTCCATAAATGCATAATTAAAGCCATTATTAATTGCATTTGGACTCCAAACCTTAACAGTAGCCCAACTAAGCATGGGTTAGATTTAATTTAAAACTTATGAATACAAGTGTCATGACCATTCTTAACCAATATTTTGTGTGCAAACAAATAATGCCAAATTATTGCTAGAAAGCTTCATTGCCAACATAAACCAGGAACCAATTTCCAAGGGAATAAGAGGAGTTACTTCCCACAAAGCATCAAGCATTGTCTAAGACCATTTTTTCATAATACCAAGCATAGGCCTTCTCTCATGCCAATTACAATATGGAGTCATTCTAAGAATGTAAATGGTGTTTTTATCTTCCATTAGTAGATTTCTTTGTTTTGTTGTCATTGTTCACCCTAGTACTTAGGCTTAAAATGTTAGTTTTCATTGATTGTTTTAGTTTATCCACTAACAAGAGAGACTAATCATCATCTTTGTAATCCTATATTATAGGTTTCAAATGATGAAATAATTAATCAATGTATGTTGCAAACTATTATATCACATTTTATTATAAATACTAATCTTATTGATCAAATAATACAAATGGAGAAGCAAATAAAGAATTACAATTTTTTCTTATGTAGACATCACTAGGGTTTGTGCTAGTCTTCCTACATTTTTATGCTTTGAAATGATCATTTGGATCCTATACCCATGACCATTAGTGTTCATATCACTTAACCTTAGAAATAACATATTGATAATACCATCATTCCTACACATTAGACTGTGACTATGATGCATACTATAGGCAACTTATAAAAACTAGTGCATAATATTTCACTTCATCAAAAGGGTTCCCATGTTAGGGTTTGGGATAATTTGGTGCCTTTTAATCTTATTAATAAGGATGCACTTTACATGCATCATCCTCATGAATTATTAGTTTAAAAAATACAATTATTGAATGGTCATGGGGATCCTCAAACACACCTCCTTCCATGTTTTTATCTATAAATTATAAAAATAAAGGTGCAATTTTTGTTAAGTTTTTTCCTATTACATTAAGTTATGAGGCCTTAGATTGGTTGTTTTATTTACCTAGTGGAACCTCATATTCATTCTTGTTCTTACAAGAGGCCTTAGATAAACATATTACTAAAAATGGGCTTAAAAAATATGAGACCATTAAACATTTTAAACAAAGCCAAAAGGAGGATATGTGTGATTACATAATTATACTTCATTATCATATGCATTTATTTATATATTAGCCATGTGATCTTGAAAATAAATACATATTTATCAATAGTCTTATAGAACCTATCAAAGAGAAGTTCTTTGGTAGAATTTGAAAATCATTCAATTATCTCACTTACATGGCTATCACCTTGTGGAAATAGTCCATACCTCACCTCTTATGGATTCCAATATTTTTAATGCCAATGCACCTACCATGAACACATCTACTATTAGGTTAAATAAATAATCACCGCCTACAATGAGACCTATCTCACATCAACCCAATATTTTTTTCAAAAACTAATATGACATACTAAGGGGATTATTAGGTAAAAAATTTTACTGAGCTACCTCCTATTCATCTAAACAGCCTAAGATATGAATCAAGGTCATATAATGCAAAATTATTTTGTGATTAACATACTATTATATTTCATTCAATAAATTAATTATTTTATTTAAGGGACAAAATTCAAGATCTCATTGATCAAAACAAGATTATAGTAGACTACCAAATTTCCTTAGGAAAGGGTACCGTTAATAGAGAAAATTAACCTCTCAAGGATGTTTTAGAATCAAAAAGATTTAAGAATAATGAAAGACACCATTTCAATGAACTTAGACTGTGATGGTGACAATGATGATCTAATGCATGATGACATATATTAGGGGTGTCCTTATGACCCTAATATATGGATTAGTACCTTTTTAAGATAACACAAGATTCATCTCATACATCTTTCACCATTTCCACTTTTATGTCACTTTTGCTTTGTTTGTTCACATTACATGTTATTTGTTTTACATTACATGTTCTTTGTTTATTTTATTTTACACATGTGTTGGGTGTTTTTGTGAACATCCTAGTTTATACACTATGTGCATACCAAAACACTTAAAACTTTCCACGTTGGCATATCATTAAAATGATTTACATGATCACCCAAGGAGTAATGAGAGTATCAAGTCACAATTAGGTTAGTCACACAAATTTGTCATAATTTGATTCTATTTTTAATAAATTACAAGACCATACTTTGTTTATGCATGCATTAACATCACTTGTAACAAAGTTAAAACCAACACTTGAAGGTTTAACATATCATAAAATATTCATAAGACTTTCTAAACTAATACGAAACCATCACATAAATGGAGTATAAGGTATACAATCACTTGGTAAAGCTTATACATCTTCTCATTAAAATTCACAATGTAGTACATAATTCATATTGATTTAGCATGATACAAATAAGTAACATTGGTTCACTATTCCAATAGCATAACAAAATTAATTCTAAAAAAACTCCTAAAAATGAAGCAATGTGAGATTTTATAATATGCAGGCACCACCTTATGGTTACAATTCGTTAATATGTGCCCCATAGGGTGAAAATTCACTTTATGTAAAATGTAGATGTAATTGATTTACATGGAATATATTAACCAGATTAAATTTTATATATGTGCCATGATGTGCTAAATACACTTCAAATTTTTTATTTTGATGTGCTTCTTGGTAGACTTGCTCTACCATCCTAACCTGTAATTCCTTGTATTGTGTTTTGTGACCTATGCAACCTCTTTCTCAACCCTCACACTCCTTATTCCATGTTGCCATTTTTGCACTTGATGACTTGGTAAAGATTATATTAAATGCTCCTAGGTCTTCAGATATATCTACACAATCTCATCCTCACATTCAAATTACACTTATTCATGCTCTACTAGACTCTCAAAATTGGGGCTCTATCTTTTCTTTTCTTTTATGTGCCCCTTTCATTTTAATGACAAGTCTTCAAAATGTGTACATACTTTACATCATCCAATATTAAATAATGCGTGCTCACCCAACACTATTTTAGTTTTCCACCCTTAATAATCTCACATAGAACTACTTGTATTTCCAAAAATTTAGGTCCATCTTTGCAGACATACTCCTCAAAACTACCCCATTTGGAGAGCACGGATTGAATCACCTCTCTTTTCTTGGTAATCTCTAAAATTGGTTTTTTAATGTCAAAGGGAAATCTTGGAGCTCAATGGATTTTAGATTCACCTTTAAAAAATATGTAGAAACTCCTTATAAAACCTCCCTGATGGTGTTCTCTTTATCCGTCACCCTTATTGGAAGAGTATTGAAACTATTCTTCAATTCTCTACACTTTTCTTTAATTTTCTCTCCTAGGCTATCCACATCCTTAAGAATTTTTGTTGTTTCAAATCTGTCTTTCATTTAGAACACTTATGCCTCCAATTCCTTATTCTTCTTTTGTTCATCAAGAAATCATTCATTGACAATCTTTGTTTGTCATGTGAAATTTAAAAACACACTATCCACTTCTATTGATTTTCATTTGAGTGTGCTAAGTAGATTCTCACAAATTTGAAGTTGCTCATTGAATTTTATATGCACCTTTTTTATTTCATTATGTGCTTCTTCTTTGATGGTAGGGTTTTTCTCATTCTTTAGAAGCCTATTAATCATAAAAATTAATAAATGAACATCTTTCATTCCTTCCATGCCAACCCCATCCATTAGTTTAGGTCATTATTTAAGGATGTGGTGTCCCAACCTTCCAATTTTCAACTTCATAATTGATAATTTTTGTTCAAATGACCTACACTTATTATCAACTTATGTCAAGTGTTATTATAATTCATAGTAGTTTTATTATTCAAAGGTTCTAGCATGAGATATTTCTTTCCATTCTAACCAATGCACACTTATATTTAACTTCAATCAACTTGGTTGGGTTTATGTGCATGGTTTACTCAACATCGACAAAATCAAACTCCTCCCCATGGACACTAATTATCATGTGAAATTAAGAAACACATTTTCCACTTCTATTGGTTTTTATTGGAGTGTTCTAAATATATTATCACAACTTTGAATTTACTCATCAAATTTTATTTGTGCTTTTTCTATTTCATTATGAACTTCTTCTTAACATTGGGGATTTGCCCCTTCTTCAGAAGCATATTAACCATCAAAATTAATCTATGAACATATTTCATTCTTCCATGCCAGCCTCATCCATTAAGGTAGGCTATTATTTAAGGATGTGATGTCCCAAACTTCCAATATTTCATCTTCAAAATTGATAAATTTTTTTCAACCTCCTTGCACTTTTTATCAACTTCTATCAAGTGTTCTTCTAATTCTTAGTATTTTTTCTATTCAAAGGTTATAGCATGAGACCTCAGTTTCCATCCTCACCACTGCACAACTATATTTAACTTTAATTAACTTGGTTAGGTCTATGTTCATAGTTTCTTTAGCATCCACAACATCAAAATCCTCCCTATGGACACTACTTATCAGCTCCTCAAATTGTGGTTTATACATGTAAGTGTCCAAAATTAAGGACATTTTCTCATGCACCTATGTTGAGCCCCTTTATTCTTGTAAATGGTTCCATAAGAATAAATCTTCTTCATCTATGCCTTTTTGAAACCTTTCTCTTGTTATAATTATTCCTCTTCCATGCTTTCCTCATCAGTTATCACATAATTTATAGAATCAACTATTGATGGTGCATGTGATTTATCTACTTTTTTGGTATTGTCATTGGGATCCTCATCACCAAATATATCAATTTAAATTACCTCAAGGCCTTTTTCTCCACACACTTCTTCTTCTCTTCCTATATATTCCCTCCACTCTCATATTCTTCTCTTCCCACTTCTTCTTTTTCTTCTTTTCTACTATCACCTTCTTCATTTCCTACATAAATATCCTCCTCACTACCATCTTATTCATCTATGTCTTTTGGGTGAACATATTTTAATGCATCTAGTCCTCACTCCTATAGTGCCTCTATTTCTTTAAGTTCAATGTTTCATCATGTTGGTGTGCACCTGTGTCCGACCTCATGGGGTCATATTTTAACACATTTCTTTCTAAAGACCTTTTAAAGTCAAACTCTTCCCAAAAGTCATATGCAACATCATCCAAAGGGTTACTCATTGAACCCTACATGTTCGGTGCTCATGCACTTGGGTCATCTACCTTAGGATGGGGTGCAATGTTGTCCTTAGTTTTCTTTCCTCCATTTTTAGATTGGGAGGTTGTCTAGATGACAAAGGAATACATTGTTGTGCTGGGATAGACTACCTTGGGGGAGATGGAATGGGTTGTTGAGGGGAAGATAGATGTAATTAAAATTATTGAAATAAATAATTTGGTGTGGGTTGCCTTGGTGAAGTAACATGTTACTTAGGTGGTCATGGTACATATTATTTAGGAGGCTTATTTTGTTGTGCCTTGATATGTGGCATGACTTGTGGTATCTTATAAAGTAGCACATTATCCAAATCTGACATTATGCACTTTGAGTCATCAGTTTCTAGCTCTACTTGAGTGATGCATTTTTTACCTTATGTTTTTTAACTACTTTGCTATATAATGTTTTGGTGTGTGTTTGGCCTTGTGTAAATTTGTGTTTCTTTGAAATGTGGGGAACCTTCACATCCATCCCTTTGTCTTTAATTATCTCAACTTGAGGATTATTTTGTTTAGCCACTTGTTCTTATTCTTATTGTTATTGAGCCTAATGCACACATTTATTATTTTAAGGCTTCAACTCATGAAATTTCGCATAAAATAGGCCCATTATTTCCATTAGCTATGGGTCAATCATGGTCCATTCATCATCTAACTTGTATTCATCATTTTTTCCCAGCCTGTAGGATACCTCAACAACACCTTAAGTTGCAGGATGTCTTTATCAATCTACATGCTATTCACTTTCTTTTATTGTATCTTATGTACCCTCTTTACTACATTCTCAAAATAATGTACAGAGAATGTGTATGTAAATTTGAGCCATCCAAATATATTCTTATCTTCCAAAATAATTTTCACTAGTGAATGGTGCCTCATCATAATTAATTCATAATAATATTATATACCTATAACAATGTCCTTAGGATGTGTCATTCATCACTGAAAGCTACAATATTTTTATCACCCAACGTATCTATTTTGATTTTGTAATTTTTATTATAAGTGTTGGTGAAAATATGTTTTTGATATATCTTAGTAGGCAACTTATCCAAAATTGGATGTACCCAAATCTCTTTTCCATATCCATATGGAATGCTAACCATATCCAATACCATCAAAATCAAAATTACACCCCATCTAAAGGCATCAATAGCCCTATGAGCTCATTTTATGCCTTATACTATTTTAGCATAAATTTATTTAGAAATATTAAATTTAACATTATATGCACCCATTCATTGTGTGATGTAGATAAATATTAAATTGAACATTATTTTCACCCAATTAGTAAGCTATGTAGATACATTGCTTGTTGATGGTATCCCACCTGCCAGCTTGACATAATTTTAAACTAATTAGGCATGTTTCTACCCCTTTTACTTGATTATCAATGTTTTAATGGGAAATGTGTGTTTCTCTTTTGTATAATTTAATAATGTAACCACCCTTTCCACTACTTTGTTGTTGGCTAGCACTAGATTTATATCTTAGAGAATGGTAGGTATATAGATCTAAGAACATTATTTTCACCCAATCGATGTGTTATATAGAGACAATTCTTATTGATGTTGTCTCACCTGCTAGCTCCACATAATTTTTAATTGATTCAGCATGTTTCTACACTTGTTACTTAACTAACAATGCTTTAAATGGGAAATGTGTATTTATCTTTCTTAAACTTTAACAATATAACTACCCTCTCCATTGCTTGGTTGTTGGCTATCACTATATTTATATATTCCTCTAAGCATGGAAGGCATATGTATATACTTATGCTCTTAGGTGATAGATTCAAATGGCACCTTAAAAAGTAGAATCTATCCTCATGAGTGCATAAAAGTATAAATCTCACTAATCTTTATAGCTTTCTAAAGTATGGAAGCTAAAACAACTACAAAATACCAATTTTATCTAGTTTTATTGTAATGTGTGAATTAGACTACACCATTCTATCTATATGCCTACCCTATCATTTGTTGTTAGATAATCTTTCATCAAATCTAACTCATTTTTGGACCCACATTGGTTATAGTCTTCCACTTTGCATTCATCCACCTTTTACACCCAATCTTCCCCATGTAAATAGGAATTGAGATATTGCATATAAACAAAATGCACTTCTTTTGGTACTTGTTTGAGGAAGGTTGAATTAATTTATGTTGGCTTTGTAATTATTTTTAACTTCTTACTACAAGGCTCGATAATGGTTAGATTCTTATTTAGTGGCATTCTAAACCTTAATCCACTTTAGAAAACCCTTTGGCTATTAATTCTCCCACTATCCATAATTTTATAGTTTTTTAGAACCTTTCCATTGTAACCCTAAATTTTTAACTTGGATCCATGCTTCTCTATGCTCTAATGGTGGTTTCCCTACTTTGTAACCCTAATTTCCTCCAGTCTCACCTTTTTCTTGGTCCCTTCACTCAAACTTCGCTCAAAAGTTCATCATGAGCCTCCATTGCTTATAATTTTGATCTTAAATACTTTAAATTTATTTAATGTTGTGTAAATTTTATATATCCCTATCTCTTTCTACTCACTCTTTACTTGTTGGCTCTAAATATCTTCAATAGTGATAAGTGATGAAAATGACTTATAAAGGGAAATTTATAACACCCTTTGATATTTAAATTTCCCTAATGGTGCAAGCCATATTGTTAAATAGTCATTATTGTTGTTTTTTTACATTTACATTTACTTTTAGTGACATCACCCCTTGTGTGACTCCCTTTAGGCATGACCTACACCTTCACCCTTTTTAATGTATTCTTAGGAAAAAAAATTCCCCTTTCCCTTGTACTCCCTTGCCCCATAGACCTAAAATATACAGATACTTTTTTGAATTTTCATGCATATGTACTAGTCTTCTTATTTTTTGTTAACTTCTTGAGCATTCATTAAATCTACCCCACACTAAATATGCACCTAGTCCTCTAGTGCATCAATTACCTTTGCCATCTAGTGTGCTTATATGGGTATTCAAAGATTATTTTCCTTTCATTTGTATTTATGGGCACAATTAGTACCTTTGGATTCCTTAATTAATCTTTAAGTAAGCACATGAATGGATAATAATTATGTAAAATAGGTCATGATGATGAATCACACTATTATTGAAATAAGTGTTACATGTGCACATTAAATTGACACAAAATAATAGATTTAAAATATAAAAAGTTTAACATATAGCTATGAATAGAAAAATTAGAGTGAAAAACATTACAAATAATAATGGGTGACAACACCCTTATAGAAACACTTAGACATATATGTCATAAGGAACTCAATGAAATCCCTCATGTAACTTATCCAATTGGTTTTATAGGGTTGTGCACTTTATTGGTAAACCTATTGGCATAGTAAAAATATTTTTGCTTATTTACAAAAAGAAACAACAACTTTATATAAAATTAACCTTGAAAACATAAGTAAAACACTATGGCATATGCCTTATTTTTTAGTGGCTCATTTAAAAATTACATATGATAAGGCTTGAGCCTAATTTTGTTGAAATACCTAGGAAGCATGTTACCATCTAATGTGTGCAACTTGGATATGCTAGTCTCCAAAATACCATGAATTGCATAATGTTCCATCAAATTAATTTGGAGTTTTATTGAATGTTTAACATACTTTGAATCATGAAGTAAGACATGCACACCCGTTCACAAAATTTTCACTTTGATATGTTTATCATGCCACGATTTTTTTCTTGCCTTCACCACTCCTTGGCTCTAATGAGATATTATGTGCTTCTCATCAATATTAATAATTCCTCCAAATTCACATATAGAAAATCTTTCTCATTAAGTCATTTAACATGTGCAATGATTAAGGAAGGCACCAAAATTTACATTGGTGTAATTGTTGACCAAATTTGACCTTTAAGTCAAATTAGGGCACCCCTAGGTTAAAAAATGACTTTTAAGAATTTTAGGGGTCTAATATAGATGTCACAAGGTTTATAATATGTTAATTAATGTCACTTAATGTTTTACTAGCCTTGGTCGTTAGTTATTTTAGTCCTTATATCATTTTTGGGTCATTTTGAGGTCAAAAAGGGTGCATTTAATGACTTGTATGGATTTATCTATAAGTGTGAAGGTTTCAAAACACAATTTCACTTTCCATATGTCCTTATAGGTCTTAAGCAATTGACATAACTAAAAAGTAGCAGGTTCATTAGAATAAAAGGTAGTTTTCTTAAGGAAAAGAAGAAGTTTGGCACTTGTATGGCTCCTTGTGAAGTGTGACACATGGGAAAGGATCATGGTGTGTCTCTTAAGATTCCCAAAGCTCAGTTACACTTTTTTTTTCTTTTTAATTGCCATTTTTGGACCAAAACCATTCTGCTACTTTTTCACCTTTCTTAGCATGCAGAAGTGACCTTCAGGTTTTTACTCAATACGAACAATTGGGAAGGTTTAAAATCAAATGATTTTGGGAGGTTGTATTAAAATTAATTTCCTTAATTTAAATATAATTATTTAAAATAATGGTGGCTTTTACTTCATGAACCATCCTCATGAAGCTGACTATATTTTTTTACCTGCTTATTTGTGTACCCTACAAGTTTTGCTCTTGTTTGGGAAGGTTTGTATAATTAACTTACTTATATTGGTCTAAAATTATGTTTACTCCCTTTTCTCATGTTCTCCATGATTTTATTCACATTTGGAGTTGATTTGATAGTCCAAAAAACTCACTTTGCAAGAAGGTACCACCATGTGCAGCCTCAGTCAACTTTCCACTTGTAGAAGGTTAAATTCCATACAAGGGCTTCCATGTGAATATTATATGGTGTATTTAAATGTATTAATGTCATTTTATCACCTTAATTCATTTTTTTATCTCACTCTAACATGCATGGATCAATATTGCAGTTCACTTTCATACTTAGTCAACTTCTTGTTTCATTCTTACTCACAGTCATAAAGGATCATGTGTGTGGGATTTTTTAACATGATTCATGGAAGGATAGAATATATTTAATTAATTTTAACATGTTTTAACCTCAATAACATAAAATAATAACCTCCACTTGGCATAATAAAATATTTTGGTAGTCATGTAGTACACTTCACCTAGTCTGCCATGGATATGCTTACCTATAGGTGCTTGGAAGATAAATTCACATTTAATGGGATGTGTTAATACTTTTTTAAAACCATTATAAGTTTTAAGAGTCCATTTTAATTATTTTATGTAGATTTACAACTCATTATGGGATTGTTTTTCTTGTTTACTGCTTGAAATTTCCTTATTGTTACAGACCTGAGAATCACCACCTACTAGTGGCCTAAGCAAAAAGCTTAAAATCCATATAAAAAGGTGAAAATATGTTTTTAAACCCTCATTAAGGTATTAAAATGATGAAAATATCATTTTATACTTTTCTATAAGGTTTTATTGTAATAAAAGGTTAAAGGTTACACTTAAGCATGAGCTGACTCTGTTCAGGCCTTAAGTTCCCAAAAGGCCAAAATAGAGGCCCAACCAGGTTTTGGGGTTATCATATTCCAAGTTTAAAATAAGTTTTGAGGCATATAGATGGTTTTGTGTTTTATCTTATATAAGTTACATTAACTCCACCAAGTTTTAGTGGAATGTGACCTAGGGAGGACAAGCATTAAAAGGCCTAAAAGTGCCCATAAAAACACTTGAATCAAACAATAATATCTATAGGGTTTAATCCTTAAGTGGATATTGATATACTAAAGATAAAATAGTGAATATTACATGGTTCGAATGGAATTAGTGAGTTAAATTCACACTAATTAACATGAATATCATTAGTATATATATGGTATATTGTTCTTTTCAACTCCTATGCACCTAAAGTCCATACACTAGGAAATAAGCACCTATAGCTAAGAAGATATATATTGACCTAAATTTGATGATAAAAGTGGTGTCTTAATACCTTCAAGGAGGATAATAGTTCAAGAATACACGTTTTCACCTAAAGGGATCCAATTAAAACCTTTAAGCATCATGAACAAGTGCAGTGTAGCAAAGTAACCAACAGGTAGGCCTAAAGAACAGGGGTGTCTCAGAAATGATGAAAAGAAACTCAGCTATGAAACCAAAGAGTTTTTAGGGGGATTATAAGGTATAAAAATATATCTATTGGTTCTTTTTTTCATAGTTAAATGGATATTTCTTTCAAACTATGACTAGGTCTCAAATAAGTGAATGTAACCTATAGGCAGGGTAAAAAAGCAAGGTACCTCAGTTAGGTAGGGTATGCATATAGGTAGTTAGTATTGGTGTTTTGGTACTATTTTGAGGAATCCAAGGTGAGTAAATTTATAAAATATGTTTTGTGACCTAATTTTATTTCAAAGAGAGTCTTCAAACAGGCATTGAAAGGCCTAACATCCAAAAAGGGGGTCAACCTATTTTTGGCTTTAGATAATATATAAAACCTATTGAAACATGTTTTTGGGACCTATTTATATTTAATATAAGTCATTAGAAATCCATTTTTGGCCCAAAAGTAAATTAGACCTATAGGAAATGGTGAAAAAGAACTTGATAGCCTAGTTTAAGATGCTCACATCTTTTAGAGGTTTTACATGGAGTCTAGAGGAGTTCAAAGGAGTTAGAAGAGGTCTCTAGAAATCAATTTGTGGAATTAGATTGAAATTCCAATGTCAAACTTTTATGAATGAACCTTAAGAGTGGAAATAGGCCTAAACCCTACTAAACCCTCACCTAAGACCCGATGGAGAAAAAAATATTGGAGATATATTTGGATGGAATATTTTGGTGATGAAACATATTTTAATTTTTAGAGTACTCACTCAGGCTCCCTCTCATGATTTTTGGTTGTACTGACATGTACGGATAGGGTACAAAATAGGCTATTTTTGACCATTTTATGTGTTTTGTAGGATATAGGAGGATTTTGAAGGTGAAATAAATTTTAGGAGGAATATTTAGACTTTTTGTAACTCTTTATGGCCATTTTATTCCAAGTAAAAACTCCTAAGTGTCCAAAATAGGTGTTTCTTCTGATCTAGTCAAAACTGGCCTATTAGACAAGCTAGTGAGAAGTGTGGAAACTCTAAGATAAAGTGATTTTAAGGTGTCCATAATGATTATATATATATGGAGGGTTAATAAATTTGTAATAAACTCCATCCTATGTATTTTCATGAGCAATTGATGCTAATTTTGAGGCCAATTGTGCAGTGTGCATGGAAAAGGAGTTTTCTTGATAGCAGATGAAGATGGCTCACTTCCAGATGATTCTTGAGGACTAGGCATGAAACCAATGCATGGAAAGGCATGAATAAAACCCTTAACCTTATTTAAAATCATCATACCTATCCTAATCAGTTTTGAGACGTTCAAATAGGTCCAAATTATGAAGGTAGTTTTCTGAGCCAGAATGAGGAATCTTATACCACTTTTCATGAGGTTTATGACTTGAATTGACACTTGGGCTCCCTAAAATTACATGGTTCATCCCATATCCCATTTTCATGTAGTATTAAATAATTTTATTAGTTTTAAAAGTGTTTTTATGACCTTTGTACTTCTCTCTTCTCCTCTCTCTCTCTCTCTCAAGTTCTATAAGAACTAGCCATTTTGGCATTATAATGGATGTTCTACCTAAGTATGGAAAAGCCCTGATCAAATTCATACCATTTGATCAATAAGACTAATAATTTTTACCTCTTTAATTACTATTCATAGTGTGTTCAATTGGATGATGAATCTTGCTTAGTAAAAACTATGATCCTTAGCATGTTGCCCTACTCTTTCACCTATTTATAGCCTCTTCTTACAGGGCATGTGAAGTGTTCTAGGAGATGTCCAGGTTTGAGTGACTTAGTCTATTCACTAGTTCCATTGAATTCCTATTATATATTCCTCCTATATAAGGCATTCATCCATAAACTCATAATGTAACATTGATGTGAGAAGACATAGATTGAAGAAGTGTATGTTCATTTTGTCCTTTATTTTTATGTGTAACATGATATTGGTTGGAAGTCATCATGTTATTTAGTGTGTCACCTTCCTTAGAGTATTTTTATTTCAGTTTTCCTTCTCCATTTTCACCCCCCAAGTTTAGTTATAGTTATGATCCAAAATGGTACATCAAGGGAGCTATCCCTATCTAGAGATTCACCTCATCTTTATGTTGCCCACATGCCTAGAGGTGTTTCCATTCTGTCACTTGGATGAGGAGAGCTTTGTCATCTCCTCAAAAGGTGAAAATAAAAGTGATAATAATTTTTTGGCATGTCTGGTGGGACTCTTGGTCCAAGAATTTGAGAAATTTTTGGTGATGTCTCTCAACAATTAGCCTTTAGAAGCATCTATCAAAGCATCAATGGTGACTCTAAATCAGCGGGTCAAGTAGCCCAAATTTCCTTTTTGTTGGTAAAAATTTCATTTGTGTTATTTCTTTCAATGAGGTTTCATGGCTAATTTTGGTGTTGATATTTGTCTTGCAAAAGTTGGTGAGACATTTAAAGCTTGTACCATTCCCTATCAACAAGAACAAGTTCTTAATCAGCATTGGTTTGATTCTTACCAATCTTATAATGACCATTTCCAACCCCATCATGGTCCTTAGTAGCACTATATCTAGCCTTGTCATGAGTTTTATCAATTATATAGCTAGCCTCCTCAATATCTTGCTTCTCTTAGTCAACCTAGCCACTCCTCAGCTCTATCCATTTCCACCTTCAAGCAAACACTTTTGGGATATGAGAGGTACATGTTGGAGCTTGATACTCTAAGAGGATATGGTCAATAGGTCCCTATAAATTTCATTCACAAGGTGAGAGATGCCTTATATTTGGTCAAAGGAGAGTGGGCACCTATTGAAAGAGATAATTGGCAAAGGCTTACAAATGAGATGCTAGATGTGAGTGGTTTGATGGCATCCTTGGAGGATAAGCTAAGAATTCATGAGAGGCAGCCTTACCAAGTCTATCAACCTTAATATCCACTTCCCCAAGTTTTTTATCAGCCATATTTGATCCCTAATAATGATCCTATTCAAAATTTCCATAGTCATCCTTGTCCAAATCAAGTGGAAGAGAGATTTAGAAACACTAGCCTTGTGTTTGAAGCAAACCCTGATAGACAAATTGAGTTAGCCAATAAGTAACTACAACATCCCATCTTAGTATCAAAATAAGTGGAATTAAACCCCTCATTTCCCTCTCACATTGCATCCCCACCACCTTAAAAAGAGACTCATAAGCCCAATACCCAAAGATGGAACAAGATAGTGGAGTCAAGGGGAAAGAAAGAGGAGAAAATTATTGACAAAGAGTGTGAAGTTGAGAAGGAGCTTGATGCTATACAAAATCCTCCCACTCTCCCTCAAGAAAATTCTTATAATACTAACATCCTAAGATGGAGTAATATAGTGGAGTCATGGGGAAAGAAAGAGGATAGAATTTTAATTGATAAGGAGTGTGAAGTTTGAATGAAGTTGATCCTTTACAATTTCCTTCCCCCCTTCCTTAAGAAACCTCTCGTTCTCCATATGAATCAACTCGTATTTATTATCCTCATGATGATGCATATCAACTTTAAGAGAGACTTTTCCAAGTGAACCTAGCCAAGAAAATTAAAGATTTAGAGTCAAGGACGAAGCTATTAAGTCAAGGTGTGATGGAAGGTTTAGACCCAAAATAAGATCCTATGCCTAAACACACCCCATCCACCCTTTCTCAAGAGAGTCCTCAAAATAAATTAGATGTGAATGAAGTGTTTTTCAAGTGGAAGGAATAAAATAAAGTGGTTTTAACTCAAGGTCTACATCCCCTTCCTCGAGAGCTTCCAAAGGATCCCCCTACATTTCACTCTCAATCTGATTTTGAGATCTATGTTTCACCACCACCAACTAGTTCATATTGTCCTCACCCCATTACCATTTGCCTTGATGAACCTATGATATGGGAGCCTAAAGAAGATTATTTTGTTGATAAGGAAAAATAAATCTTGCTTGAAGAAGACATACCTCCTTGGTAGCTTCATTATATTAGGTCACATGATTTCAAGATGCCTAGTCTTGGCATCACCATGAAGGAGAAAGAGATGGAAGATCTTGCAACCCTTGAGGAAGACTCTACATCTAATCAAAAATTGGTGGATAATCATCTTAAGTATGAATATGAATGTGTTATTATGGATGGATAACAATTTCAAGTCTTTCCAAAATAGGTTTCAACCCTAAGAATCCCTCTTGAGACCAATGTGCAAGATGTTGTTCTTAAAGATGATCTAATAATTCAACCTGATTCTAAATCATCATCAGATGCATTAGATATTGAATAACATCAGCTTGAGGACATCATACATCAAGAAGAGAAGATTGAAGAGGTAGTAGTTCTATAGGATGAAGAGGACAAAGATGATTGTCATATGCAAATGAAGCTCTTTCAAGAGCTTGAAGAGGTTTTCCAAGTTGAGTTCTAATTACATGAAAAAATCTTCCATGGAGAACAATGCTCAAGATTGGATAGAGTATGCAAAGCTCCTTGATGAACTAGAAGAAATTATAGCTAAGAAGAAACCCAATCTTAGTGAGAGCCCTATATAAATCAAGAATGAGGTTACAATTTAAGATCCACAGGAGAAGTTTGAGGTTTTTTAGATGTAAGAAGAGTTAATTTATATAGCCAACCTGCTTGATCTACCTAGTTTTCAATGAACATCATGCTAATGGGGTTGGCAAACATCATGAGAAAGTTGGAGGCATCAATGCCAAGGATCAAAAGGCTACATGTCTCACTAAATCCATCATGTCATGAAGCAAGTATAGTTTCAAGCTTCCCCTTTGATCTAGGAGGGAGTTCTCATCTTATGTTAGTTAGTGTTTGAATTAGTTTGTTCAATTTAGTGTGTATGTTCCATAAGTGCTCATTAATCACATGTTTATTGTATCATTTTGTGTGTCCTTGCTTTGAGTGGTTGAGGTAAGTAGTGGTCTTATCTTGATGGAGAATGGTCAAATTTTTCCGTATTTGTCTCAAAATTTAGATGAATCCTAATCCCCATGGACTAATAAAGCTCCTGGGATAGTTAGTATAGTAGGAATACTACCCCTATGAGTCACCAATTTGTTGACCAAATTTGACTTTTAGGTCAAATTGGGGCACCCCTAGGTAAAAACATGAATTTTAGGTGTTTTAAGGGTCTAATATAGATGTTTCAAGGTGTTTTATATGGTTTAATGTCACTTAATGTTGTACTAGCCTTGGTCATTAGTTATTTTAGTCCTTATAACATTGTTGGGTCATTTTAAGGTCAAAAAGGATACATTTACTGACTTGTATGGATTTATCAGGAAGTGTGAAGGTTAAACAATGTGATGTCATGTCCCATGTTTCCTTATAGGTCTTATGTAATTTACATAACTGAAAATTAGTAGGTTCATCAGAAGAAAAGGTAGTTTTCTTGAGGAAAATAATAAGTTTGGAACTTGTGTAGATACTTAAGAAGTGTGCCATATGGGAGAGGGTCATTGTGTGTCTCTTCAGCTTCCCTAAGATTAGTTACACATTTGGTTTTCTTTTAAAGTTCCATTTTTGGCCTAAAACCATTTTGCTACTTTTTCACCCTTTTTGGCATGTAGAAGTGACCTTCAGGTTTTTGCTCAGTACAAAAATTTGAGAAAGTTTCAAGTGAAATGATTTTTATATGTTATAATAAACTAATATAAATTCATTTACATATAATTATTTTGAATAATGGTCTCTTGTGCTTCATGAACCATCCTCATGAATCTGACTATATTTTTCTACCTACTTATTTGTGTACCCTACAGGTTTTGATCTTGTTTGAGAAGGTCCATAAAATTCACTTGATGATATTTTTCCCAGAGGATTTTTAATCCCTTGTATAATTTTCTCAATTATTGGTTTCACATTTAGATTTTATTTGATATTCCAAAAAACTCACTTTGTAGGAAAGTACCACCATGTGTAGTCTCAGTCAATTTTCCACTTACAAAAGGTTAATTTCCATATAGGGGATTCCATGTGAATAGGATATGGTGTCTTAACATATATTAATTTCATGTTTATCACCTCCCTTCATGTTTTTATCTCACTATATCATGATTGGATCAATCTTGCAATTCAATTTCATACTCAGTCAACTTCTTATTTCATTCTTGCTCACAATCATAAAGGATCACATGTGTGGGCCTATTTAACATGATTCATAGAAGGGTAATAGATATTTCATGAATTTAAACATTTTTTCACCTCAATATCATAAAAAAATAACCTCCACTTGGCATAATAAAATATTGTGGCAATCATGTAGTAAACTTCACCTAGTCTGCCATGGATATGCTTACTTACAGGTGTTTGGAGGATAAATTCACATTGAATTGGATGTGTTAATACTTGTTTCGGACCCTTATAAGTGGGAGGAGTCCATTTTTTATATTTTAATTATATTTATAACTCATTAGGGAATTTTTTTTCTTGTTCACTATTTGAAATTTCCTTATTGTTGCAGCCCTAAGAATCACCACCTATAGGTGGCCTGAGCAGAAAGCTTTAAATCCATATAGAAAGGTGGAAATATGTGTTAACACCATCCTTAAGGTATTACAATGATTAAAATATCATGTTAGACTTGTATATAAGGTTGGATTGTTATAAAAGGTTAAAGGTTACACTTACGCATGAACTAACTGTGTTCAGGCCTTAAGTTCCTAAAAGTTCAAAATAGAGGCCCAACCAGGTTTTTGGGTTATCATATTCCAAGGTTGCAATAAATTTTGAGGCATCTAGATGGCTATGTGTTGTAGATTCTATTAAGGACATTAACTCCACCAAATTTTGAGGGGAATATGACATAGGGAGGACAAGCATTAAAAGGCCAAAAAGTGCCCATAAAAACACTAGAATCAAACAGTAATATCTACAGGTTTGAATCCTTAAGTGGCCATTGATATACTAAAGAGAAAATTGGTCATCTTCCATGGTTTTAATGGAACTAGTGAGTGAAATTAACACTCATAATGATTAACATCATTAGGATAGAGATGGTATATTATTCTTTTCAACTCCTATGCACCTATAGTCTATATACTAAAAAATAAGCACCTACAATTGGGAAGATATGTAGTGACCTAAATTTGATGCTCAAATTGGTGTCTTAAGACCTTAAAAGAGGATACTAATTAAATAATACACTTTTTCACCTAAATTTATCCAATTAAAACCTCTAATCATCATGAACAAGTATAGTATCAAATTAACCTACAGAAAGCCTAAAGAATAGGGGTGTCTCAGTCATGATGAAAAGAAACTCAACTATGAACCCAAGGAGTTTATATGGGGAGTATAGGTTACAAGAATATATCAAGTGGTTCTTGTTTTCATGGTTAAATGGATATTTATTTCACACTATGACCAGGTCTCAAAGAAGTGAATGTAACCTATAGGTAGGGTAAAAAGGCAAGGTACCTCAATCAGGCAGGGTATGTAGACAAGGAGTTAGAATTGGTGTTTAGGTATTATTTTAAGGCATCCAAGGTGAGTGAAGTTATAAAATATGTATTTTTACTTCATTTTATTTCAAATATAGTTTTCAAATAGGATTTTAAAGGCCTAACTTGAACCCACATGTAGGTTTCCAAAGAGCAGTACAGTCAAACAGGGAAGGATTCATTTCATGAGCTTAGAGTACAAGTAAGAGGTATAAAGAGAGTTTGAACAATGAAAAAAACCCATGAGTATTTAAATTAAGATGTGATAACCTCCATAATATCTTAAAAATTAAAAATAAGCTTACATGGACCCCTTTATGTTCTACAAAACACCTACAACTAACTATATCATTGTGTTGGCAATGAGCAGTGAGGTGATGTTTATAAGTGATTGGTGTGTTCCAAATATCAAGGGAAGAGTTAAATAATTAATAAATGGATCTTGATGATTGTATATAGGTATTATAAAATTTATTAAAATATAACAAATTAATCTACACCTACAAGCATCACCCCTAGACAAAAATATCATCAAGTTTGACATAAGCCTTGAGAATCCAAGGATGGGAGAAGGTTTGTAGTAAGGTATAGTGATAATGGGTTATAAACATATACACCATGATGATTTCACCTTGAATGCACTCTAAATATTTCAAATATAGTAAATTAAGGACTTAAAATATTCAAAACATAGGCCACTTTAGAATTTCCTGCACATAGTCATTTTACCTAGAAACTAGTCATGGAATTTGGATGAGTTAAGAGGTCTATTGACCTAGTCAAGAGAGCCTTTAGGACTTAGAGAACCTCATATAACTTTTATTTTTATCTAATTAGTTAGTTTATTTCCCTCTATTTTGTCTTAGATATATGTCACTCCCTTTGTGCTTATAACCTACAATTTTGGATGACAAAGATAGCTAGGTGAATTGGGAACTATTTGGGCCTTACAAGAAGAGTTGTAAAGTTGATGGAAACCTATGAAAACATTATAAACCAAGTGTGGAGGTTAAATACCCAAAAATATTGTCTATAATACCAAGGTTTTCAAATAGTTCTATCAGGCACATTAAGGCTTAGAAGCTAAAAAGAGAACCACTTCCATTTATAGCATGAGAATGCTTTATACCTTGTTGGATCATGTCTACAGTATGGTATTAGAGATGGTTGAAATTTTGGAATGTAGAGTAACCATCAAGAATACATTTTAGTCTTCAAGGAAAATTTAGGCCTATTAGGAATGACTAGTCCTATCATCCAAAAATGGGGTCAACTTTATTCTTGGCTTTAGATAATCACTAAAACCTATTAGAACATGTTTTTGGACTTGTTTCTTCTTAGCTAGTCAAAACTGGCCTATTGGAGAAGCTAGTGAGAAGTGTAAAAACTCTAATGGAAAGTGATTTTAAGGTGTCTTTGATGATTCTATAGTCATGGAGGGTTTTTAAACTTCTCATCCTCTCCATCCCATGTATTTTCATGAGCAACTGATGTTAATTTTGAGGCCAAGTGTTCAGGGTACATGGATAAGGAGTTTTCTTGACAGTAGATGATGATGGCTCACTTATAGATGATTTTAGAATATTAATAATGTAAAAAATACATGGAGAGGAATTCATAAGACCCTTACCCTACTTTTAAATCATTATACCTATCCCTAATCAATTTTTGGACATTCAAATAGGCCCAAATTATGAAGGTAATTTTCTGAGCTAGAATGAGGAATCTTATGCCACTTTTCATGAGGTTTATGAATTGGATTGACACTTTGGATCCCTGACCTTTCATGGTTCATCCCATATCCTCTTATCATGCATGAGTAACTAATTTTCTTAGCTTTACAAGTGTCCTTATGACCCTTGGACTTCTCTCTTCTCCTCTCTCTCACTCTCTCTCAAGTTCTATAAGAATTAGCCATTTTGGCATTGTAATAGATGCTCCACCTGAGTATGGCAAAGACCTACTCAAATTCATACCATTTTATCAATAATACTACTTATTTTTACCACTTTCATGACTATTCATAGTGTGTTCAATTGGATGATTAATCTTGCTTAGTGAAAACTATGGATTCCTTAACATGTTGTTTCATTCTTTCACCTATTTACAGCATCTTCTTTTAGGGCATGTGAAGTGTTATAGGAGATGTGAAATTTTGAGTGAGTTATTCTATTCACTATTGTCATTCAAGTCCTCTTATCTAGTCTTTCTAGCCTAAGGCAATTATCTATAACCTCATAATGTAACATTGACGTGCGAAGACATAGATTGAAGAAGTGTATGTTTAGTTTGTCCTCTTTTCTCATGTTGAACATGATATTAGTTGGAAGTCATCATGTTATTTGGGATATCACCTACCTTAGATTAGTTTGCTTTCATTTTTCTTTCTCCCTTTTCAGTCCCCAAGTTTAGTTTTAGTTGTGATTTAAAGTGGTACATCAAGGGAGCTATCCCTATCTAAAGATTCACCTCATCCTTAGGCTACCCACAAGCCTAGAGGTGTTTCCATTGTGCCACTTGGATAAGGAGAGATTTTCAACCTCTTCAAAGAGTGAAAATCCAAGTGACAATAGTAAATTCTTCCATTCTAAACACAGATTGAAATGGTGTAGTCTTGTTCAATCATCTATAGGTAGTCCTGTATGCCTATAATATATCAAAAACTCAGTCATCCTAGTCCTTGTGCCCATGTCGTAAATATTTGTCAATTTTGATCAAGGATAATACTAAAAGTCTCAAAGATTCCATTTCCCTAGGGATTATACTATGTATTTTTATGCATGTAGCCATGAATTCTATCATAAAATTCACACTATGTCATTCAAAAAGTATATCCCCCAATCACTGATTAGCATTAAAGGGTACTCATACCTACTAATGATATTTTCCCATAATAAGCATATTCTCATGGTTGTGGTATAATTATTTTTGGTGACACTCCTACCCATCATGTTAAATAGTCTATAACAATGATGATATATTGTACCCATCCTACATGTGGATAGGGAGATGGACCTAACAAAATCTATTACCCATTTCTCAAATGATTCATGTGGAGTGATAGTAACCAATGGAATCTTGTCTTGATGATTAGTATTACCAAATATTTTCCCTGTATCACATTTCTATGAATACTTATTTATATCATTAAATAATTTTGGCCACCAAAGACTAAAAAAAGATCTTTCATATGGTGGCCTCTACTACATGTGGTGATTTGCAATCCCATCGTACCATTTATGTAGTACTCTTATGTGTTCAATCTCCATCACACACATACATAGAACCTCATCACATCCCAACTTGTATGATTCCCTATAGATGAATTGATAGGGAGTAGTGTAGTTTACCAATTATTTATTTTCCTTTAATGTCAGCTTATTAGGGGTAATTATTATTGTGAATAAAGTCATGATCTTGGCTAGATATTCTAGAACACATTCCACTTTGTATAATTGGACATCTAAAATGACATCCTCTATGTTATATGCATCCTCCCTTGAATTAATTCAATATAAATGATCAGGTCTACAATTTTATTTGTTAGGTTTTACCACCATTGAGAATTCAAACTCTTAAAATAACAGGATCCACCTATAAATTCTTCCATGTAAAATAAGTTTATTCACAAGATACTTTAATGCTTTATGGTCTATGAAAAACATAAATGGCATGGCAATAGATACTAGCAAAACTTATTAAGTGCATAGACCATTATGAGCACTTTGTGCTCAGTTATCATGTAGTTTTGTTCAGTTGGGGTAAGCTTTCAACTAGTAAAATAAATAGGATGATAACACTTTCATCCCTTGCTTGTACTAAAATAGCCCTGGAAGTTGTTGTTGACACATCAAAATGGGCATGGAATGGAGTATTCTAGTCAGTAAATTATAAGATTGGCTCACTTGTAAGTGTGTCCTTTAGGGTCTCAATTGCCTCTTGTTGTTTTTTATCCAAATGAACGTGATGTTGGGAGGATGTACACCGGAAGCACACAATTTGATTACCAAACCAAGCAACTTAATATGCGGAAATTAACCAGATTCACCAAGTAACTAGAATTCAGAATAACACAGCATATGAGAGACAATACCAAATTGTATTAACACTTTATACAGAAAAGAATACAATAAAGAAGATGCCACTTCTTCTCCACCACCTTACAGAGGTTTCCCACACCTCAAGTGAACAGTAATTCTTCTCCCCAAAGCTCTCCCTCTCACAGGTCCCAACACCCAACTCAAATACAGAGTTGGTGTTCACCTCCCATGCTCCACGCACACCACAAGTGCTCCACGCACTCCACAAGCACTCCACGTGCTCCACAAGTACTCAAGGTACTTCAAGTAGATCTCCCATGAATCTGCAACAACCTGCAATTCAACAGACCATACTTATGGAAGGAACTCCCTTGCCTTCCTCTTGCTCTATCCGAGTACACACCTATACTCCAAGTAGATCCTGCCTGATACTGCTCCCTGTTGTGTTGCTGTCTGTATGACCTTGCACACCTGCAAATCAAGCAATGGTTCTAATCCCCTGTGAACCTCGACCTTGCACACACATACACCTGCAGATCAACGATCTTACTTACCATGTAGATCTCCTATATAGGCCATGCAACTGTGACCAAGATCCTACACTCTTGAAGAACCCAGCTGGCTCTCCAATCCAGCACCAACTCACCTGGTACTGTGGCACTAGGAGGTACGCACCATAGCTCTACCTCACACACAGAAGGAGCTTATAATTATGCTCTCTTACTCCCTAGCACCCTTTTACAATACAACCATGAGTCTATTATATAGATCTCATCCAAACAATGATTAGACATCTAATTACAATAATTAGATCCGCAGCTATGAGTCTAAATTTAGCACTCATCATGCAAACTCTTGGTTCGTTAGCTAACTGCCCGTAAATAGCTCGCAGTCGAACCACACAGGCGACCGACACCGGTCCCTGTCCGCCTGGAGGTGATCGACGTCGGTCGATATATGACCGACGTCGGTTGCTTCTCTGTGCTCTCCCACCGACGTCGGCTGATCAGACCGACCCCAACTTCTTCTGCAACTCAGCAACCTTCAGCAACCTCCTCTCCTGTTTGCATCAGTGAAGCTTTTAGCTCCACAATCCTAACAATCTCCCACTTGGAGATAAATAGCTGCACTGTACCTGTACCTGTACTCTGTCTAATCTGTTTCCTGGTTTGTATCCCTCTTCAAGCTCCCACTTGAAGACAACCCACCACACAACCTGTGGTGTACCACCTGTCATCCGAGTAACCTGCCACATCCGAACCTACAACACCTGTAGTGAAGTCCTGACCCTGCATAGCAACACCTACTGCCGGTCCCTCTCAGAATACCTGAGAATCCACTTCCCCGAATTGGCTCCTAACTCTCTGACAGCTCCCACTGCATGGGAATACTCAGGTCTATACCAGACCTCATGTGATTTCAGACACTGTACCTGTCCAGCCCTTAGTGTGCTCCCGGTTCTGCATCCCAAACCTCGCCAACACCTGATTCACATCAGCTCCCACTCGAGACAAAATCAACCTGTGATCTCCATGCCTCCCATGTCAAAGAATTCCGCTGCTCCAAACTCCTCTTGACATGCCACTGAACTAATCTTACCCTTAGCTCAGCAAAACCCTGTATGTACACCCCTGCTAGCTAGCATACTATCCACATACAGCTACAGAATGATGTCGCGACTCATCATCCCCCTGGTAAGACAAAACCACAGTAGTTACCCTGACATTGACTGAAGCCATGCTTCGTCCTCCACCTGTCAAAACCTGTACCACTGTCCTGCAGCTCCACAAGACCATATACCTGGTCTTCCGTCTCATGTATCCGTTCTCTCTATTCTTCTACTAAGGAATCCATTCGTCTCTGTGCTTTTATACCTGCTGGCATCTCTACCAAAACACACCTGTCTGGTTCTCCTCCAAGGAATCACATCCTCATCCATGCCAAGCTCACACCTGTTTCCTGGATCCTTCCTGCTCTACAATCAGCAACATGTATAAAGAAGAGGAACAACGAATTTGAGGGCCTACTTATGCCTTCAGTCCTCCATATGGGTGTTTGAGACTCCTTGACAACATGCTGTCCACCCAAAATTCGTTACAGTGACCGACCTCGGTCACTCCACAGTCTGCATCCGACCGACGTCGGTTTCATGCGTCTGTACCTGACTACCAACCTGCCTGCGCTGGTGTCCCTTCTACCGACGTCGGTTCTCCTAACCGACATCGGTCTTACATACTGCCGACGTCGGTCCCATGACCGACATCGGTCTTACCCTGCCCGACATCGCCGGCTTCGGTCTACACATGACCGACATCGGCATCTGTCTGTTCGACGCCGGTTCCTCCTGACCGACATCGGTACCTGTGTTTGCCTGTGAGTGATGACTTTTTACCCGCGAGCTTCTTTGAATCAAAATCCATGTCCAAACTGCCCTGCTCAGAAGTATCCAGCCACATCCACTGGGTTCTGTCCGCCATCTCCTCCATAAACACCAAGGCTTTCCAGTTCTTAAGCCTGTCAAATATATCTGTCTTCCGCTTAAGAACATGCATCTCCTTCCTGCTCATGTGACCAAGCCTACGAAGCCACGTCTCCGCAACAAAAGAAGAATCAGTAATATAAATAAGTAGATAAAGGATACCTATTTTCTTACCACCAGCTAATTCAAGTGCATCCGCTGTGAGAGTTCTTGTGCATCTCTCATCACCCAATCTTTCTGAAGAAATTAGCCATATCTCCAAACCTAGGACCTGCATGACCTTCATCAACACCTGTGTGTTGGCCGCCTGCAATTTCAGCTTCACTTTGCCTTTGCCAACGATCTGACAAGGCTTACCAGCTCCTCTACCTAGAACTGCATGGAAAGAGGCAACCGAATCTTTTATCCAAGATTCAACTTTATCCAAGAAACCTGCAAACACATCCTGTGCAACAACACCTGCTACATCTGTATCTTCAGTTTCTTCATGCTGATCTGTTACCAACCAACAATAATCTTTTACCTGCTCTTTCTTTCCATAGGACCGTGAGTGACCATCTGTGCTTTTCAACTCCTCCATTCTTAGCTTACTTTGATCTGCAGTTGCTCTACTCCCACTCGATCAGAAACCCCTGAGAGTGCCCTGTAACCAAACACAAAACCTGCTTCCTCCAACCTCAGCTCAGATACCACTTGTTGGTATCAAGCTCAAGAACCTACAACCAAGGCTCTGATACCACTTGTTGGGAGGATGTACACTGGAAGCACACAATTTGATTACCAAACCAAGCAACTTAATATGCGGAAATTAACCAGATTCACCAAGTAACTAGAATTCAGAATAACACAGCATATGAGAGACAATACCAAATTGTATTAACACTTTATACAGAAAAGAATACAATAAAGAAGATGCCACTTCTTCTCCACCACCTTACAGAGGTTTCCCACACCTCAAGTGAACAGTAATTCTTCTCCCCAAAGCTCTCCCTCTCACAGGTCCCAACACCCAACTCAAATACAGAGTTGGTGTTCACCTCCCGTGCTCCACGCACACCACAAGTGCTCCACGCACTCCACAAGCACTCCACGTGCTCCACAAGTACTCAAGGTACTTCAAGTAGATCTCCCATGAATCTGCAACAACCTGCAATTCAACAGACCATACTTATGGAAGGAACTCCCTTGCCTTCCTCTTGCTCTATCCGAGTACACACCTGTACTCCAAGTAGATCCTGCCTGATACTGCTCCCTGTTGTGTTGCTGTCTGTATGACCTTGCACACCTGCAAATCAAGCAATGGTTCTAATCCCCTGTGAACCTCGACCTTGCACACACATACACCTGCAGATCAATGATCTTACTTACCATGTAGATCTCCTATATAGGCCATGCAACTGTGACCAAGATCCTACACTCTTGAAGAACCCAGCTGGCTCTCCAATCCAGCACCAACTCACCTGGTACTGTGGCACTAGGAGGTACGCACCATAGCTCTACCTCACACACAGAAGGAGCTTATAATTATGCTCTCTTACTCCCTAGCACCCTTTTACAATACAACCATGAGTCTATTATATAGATCTCATCCAAACAATGATTAGACATCTAATTACAATAATTAGATCCGCAGCTATGAGTCTAAAATTAGCACTCATCATGCAAACTCTTGGTTCGTTAGCTAACTGCCCGTAAATAGCTCGCAGTCGAACCACACAGGCGACCGACGCCGGTCCCTGTCCGCCTGGAGGTGACCGACGTCGGCCGATATATGACCGACGTCGGTTGCTTCTCTGTGCTCTCCCGCCGACGTTGGCTGATCAGACCGACCCCAACTTCTTCTGCAACTCAGCAACCTTCAGCAACCTCCTCTCCTGTTTGCATCAATGAAGCTTTTAGCTCCACAATCCTAACACGTGCCATCCTTATAAATTATTTCTTTCTAATGGAAATATATTTTTTACATAGATCTTGACTAGCTTGTGATAGTAGCTTGTATGACCTAAACAAGCACACATCCCTTTATGTGTTTGTTCTTCTAAAAATAAAATAATAGTTATCTTTGTCAAATCTACAAGCATTTATTATTTACAAATGACATGACCAAGTAGAGTTATGATTGACATCACAAAGCTACACTTTTTCAAATTGAGAGATATTTGTAGCTATTGGCATCACTTTTACAACAATCACAAGTTTGTGTGATGGTCTTTTAACCACCCATAGACTATTCAGTCATCAATATATACTTGAAAGAAATAATGAATGAAGTATTTCAATAAAACCACAACAACACATGATAATAGAATTATTCACTCCAAAAGGCATGAAATTTTATGTAAAATATCCCCATTAAATCATGAACGTCATCTTTGGCTTACCCTATTCCTTAATCTAAATTTGGTGGTATCTAAAGAACCCACTACTGAAAGTATATATTTTGAAACCTACCACTACTTCCAAGATATCCTCAATGAATGCTTTCATAAATGAGTTAGTGACACATGTGGTATAGAGGAGCTAAAAATAAACACATATAAAAATATTCTTTTTTATGCTTATTACCATGGAGATTACCCACTTAGATTATTTAATTAGGTTGATGACTATAATAGTTAGCATGTTGTTTATTTCTCCTTCATTTTTGCACACATATTAAGATTTATCCTATATAGTCTCTTATTTATAGGTATTGTGACGTCAATGAGCTTGATTTTCATTTTTCCCAAATAGGGGTGTATCCCCTTCATTTCTTTGTAACTGTGTTGGAAGATGTCATGATACTTGTGCAATAACTCAATGATTTTTTCTAATTCTTCATGCAAACAATAATCATCTAAAGTGGCATTCTTTAGTTCTTATTCCATTGCAATATTGTCCTTTATTATGTAAATAATATTCTAATAAAACTTGTGTTGTTCTCCTTGTGAGACCACAACATCATGTTACCCATATGAGGTTTCTACATTTAGGTGGTTTGTGACATATTTGGGTTGTGTTTCATCCACCTAGCATACTACCTTTTCTTTTCCATACTTGTACCACCAATTGGACTCTATCCACACATCATCATCATCATTCTTGTTGGAGTCAATTTTGATGTTGCAATCATAAAACACCTTTGGAAACTATAGGCCCTTCTAGCTATGCATTTTTCTTACTCGTTCATCCAAGATGCCTTATTCATATAAAATGGACTAACACATCTATAGAAAAGGATGACAAATCTCAGGCTTGGGGAAAGAGAAATAAAATATATGAAAAAAATCATTTTTCACCGACCACTAATCATTATTCTCCCAATGTATCATGCTAATAATAAACCATGTGTGAGCCTAGGTCTTCAATGTTTAGAAAATACATGGACCCATAACCTTTTAAGAAGTTGGTGCACATTCCTTATCCATGTCTCTTCACAACTATGGAAATATATTTTAGGGGGAGAATGCCTACCATAACTAAGTATTCCCCACATATTGTTCTATTAAAATGAGTGAATATGGATTATTTAGCATCAGTCCATGTTGATAGGTTTGGCTTGTGTGCATCCCATGAACACACAATCATAATCTTTAAGGCATACATTAAAGTGCTCAGCTACTCATCCTCCTTTGGCACACATTATTCCATATAATTCACAAAGGTTATAACATTCTCAAATCATTCATGTTGTGGAAAAGCAACAATTTTTCCTTTACTAAGGTGGAACACTTGTTTCATTTGAGAAGTGGAGTGAAAAACCTAGATTTTGGTTCTTGAAGTGGAACTAATTATTCCTTTGGTTTTCCTAAGGTATGCTTGCATCATAGGTGGTCTAGACTCTAAACTTATGGTGCCATATTTTCACCCTATTACTTCAAAGATTCCTACACCTATCATTAATAAGTGACACAATTGATGTTAGACATTGAATTAATGTCTCCCTAACTCAGTACCCTTCCATCATCATCATCAATTTTTTTTTGCACCTTGTGTATTTATGTTATAAATGTAATTTACCTCCCCATCTATTTCCATATGATAAACATAAGTTGGCCCATGGTTTTTATCAAATTGGATAACTATGTGTTTCTTCCTATTTTCAAAGCTCGTGTAGTGATTCTTGAAGTGCATATCTACATTATTTGCATAATACCATAGCCTGCTAAACAATGATGGATATTTATCAGCCTCAACTAACTCAATGACCTCAAAAAATTTAAATAAAATTTACTCTTATGATATCAACATATGTATTTTAGGATTCCCAAAGGTTGTGTGTGGGTTTTGTTTGCCATGAAGAACACATGAAGCAATGGCCTTAATGTAGGGCTTCCCATATTGCACCAAACCTCTTGCATAATAATGTTGAACTCATATCTCGTGTTGATTAGAATGTTACACACCAACCAACCATCCATTTTTGTGTCAATTATTAGCTCTCTATTATAGTTGTTATTTTGAAAAATTATGACTTTGTGTTCTCTTATTTGGCATCACACAGGTACTTCAATTGTTCCCACTACTTGCTATTGTAACTAATTATTTATCATGGGTGCATTACTTTCAAGTAAAAAAGGGTTTTGATACTAGAAATAGAATTTTCCTCCTCCACTTCATGACTTTTATGGTGGAATGTTTTCCTAGCCTTAGCCTCCAAATAAGCATGTTGGAGCTTGCCTTGTAGGTTGTGGATCAAATCCATTCCCTCATACAATATCTCCTTATAGTGAAATCCATTAGGTTAGTTGGTGGATGGATTTTTGTGTTTCACCTTTATCTTCCATCTTGGGTTAATACGCTAGTTGAACCTTTTTTATTAGTGTGGAAATTGTTTGAGGTCGGGTAGTAGCAACATTACACATCTTAATGTTTAACTTTGGTCCTTACATTTTTTGACCTCCCTCCTTTTGAATCCATTCTTATACTAGGTACTTGATGTGCATCATCCTTTCTACCCTTATTTACTTATCCTTCTACATTAGCTTTGCATAATTTTGGGGAATTCTTCTATCTAGTATTCATCATGGCAATACCCATAAGTAGGAAACTTCTGGTAGTCTCTTTGATAGTAGTCTATGGAATCATACCTTTAACATGTGCATGGATAGAACCATCTACTACCTCATATACCATATCTTCTATGGTAAGATAATTAATCAAAATATTCCCCTTGGCTATGGTTGGAAGGGTCAGTTTGTCTTTTACAGTGCTCATTCACGCACCTCATGCATTTCATCAATCCCTTAACAATACTTGGTATTGTGGGTGGAGGTCTCACAAATTTTATAATAAAAGGATACCTTTGTATATATTTATCATTGTAGTAGGGGAAGTTTTCAAATAGAATTACCTTCATGTCAAATTTCATAGGATGTTTGAAGTGCCCTAACATTGTGCATAGGATAATTATTCTTATTGTGCCCCTCAACTTCATAGTCAATGCACCATAAGATATTACATGTTTCGTGTGTGTTATTAGTAGTGATATTTTTTAATTGTGAGTCCATAAAAGTAACTCATGACTTTGTAAATAGTTTTATGTTCATTTTCATGCTTCTAATAGCCTCAGCTCATAGCATTGTTTTTAATGCTTCATGTAGGTCTATGAAGGTATTCATTGATAAAGTGCATAAATAAGGTAATAGTAGTCCTCCCACAAATCATTGTGCATGTTATATTGGGTGTATTTCAAGTGATAACTTTGAAATTAAGGTTTTAAATATTACATCACAAGTGTAGATGCTCTTAGTTAGCTCTTATTTTATTTCCTTCAAAGCATAAATGCTTTGTTTTTTAGACTCTAGAATATCAAATTCCTTCAAGATTATTGCCTTCAACTAGTCATAGTCTATTATAACTTAATTCAAGTCATTCTTGAGATACCAATTATGCATTAATCTAATAATGTGTTATAAAATTAAATCACCTTGTTTCCTAACATAGTAACCCCCTTTATTTTCTATATGAGTTAACACTTATGTACATGCTCTATAACATTTTTTACTCCATAGTTATCTAGAAATTTCAAAGAAATAACATATACGACTTATTAAGGAAATGGTTGAGCTATCAATGTAACTAGTACACTAGATATTTTTTAGGAAATCATGCTTTAACTATAACCTAGGTTGCCTCCTCCCATGCTAGCTACATTTCCTCCTTGTGTGGGAACTGAACCACTAACCACTATGTCAAAGTGCATTGGGGAAGGGTTTATAATAGGGTTTGATGCAACTTCACCTACACATATTTTTCCTCCTACCACAATGTTATTTATATGTGTAGTTCGAATACCACCCCCAGTTGGCAACATCCCCAACATGATTGGAGTATTTTCCTATGTTGGATGTTGTAAAACAAGCCTCAATGGCTTATATGGTATTATCTATATTAGAACACTTTTTTTTGCCTCTTGCCTTAATAATTTCACTACTTTATTCAAATCCACATAATTACCTTCATCAATTCCTTTCTGATTAAAGGGTGGATGGACTAACACTTCAAGAAGAATGTGGGTGGTCACTTCATCCCTTGATACATGGTCTTACATGTCCATGGTTATCCAAGTTACTTAAACAACCCCTTTCCTAATATCATCCTAATCTTTAGCATGTACCTCTTCCCCTATGGAGTACACTTTTGCATGGAAGTCATTTTCATGCCATCCTCATTCTACATGGGTCCTCATAGCATCTTCATAACCTAACACCCCTCATCCTTGGGTCTAATGCAACCATGGATTTCTTCCACTTTTCCTTATAGTTTCACCTTCTAAGCTCATGATCATCTAGGTTCTCCATGATATCTTCTACTAGTACCATCTATTATCTCTTAATGTAAACTATGCCCACCACTCCTCTTCTACCATCCACATAGCCCATGTTCAAAGGAATTCAACCTTTGATTGGTAGGTTTGAAAATCCATAGTCTACAGTTAACTTATTTATCTCCAAGGAAAGTTTATTATATATGATCCTATCAGCTCATGTAATAAATTATGTTCAACTTCCTTAGGGTAGGAATATTTAGATATTACAAATTTTAACATGTATCCATTTCATGTACCTCTAAAATAAACATTAATATCTCTAGTCTAAATAGTATCTATTCACTTCACTTGCTCAATTCTTACTTTTTTACATGGATACTTCCTACCATAGTTATGTTTTATACATTGTTAACCAAATTTAACCCTACAAGTTAAATTAGGGCCCCTATAGGTTAAAAACTTGCATTTTTAGATGTTTTATGGTGTATAATATAATTTCATGGGGTTTATTATATGTTATTTTATGTCATTTAATGTCATCCTAACCTTGGTCTTAGTCATATTAGTCATTTGTCATTTTGAGTCATTTCGAGCGTCATAAATAGAGCATTTAATAGGTTGTATGGCCTCTTTGGTAAATGTGAATATTATAAAATGTGATTTCACATCCCATGTGTCCTAAGAGGTCTTAATAAACTATCATAACTAAAAAGTGGTAGGTTCTTCAGAAGAAAGGGTAATTTTCTTGAGACAAAGGGAGAGTTTGGCACTTGTACGGCCCATAGGGAAGTTTTCCATGTGGGATAATATCATGGAATGTCTCTTAATATTCACAAATATAAAATACAATTTTTAAATGATTTTTAAGTGTCAAAATTGGGCTAAAACTATTTTTCTCCTTTTTCACCCTTCTAGGCACATAAAATGAGTCTTCAGGTTCGTACTAAGTACGGTCAGCAAGAGAACTTCCAAGTCAAAAAACTTTTGGAGGTGAAATTAAACTAAGATACCTTCATTTCCATAACAATATTTTTAATAATGGTCTCTTGTGCCTTATGAACCATCCTCATGAAGTTGACTATGTTTTTCTACTTATTATTCCATGCACCCTATAGGTTATGTTCCATTTAGGGAAATTTCATACAAACCAATTGTTAAATTTGATTATAGATGATGTTACATTATTTATATAATTATCTCACTATTTTTTTTATCATTTCAAGGTGTTTGGATATGCTAATCATCTTAAGTTACAGGAGGGAGCACTTTCTTGTGCAATAGGTAGTTTTTTCACCATTTAAAGGATTTTCTTGTTTTGATGATGGTCTTGGAGGGTGGATATGTTTTTTTTTACATGATTATAATTTTATATTTATCACATTCACCTATAAATCTATTTTCCCAAGGTAAATCTTCATGGAATTACAATCATATGCAACATTTTCAGTTATGTAGCCATGAACATGTTTACCTGTAGGTGTTTGGAAGAAGAAAACCATGTGGAAATTAGGAGAATAGATTTTTGAATATATTTATAGGTTTTGAACATTAATTTTTAGGTATTTGAATAGTCTTAAAACTCATTTAATGCTAAACAATACTCATTGTACACACTTGTATATACTGTCTACAGACTTGACAATGTCCACCTACAGAATTTGTTGGTAGAGAACTGAGGGCATTTGATGAAGGGATTTGAACAATTTATAATCTCTCTTAAATTCCTATAAATTGGTTAAAACATCATGTAAGACTTATTTGAATTGATAATTTGATAGATAAGGTTGAGGGTCTCTTCAAGGAATGATGATTGTAGGTTTAGGGACTTTTTCCCTAAAAGTGCAAAATAGAGTTCTTTGGGGTTTTGTGGATAATATATAACATGGTATAAAAGAATTAAAATACCTATAAATGACCCAACATTTCAGCCTCTATCATGGAGATGAGCTATACAAATTTTTAAGGGAAGAAAGTTAGTGGAAGGCAGTAATTTGAAAGCTCAAAGTTGCCCTTTTATACACTAAGTTTAGGCAGTGTTATCTATAGTTTTGAGTCAAGAAGAGACCTCTCCATCCAAAAATTGTAAACATAGATCATGACATCAAATTTAATTATTTATAAATAGTTAAAATTTAATTCATTACCTAGGGTATCACTTGAGAGGATGATATATAGTTTTTAGCCCCTATACGCACCTATAGGTGTCCTTTCTCTTGGAAATATTCACATACAGTTGACTGTAAATGTAAATATTCCATGACCTAAGATTATCCCTAAAGTTTCAAAATTAAAATGACTTTAAAAACCCAAAAAATTATTCTTATCACCTTAGAGAGTCTACATGACCTATATGACACAGGTTTTATAGATGTAAGGCACATATAGGCCCTAAACAGTCAAGTATAGTTGACTGTGAGGGGTAGAGAGCAAAAAGGTTGAGGCTTTAGGAATGAAATAAACTCAATATGGAATGATTAGGTCCAAAACCTCATAAATAAACCTTGGGAGATATCAATAATCTCATGACACTATCAAATAGCATCTAAGTAAATCTCACCTACAGGGAGGTGTTTCCTCTAAGGCAGGAAGTATAGTCAGGGTTATATTCATACTTGTGAAATCAAGGTGTAAATATGGATGAGAGAGGTTTATAAGAATAATGATAATATATATATATATATATATATATATGATAGCAACCACCATTTTACACTCTCATGACGTGGAAATAGGATAGGAGAATGCTCAAATATTGCATACACCATCCATTCCTTAAATCATGTACATAGTTTGTTATAACAAAGGTCTGTCTTGGGTATTTAAGGATTTTAGGGGGAAAATGACATTATAAAGGGTTAATATTTGGTACACATCATCTTTAACACTATTATGATCTCATATAACTTTTTTTTAGTGATGAAATAGGGTAAGTACCGTGTATTTTGTCTCATATAGAGGGCACTTCCCTTTGTACTCAAACCTACATTCTTATGAAGATGGGTCAGAAGGATGGACCAGGGGATGTTTGGAAACTAAAGGAAGGTTTAGGGGGTTGAAAAAAATTTAGGGTAACATTAATTATATCTCACAAAATGGGGAGACCCAATAGAGTTATCTAGATTGCTAAGTTTGAAAGTAGGCTTAAAGGTAGGATTTTGGCCTAAAGACTAAATGGGAGACCAATTTCACTTATAGCCCTAGGAATGATTTAAACCTTGTTGGATCACGTTTATGTGGGAATAATATATGTTTAGTAGATATTGGAATGTATGGAAGACATGAAAAAAGTGATTTTACCTTATATAATAATCTCTCAAGCTCCTCCCCACCCTTTTGAGCTATATGTAATTGTATGGATAGGGTACAAAATAAGGTACTTTTGACTATTTTGTGTGTTTTGAGAGTTTTAAAAGGGGTATGAAGATTAATTAAATTTTAGGGGAAATATTATGAATTTTAATAACTCAATATATTCATTTAATTCCTTGTAAAAACTCTTAATTTCCTAAACTAGATGCTTCATCTCAACCAGTCAAAAGTGGCAAAGTGACTAAGCTAGTGATAAGTGTGAAGACTGCAATTAGAATTAATTTTAAGGTGTCCATGATGCTTATAAGATCATGAAGGGTATTTAAAATTTTCATCCACACATTCCCATGGATTTTCATGAAAACTTTATGCCTTTTTGAAGGCCAAGTGTGCAGGGTGCATGAAGGAGGAGTTTTTTGGACTACAAATGATGATGGCTCATTCCCAAATGATTTTAGAAGATGAGGCCTAAAATCAATGCATGGAGATGAATTTCTAAATAATTCACATTAGTTTCAATCATCATACATATCCCTAATTATTTTTTGAATGTTCAAACAGGTCCAAATCATGAAGGCAGTTTTCTGAGCTAGAATATGGATTTTTCATACCACTTTTCATGAGTTTTATGACATAGATGGACACTTGTGCTTCCTAACCTTGCATGGTTCATCTCAAATCCTCTTATCATTAAAAATTAACTAATTATTTTATATTTAAAAGTGTCCTTATGACCCTTTAACTTCTCTCTTCTCCTCTCTCTCTCAAGTTCTATAAAAACTATCCATTTTGGCCATTGTAACTTATGCTCCACTTGAGTATGGTGAAGCCTTGCTCATTTGCATACCATTTGATAAATAAGACTACTAATTTTTTTCCTATTTATGACTATTAATAGTTTTTTCTACTTGAATGTTTGATATTACTTAGTGAAGACTTTGGATTCCTTAGTATGTTATCTCATTCTTTCATCCTATTTGTAGTTAGAAAGCTTCTTCTTACAAGGCATGTGAAGTTTTCTAAGAAGCGTTAAGGTTGAGTGAGTTAGCATATTAATTAGTGCCATTAAAGGCATTTTTTATACTCCTCTTAGCCTAAACATTCATCCATAACTTCATAATATAAAATTGATGTGAGAAGATGCATATTAGAGAAGTGTATGTTTGGTTAGTCTCTTGGTTTCATGTGTAACATGCAGTAGGTTAGAAGTCATCAAATTATTTGGTGTATCACCTCCCTTAGGATAGTTTGCTTTAAGTTTTATCTCTCCATTTCCCCCCTAAATTTTAGGTTTAGTAGTGATCCAAAGTGGTACATTAAGGGAGCTAGCCCTATTTAGAGATTCACCTCATCCTTAGGCTACCCACAAGCCTAGAGGTATTTCCATTATATCACATGGATGAGGAGAACTTAGGAATCTCATAAAAGGGTGAAAATACAAGTGCCAATATTTTTTCTCATGCTCAGTGGGACTCTTGGTTGAGGAGGTTGAAAGATTTTTGGTGTTGTCTTTTAACAATCAGCCTTTGGAGGCATCTATTCAAGTATCAATGGTGACTCCAAAGTTATATTAGCTAGTCAAGAAACCTAGGTTATCCTTTGAATAAATTTGGTAATATTTTTCTTTGTTTTCTTGCTTTCAATGATGTTTCATTGCTAATTTTTGTGTTGATTTTTGTTTTACATAAGTTGGTGAGGTATTTCTAGCTTATGGCATTCCTAATCAGCGTTTGTATGATTCTTATCAGCCTTGGTGTGATTTTTACTAGTATTGTAATGACCATTTCCAACCCCATCATGATCCTTATCAGCACTATAGCTATCATTTTCATGATTTGTATCAGTATTATATCAACCTCCTCGATATCGTGCTTCTCCTAGTCAACCTAGCCACTTCTCAACTCAATCCATTTCCATCTTCAGCCAAATTATTTTAGGGTATGAGAAGTATATGTTAGATCTTGATACACTAAGGGGAAATTGTTAAGATATTCCTATTCATTTCATTCATTAGGTGAGACATGCATTAGATCTAGTCAAAATAGAGTGGGCACCTATTGAGAGATCCAATTCGCAAAGGCTCGCAAGTAAGATGTTAGATGTGAGTGGCCTAGTTTTATCCTTGGAAGATAGGCTAAAAATTCATGAGAAGAAACCTCACCAAACCTATTATCATTCATATCTACTTCCCAAACATTGTTATCAGTCCTACATGACCCCTACTCATGAGCCCAATCAATCTTATCAAAGCCATCTTTTTCCCAATCGGTTGGAAGAGAGAGCTGAAAAGAGAAATCTTGTTTTTGAAGAAAATATTGATAGGCATATTGATTTGGTTAATATGCATATGCAGTATTCCATATCACTATCAAAAGAAGTGGAATTTAATCCCTCATTTCTCTCTCCAACTGCAGCCCCACCTCAAGAGAAGACCTATAGATATGAGATTCTAAGTTGGAGACAAGGTGGAGAATCTAAGCCTAAGGAGATTCCAATTTTATTGAACACTTCATCCACTCCTAAAACTACATCACCATCTCAAGAGAGGACTCCTAATCCTAAAATCCTAAGCTGTAATAAGATAGTGGAGTCATGGGGAAATAAAGAAGAGAATATCCTTGGTAAAGAGTGTGAAGTTGAAGAAAAACTTGATCCTATGCAAGATCTTCCCACCCTTCTTAAAGAGACCTCTAGTGTTTCATGTCAGCCCTCTTTTACTCCTAATCCTCATGAAAATGCCTATGAATTTCAAGAAAAACTTTTCTAAGATAACCTAACCAAGCAAATAGAAGAGCTAGAGACAAGGATGAAATTGCTAAGTCAAGGTGTGATGGAAGGTTTAAACCCAAAAGAAGATCATATGCCTAACCACACCCCATATAACCTTCCTCAAGAGAATTCTCAAGCCCAATAAGATTTCAATGAAGTTATTTTCAAATGGAAGGAAGAAAACCAATCTATTTTAGCCTAAGGTTTGCATTCCCTTCCTCAAGAGCTTCCAAAAAAATCCCCTACACTTCACTCTCAATCTGATTTTGAGTTCTATGTGCCACCTCCACAAACTAGTTCATCTTGTCCTCACCCCATCACCCTTTGCCTTGATGGACATATGGTATGGAAACCTAAAGAAAAGCAGTTGGTTGACAAAAACTAAGAACTTTTGCTTGAAAAAAGTCTACCTCCTCAATAACCTCATTGGGTTAGGTCACATGATTTCAAGATGCCTAATCTTGGCATCACCATGAAGGAGATGGAGATGGATGATCTTGTAGCCCTTGAATAAGACTCTACATCTGATCAAAAAGTTATGGATAATCATCTCAAGAATGAGGATGAATGTCTTATTATGGATGGAGAATAATTTCAAGTCTTTCCCAAAGAGGTTGCAACCCTAGAAAACTCTCTTAAGATCAATTTACAAGATGTTGTTCTTAAAGATGACCCAATACCTCATCTTGATATTGAATCACCATAATATTCATTGGATCTTGAAGAACACCATTTTGATGACCTCACACATTAAGAAGAGAATATTGAAAAGGTAGTGGTTCTAAATGATGAAGAGGACAAAGATGACTGGTAGTTGCAAATAGATTTATTTCAATAACTTGAAGAGTTTTGCCAAGTTGAGGATCAAGTACATGACAATGTGAATAAAGAGTCTTCCATGGATGAAAATGACCAAGATTGGGTAGATTATGCAAAGCTCCTTGATGAGCTAGAAGAACTTGCAGTTGAGAAAAAACCCAATCTTATTGAGAGCACTATGGAGATCAAAAAAGAGGTTGTAATTAAGGATACATATGAGAATTTTGAGGCTATTTGGATGTAAAAAGAGTTTATTTCCATAGCCAACATATTTTAAATTTCTTAGTTCTCAATGACCATCATGCCAATTAAGTTGGCAAACATGATGAAAATTTTGGGGACATCAATGTCAAGGATCAAAAGACTATATGTCTCATTCATTCCTTCATGTCATAAATCATGAAGGGTTTCAAACTTCCCCTTTGATCCAGGAGGTAGTTTTCATCTTAGGTTAGTAAGTGTTTGATTTTAGTTTGTTTAGTTTAGTGTGTGTGTTTCATAAGTGCTCATGAAGTAGATGTGTGTTTGGTTTTGCTTTGTGTGTGTCTTTTGCTTTGTGTGGTTAAGGTAGTCATTGGTCTTGTATTGATCAAAGCTTGTAATGAAAGTCCTCTTATTGTGTCTCAGACTTCAGATGACTCCCTAAGCCCAATAGAATAATAAGGCTACTAGTCTAGTTAGTATAGCAGGTATACTACCCCTATGAGTCACCGATTTATTAACCAAATTTAAACCTACAGGTCAAATTAGGACCCTTATACATAAAAATTTTGGTTTTTTAGATGTTTATGGGTCTAATATATTGTCATGGAGTGTATTATATGTTATTTTATGTCATTTAATGTCATCATATCCTTGGTCTTAGCTATATTAGTCCATTTGTCATTTTGAGTCATTTTGAGGGTCATAAATAAAGCATTTAATAAGTTGCACAACCTCCTTGGTAAATGTGAAGATTATAAAAGTTTATTTCATATACCATGTGTCCTAATAGATCTTAATCAACTATCATAACTAAAAAGTGGTAGGTTCTTCAAAATAAAGGGTAGTTTTCTTGAGAAAAAGGGAGAGTTTAGCACTTGTATAACCCATGGGGAAGTGTGACACATGGAATAATATCATGGAATATCTCTTCATCTTCCCCAAGCTCAAATACAAGTTTTAAATTCTTTTTTTAAGTGTCAAAATTGGGCTAAAATAATTTTGCTCCTTTTTTACCCTTCTAGGCACACAGAACCAGTCTTTAAGTTTGTACTTGGTATGATCAACAGAAGACTTTTAAGTCAAACACATTTGAGAGGTGAAATTAAACTCATATAAATTCATTTACATAAAAATAGTTTTAATAATGGTGGTTTGTGCCTTATGAACCATCCTCATGAAGTTGACTATATTTTTATACTTAATGTTTCATGCACCCTATAGGTTTTGTTCTATTTTGGGCAAGTCTATACAAACCAATTACTGAATTTGATTCCAGATGATTTTTACTTCCTTATATAATTCTCTCCATGTTTTTTAAATAATTTTAAGGTCTTTTGATATGCTAATCATCTTAAGTTGCAGGAGGGACCACTTTTCTATGCAACAAGCAATTTTTTCATCATTTGAAGGAATTTCTTGTTTTGATGGTGGTCTTTGAGGGTGAATATGTTTTGGTTTACATGATTAAAATTTTATATTTATCACCTTCACCTATAAATATCTTTTCCCAAGGCAACTCTTCATGGAATTATAGTCATATGCAACATTTTCAGTTAGGCAGCCATGAACATGCTTACCTACAAGTGTTTAAATGAAGAAAATGATTAGAAATTGAGTTATAATAATAGTTTCAATGGTGCCACACTATAGATCTCTTCAATAGATTTATGATGCTTTTCACGATTTGTAAAATAGACATCGTATGCAAAAGTTATAGGCCGTTGAAGTTTTGGTCTGACAAGTAAAAATTTGGTGTCGCAAAGTGACGTGGCATTATTTACATGCGACAAGTGGACCAATCAGAGGTTGACACATGGCATGATTAAGCTTGGAGATAAGCTTGTTGACCAAGCCATGTGGCAAGAAAGGTGGCGAGTTTGAAGAAAAGACCGAGTTCGAAGGGGAGACCAAGCAAGTGGCGAGCCGAGTCAAAGGAGTCTTAGGTGGCCAAAACCACGTGACAAGTGGGAGGTCAAAGACTCTTTCAAGAATTATAATTTCTCTAAGCATGGCATGTGAGACAAAAGATAATCCTGCATGCCAAACAAAAAGGAAAAGAGAAGAATTCAAATGCGCCAAAGGTGGAGGAAAATAGTTTCCAAGGCGCCAATAAGGAGGGAAGTTATGGACTATGTTTTTTATTTTAAGAGGCTGAGACTTTGTAAAAGCTTTAGGAAAGCTTATATAATGGATTTTTATCCATTTTTCAGCCATAATATTCAATCTTAATACTCTTTTTATCCAATTTGCATATTGTAAGAGTATTTTTAAGCCCATAGAGGAGATTTTTAGGACTTTTGAAGCAACTTTGTAGGGGTGAAGACTCACGGAATTTGAAGGTGTCAGGCTTGATTATCAGTCACGGTGAAGGTGAATTTTTGCATTGAGAGATTAACTTAAAAGAAAGTTGTTTATTATTTCAAGGTGTTTGAAGTGCCCTTAATGGAAATGGTCCACTCCTTTGGAGAACCCAGAGATGGAGGCATCAATTGTTGAGCCAAACTCCATTATCATGTTTCGTGTTTTTGGTAATTGTCATTTTTGTGCATGATTTTGATTCAGTTTGCTAATTTGATTTTAATTAGTAAATGAACTCATGCAAGTAATTCAAGTTTTGACAATTATAACCCAATGTTATTAAAAAATTGGTTCAACAACTGAGAACGTTTTATGCCAAAACATTTTGCAAGTTCTTTTGAGTTTTTAGAGAATTTGTTAAGTTTTGAGAAATTCAGTATTCGTATTTAAAACTTCACTTTGATTTGATTCAGTGTAGTTTATGGATCAAGTTGGTATCAGATCAGTTAGAATGTTGGGTTAGCTTATGATTAAAGTTTTGACAATTGCTTCCAGAATAGTTAGATTAGTGGTTTGCAAATTGATTATATTACAGTATGTAGTGTGGAATTAGGTGTTTGCAGGAAACCATGGGCAAGTTGTCACAGATTGAGGTCATCAAAGATGAAAATGCAATCTTGAGATGCCAAAAATTTGCACTTGAATTGCAAGTGGAAAAGTTAAAATCGGAGCTCGAATCCAAGGATGAGCTCTTGATTAGATTGCAATGTGGTGAGTGTGAAAAGGTAAAGCCTTCAACTTCAGATGTAGAGACTATGACTGAGTACAGTGTAAGTTTTTCACCACAGGAATCTTCATCTTCTTCTACTATTTCAGATTATAGTAATATTGTTTTTGGTGATTTTGAAAGATACACTAAGGGCATATAATCTAAATTGTTGTTTAAAATGGGTTATAATGGAGGAGGACTTGATAGAGTTAGCCAAGGTGTATCTAACCCAATTCAGGTTGAGCATAGACCTCTTCATGCAGGTTTGGGTTATACTAGTGTACAGGTGGATAATGGAGAAGTTTCTTCCATGGCTAAAGGAAGACGAGCTTCCAATAGCGAAGGTTCTAGGCCACTAGTTCAAAAGTGTAAAGGTATAAGAGGTATTGAGATTCCAACTCCTGATTCTTGCACTAAATCTTCTGATCTAATTGATACTTTTAAGAAGTTTGGATATAATGTATAGAAGATAATGCAATCATTTCCATGCATTTTTTGTGGGATGAATAACCATAGTGCTTAGACTTGTTGGAAATGAAAAGCTTTGTTTAAGCAGATTGCATGTTTGAAAGACCATTCTCATGATAAGATGGGAATTGGCAAAAGGGGACCCTCACCTAAGAAGGATGTTTATACTCATTGTAAAGTGAGTGGACATAGGATTGATAGATGTTTTAAGCTTCATGCATCTTCACATTCAAGTAATGTTAGAACTAAGATAATTCATCAACCTATTAATAATGTCAATGAAGCTAATTCAATCCATAATGATGTTAAGGAATCCACTAAGGAAATCAATTTCACTAGGAAGAAAGAAATGGTTAAGCGGATTATCACTACATTCTTTTTGCAAAGCATGGTTAAGAATTCACCTAAGGGAATGAACAATATTTGATAGATGTAGATTAGAGTTGGTGGAAACACTTCAAGACAGGTTTACCATATGAAGTTTTCCAATTCTCACTTTTTGATAACTCTAAGTTTTGAATCTCCTATTTATGCTATGTGAGTTGTCTAGAGGACTTAAACTCATTTGATCAATTGGAGATAATAGTAGAATGCATGTTGTTGGTTGAGTTGATTCCTTAAAACACTTTTTGACTGCTATTTTGAATGTATCTGTGGGACATGGATGTATAGATACATGTTTAAGACCCTTTGGGCATGTTTAGATGTTAGGCAACATACACTTTTGGTTGTTTGCATTTGCTAAGCATATAAGTCCCATACTAGGGCATTGTATTGCAACATGTCTACAACATTTATTGTATGTTGTTGGCATTATAAACTTGTCTTATAGTTACATTGGGAGTTGTTTTAGTTTTTGGCAATTCACCGCTTTACAGGATGTGACATTTGGGCAAGCAATTTTGGTATGTTGTAATCACTTTGGCAGTTGCAGATTCATTTACTCATGCCTTTGGATTATGCATTTTTATATTTTGATTGTGAATCATTTTAATGCAATTGTTTATATCCTTGCTATGATTGGGTTCTATTTTCATGGATGCAGTAGACCAGTTATAAGATTTTAGGGAATATTGGACTTTTAGAGACCAAAAGCCTTCCATTGGGGAGGTGTGATCAGAAATTGAGTTTTGATAATGGTTTCAAGTTAGAGTTTCAATAGTGCCACACTGTATATCTCTTCGAGAGATTTTTTACATTTTTTGCGGTTTGTAAAATGGACACCGTATGCAATAGTAATAGGCCGCTAAAGTTTTGGTTCGATAGGTAAAAATTTGGTGTCGTAAAGTGATGTGGCATTATTTACATGTGACAAGTGGACCAATCAGAGGTTGACACATGGCATGATTAAGCTCAGAGATAATCTTGTTGCTTGAGCCATGTGGCAAGCAAGGTGGTGAGTTTGAAGAAAAGACTGAGTTCGAAGGGGAGACCAAGCAAGTGGCGAGCCAAGTCAAAGGAGTCTTAGGTGGCCAAAACCACATGACAAGTGGGCAGTCAAAGACTCTTTCAAGCATTATCCTTTCTCCAAGCACGGCATGTGAGACAAAAGATAATCCTGCATGCCAAACAAAAAGGAAGAGAGAAGAATTCAAATGCGTCAAAGGTGGAGGAAAACAGTTTCCAAGGCACCAACAAGGAGGGAAGTTTTGGACTGTGTTTTTTATTTTAAGAGGCTGAGACTTTGTAAAAGCTTTAGGAAAGCTTATATAATGGATTTTTATCCATTTTTTGGCCATAATATTCAGTCTTAATACTCTTTTTATCCAATTTACATATTGGAAGAGTATTTTTAAGCCCATAGAGGAGATTTTTAGAACTTTTGAAGCAACTTTGCAGGGGTGAAGACTCATGGAATTCGAAGGTGCTAGGCTTGATTATCAGTCACGGTGAAGGTGAATTTTTTGCATTAAGAGATCAACTTGCAGGAAAGTTGTTTATTGTTTCCAGGTATTTGAAGTGCCCTTAATGGAAATGGTCCACTCCTTTGGAGAACCCAGAGATGTGGGCATCAATTATTGAGCTGAACTCCGTTATCACGTTTCATGTTTTTCGTAATTGTCATTTTTGTGCATGATTTTGATTCAGTTTGTTGATTTGATTTTAATTAGTAAATGAACTCATGCAAGTAATTCAAATTTTGACAATTATAACCCAACGTTATTAAAAAAACGGTTCAACAACCAAGAACGTTTTATGCCAAGACATTTTTCAAGTTCTTTTGAGGTTTTTGAGAATTTTCTAAGTTTTGAGAAATTTAGTATTCATATTTAAAACTTCACTTTGAGTTGATTCAGTGTAGTTTACAGATCAGAAAACCATGTAGAAACTAGGGGCACAACTTTTTGAATATATTTAGAGGTTTTTAAAATTCCTTTGAGGTATTTAAATATGATTAAAAATAATTTAAGGCTAAATAATACTCATTATGCACACTTGCATATATTGTCTAGAGACTTGACAATGTCCACCTACATGATTTATTGGTAGAGAACTGAGGGCATTTGATGAAGGGATTTGAACAAGTTAGAATATCTATTTAATTACTATAAATTGTTTTAAACATCATGGTAGACTTATTTGAATTGATAATTTTATAAATAAGGTTGAGGGTCTCTTTAAGGAATGATGACTGTAGGTTTAGGGACTTTTTCTGTAAAAGTGCAAAACATAGTTCTTTGGGGTTTTGTGGATAGAATATAGCATGGTTTCAAAGACTTAAAATTCCTATAAATTACCCAACATTTCATACTCTATAATGGAGAGGACCTTTACAAATTTTGAAGGGTATAAAGTTAGTGGAAGGCAGTAATTTGAAAGCTCAAAGTTGCCCTTTTATACACTAAGTTCAGGGAGTGTTATATACAGTTTTGTCTCAAGAAGAGACCTTTCCATCAAAAAATTGAAAACCTAGATCATGACATCAAATTGAAGTATTTATAAATAGTTAAAATTTAATTCATGACCTAGGGGATCACTTGAGAGGATGATATATAGTTTTGAGCCCCTATAGACACCTACAGGTGTCCTTTCTCTTAGAAACATTCACATACAGTTGACTGTAAATGTAAACAATCCATGACCCAAGATTAGACCCAAATTTTCAATAAATAATGACTTTAATAACCCAAATATTTATTCTTAGTACCTTATAGATTCTACGTGACTTACATGACACATGTTTTATCAATGTAAGGCACATATAAGGCCTACACGGTCAACTATAGTTGATTGTGAGGGGTAAAGAGTAGAAAGGTTGAGGTTATTAGCATGGAATCAAATCAATATGTAATTAATAGGTAAAAACACTCATCAAGTTACTTTGGGAGATCTCAAGAGGCTCATGACACTATCAAATAGCATCTAATAAAATCTCACCTATAGACAGGTGTCTCCTCCAAGGTAGGAAGTACAATCAGGGTTATATTCATACTTGTGCTATCAAGGTGTAAATATGGATGAGAGAGGTTTATAATAATAATGAGAACCTATATATTATATTTACCACAATTTTACACTCTCATTATGTGTAAACTGGAGAAGAGAATGCTCAAATATTGCATACACTGTCCATTCCTTAAATCATGCACACAGTCTATTATAATAAAGGTCTATTTTGGGTCTTTGAGGATTTAAGGGGCCAATTGACCTTATAAAGGGAAAATATTTGGTACACAAAATATTTTACACTAGGGTGAGATAATATAAATTTCATTATGAGTGATGAAATAGGAGAAGTACCCTCTATTTTGTCTTAGATAGAATGTACGTCCCTTTGTACTCAAACCTATAGTCTTGTGAAGATGGGTGAGAAGGATGGACTAGGGGATGTGTGGATAGTAAATTAAGGTGTAATGGTTTGAAAAAAATTTAGGGTGACATGAAATATATCTCAAAGAAGGCGGAACCTAATAGAGTGATCTAGATTGTTAAGTTTGCAAGCAGGCCTAAATGTAAGATTTTGGCCTAAAGACTAAATGGGAGACCAATTTCACTTCTATCACTAGGAATGATTTATAACTTGTTGAATCATGTTTATTATGGAATAATATATGTTTATGATATATTGTGATATATTAAATACATCAAAAATATCATTTTGGGCTTAAACTTGCAGACAGGCATACTAGGCATGGCTACACCTAGTGTCCAAATGAAGAGTCAGTCACACTTATAGCATTAAATATGAGTTATAACCTATTATAACATGTTAATAAGGTCATTATATGTTTTTTTAATCTTCTAACTTGTAGATAAATCATCAATAATTCCTTTTTGGGCTCAGAGACAACATTAAGCCTATTGAAGTGAGGAATCAAGCTCGATAAGATAGTTTTGGATGCTCACATATCCCTTGAGGTTATGCATGGGAATATAATAAGTTTAGGGATTTTTATGAAGGTATTTAATATATATATATATATATATATATATATATATATATATATATATATATATATTGAGATTTTAATTTCAAGTTTTTATGAACAATTCTTAAGAGTAAAAATAGGTTTAAAACCCTTGCAAACCCTCAATTAAGACCTGATGGAGGAAATGGAGTTGGATAGTTGATTAAAATGTAATAGTTTTTATGGAATAGTGATTAGAAATTTTATAATACTCTCTCATTATCCTCCCCACCCTTTTGATCTATATGGAATTGTACGGATAGGGTATAAAATAGGGTAATTTTGACTATGTTATGTGTTTTATAAATTCTAGAAGGATTCTAAAGATGAAATAAATTTTGGGGGAAATATTAGGAATTTTAATAACTCAATATGTTCATTTAAATATTTGGAAAAAATATTAAGTGCCTCAACCAGATGCTTCATCTCAACTAGTCAAAACTTGCAGAGTGACCAAGCTAGTGAGAAGTGTGAAGACTTTAATTAGAAGTGATTTTAAGGTGTCTATGATGATTCTAATACCATGGAGGGTCTTTATACTTTTCATCCACTCTATAACATGTATTATCATGAAAAATTGATGCCTTTTTGAAGGCCAAGTGTGTAGGGTGCATGAAGGAGAAGTTTTTTGGACTAGAGATGATGATGGCTCATTCTCAGATGATTTCAGATGACCAGGCCTAAAAACAATGCATGAAAAGGAATGTTTTAAATAATTAAAATTCATTCCAATCATCATACTTATATCTAATAATTTTTTTTATGTTCAAACATTTCCAAATCATGAAGGCAATTTTCTGATTGAGAATGAGGATTTTTCATACCACTTTTAATGAGTTTTATGACTTGGATGGACACTTTTGCTTCTTAACCTTACATGGTTCATCTCAAATCCTTTTATAATTAAAAATTAATTTATTTTCTCAGATTTACAAGTGTCCTTATGACCCTTGGACTTCTCTCTTCTCCTCTCTCTCTCTCAGGTTATATAAAAGCTAGCCATTTTGGCCATTATAACTTATGCTCCACCTGAGTATGGTGAAGCCTTGATAATTTTCATACCATTTGATTAATAATAAAAATTATTTTTACCTCTTCATGATATTTAATAGTGTTTTATACTTGAATTTTGGATCTTTCTTAGTGAAGACTTTTGGATTCCTTACTATGTTGTCTTATTCTTTCATCATATTTGTAGTTGGAAAGCTTCTTCTTACAATGCATGTGAAGTGTTCTAAGAAGTGTTAAGGTTAAGTGACTCATTCTATTCACTATTTATATTCAATTCCTCTTGTATATTCCTCCTATCCTAAACATTCATTCATAATTTCCTAATGTAGCATTGATGTGAGAAGATGCAAATTGGAGAAGTGTTTGTTTGATTAGTCTCTTGGTTTCATATATAACATGCAGCTAGTTTGAATTCATTAACTTATTTTTTGTATCACCTCCATTAGGATAGTTTTATTTTATTTTTATCTCTCCCTTTTCCCCCCCAAATTTTAGGTTTAATAGTGATATAAAGTGGTACATCCAAGGAGCTAGCCCTATCTAGATATTCACCTCATCCTTAGGCTACCCACAAGCCTAGAGGTGTTTCCATTGTGCCACTTGGATGAGGAATTATTATGCATATCCTCAAATTTTTTAAATCCAAGTGAAAACATTCCCATAACATAAGCAACAATCCATACATGTAAATTCTTAGGGAGATCATAGAAGAATACTTGTTACAGAGTGTTGTGCAAATGTTCTTCTACCCACACCTTGAGGTCTTTTCTTCCAAGACTATGATTGTTATTTTAAAAATAACACTCTATATCATAAAACCACTTCTAAATATTTTCTAATAAAATCTAATAGGTCATCTTTGCTCACCATTTATCATAACCATTTCAACTATGTCCTAGAAATGGACCAAAATGTTGGGTATTTTTTGTGCACATCCTTTTTTTTCACCACATATGTACCCAAACACTTATAACTCTCCACACTCACATATCATACAAATTATTTAAATTCTCACATGATTCATAGTGAGAGTACTAAGTCAAAATTAGGTCGATAGCATAAATATGTCATAATTATACTCTAATTATTTAATAAAGTACAATAATGTACTTTGTTTATACAAACATTGATATAAAAACACTTATAAAAGAGTAAAAACTAAATCTTGAATGTTTAACATGTGATTAGATATTCATAAAACTACTAAACAAACAATCACCTAAATGGAGCATAAAGGTAGATGATCACTTGGTAAAGTTTGTACATCTTCTCATTAAATTTAACAATGTAATACATAATCCATACATTTTTAGCATGAAATAACTAAGTAACATTAGTTCGTTAAACCAACATCATAATGAAAAAAATTATAACAACTTCTAAACAATTATGCAAGGTGGAATTTTATGATATTCAAGTACCACCTTATGATTATGATTCATTAATATTCAGCCCATCGGGTGCACAACCACTTTATAGAAACAACAATCATAGTTGATTTACAATTGGAGTGACTACTAGATTTATGCCATGATGCATTCTATTTTCTCAAAACCATTTGTCTTAATGTCCTTCTTGATAGACTCATTTTGACTGTCTAACCTATAATTCCTTCTCTTACATTATGTAGTTTGTGCAACCTCCTCCTTGATCCTAGCACTCATTATTCTATGCCGACCAATGTGCCACCATTTATGCACTTAATGACTTGGGAAATATTCTATTGAGTGATCCCAAGTCTTCATGTATATCTACATAACCTCATCAAAATTAGGGCTCTATTTTTTATCTCTATTTTGTATGTCCCTTTTATTTATGTGACTATTCTTCAAATAAACACATAATTTTTGTATCATGTATCTTCAATAGTGCATGTATTATACTTATCCAAAATCTAGGGCCAAAAACATGTTAAAACTCTTGATAAATTATCATTTACTAATTGAGATAGTTTCAACATATTCAACGTTCCACTACATATATATCTAGATTGTGACCATCACTTATTTGGAAGTGATGCATATTTATTAGCCATTTCTCCATGATGACTATCTCTTTTGATGATTTATGTTTTCCTCTCCTATTATTTTTTATATTCAAGATTTAGTCTATTGCATTAGACTATTCATGACTATGATATTATGCTTTAAGCTATCTTTCACACTATTCATGCTCATCTACTTCTAGTGCTTCATGGATACATCATTATTATGACATGTTGTACATAGCTTCTTAGGTGTTATTAATTTAAATTTTAAAAAATATAAAAGCATTCATAAAATACAAAAATAAAAATTATTTACTTTTATATTGGTCATATATATCATGCTTGCATACCTATAATAGAGAGAGGATTATATATTCATGTTTGCAACACATGATTCTCATGGTATAATTTGAGTGGATGAGATGGAAGATATATAGTATATATATGGTTAGTGTACACATAATATGTGATAGGGGCATCTTCACACAAGTGGATTCTACACAATGACATCTTTCTAGCTTACCATTTTTTACATAGAGCTACTTTATATAGATCGTACATATCTTGTTATCATTTAAATTTTATGTGTGTACATGGGTTATAAATGTGGTTATTACATGGATGATTATATATCATACCTTATTATTGAAACACACACACACACATTTCATCTCGATACCATATCATGATATAATTCATTGTTATACCTAGCCTTCTTAGAGGTGCATCACCTACATTTGAGACATATTTTACCTTATTATTAGGGAATCATACCCCCATGTCTCCTTGAGATTAATCTATATAACTTATGCATAGGCACATATATTAAGACATAATATCTTTCCCTCTCACATTTTAGCCTGTAATTTATATCTTGCCACCTTGGGGGCAATAAAATAATTTTTCATATGACATTACATTGATTATTACATAAGCATACATTTATACACATATCTTCGTGCTCATAGGGGACATGCATCACAATACCTATACTTAAGCATCATTCACCTTATATCACCTTTTTGGATCCACATACCTATGTGACTTGCATTATTACACTAATGGGAACCTATGTCCTATAATCATTTTCCATCTTGGCACATTATAATTGTCATACTTCTTAGATACATGATTATATCTTACACATTGGTGTACAAGACTTATACATTTCCAAATAGGACATTATACCTACATGATCCTTATGATTTATCCATTTAAAATATCATGTGAAGAAAAGGACATCCTCACTATCATTATATTCACTCAACTACTAACTTCATTAATCACATTCATACATGTATTTTCTTATGGGGGAATAATACCCACATCTACTCTCTATGAGCCTTATATTGACATATATTTTCTCATCACACCCTTGTGTATAGTATGATTAAATTTCTTATTAATTTTATATTATATTACATATACATAGACATGTGATTTGTACTACCACATGAAATATCTATACCTATATCTTATTATCTTGGTCATTTATCATCCTCATTGGAGGATGCATACACCTTCTTACCTTACCGTGTAGTTATCTATATTACATGATTCTCACATGGACATTTGTCCATCTCTCATACTATATTTATTATGGGGCATGTTATTTCCCCTCCATCTTATCATATTTATCAAGTATACATCGCATATATTGAGCCATATATGAGGACACTTTTATATGACATTGATACTCACTAAAGTAGTATATTTTATGTTGAGCCTTGCATGATGTTATTTTTTCTATACCATATGATAATTATACTTCTTAGAGTTATATATTAATGATTGAGCATTATAATAAATTATATATATTTATGTGATATGACACTTGGAGCATGATTAGTTTCTTACATATAACCTATTGTACCCCAACACACCCCATTTTCAAAATTTAAATAGAGACCCATTATTACTATAAATCTTCATTCATGGTCCATATCAACCTTAGGAATTATAATATTGATTTAATATATATAAACCTAAGGTTGTTTTCAAAGTCTAATTTACATTTCAAAGTTCTAAAAGAAAAAACATTAGATCTTGGGCATCACTCATGATTTATTTACTACATTTAATTATTTTTCTAGTTTGAATGTTTATTCAAAGTTGGGTTTTTATTTAATTTACTAATGTGACTAAAAAAAACTTTTTAGGGTACTTAAAATTTGATGTGAAGCATCTCATTCCTGAGCTTCAAATTTTCATTGAGTTCCCTAGATCGTGACATCTATTAGCATTCTATTAAGTCATGGTTGACCATATCTATAATATTAATCTAAGTCCATTTGAGCATCCAAATTCTCAAGATCATTTGATGTGGAAGCATCCCATTCACTCACAACTTTAAACTTTAAATATATATTCAAAGTTTCTAAGTCATCATGAGTTGTCCAGTGTCAAAATCATGTTAACTCATGACCAATTGATATTCATGATAATTATAAATCTTCTGAGGGCTATCTTCTGAGTTCATAGAGCCTTAAGGTTACACCACATGGCATAATCCTATTGACTTAGAACCTGTAAGATCAAGGTAGGTCCAATACATTCAAATTTTCCAAGTAGTCAAGTAGCCAAGATCACTATAGATGGCTTAATCTCATTCAGTAAGTACCTATCAGTTAAAGGTACATTGCTAGAGTTACATTTTATCTAGATTCTTAAGGATCATGCATATGTCATCATTTCAGAAGCCTAGGAATTGTCAACAGGAAGGTACAAAATTAACAAAAAATATCAATCTCTATAGGGGTGAGAGTTGTCTATATGGTACGATCTCATTAACCAATAGCTTATCATTAGAAAGTATATTGTTGTGTTTATATCAATCCCAAAGTGTTGATATTTATCCATATGGCACCATCCCATGCACATGGTTCTCATTAAGAATAAGAATGTAGTTTATATTTTGAAGAGATATGCATGTTTGAGATTACACTAAGTGGTGAAATCTCATCAATTCACATCACATTGAGCATATAAAGTAGAATTACAAAAATCTAAATTCCCTCAAGTGAGATCGAAACAAGTGTCACAATATCAAAGATGCATGTCCAAAATACAAATGCAAGAGGTGATAGATAGGAAAAATTTGATACATGAGAAATAGACACTTGGCTCATGATGATGACTAAGAATTAATGGTGAACAAGGAGTTATCACATGGTAAAAGACACTCACCAAATCTGACTTGTAAATTTTAAATCAAAATAGGAAACAGAGTTAAAATCTATTATTGCATTAACTTCACATGGATTGGGCATTCAAGCCTCAATATTTAAGCAAAAGAAGAAAAATCTTAAGGATATCAAATAACTTTGCCATTAATTAATGATCCATAATTATGAATTTGAACCACCAAGTTATCAAAATCCCTAATTTTCTTTCTGATGAATTTGTGAATAAACCTAGTTACCTTGCAATAAATTATATAGTATAATGATAGCTTCCTAATCTTGAGCATCTAACCAACCTCCCTTTCAATATTCTATTATAGGAGAGACTGAGTATTTGGACAGGGTCTTTGACAAGGGAGAATTATCATTCCCTTATTACTCTACTCTTTGGGATGAGATAGATGATATCAAACCATATTCATCCCAGGACAAATTAGAAAAATATAGGAGGAAATATGTGTATGATTTGTTAACAGTCAAAAAAATGGGGTTGTACAATGTGGCAACAAAATTTAAGGTAATGCCAAGCATAGTCTTACTTTGATATTTATTTATTAATGACACTATTACTAGAAATTACTTTCACTTTAGGCTTCACATGAATATGGTAGTCTATATTTATAGGGAGGCCTTTCAAAGGTATTTTCACTTATCAATACTTGAAATAATTTATAACCAAGTCGCAACTAATGCTTGGTTATTCCATAACATAGTTGAAGGTAAACTCAAATAATGGCTAGAAAAAGGTGAAAATTTGAATATTCAAGGATCTATTTTCTTGGTTCCCATAACCAAATTGAGGGAAGGTATTATAATAGCCATGGATTTCTTGAACATGTTATATATATTTTATAACATCACTTACGTACATGATGCATGGGTGCCCTTCCTAGACATCATTTTGACTTCTGATAAAATTATGACTTTCAGTGAGGTTATTAGTGTAAGGCTCAAGGCACAAATGTTCAAAATTTATGAAAGGTAGTCAAATTGTAATTTTTGTATGATGTCTTATGTAGTGGATGTAATTATGGGAACAATGCATAGAAGCTATGGACAACCCTAGGAGATATCTATAGAATATGTAAACAATAGGGTATTTGATGAATTTTCCATACTCTATGCTTATAGGTTTAGAATGGAAATAAATAAAATTGCAGAAGAGATATACCCACTAGTATACCAAGCCATTTATGGGCACTCCATGCCTAGGATTTCTGGTAACATAAGAAGAAGCATTTCAAAGACATAACAAGTTGTTTGTTTACTTTATGTTATGTTCCTTCCTTCAAGTGTCTTATAACACGTGTGTTTGTGTGTGTGTCTTGAGTTAGTTCAGTTTTAGTTGGTTTCAAGGTTATTGTCAAGTTTAAGTTTTAGTTTACCTTTAATTCAAGTAGTATTCATGACCCCATAGCCCAATGGATTGTCAAGGCCACTAGTCTATGTGCATATCAAGCATGCAATAATAGGAGATTGCCAAAGATGTTAGCCAAAATTATTCACCATTGATGAGTATCATTTAAGACTTTGATGTGCATGATCTTAAATTTGTTGTTAGACATTATAAAGGTCTTGTATTGGTCATGGTTGTTCTAAATATGACATGTATTATGTCATCCTTGGCAACTTATAAATCCTACTAGGATTGTCTAGTTGAAAATAGGGTCAAGTCACTTTGTCTTATCATCAATGGTCATTCAATGTAGTCTTCTTCATGTGTTTAGCATAGATTAAGGTAAGTTTGACAAAGTTAAGGTTTGTATGTGAAGTCAAGATCAATCTTGATCCATGACAAAATAAGAATGGTGATTCCCCAAGGATAAATGTTTGTGAAACCAATCAAATAGACCAAGGAGTAGAACTAGTAAGTTGATAACATTGAATTTTCAAGTAATTTAGAGAAATTAAGGTAGTTTTAAAAAGATTATGGAAATTCTCTTATCTTAGTCTTGTGATATATTCTAATGTAATATGAGATAAATTACGAAATTATTAAATATGAAGGTTTATATCATTGTATAGTGGTCTTCTAAGTCATGTAATGTCGTGACATATGTGCTTGATAGTACATCTTCTCAAAATTATATTAACACTACTTTGCCAAGGTTAAAACCTCTTTGTAACCACCAAAACATCATTTTATAATGTTCCAATATGATATAATGAGAAGTTTTCATGGTAAAAGAAGATGATAAATGTTTTGTCATCTTGTTTCACCTCCATACAGGTAAGGGAAAGCTTCATTATTGTTTGGTTCATCATCTCCAACAGTTTTAAAAGGCAAAATAGGCAGATTATTAAAGAAAATAAGGCCATGGAGGTCTTTTGTAGAGGTTTTCCATTGAAGGGAAATGTCTAAACTCTTCCAAGGCTCCTCCTAGTCTCTTTAGACCTAAATCCATGACAAAGATGGCATATAGAGCCAAATAAGCCAAAAGCCTAATTTTTTCTCCATTGAGTTTCTTGGCAACCTCAAGAGGCCAATTGGTTTTTGGATGGTACACAAAAGAGAGAGAGAGAGAGAGAGAGAGAGAGAGAGAGAGAGAGAGAGAGAGAGAGAGAGAGAGAGAGAGAGAGAGAGAGAGAGAGAGAGAGAGAGAGAGAGAGAGAGAGATTTATTCCATTGCACTTAGGGTTTGATAGGGACACTTATGCCCTTAAAATTTTAAGCATTAGTTATAGGTTTGAAAGGTTATGCTCTATGAATAATCATTCATAAGTTTAGTGTTATTAAAACCCTTTAGAACCCCATCATCTTGGTTTCATACTATTTAAATTCATCTTAGAGCTTGTTGATGAAAATGAAATCTTGTGTGAGGTCTTTCAAGATCCTAATAGTCTTCTAACACCATTTTCCATCATTAGTTTGGCACGTGTAAACAAAGGAAGGTACAAATCTCCATATATGATAGGTTGTAGACCTACATGGAATGGCTAAAAGTAGGGTTTTGTTTGATTTGAATGTTTATTAATTCAAATTGTCTTTAAGAAACCTCTACCAGTCTCTCACATCTCCTTTATCCTTATTAAAGCCTATATTCATCCCCAATATGTCTTTCTTACACTAAATTAAAGGTACAGTCCTCAAATGCTAATACACAATCTTGTATGATATGATTTAGAGAGAGAATATAAGTTTTGTGCTAAATGTGAGAGATGGGAGTGGTAGTCTTGAGTTAAAAAAATATAAATTTCACTTCAAGAGTCCCTATAGTACTCTTACACATATATTCATTGCATGTACAGGCCAAAATGTGCACCTATAATCTTCAAAGATATGAGACATAAGTTCATGAGAAAACTCATTTGAGGTTTTTAATGGTAGTACACATGAGATATACTTTGATCAACTTCAAGTTAGAGATATGAGAGTATCCATAAATGTACCAAACTCCTAGGGTCATTCTTCAAGTGAGCCTATAGGCCACAGACCTAGGATCATTGACCTAGTGTCTACAAATAAAATCATATGTATGGAGACATTTGAGAGATTTCAAGGAGGTTTTTGATCTTCAAAACTGGTCTGAAGGTTCAAGGATAAGACTATAGGGCTTAAGGAACCAATAAAAACATTATATATGGATTCAATTGAGAGTAATGTATATAAAATATTTTCAAACATTATCAATTATTGATGCTTTCTCTCTTGCAAGAACCCATCTAGTCTTAATCTCTCTGCGAGCACATCTAAAATGGTGCACTGAGAAATGGGTGGGTAGACCAATTATGCTTTGTAGGATTGTTTTCCCTATACCACCACTTGCTATCTACACAACCATCTCCTAAAAACACTCCCGTAAGCTTTACCTCCTATTTTACACCCTCCTCTAGTCATTTTTCACCTTCATTAGCCCTTCCCTAAGCCTAAACCCTTTTTCAATGGTTTATATCACACTACTCTAACTGATAAAACTCATTTAGGTTCTAGGTCATCCCCTAGTTGACCTAGACCAAGACCTAATTTGATTTTGTTAATAATAATATAGAGTCAATTTGGATGACCCTGTTGGCTAAAATTTTAGAAAGGAATAGGGTTAGATTCAGCTATATAAACACATTCATTTTTTCATTTCTTAGGAAGAGAAGAGAAGAAGAAGATATTTATGCATCTGCTTATCCACCATTCTACTTGAGGAGCATAACTCAGGGTTTTATACTTTCTTTGGAGATACAGATCTTATCTTTTGGAGAAGTATTTTGGATGTATAAATAGGTTGTGTATCCTATATCTGACTTATCCTTATCATCCTTATATACCACAACAACCTCTTGTGAATCACCTTGGCCAAGGGAGAGATTGAGGACTGACGGGTTCATCTTCAAAGGTAAGTATTCATAACTTTGTTCTTACTTTGTAAGAATAGATAGATAGGCATTTGTTCTTCTCTTCCATGCATTAGGACTCTTTATAAATTAACATGAGTATATGTCTTCTATACATGTTTACTTTTAATGTTTATTAGCTCTAATTTGTGCCACAAGCTTTTGTGAGCACTAGATTATATTTTACTTTTCTGTCATTTACATATTTTTGTGAACATGAAAACATAGGACCTATTTAAGGTTATTGCATAGTTTTTATTAATTGAAGGCTTTGGAACCCTCCATAGTGATATTATTATGGTAATATATCCCTTGGTTAGGTCTACCAGATCCATCTTGTTCATGACCCTAAATATCTAATGTATTAATAATCAGAAGTGTAAGTAGCATTTATCTTCTCTGAACTAGGATAGATTTATAGATCAGTTTCATTTCCCTTTACATATATTATGGTGGAATCAACATGAATCTAAACCTTGCAATTTTTCTTTCACACCATCATTTTTTATCATCATATTATATTTTTCTATATTTTTAGAATTGTATCAAACCAGTCAATATAGTTCTAACTTTATGTGTGTAGGTTTAACACACAATCATTTCAAAATAAATCTATTTGGTCTATACTGATCTTCATCAATGACATAGTATTCTTCTTCAATTCCATATTAGCATACATAGTCAAATAGGTCAACTTTTTCTACTATTTTCTTCTACCAACATACAAGTCAACAAACACTATTGAACAAGTCAACTTTGTTTGTTATTTTTCTTCAACACACAGGGTTTTACAAACTTGGTCAAACCAGTTGACCTAATTAGAAGAATTTAAAAGTAGTAATTAAGAACTACAACATAAAAATTTGAAATATAAATAATATTAAATCCCACCAATTTTCCTTTCTTATCTCTCTCTATCATTTCAATTTTTCTTTCAGTTCTATTTTTCATAAGTTGGTAGTTTTCAAAATTGCAACCATGTAGCTAATAGGGTCAACCTGGTCAACTTAGTTCTATAGTCTACCTTTTTTCTAAGAGACATATTTGACCTATTCATATTTGTTATTAAATACCTTACTTATATAGAATATTAATGACCCAATCAACTCTATTTTGTATTGTTTACATATAGTGTCCTTTGAACTGACTATGTATTATTCTCAATCAAGGAATTAACATTTATTTGTTAGTAATTAATTCACATTTCATTTTTAGTTGTTTGCATGCTTAGAGTAACTCACATAGTCTAAATAAGTGGTTTTTAAAATTATCATTTTAGTTACACTATTTTACTCTTTTGCACACACTACCAAATCACTTAACATTCAAAACCATTAAACATTTGTCTTCCCAATGCCTACCTACTTTGATTTCATCACCAAGGGGGAAGCTGACTTGGTTTTATGGCCAAGTATAAATATGTGGTAATGGTATATACTGGAAAATCAAATAACACCCTTATCACTATGAGATTGTGAAGTGATGGGCTAGACCCCAATACCAAGCCAGTACCATTACCAATACAAATCCCTTTCAGCCCAAACATCCTTAAACTAACCTTATATTACTTTCTATTTCCCTCTTTTAGTCAACTCTCCTATCACATCAAAATAAAAAAAATTAATAATCTAATAACACTTAGGGTGACCAATTAGTTAGAATTTAATTTTTAGTTTTTTATTTCTCTTTAATCATTATGTGTTGTATTTCAAAACTTGCATTGATCAGCATTGGTGTAAGGTTTGTGTTGTGTGCTCCAATTGGATCAATCACATTGATCCAATTATTTATGTGTTTTGCTTTCATTCTTGCTTCAAATTATCTTTCAAAAATTTTCCCTATTTCATAACATTATCATCTTAGTCAATATAGTCTCTCACAAACTATTATATCTTCCTACCAATAGTACACAGTTGACCTCCACAATTGTGTTTTCTTATCCCCCTATTCATTTCTTTGTTCAGTAGTACATAGTCAACTTGCACAACTATGTATCCTTATCATCTTGTTTATCCTTATTGTCTATAATACATAGTCGACCTACATAACAGTGTATCCTTATCTATCTATTTTCTTCCATGGGTTACAAAACACACTCGACCCATTCAACTCTATATCCTCTTTTCTAATTTTATCTTTGCATCATCCTTTTTAACCTTTCTCTTTCATCATAAACTTCCTATTTGAGGATAACATAGATTTGAACTCAGTAGATATGATGAAATTTAGCAATCCCAATAGGTTTCCCCATAAATATCTTGTGGCTTCCACTTTAAATGAAAGTAATGTGCATGAGGCCACTTGTACTACAAATTATGGTACTCCTACTCATTCATCTTTAGTTCATAACCATATTTTATCCTTAGAAGATCATCCTAAATTAGATTATATTCCAGAAATGTTTTTCTTCATTAATGTGTTTCCTCAACATCAAAGAAAAGACCCTTCCATTATTTACAACCTTATGATAAGTGGTCAAGAATAAGAACCCCATTCACCTTCCCCCGCATTCTCTCATAGATTGTTATGTACCTAGGGATATGATATATGGGTTGATGGAGATGCCGACATGTGGCACACATCCCCTTAGTTAGTTATATGGGTATAATATATTAGGATAATAGAGTAACTTGTGGAAATAGTACATTGGGTGATGGTCGACCTACATTGGGATTAGGAGGTTCTCCATCCATGGGTTAGATAGATGTATATATGTAGGAGATGATTATCATGGTAAAGATATCAAGTAAGCATTGAGTCTTCTATTGTAAGAGGATATTGGAGGTTGTCCCCTCAAAGAGACATTGTGAAGTTATTCCTTCCTAAAGGAGTATTATATGGTGTTTCCCTACCTTAAGGGTATTTCTGCATGTATTGAATATCAAGATCATTACATGTGGTATCAGATCCTCCACCCGAGTTCAAGTCACAGAGTGGGTGGCTACGCTGGCATGGTAGTGTTCGTCTGAGGCTCGTACACATAGGGAATCTTGGTGGTACAGATGCAAATCCAGCCCAGAGTCTGGGCTTCAGAAGTGTGGTGGGATGTTATGGTCCTGTTGGGCAAACTTCACTAATGCCTCAAGGTTTTGGTGTAGCAGTTCGTTACATAGATTTGGGGTGATATTTTTTTTGCTTCTCAACTTCATCCTTCTTTCTTAACTCCTTATCATAATATGACCTTTTCTTCCTTGATTTCTTCCACCTCCATGTCAAGTATTTCTCCTAACATGGTAGGTTCAACATCTAGTGGGCCTTTTCCAAGACCCACCCTCCTCAATCACTCCATTAGTGCATCATTTGCTACTAATGGTAATCATGCCACAGGTGTTTATTTTTCTTATAATTCTTCTATTAGTGCATATTTTGTTACACATGCTAATCATAACACTAGTACCTCCTTTTTTACCAATGCCTCTTAATCCACTAGTGTCATGCATGCCACTCGTCATAGTGGTACCCAAGACACTGATACCAATTCTAATACTTCACATGCCATGTAACTTAGTCAAACTACCACTCAAACCAATCAACTCTTAATCAAATGAACTCTTTCCAAACTAATAATGTAAACCAAATGATGTAAATGTAGAATCACCTTATTCATCTTCAATATCAACCTCAACAATGTTCCATGGGGAGTGCACAATCAAAATTCCCCCTACCCCGCCTTAGGGATTCCCATGGAAAACTCATTCCCCAACCACCCCTTGTTAACAAAATAATTAAACATTATCAAAATGAACCTCTTATGTCTCAAATTGCTGACATAGGTATAGGAGGTATCACACATACCGTTAGTTATAATGGGTCAACTGGTCCTACTTTATATTTTAAAATATTTGGCAATCTCTACAAATATTGGGTCAATTTAAACACTTTCATTGATACCAAGTTATTAGCAAAAATAATCTTTGTAGATGCTTTAGATTGGTATAATCAACTCAAGTCCCATTCTATCACTAGTTTGGAGTTCTTGATCTAGTTGACGCTCTAGTGTAAAAATTTTAAACTAGTGACCTCCCTAAGAATACCTTGGCTCGTTTAATCAATTACAAGCAACTTGAAATTGAAACTGCACAAGCTTTCATCAAGTGGTGGAAGACCGTGTATAATAAGTGTGAACATAACATAGAAAATGATAATCTATTTCATATATTAACCAATGTTCTTTATCCGAAGTTGAAATATTGGGTTAGGACTCTCTTTCCATAAATTTAAAAGAGTCCTTTGACCAAGTGAAGCACCAAGATTTTTTCATGCATCAGTTTGAGCCATCCCAACCTCTTGTGGGCACTCGCATGCTCATAAAAAATAAAAATTATCACATGCCCAATGATAGTGTCACTAATTCTCATGATATCATTCATAATATTCAAGTTATTACTCTCAACCCTACTTCAGAGCAAGATTCCCCTTTAAATCACATCCCTCATCCTCAATGTTTTTAAATAAATAACATCAATATTCACAATCCATTATCCTTAGTGGAACTCCAAAAGCGTCTACCAAGGCCTCTTCCATGAGACATTGACACCAATCACCATATGAAATCATGGTATGATCCAAATAAATTTTATTGGTTTCATGCTAGTTAGGGTCACTCTCATGAGACTTGTAAGTAGTTATGTAACTTAGCTATGGATTTCCTCCTTGGTCTAAATTTAGATCATGATTTACTCATTTGTAAAAGTCAACAAGCTTATGACATTGCCTTAAAAGCTCACGAAACATAATAAAAATCAAACTTTGAACCAGGCTAATGCTCATCTAGCCATTGAAAAAGACCCTCTTCCTAATCACCAAGACAATAATGATAAACCTACTCCTTATACCAATAATGTTGAAAGTCTTATAGACCAAAATCTTGAAGAGAATGTGGTAAATATGACTAATATTTTAAGGGTAGTTGCTTTCATTGATTCTAATCCTACACACATGTACCAACCATCCTAAACTTTTCATGTTATCCAAGATTCTTCCCCAACTCACATAATAGAGTTGGGGCAAGAAGACCTTATCTCTTTTCATGAACCAATTCTAAAACCTCCATTGGATAACACCTCTCATATTATTTCAAAAATTTCACCAACCTCTCTACCCATCAACAACATCATTCAACCTTCTAATACTACTTTAAATTTATCACAAGGTAAACCTAAATTAACTTTCCCACCCTCTCAAGACAATCAACCAATTTGTATCCAAACTAAACCAACCACATTCTATCAACATAATTTTACATGCACTTCTAATCCTCCTTCTTAGGAGCACCTCCAATATTACACACCTCTATCTAACAGCCCACCCATAGTTTATATGAATGGGACCCTATGACGGAGCTTACCAATCTCCCATCTCAAATTCCCTTTCTTGAACTCATGCATACTTCTCCATGCCATCACAACCACCTTATGAAACTTTTATTTTAAATGAACATCCCCTATTCTCCTCTAGTAGGACATGAAGCTACCTTATCTGGGTTAGAAGATAGTATCTTGCAATAATGCAAAGAGATGTCTATACATGCTGATGAAACAATATACACTTCTCTTTCTCTTAAATTTTTTATTGCTTCTATGATTTTATATGATATTTTACTTCATGTGGATGATCCTCCCCTCTTCATAAGCATTCAATTCAGTGATATCCAAGTCAAGCATGCTTTGATTAATGAGGGTTCAGGTACTTATGTGGCCTCTCTCAACTTCATTAAAACCCTTATATACTATAAGTGTAATATTAAGTCCACATGTAACATGTGTCAAGGTTATGATCAAATGAAAATGCCTCCTTTAGGTTATGTGTGGTTCCCTATAATCATCCCACCTATTAGTGTTCGAGTGAAGGTTATGATGTTCAATTTTCCCCTTTCCTGTAATATCTTGTTTGGCAGGCCATAGACTCATCGCATGAGGTTGTCACCTCTTCTGCTTGCCAATGTGTCAAGTTTCATCATAATGGTGATATCTATAGGATCCCAAGAGACACTAATCCTTGGAATTTTGAACAATTTAAAGACTATGGTGTATTCAAAATTATAACCCTTGAACCCTTATCGAGTGTTCCATTTTAAGAATATCAACATTTTAATTTCCCTATCAACTCTACTATTATGGCCACCTTGAACTCATTGAGAACATACCACCTAACCTCTTAAACTCTGATGATGATGAGCCCTATGAGATCAACCTCAAAATCAAAACTTAAGATCTCTCTCCTCATCTCATTTCCCATCTTCCACCATCTTTGAAGTCATATTCCCATCAGCCACCTAGCAATAATATACCATTGGTCTTAACTATGACTAAGCATTCTATTCATCGTGCCACCTCCAATGAGAAGGTTATACCTACTTGTTCCATTAACCTTCATACACTTAAATATGATTATGGTTATACTTTACATGATTTATTTCTAGGTCTTTTTTAGGCTAGAGATGTTGAGATCCTTCATCATCGTTCTTCTTTATTTCATTTTTTCCGTTCATTTTATCACATTTTATCTTATATAGTTCCTAATTTTATCATTATTCCTCTTATTCATGGGGTAGATATGGAATATTTACATAACACACCTCTTATTTTTTAAGAACCTCTTATAAACATGTTTATGGATCATGTTATGACTGGTGCTTATCGCTTCACTAGATACTTGGATCCCTATAGCTTGCTTCCCCCTGAGATGTCTGATATGATCCTTAAACCCTCTGTGCATCATTCTCTTCCCTCATTTGAGCCTACTCTGAATCCTACTCCCTCTTTACCTTTAGCTAATCCCCCTCTTATATCTAATTTTGTTTCTCCCTTAGATGAGCCTCACCCAGTCTCTCCACTAGCCCCATCTCTCCTTAGCAATGGCTTGCTTCCTTTACTGTAGCTTGATCCCCTACCCACCCAATGGACTGATTAACATTACTGTGACATTCATAAATCTATTAATCATTGGACTAGATACTATAAAATATACCAACCTTCCCTAGCTTTTGTTTCTACCCCCTTTATTAATATGCCCACAAAGTTTACTAATGAGTATATTTATTACTTCCATGGCATAGATAATAATTCCTCCAGTCATTATCAAAAGCTTTGATGCATTACATCATATTCTTCCTCAGCTTAAAAACAAAGCTATACCTCCTTCTAAGTTATTACCTAAGTATATTCCTAAATATGGAGAGGTATATTATCTATGGCACCAGTGTGGTACCCATCATATAGATCATCACCGCATCCTTCAGCAACATATTTAGGATCACTTTATTACCATTCTGACACTCTTTATTCCTCATCCCACATTTTACTCATGTAATAATGCTCCTTTCTCTTCCCACATGGTCCCTCCACCTATGGCCACTTTTTCTCCCATGGTTCCTCCATATGTGATCCCTTCTCCACCTATGGTTCCTCCACCCATAGACTCTTCTCCACCTATGGATCCTCCTTCACTTGTGGTCCCTTCTCCATTGGTGGCTCCTTCCTATCCCATATATTCCATTCATATCCCTTCTCTTGAGTATCTTATGCACAATGGCCCTCATGATCATGATCCTTCAGTTATGCCTACATTTTCTATAGAGAAAATTTGACAAGAGGTTTTTTCATAGATTTCACTAAATATTGATGAGACCCTCACTGTAGTTAGGAACTAGCTTAACAAAGATCTATCAAATGTTATAAAAATAATGTTTATGGATAGATTTACTAGTATTTATGAACACAACATAGTGTTCCTTCACTTTCTTCTTCATTATAGTTTCGGATTGGATATGTGTTCCACTTTTATATTTATCTACTTTATTTCATTTGAATTTATATCAAATTTTAATTCATTTATCTATCTTACATGGATCTGTATCTTTTTGAATTATGTGTTTTATAGGGTTTCCTTTCTTTCATGATCTCTTATGGATTATTTTCATGATTACATGTTTCTCTTTATGAGTACATTTCTTTTCATGGATGTCTTTATCTTTTTTCATGTTTGTTTGCTACCTTATCTCAACCACACAGATAATTATTATCATGACTTTCTTATACACACCTTGCTCCCCTTAGTAATCCTTATTTACCATGTGATCAGTTAGCAAACAAGTCATCTCAATGTCATTCTCTATTTTATCGATCCACTTTGGATCTCCCTTTATTACCTTTATTTCCTTTCACAAACTAAGCATACACATGATTGAAACTTGAGATAACATATTGGTTCATAGGTAAGCCTAAGTGTTTTAATCAGTCGTGTCTTTGGATACTTAGTTTTATTTAGCCAAAGTCTAAATCTCATTTGCGTGTATCATTTTTATCCCTCATGTTGGTTATTATAAATCTGTATGGAGGAGGAATCTTAAAATCCATAAAAATTTAAAATCCAAATCATTTAAACAAAAGGCAATGATGTAAAATAAAAACATTCAAATCTTAAAAGTCAAATCACACTAAAAGACATGATTCAAAGCACATATCCTCTTTCTAATTGAATCTCAAACTCCAAAGTTGGATTCATTATATATTTGAGGTCTATTGGGGTGCGGTAGGATAGTATATTAGACAAGGAGAATTACAAAATATATATTTTAGTGTTACCTACTTTCTCACTCAACTACCCAATCTTCGTAGTAGACCGATGGCTCTGTAAGAGGTCCTAAGGAATAGGGAACATGTTATGGGAAGGTAGGTCCATTTTAATTTTCTTTTTCATATAAACAATATAATTCGATCTTAATATGTCACGTATTTTCATATATAGCTTTGCTTATCATGAATGGGTATCCTTTATATATTGATGGTCACTAGCCACTTGGTGTCTTTTTTGTGTCAGTGTGCCTCATGTTTTCTAAGGTCTTTCATTTATAAAATTATTAATACTCCCCTTGAGAAATATTATTTTTTTCATTGATCACTCCTCCTAGGGATTTCCTTTGTGAGTTGCATTGTAATACCATGGGTAGGGCCAAGCCTTCCTAAAAAATATACCACATTAAAAACATTCCTTTTAAAATAATTTTATCAGTTGTTTCTACCTCATTGTTGTTCCCTTTTGAGTTGAAATGTAAGACCATGGATAGGAGTAGGCCTTCCTCACAAAATATTCCAATACCTAAGTCATAATGAAATTACATGTGTCAAATTTGAGATAAGTAATGATTGATTATAAGTTACACATCATTGATATGCTTCCCATCTTGATATAGCATGTTTTATGATTAACTCATTTATCTTTCACTTTTATCTTTTTATTTTTTGATTACATGTATGATTATAACCATTTTTCATAAGTTTTGCATACTTTCCAGCTTGAATTAGTGTGATCAATTTAAATTCATTTTTTCAATTTTGTTTCTCTTTTATACTTCCCAACATTATTTAGTATGATTGATTAACTTAATTATTTTTTTTATACCATTTAGTTTTATTGTGATTTCCATTTTATTACATTATTTTCATACTTCCCAATGTGATATAGTGTGATTTTACTTGTTTTAACTTGGTGAAAATCTTTTATATGGATTTAAAACATTTATTACCATTTTTGGTTTATTATATTTAGCCATATTTTATTGTTACACATTTCCCATTGTGATATAGTGTGTAGTGCATTTGTTTTTTATTACTTATATTTTTCCAAGTCATTTTTGCCTTTTTTATTTTTAGCCATGTATGTGCATCACATAATGCTAGAAAATAAAACACTCCACATATATTTCACATAGCATATAAACCAAAAGTTAAATGCATGTGCTAGAATGAAATATATCCATGCATCAACATCCACAACCAAATACAACTCATGAGATAAAATCCAACTATCAAAATCAATATATATACACCATGAGTTTTATACAATACAAAGTAAAAAATACACAATCATTCTAGCTCTAAATTTGGGCCCCGTCATGCCTATCCTATGGCCTAGCCACGCTGCCCATCGATGCCTGGGATTGTCCCCTCTACATGGTACATTGTAATGAAGTAGTCCAAGATCTCAAACTTGCTACTTGTCGCTATAAATTAACCACCTAGACTTGCACCTATCCAAGCTAGATAGTGGTATCCATGTGTGTTACTCTCTCCTGAGCTAAGGCCTACCAAGATTATGCCTCTCCCTCTCCCACTCCTACTAGTGGTTACAATCCATCCTTACATGCCTATAACTACCTCATGGCCTCCCCCACCAGTCTAAACTAGCTCATTTGAGCCAAGGCAGATGGAACCATAAGACCATCCAGTGTGGTGGGGTTGTATGGAGTCAGTACCACATCTAAAATGTCATGGTGTGCATCCATAACTAGATATCCCCACCTGATCTCCTTCATATTAGGATCTGCAAAATTAAAACTAGATAGACATTAGATTACATATATATCTAAAAATCCATCTATATACTATAATCACATGTTAAATCTTAAGTCAAGGCTATATCAAAGCTTAAATAAAAATTATAACCTTTCTCACCAATGCTAGTGTTGCCAACCACTATCTCCTATTTGTTCATTTGTCGAGCATAGTCTCTCCATATTTTTGGCCATCAAGTGCCTCCTCCATAGGCTGCCTTTACACTAGTGTATATCTAGGAGTCACCACTCGAGCACATCATGATCCTCTCTTGAGAGGTGCCTCTATGGACCAATTGTGTCTTAGAGTGGCTAGTAGATCATCTGATATTGTATCCCTCACATGTTCCTACTCTCACCAGTGGTGTTTCCATTTATAGTGTGGCTAGGGTGGTTGTTGCTTTAGTGTTTGCTATGGTGCCATATGTGGGCCTACATCCACATCCATCTCATCTCTCATTATTGCCTATTGTCATGTTTGACTAGTCCATAGTCTAGCACATCATGGCCTAATCATAGATATCTCCATTGGTACCCCTCATCCTCCTCTCCCCCTCAGCTCTCTAGCATGTCATACCTAATAAATAGGCACTACTAGAGGGGCTACTAGGTGTGGGATTTTGAGCTACCCTAGCAAGCATGCCACCAGATGTGGCTCTACCCATGAGGTGTAGTGGCTCATGATTTGCACCCATGTTATCCTTATCGCAATGATTGACCAACTAGGTCATATAGTAGTAATGTGTATGTATAGATGCCACATGATCTCCCCTTAGGTGATCATCTACAATGCTGACACATGGGGCACTACCTGAGCTACATGGTCCTATCTCCATCTCATGACCCAAGGTAAATTGTCATCAAACACATTGGGCAACCTAACTGGCTAATACATGGGGAACCTATTATATATCTAAGTACTTGGAAAAATAATAAGCACCATGGTTTTATACCCTCTAGATATTATCCCATATATAACATGCATGAGTTAGACCTAGATGATAGCCCTTAAGTTGTAGAGTTCCTTTGATCTAAGATGGACTAACATAAGGCTATTGTGTATAGTGTTACCTTACCATCTAACTTGTGACACAAAATTCATGTTATCATAAGTTCGATCATGGTCTTCTAGATGTTCAAAATCTATGCAATATATACATCAAATAAACTCAACCTCAATCTAGGGTATATCTTAACTGAGTATGTCACCCACTAGGCTAGTATTTGCCTCTCCTTTAGATCATCTAGATTGATCACTGGTGTCCCTCCTATCAGTAGTCCCAATAATACATGGCCATTCTCTAATGTGATACCCACCTCTATGGTATCCCCAACCACCACCCATCAAAAAATGTTGTTAAACTATTCCCATACTCCAAGGAACATGACAATGAGGTCAACACTAAGAGGGATTTACCTCATATCCATGATACCTCTAAATCCCAGTGTGACCACTCATGCTCTGTCCACATTAGTCAATTGATCTAGCAGGTCTGGAAGCCATGATGCATATATCAAACACCAATACCTCTAGTGTCTCTACAAAATACTAAACAAAAAAGGATGTATCATATCTCTATGTCATAAATAATCAAAATACATCCTTAAAAATTCATATATTAACCACTTAAATCAATTATTTTGATTTAGTTTCTCAATTTTCTATAGAATCAGCCCTTTTAATACTACATTGACCCTATATATTATTTTGTGATACTAAATCAGCCCCTTCCTTTTCCAACTAGATCATCCATCTTCTTGCCTTGTAATACTATATCAACCCTCTTATAGATAGTTAGCCTTATTTTTCAATATTGCATCGGCCCTCTTAAACAAACTAAATTGGCCTTGTTATACATAGTTGGCCTTATCTTCTTTACCAACTATGTTAGCCTACTACTATGCAGTTGATCACCCATTAACATAATAAATTGGCCCACTACTATGCAGTTGTCCCTATCTTTCTGGCTCACCTGATGTATCAAGTCAACTAGGTTGACTTTGTTCTTCCATAGTAGAGACTTTTTGACCATTTACCATAAATGCCTTAGGCATTTATTGGTCTAACTTATTCCTAGCCAATTCCCCATTTTACCCCTAGTTTACCTAAAAATATCCTAGGGTTCATTCTGGTGCCTAGATTTTGCCTACAAGTTAATTTTTTATTTTTAGATTAATTTCAAATAAAAATATTCACAAATTTGAAATTTATAATTGATTCCCTGTGTAAACTCATTGTGGCCGTTATGCATCCTCCCCATCTCAACTATCATCTCCTCACCATGATGGCTCTTTGGTCTCCAACTATGTCTCTGAAAGCTTTGTTTTCTCATAATAGTAAAAATAACAAATGAATTATTTTTCACCTTATTTATATCTACTATTCAAAATTATTTACCTTTCAGATCTTTGCCACCAAATTTTGTATTTTGACCATATCTTTGTTTCTACTATCTCTTTTTCTGAACCATAAAATATTATAAAATCTTGACATCGTAGAGAATATTTTCACTTATTATATGTCTATGTTGCAAAAAAATTGATTTTTTGCTCTTTTTTCTACTAACTTCTACAGGTTCACATAATGTTCCTAATATTAGACACCTTCACATTTATTACATTTCCTTCTTTATCTAAAACACTAAAGCTAAGTCAAGGTATGCATACATTTACTTTTTTAGTTATTTCCCTTTCAGTCATTTACTTTTAGTTATTTTATGATTTAGTATACTACAATTTTTTAGCTTCAATTTTGTATGTTTTTATGTTCTTTTCTCAAAGCACCATCCCCTATTGTACCTGAGTGACATGTGATGAGCTTGGAGTGGGGCATATGTATACATATAATATTTTCAAACGTTATCAATTACTGATGTTTTCTCTCTTCTAAAAACCCATCAAATCTCAATCTCTCTAAGTGCATGCCTTAAAGGGTGCACCAAGAAAGGGTGGGTATACCATTGGTGTTTCACAAGATTGTTGTCCCTATACCACCACTTGATATCTACACAAACATATCCTAAAAACACTCCCCTAAGCTTTACCTCCTTTTTTGCACCCTCTTCTAGTCATTTTCTACCTTCATTATCCCTTACATAAACCTAATCCCTTTTCTAATAGTTTACATACACTTTCAACCCCATCAACCTTGTACTATAATTGATAAAACTCATTTAGGGTCTAGGTCAACCCTTAGCTAACTTAGACCAAGACCTAATTTAATTTTGTCAATAATGATATAGAATCGATTGGGATAACCCTATCAAATAAACTTTTAGAAAGGATTAGAGTTAGATTCGTCTATATAAACACATTCATTTCATTATTTCTTAGGAAGAGAAGAGAAGAAGAAGATATATATACTACAAATTTGTTTATCGACCATTCTACTTGACGAGCATAGCTTAGGGTTCAATACTTTCTTTAAAGATAGAAATCTTATCTTGTGGATAAATATTTTAGATGAATAGATAGGTTTTTATCCTAGAGATAAATTGTCATTTTCATCCTTAAATACCACAACAACCTCTTGCGAAACACCTTGGCCAAGGGAGAGATTCAAGCTTGGTGGGTTTTTCTTCAAAGGTAAGTATTCTTAACTTTGTTCCTCCTTTGAAAGAGTAGATAGATATGAATTTTTACATATCTCTCATGTATTAGGATTTCATATACATTTATGTGATTATATGTCTTATATGCATGTTTACTTTTAATATTTATTACCCCCACTTTGTGTCACAAGATTTGGTGAGAGCTAGATTAGATTTTACTTTCTTATCATTTACTTACTTTTGTGAACATGAAAACATAGGACATACTTAGGGTTATTGCATAGTTTTTATTGACTAAAGGATTTTTAACACTCCCTATTGATATTATTATGGTAATATATTCCTTGGGTAGGTCTATCAAATCCATTTTGGTCATGACTCCAAATATCTAATGTATCAACAATCAAAAGTGTAAGTAGCATTTATCTTCTCTGAATTAGGATTGATTTATAGATTAGCTGAATTTCCATTTGCATATAGTCTTAGATCTTAAAAACTAGTATGAAGGTTCAAGGATAAGAATACATGGCTTATCGAACCAAGAAAAACATTAACAATGGCTTAATTTGAGAAGAATGTAGACCTATAGGTCTACAGACCTGTAGGTCCATATTCTTAATCAAGAAAAGAAAATATTGCATGAAACATGATATTTTGAGGATAAAAATATGATTGAAATCCATGGGTAATTTTATAATGTTTGTGTATGGTGTAATAAGGATAACTATTGAGGATAAAATCTATTCTAGGACCCTAACAAGTATTAGGCCTAAAACACCAACATGCCTGCCATAGGCCTAAATGAAGAAGAGACTAATTTTGTGGTGTTAAATGGTGACCAAGAAGTGTAAATATTATGATATAATATGATTAATTTGTATAAAGATATTATAACATCATCAATAAAGGTACACCAACTAAAAGAGATTAGTTTAGGGAGACTAACAATCAGGAAATCCAAATCTGCACTTATAGGCCTGTTGTAAGCAGATGAGAGAAAGGGTATGCTTATGATGGAAAGGAAGTGTTAAGAAACTCTTTATAAGGTCAAATATATATTAATTGGTTCTCCAATTCTTACCAAAATCACTTAAATACCAAAACCACTCAAGAACAATCATTCCTAAGGTCTAGCAGGATGAGAGACCTAAATGAAGACCTATAGGCTCCCTGCAAAAGGCATTGAAGGTATGAATTTTGTCTTTGGATGAAGAGTTTGAGGTTTTTATGGGGAAATAATGATCCTAGATAAGGTTTTTATAGGATTTTTAACCCTTTTAATGTGATGAAAAGATCAGTAAGTAGGCCATTAGGGTCAAAATGTTAAACCTGCCTATAAACCCTCATATGGGTCAGAATAGGTTTTGAGATTTTTGAAGGGTAAATATACTTGAAAAATTATTAGGAAACTTGAAAGGATATTTTTAATACCTGATAAAACTATTCCAAATCAATAACAAGCAATTTATGACAAACTTTACTCAAAACCTCCTATCAACCTCTTAGAATAAGTTTGCACAATCAATAAGGGTAATTTAGAATGCTTAGAAGAATGTCAAATTTTTGCATGGGACAAAATGCCTCTCTTAGGTATGTTCATATATTCCCCTCAATTCCAAAATTTATAATATATTCATAATTTAATTCCCTCAACTTTATGAATAATCATTAATAAAGAAAGACATCTTAAACCCTTTTAAAACCCTATTAAAGATCCGATGACTGTGTTTACTCTTTAAATGTCCTCAAATGTAATAGTTTGGACTTGAGATGATATGAGTAACCTATGTAATTCTTGAGGGCATCTGAAAGAGCAAAATATTTTCATGTTTAACTTCCAAAATGTAGCATTTATTCATAATTTAAGTCTCTCAACTTTATGAACAATCATTAATAAGAAAGACATCTTAAACCCTTTTAAAACCCTATTAAAGATCCAATGGTTGTGTTTACTCTTTAAATGTCCTCAAATGTAATAGTTTGTACTTGATATGATATGAGTAACCTATGTAATTCTTGAGGGCATCTGAAAGAGCAAAATATTTTCATGTTTGAGCTAAATATGTATGGGAAATGGCTTATGAATCTCTTTCATGAGATTATTTTCAAGGTTTGAACTAGACAAGCCCTCTTAATTACTTACAGAGGCTCTTTGAGCCAAGATAGAGGTGGTATGACCCTATTAAAGTCATTTTAGAAGATTTCATAGTCATAATATAGGCTTAAAATGGTCAAATAGGTCTTAATAAAGAAGGATGACCAATATGACCTCAAGAAAGGAAGGTTGAAAATTGGTTGAAAGGTTTCAGAGATAAAGGAGTCTTCGAAGCACCTTGGTAAGCCTCTAATGGCATATATGAAAATTTTTAAAAGTCAATAAATATAAAATAAATCCATTCATGAACCTCAATTTCATTTGAGCTTCTAGGCATGAATATCTCCTACAACTCTCTTGACAAACAAGAATGAAGACTCAACAACAATTTTATCTCTAAGGCTCATATAAGACCTTGAAGTAATAAAACATGGCAGAGATAAAATAAAACTTTACTTGTAAAATTTAGACTTTGATATTAAGAGAGAGTATGAGAACCAATCACGAAGTTCAAGTTCAGATCTCACATTTAGAATAAGTATTGCAAGAGATAAGGGTTGGAGTAGAGTTTCTTCAAGTGTGCCAAATGTGAATTGAATAACTTTTAAATACCCAAAAAAAGTGTTGGAACATAACTAGATACTAAGATCAAGGTGAATCAGTATATTAATAAACTTAGCTCTTTTCAAAACCTTTTAATGTAGATCAAAACTATATGCAGAGATGTCAAACATACAAAAACACATAACACAAGATATATCATGGAAAACCTAATATGGGAAAAACCACCATGAGAATAGCTGCTAAAAACTACCATTCTAGTCTAGCCTCATAATAAGAAATCTCACTAATTATAATATTTAAGGACACCAATCCTAAGGAGACACCAATCCCTTTGTTGAAGAGCTTCAACTCTAAGGAAGCGCCCACTCCCTAATCTAAGCACACACTCAAATTATCTAATGGTACCAACAACAAATTTTCTTCTATGGAGCTACAACTCCATATTATAAAATACATTCATGCATGAATCCAAATCTTTATTCTTTGTTACACGTCTAGTTTGCAACTGTTCATGCTCTGCACATTCTCTTTGTGCCTTTCTTCTCTCTACTCTTCAATAACCCTCTAGTTTTGCATCTGGATGTGTCTCTATTTGACACACTTCATCACACTCTAACTGTTCTCCCATGTGTCTTTATATTTTATATTTTACATAATTCACCAACAACAACTCATCCTTTTTGTACTTCTACCTATGTCTAGATATTCTTCTATGTGACACTCTTTGAAAATGCTTCACCACTCTTTGTCTTTATCCTAGATATCATATATATAAAAAATTGATCTAAGTTTCCATATCTTCTATGTTTTCACACTTGAACTGTAACACATCATGCTAAATTCTAGACTTTAGTTCATTATGACTTGAATTGTAAGTTTATCATGTCTTAATTCTATGCATCACCACCATAATTTCCTATCTCATTACTATATATAGCATTTTTTAGACTCTATTTTTGATTCACATGCTCATTAATATAGATTTGATTAGTTAGATTGAATAATATCCTTGTTTGTGTCAAAATATATAGCTTACACACAAGTTCCTACATGTTCCTGCAACTGATCATTAGACTAGACATAACTCTAAATATTGATCATTGATCTTTAGTTTGGCACCATGATCTGATGATACATATTTAAATATCTCAACTTTAAAATGTATATATTGATCTTCTTTATCCAAGCTTATGTGTGTCATTTGATCTTTGAAGATTCATGTTCTTTATATCTATCCATACATTAAACATCGAGCTTCTTTATCCATCTCACTACTTCCTATATCTTTGGATCACTTTCGCTCCATCAATCTTCTCAAACTTACTCGATCTTTAACTTGTTATTGTGTCAATAAACATCAATCACTTTATTCCATCTAGGTCCACTCTCTCTATTAGATCTTCTTTATATGATCACCTATTCATTTTTAGATCTTCTGACAAGCTCGATCATTAACTCTGACAAGCTTATGCTCATTGGGTCTCTATTTGACAAGCTTCATGAATATGACACTTTTCACTTACATGTTTACTCAAAGCTCCTTTTGAAAATTTAAATTTGATGTGCTTCATTGGATCATCTACATATAATGAAATGATAGTCATTGATCAAGTTAGGACATAATATAACGTCTAAGACTTAGGAAATATTAAGTCTTTTGATCACTACTCAAGCTAGTAATTACTAGGTCGAGGGGCCAGTTTTACAACATTGACAAAGGCTTAAGTTATAACTTAAGCTACTGGGTCCTAACTATATCCAATCAACTTCATAATTTAAAATGTCTGTTGATGCCATGAATTAAACTTGGGTTTATTTGAGAAACCCTATTTTGTCTAAGAGTAAATATAATTCAATTTTGAGCTCATTCCTTTTCATTTGAACCTGTGGACCATATAATCAAGATGTTCATAAAAAACCCATAACAAATTTTCTATCTATTTCCTTTATATATGTCCATAAGTGATCTTTGTAAAGGCATGACAACTTTGCATGACCTTGTGCAATATGCTTGGAAGGCTAACTTTGCACCTACATAGCTCTTATTGTGCTTAGTCGTATGACCTAAAAATTAGGGCATACGATCCTCTTATATATGGGATTCCATTAATATGACCAACTAATCCTAAATGATTCATATGTGTAAGATATGATATCATGAAAATGCATGTTCATTTATTTCTTGCAATCTACAAATTTGACTATGTTGGAAGACACTGTCAAAATGGCTTGGAACCCAACTTTGATCAAGCATATATTTTACCACGCTACATCACATGACCTAGGATTCAGTGTATAACTAATAAGGACTAATTTTCTCACAACCATGTGACCATATCCCCTATACTCATTCACATGTGGCTATGATGACATCAGCAAAATGCCTTCTCATCTTTTCTGTCATAGACCCAAAATGTCTAGATGATAAATATGAAGAACTGAATGAATTTCAATCATGCACATAAGCATTACAATTATTATTAACCTATGATAGGATCACAATATGCATTCTTGAGCATTAATGACATCCATAATACCAATGATCTCACTTTTGACATCAATGACAATCATATGTCCAACAAAAAGTAGATAAGCAACTCCATGAGGAGTTATACTCAAGAAGGCATCAAAACTCATAATATGGCCTCATGTGCCACTCTTCATGAATAATTTCATTATCACATGTCCTAGAAGGCTACGAAACAAGATGATAACACATTCTTAACAATCTTGGTGTCACTTTCTTTTTGTTTTATAATGCATTAGATGATGAAGAACAGTTCATGAGTTTTCATCTTGTCATATCCTTCTTTATTCTTTCAATTATTCTATAAATGAAGCCTTTAAAGTCATTTGTGTATCCTCAAAATGGTTATGGCAAAGCCTTGCCAATTTTAAGACATGTAATTGGCTTTAAAGTCAATTTAACCTGAATTCTACTATCTTCATCTTGCATATAGTGATTTTGAATGAATTATTGATGAATGTTTTATTATAATGATATTACTTCCTTGTATTTGTATTTATCTTGCATGCCTTTATGTGAGTTATTCTTATTTCCACATGGTCATATGAAGTGTAGTACATGGTTTTTTAATTTTAAGTGTTGAAATGTCATTAGTGTCTACTCTTAGGCCTGTTGACTAATAACCTTGGCTATTTTAATAGCCATAACCTTCATATAAAAACACTTATGTGATAAGAATTGTTTTAAAGCTGTAAAAATCATATTATAAACTTGTCATTTCATAGTGCAAACATTGGCAAGTAGAGGACACTATATTTGGTGCATCACCTCCGTGTTTTCTTATTGGTTTTAGCTATTTTATATCGATTTTCCTTGCAAGTGTAGTAGGCTAGTTGTAGTTTTGGGTGAAGTATCAAGGGAGCTAGCCCAATCTAGAGATTCACTTCACTAGTTAGGCCACCCATAGCCTATGAGTTAGTCCATGCTATCATCTATTTGGGAAAGCTTGAACAACCTTACTAGGGGTGAAAATTAGATAGATATTAACTAGTACATGCCCAATGGGACTAATTTCAATAAGGTAGTCCAAGATTGATGTTGGCCTTAACAAAAATATAGTTGTAATAGCCTCCTTCATGCAGCATCTGGTGACTCCATCAAGTTTTTAACTATTGGTTGCAGACTAGCAAGCCAATTTTCATGCCAAAGGTGATTACAAGGTGAAGGGCCAAAGGTATTCCTTTTGAGTTTGTTGAATTACATTCATTTTCAATCAAGAGAAAAAAAATCTATTTATTCTTCCCTTACACCAAGACTCCTAGAAGGAAGCTCCATTTTTATTACACTCTAAGCTCTCCTAAATCTATTAAGATGGCTATAAACCTACCATTTGTTGATTTTAATGGTGGATCTCCTCTAAACCTTGCAAGATATAATGATATCCTTGTGTTATCCCTCAATAATGTCTCATACTTTAGTGGAGAAAATACAATTACTCCCATTGAACACATTAGATATATGTCTAATTTTTACAGTATTCATACTATCACTATGGAGAATGTTGCCATTAGGTTACTGGAAATATCATTCAAGGGAAAATAATTGGATTGATATAGTACATTAGCTCTTAATTCCATTGATTCATGGGACTAATTGGGAGAGAAGTTGAGTAAGAGGTTTAATGACAAGAGTGATCATTTGTCACTAGCTAAATAATTGACTACTATCAAGAGAAATCCATAAGAATTCATGCAAGACTTCAATTATAGGTTCCAAAAAACATGGGATAGGATCCCAATTCTTGTGAGACCTACTCTAAATTTTGTTTTCCTCTAATATCTCAATGCATTGAATAGTGACATAGCTATTATGATACAATCCATGGAGAAGAGACCTTCCCTAAATATTATGACCTTGCCATAAAAGATAAAAATAACCTCATATAAGATGTAAAGATATCCCTAAGACCTCTCATGCAATTGTTTCCTAATATGCAACCCCCTACTCCCACTCTTGCTCCTATTCCTACATTAGTCGGTCATGAGTTGGTTGCTCCCAGACAACCAAGCAAATCAAATGATGTTGAAGTATTACTTAAGACTCTTTAAAACAAGGTTATGGCAATGGAGCAGAGGCAACAAAATCATTTTCAAAGACATTATCAAGCTCCATATTAATCTAATTAGTCCTATCAACCTAATAGGCCACCTTTCCAAGGTAATTCTCAAGGGTAAGGGTAGATTACCAATATTAGACCATATAATAGCTACAATCTCAATGTTGCCTCCACTTCTAGAGCTCTATTACCTAATCAAAACCACTTGGTATAAGAGAATGATTGGTCTTCTCAATGGGAATCATAATGAGGTGTTTAATCAAGCTTGTATGGCATAAAATGGAATTATTCCTTCTATGACATAAGTTAAAGTTCTAAATCAGGTAATTACTAATGGAGAGCAAGTTTAATTAGATTATACATTAGTAAATTATCAAGAGTGAGATTGGTGTGCAGTTAATTAGATGGGAATCATAAGTAATGCTGGTGATACTTCTATAATAGCTAATACAAGGTCTAAAAGGAGAGCAATTGATGATGCTAAAGATATAGGTAAAGGTGCATCCACTATGCCTTCTATGTCTCAAGGAATAAAATATGTTAATGTAGCTCCTAAGGCCTATGAAGCTCAAAAAAATCAAAATGTGAAGGGTGATTTTATACCCCAAACTATGCAAGATCAAAACAATATGGAAACTCCTAGAGGAGATCTAAGGGTTAGAAGTTATTTCATCAACATTGTGAACCAAATGAAGAGGTTTAATGTAAGTATTCCTATGTGGGATACATTGGCACTCACTAGCCAAAGGGATATACTTCAAGAAGAGTTTTCAAAGCTCAGCCTTTCAAAAACATCAAAAATAAGAGAGAGTTTAGTTTTCACAAACACTCCTACACCTACTAATGGGTAACCAAGCAAATATGGTAAAACGCCTCCTTTTTATGTTCTAGTTATTATGGGATATTTCCTAATACACGATTACATGATAAATAATGGGGCAAGTATCTCTATGATGCTTAAATAAATATTTGATAAGTTAGGCCTAAAGTATGAGCCTAATACCAAAGGCATCTTGAAATTAGATGGTTTAGCTACTAATACCATGGGTGTGATAAAATATTTGATCCTTACTCTTCATGCTTGTCCTAATTTATCTATTGCTTAAGATGTTATTGTATTGGATTTACCACCCTACTTTTCTATTTTCTTGTCAAGAGACTTCACCACCAAGATTGGGGATTACTTATCATCTAATTGGTCATACATGGCTTTCAAAACTAGATATGACACTAAGGTTATAATTAGATCTAAACCTATGTCTAAGTTTCATATTGAGCCATACAAGCTAAAAAATTTAAATGCCAATTGCACCATCATTGATGAAGAGGATCATCCTAATGATCAATAACTAGTTGTACCTCTTAAAGACATATCAAATATTTTCCTTATTGAGTGAGGAGTAGAAAACCATGAGTATGATCCATATAGAGGTTTTGAATAAGTTGGTCTAGGTGTCTATTATTTTCATGAAGAAGGTACATCCATACCAACTCTCTTTAATTCAAGTGAAGATAGTGATGGCCTATGGAAATTGTTCCTTTGATGGTTCAAGAAGTAAGAATGGAGTAGGGATAGGTATAATGCTAGTTTTTCCTTCAAATGAGAAGTATTATTCTGTAATTAAATTTCAATTTATTTGTACTTGTAATGTATCTAAGTATGGGGATCTTATACATGGGCTTCAATGGGCAAGAAAGAAAGGAGTGAAGCAATTACAAGTTTTTGGAGATAGTTAACTAATAGTCCACCAAGTAAAAGGTAAAATTGATACCAAGAATCCATTATTGAAGTTATAGAAATATAGGGTATGTAACCTTATTGAATATTTTGAGGCCTTTAACATTGAATCAGTTCCAAGAGAGGAGAATCAACATGTTAATAGGTTAGCTTTAGTGGGAGATCAATTTGGCATCCTTAATGATGTCAAGAACTCAAAAACTCAGCCACGTATCAAGGTGGTAGTAAGGCCATCAATACCAAATAATGATGTCAATTAGAAAGTTTTTGAGTGTGACAAGCAAATAGCATGTTTTCTTCAACAAGATTTTGAGTTTTCTTGTGAAAACCAGGCTAAATTATATCACCAATATGGAGATCAAATTATACAATTAAGGTCTAATAAGCTTCCCAATGGGCTAGTAACTCTTGAGAACATATTCAATCAGAGTGATCAAATGAGAAAGCACAAAGTGAATATGTCTATCAAATAATAACATCATGAGAGAGTGGTTATCTTCAAAAACAAGCTTCTTAAGCTTGGAAGGTATGTACTTTAGCTAAGAGAGTTGTATTTGTTGAATTATGTAGAGAATTTTTGATGTCTTTGCTTGGGAATATAGTGATCTTAAGGGGTTTGATCCTACATTGGCCCAAAATATCATAGAGCTTGATCAAAATTCCAATCCTTTAAGATAAATACAAAGGCCTATTAATCCTAAAGTTGAGATGCTAATGAGAAAGGAGCTAACCAAGTTGATAGAATCAATAATCATATTTCGTATTAAGCACTCTTCATGGGTTACTAACCTAGTTCATGTGAGAAAGAAGATTAGAGATATCATATTATGTGTGGATTTAATATATTTGAATAGGGTGTCGTTGGAATATCATTATCCCTTACCCTCTATGGAGCAAATTCTTCAAGTGGTTGTAGTTTCTTAACATTTCTCTCTCTTGGATGGCTACTCAGGTTATAACTAAGTCTTGGTGAAGGAAGAAGATCAATATAAAATAACTTTTAATAATAAATGGGGTACATATTCCTATAAAATAATTTCATTTGGTTTTCTAATGCAGGGGCTGAATTTAAGAGCCATGGATATGGTTTTTCAAGGATTGATCAATGAAATGTTGCTAGTCTATCTTGATGACATGATGGTTTTCTCAAAGAAAGTGATCATCTAGCTCATATTAGATTGATTTTTGAAAGATTTATGCAATACGAAATCTCTCTAAACCCCAAAAAATATGTTTTTTTAGTTCATGAGGGTAATTTATTAGGCCATATTGTCTCCAAGGATGGGCTTGGTATACATCCTAAAAAGGTGAGTGCCATTTTAGCTTTATATTTACCCAAGCATAAGAAGGGTTTGTAAAGTTTTCTTGGGAAAATTAATTTTTTTAGAAGGTTAATACTTTTTTTTACCAACCTTCTAAATCCTATTATAGCCATGTTGAAGAAGCACCAAGTCTTCACTTAGAACAAAGAAGGAAAAAATAGTTTTGAGGCTATTAAGCAAGCCATTACACAAGCACCATCATTGATCAATCCTAATTTCTCAAAGGATTTATTCTTATATGATTTTGATAACATTGACACCATCTCAATAATGTTGATGTAACAAAATAGTGAAGGTTTAGAGCAACCTATTGCCTTCTTTAGTCAAGGGCTAGAAGATTATGAAGAGAGATACACTTTCATTAGGAAGCAAGTGTTGGAAATCATAAAGAGCCTTAATAAGTTTAGGAATATGGTTTATAATAACAATTTTAATGTCATGGTGACTCATCCAAGCATAAGATAATTCCTTTTGAACAAGGATTTTAATGAGGAAAGGTTTAGATGGGTAACCAAACTCATGGATAATGATGTGGAGATCAAGGATACTAAATTGGAAAGAGGAAGAGGGATATGTGAACACTTGGAATCAGACCTTCAATAAGAATAAAAGGTTATTTTTGAATTGCAATATGATTCTAATATATTTTTACCTTCACTCCCTCCAAGTTGTACATAATATATGGTAATATTTCTTTAAACAAGTGAGTGTCCTATAGGTTTGGATAGATCAAAGAGAAGATACTTTAGATTGCAGTCCATCCCCTATGTTCTTGTGTATGGATTCTTATTTATAAGGGATATTAATAGGCTATTATTGAGGTGTGTTGAAATTAATCATATTGACAAGTTATTTGAATAATCCCATGATGGACCAGTTGGAGGTCATTTTGAACCTAAGACCACAATAGCAAAAGTAATTAGGGCTAGGTATTATTGTCCTATATTGTTTAAGGACTCTTATGCATGGGTAAGGAGTTGTAAAAAGTGTGCATTTTTCATAGGTAAATAAAGGATTTAAACCCTTCTTCTCAATCCTATTCAAGAGGATAAACCATTCATACAATGGGGTCTTAATTTCATTAGCATGATAAATCCACATTCAAGTGATAGCCATAAATGGGTACTCATAGCCACTAATTATTTCAAAAGGTAGGTGGAATCAATAGCTCTCCAAGAGGCTAATGAAAATTTAGTTATTGACTTCTATGAAGGCCTATTGACTAGATTTGGAGTTCCTTCAACAATAATTTCTAATTATGCATTGGCATTTAGTGGTGCAAGAATAATTGAGTGGGCTCTCAAGCATGGCATCTATCTAAGTTCTTACAATTACTACCCTTAATGGAATGGGATAGCTAATTTTGCCACTAAAAAAATTATAAAAATAATTAATAGAATAATAGAAGGCAATCATAGAGCTTAGCACACCAAGTTGATGATAGCTCTATGGGATGATAGGATCACCCCCCAAAAAGACAATTGGAAACTCACCCTACATGATTTTCTATGGGAGAGAGGCCAAGATTCCCATTTCTCTTAAACTATCAGCCCTTGAGTTAGCTCATCAACTTGAGATGATGGAGAGTGGTCCTATGGAAATAAGGTTGACAAAGTTCATAGCCTAAAGGAGACTAGAAATCATGCTATGCATACCATGGAATGCCACCAAACCCAAGTGAATAAAACCTTTGATAGAAGGGTTGTTTCAAGAGCATATCAAGAAGAAAATATTGTATTTAATTGGGATGAAGATAGGGTTAAATCTAGTAAGCATACCAAGTGTGATACATTGTGGAGTGGGACCTATGTTATCATTGGTTACAAAAATCATAATACCTTTCATATTGCAAAACTTGATGGAAAAGAGTTGAGTATCCCAATCAATGGGATACATTTTAAAACATGATACTAAGGTTAGATTTGTAGTTTTTTACATAGTAGAGTAGGTATTTATTTTCCCTAAGTGTTTAGAGCATAATTTTTTTGTTTACTTTTTGTTGTTGTCCTTCCTCCAAGTGTCTTATGACACATGTGTGTGTGTGTGGTGTGTTTATTGAGTTAGTTCAGTTTTAGTTGGTTTCAAGGCTATTGTCAAGTTCAAATTTTAGTTTGTCTTCAATTCAAGTATCATTCATGACCTTTAGCATAATGTATTTTCAAGGCCACTAGTCTAGGTGCATAATAAGCATGAAATCCAAGGATATCACTAAATATGTTAGCCAAAATTGGTCACCATTGATGAGTATCATTAAAAAAATTGATATACATAATATTAACTTTGTTGATAGCCATCATAAAGGTGTTTTATCAGTCGTGATTATTCTAAAGATGATAGGTATTATGTCTTCTTTAGTAGTTTACAAGGCCTTCTAAGATGGTCTAGTTAAAACTAGGGTTAAGTCACTTTGTCTTGTCATCAATGGTCATTCAATGTAATCTTATTCATGTGTTTAGCATAGATTAAGGTAGGTTGATAAAGTTAAGGTTTGTGTATGAAGTAAAGATCAATGTTGAGCCATGATCGAAGAATAATGGTGATTCTAGAAGGATAAATGTGTGCCAAACTAAGCAAATAGACGAAGGAGCAAAACTAGTAAGTTGGTTACATTGTATTTTCAAGTAATTTGGAGAAATTAAGGTAGTTTTGGAAAGATTAAGGTAATTATGTTGTCTTATTCTTGTGACATACTCCAATGTAATATGAGAGTTACTATGAAAGGATTAAATGTGAAGGTTTATATCATTATATAGGGGTTTTCTAAGTAATTTAAAACTTATGTTTTGCCATTATATATGTACTTGATTGTACATCTTCTCCAAAATGTCTTAACACTAATTTGTCAATGTTGGAACCTCTTTATAACTACCAAAACTTCATTTTCAAATGTTTAAATATGAGATAATGATAAGTTTTTAGGGTAAAATAAAATGATAAACATTTTGGAATGTTGTTTTACCTCTGTATAGGTAAGGGAAAGTTTCATGATTGTCTGGTTCATTATCTCCAACAGTTTTAGAAGGTAGAATAGGTAGATTATTGAAGAAAACAAGGTCATGGAGGTCTTTTTTAGAGGTTTTCCATTAAAGGGAAATGTCCAAACCCGTCTAAGGCTCCTCCTAATCTCTTTAGACCCAAATCCATACAAAAGAAGGTGTTACAGAGCCAAACAAGGCAAAAACCTCCTTCTTTTCCCCATCAAGTTTCTTGATAGCCTCAAGAGGCCAATCTATTTATGAATGGTACACATAAGAGAGAGATATTTGGATATAGTTCACTTGGGAGTTGATAGGTGCATTTATTCCCTTTAAACTCCAAGCATTAGTTATAGGTTTTAAGGACTATGCTCTATGAATAATCACTAAGAAGTTTAGTGCTCTTAAAACCCTTCAAAACCACATCACCTTGGATTCCTATTGTTTGATTGTATCCTAGAGATTTTTGATGAAAATTAAATATTGTGTGAGGTATTTTAGGTTCCCAATATTATTATAACACCATTTCCAAACATTGGTTTGGCACATGCAATCAAAAGAGGCAAAAGTCTCAATATATGAAAGGTTGCAGACCTATATGGAATGGCTACATGCAAGGTTTTGTTTGATTTGAATGTTTATTACTTAAAATGGTATTTAATAAACCTATAATAGTGTTTTACATATCTTTTATCCTCATTCAAGCCTATATTCATCCCCAATATGTCTTTCTTACACCAAATTAAAGGTACAATCCTTAAATGTCAATACATAAGCCTGTAGGTATGATTTAGAGAGAGACTATAAGTTTTGTGATAAATGTGAGATATGGGAATGGTAGTGTTGAGATAAAAAAATGTAAATTTCACTTAAATATTCCATACATTACTCTCAAGCATTCATTCAATGCATGTACAGGATAAAATGTGCACCTACAGTCTTCAAGGATATGAGATATAGGCTCATGAGAAAAATACTTTGATTTTTTGAGTAGTGTACACATGATATATACTATGATTAATGTCAAGGTAGTTATATGAGAGTATCCATCAATGGACCAAACTCCTATGGTCATTCTTTAAGTGAACCTATAGGGCATAAACCTAGGATCATTGATCTAGTGTCTATGAATAAAACTAGATGTGTGGAGATATTTGAGAGATTTCAAGGAGGTATTTGATCTTGAAAATTGGTATAAATGTTTAATGATAATACTATAGGTCTTAGGGAACTAATAAAAATAGTATCAATGGCTCAAATTGAGAAAAATGTATACCTACATGTCAACAAACTTGTAGGTTCATATTCTTAATCAAGAAAAGAAAATATTGCATGAAACATGATAGTTTGAGGAGAAAATGAAGAGTGAAATCCATGGGTAATAATGTATAAGATTTGTGTAAGGTGGAATAAGGATAACTATTGAGTATAAAATTTCTTCTTAGACCCTAACAAGTATTAGGCCTAAAACACCTACAAGCCTCCCATAGGCCTAAATGAAGAAGAGACTAATTTTGTGGTGTTGGATGGTGACCAAAAAGTGTCAAGAGTATAATATAATATGATTAAAGTGTCTAAAAATCTTATAAAATCATTAATAAAGGTACACTAGCTAAAATAACTAAGTTTAGGGAGCCTAATAGTCAAGAAATCCAAATGTGCACTTACAGGCCTATTGTAGGCAAATAAGAGAAAGGGTGTGCTTATGAGGGAAAGGAAGAGTTAATAAAGTTTATATAAGGTCAAAGAGATATGAATTATTTATATAATTCTTACAAAAATCACTTAAAGACCAAAACCACTCAAGAGCAGTCATTCCCAAGGTCTAGTAGGATGACTGACCTAAATAAAGACCTACAAGCTACCTGTAAAAGGCATGGAAGTTATGAATTTTGTAATTGGTTGAAGAGGTTGAGGTTTTTATGATCCTAGATAATTTTTGTATAGTTTTAACCCTTTTAAAGTGATGAAAACATCAAAAATTAGGCCATTAGGGTCAAAATGTTAAACCTGCCTATAAACCCTCATTATGGGTCATAATAGGTTTTGAGATTGTTGAGGGGTTAATATAATTGGAAAAGTATTAATAAAATTTGAGGGGGGTTTTTTATACCTCATCCAACTATTCCCAATTAAGAACAAGCAATTTGTGACAAACTTTGCTCAAAACCTCTTATCAACCACTTGGAACAAGTTTGCACAGTCAAGAAGGATAATTTGGAATGCTCAGAAGAATGTCAACTTTATGCATGATACCAAATGCCTCCCAAAGATGTTAATATATTCCCATTACTTCCAAAATTTATCATCGGTTTATATGTTGAGGCCCTCAACTTTATGAACAATAGTTATGAAAGACATCTTAAACCCTTTTAAAACCTTGTTAAAGACTCGATGACTGTGTTTGCTCTGTAAATGTCCTCAAATGCAATGGTTTGGCCTTGATATGATCTGAGTGACCTTTTTGATTATTGAGGGCATCTAATAAAGTAAATTACTGGCACGTGTGAGCTAAAGATGTATGTAAAATTTCCTAAGAAGTTCCTTCTTGAGATTATTTTCAAGGTTTTGAGCTAGACAAGCCCTCCCAATCAGTGGTAGAGGAACTTTGAGATAAGGTAGAGGTGTTATGACTCTATTTGGCTCATTTTAAAATCTTCCATAGTCATAATATAGGCTATAAGTGATCAAATAGGTCTTAATGAAGAAGGATGACGAATATGACCTACTGAAAGGAAGGTTGCAGACTGCTTGCAAGGTTTCAAAGATAAAGGAGTCTTCTAAGCACCTTGGTAAGCCTATAATGGCATATATGCAAGTTTTGAAAATTCATGAAACAAAAACTAAAACCATTCCTAAGCCTCATGGTCATTTAGATCTTCTAGGCATGAAGATCTCTTGAAACTCTCTTGACGAACAAGAATGAATATTCAACTACATGTTGATCTCTAAGGCTCATATAAGACCTATATGAACCACTATAACACCTTCCTTGAAGTAAAAAAGTCATGGTGGATACAAAATCAAACTTTAATTTCAAAATTTATACTTTAATATAAATAAATATTATGAGAAGTAGCCACAAAGTTCAAGTTTAGATCTCACATGTAGAAAAAGTATTATAAGAGACAAGGGTTAACATAGAAGATCTTGAAGTGCTCCAAATGTCAATTGAATAGCTCATAATTTCCCCAAATAAGTAGATATCTAGATGCATGAGGAAGATATATAATTAATAAGGCATCAAAACTTCCAAGATGGCCTCCTACGCCACTCTTCATGAAGAGTTTCATCAACACATGTCCTAGAAGGCTAAGAAACGAGATGATAACACATTCTTAGCAAGATTGGTGTCAATTTATTTCTATTTTTTAACTCATTAGAGGATGAATAATAGTTCATAAGTTCTCATCTTGTCCTATCCTTCTCTCTTCTTTCAATTTGTCTATAAATGAATCCTTGAAAGGCATTTGTGTTATCTTCAAAATGGTTATGGTGAAGCCCTGCCAATTTTAAGACTTGTAATTGCCTTTGAAATCAATTCAAGCTGAATTCTACTATATTCATCTTGCATAGAGTAAATTTTAATGATTGTTGATAAATATTTTGTGATATTTATATTATTTCCTTACATTTTTCCTTCTCTTTCATGCCTCTATGTGAGTTAGTCTTCATTCCACATGGTCATATGAAGTGTAGTACATGGTTTGTTGAGTTTAAGTGCTGAAATGTCATGAGTGTCTACTCTTAGGCCTCTTGACTAATCACCTTAGCTATTTTAATAACCATAGCCTTCATATAGAAACACTTGTGTGGTAGGAGCTATTTTGAAGCTATAAAAATCAGATTATAAACTTGTCATTTCACAGTGCAGACATTGGTAGGTAGAGGACATTATATTTGGTGCATCACCTCCATGATTTTTATTAGTTTTAACTCTTTCATATCCCTTTTCCTTGCAAGTGTATTATTTTGGTTGTAATTTTGGGTGAATCGTCAAGGGAGCTAGCCCAATCTAGAGACTCACTTCACTAATTAGGCCACCCACAACCTATGAGTGATTCCATATTATCATCTATTTAGGAAGGCTTGAAAAACTTTCCTAGGGTTACAAATTAGATAGATAATAGAGATCAATGCACAAAACCTATGGATAACCCTAGGAACCATCTACATAATATGTAAAAAAAAGGGTCTATGATGACTTTTCCATACTCCATGTTTACAGGTTTATAAGAGAAGTAAATAAAATCATAGAAGAGATATACCCACTAATATATCAAGACATTTATGGGAACTCCATACCCAAGATTTTTGGTAACATAAGAAAAATAATTTTAAATATGGGAGAGTATTGGTACTATATTGATTTCACTATAATCAGTATAGAATAAACTAGGGCACCTCTTTTGAATTTGCCTCATTTTTTTCCTAATAAGGTGGAAAATTAAGAGATAGCCTATCAAAAATATAACAGGGTGGATGAGGATGTTAGTGCCAATCACCAAGGATATTATCATAAGACCCCTCTGAGCAATGGCCATATTCAATAGTCACTAAGGAGGCACCTCAATTTAGTTGATAAGGTCAGGTCCCATTATGGTTTAAATCAAGCACAATACTGAGATTGGGACCCTAGAAATAGATTAGGCAATATCTCAATGACCTTAGGAATAATGGAGTTAACATTCCCTATGGTAATAAATTTTTTGAAAATGATCAATTTTTATCAATGTGCAAATGATTCATAGGTTTACATTTACAGGAATCAAAATAATATACCAATGGTAGTGGCCAAAGAAATCTAATATGATCCTTCAATCACTAGGCAATAGGAAAATAAAATTGTGGAAGAGATAGATAAAGTTGCAAGCCATCAATGGCCCCAACCTTAAGCTCAATTATCACCAAGGTCATCTATCCTCTCCACAATAACCAAAATCTAGTGTATTAGATCAATGTGCCTCTCAAGGGGAGATGGATCCCTAGATTAGGAAGAACATCCTTAAGGGACTCCCAACCCCTAAACCAGTAACTACAATGCAATCCCCCAAAATAACTACAAGGACTCCACCTCCTACAATTAGACAAGAAGGAGCAATTTCTTTGGCACATTTGCCTCCATTAACCACAGTTAAATAGGTAAGTCTTCCTACATTATTGCAAAGTTATTTTGTTACTCTACCATCTACATTTTTAGTTCCTTCACCTCCTAAAACTTTTTCTATTCCCATTTCACCTCCATCTATTTAAGTCCCTTAATCTCCCATCCCATCCATTTTAGGGCAAGACCCTATTTATATTATACTTAGCCATCCATTGTAACTTATAATAGAAAGCTCAAAACTCTTCATGTATCTCCTCAAAATATGCATCTAGAATAAAGACCTACTGAAGGTCCATTTACCAAAGGGTGTCCTATATAGGAGTAATTAGAGGATAAAAAGGATGAATCAAAAGAAAGACAAAAATAAATGGATCATATCAAGGTGTTGGATATTGATGAAGAAGGAGAGTGGTTGATGGAAGAAGAGTGGTTGTCTAAAGAGGACACAAAACCTAAAGAGGACACATAATTTTTTGAGGAAGTAGATGAATATGAAGAAGGAACTAAATCTAGATATATTTAAATACTAGTAGAGGGTGATGAGGTGGAACAAGAAAAGAATGATTCAATAGATATTAAATTATTTGACGAAGATAAGACTTTGGAGTCAAATGCATAATCTGTATTGAAAGAAGTTCCTACTCTAGGACTTACTCATTCATCTGCAACACAAATCCAAGTTCCTCCCCTAAATCTATTATTACAAAATCATCCACTCTAATAGAGACACCAATTGTTAATCAAAATAGATATATTCTTACTGAAGAAGAAAGGTAGGCTTTGAATGAGGTAGTATCTTATCTCATCCCCTCAATTACATCTATAGATACTCACATGGCCAATTTTGCATCTACTAGCTTATCTATTGTACCTCTCTCCCCATTGTAATCATCATATAAATATTGTTAAAAAACCAAGTCATTATATGCCCATGCTCGTATTGATCAAACTAGGTGACAAACATCTTATTCATTTGATTCTTTAATTCCTTCAACCACTACCTCAATGATGGTCAAACCCCAAGACCCTAAAAGGAAGGTTCATTTTGAAGACTTGGTGTTTGTTTCTATTTTTAGTCCCTGAGCCCACCTATAACCTCTACCCAATTAGATATGTCCATTTCCCAATCTACTCATATAGATTCTTCTATAATGATAATTTTAAAGACTCAGGGATAGACCAGGTATGTAGTGGAGACTACATCCTAGAGGTACATATTAGGATGGAGTAGGGTTACTCAACCACCTATTCAAGTACCAATTCAAATAAGTGCTTTAATGCTTCCTCCAATATTTATATACCTACCCCCTCTGCACAGACTAGTTAACTTGAGGAGCAAGGAGAACTCATGGTCCCTTTCTAGTTCAAAGAGTCTCAAGAGTATAAAAAGGACAGGATGGGCTTAGTCCTTACATAATTTCCAATAATAAGCACATGTTTTTACAATAAAAGTGTAACCATATAGAGGGTAAGGAAGAGAAACAAAATAGTTAGGAGAAGGGAAGAAGTAATATTAGAATAAATTTTGGCAAAGAAACAAAAAAGAACTCCAATACCCTTGGTGATATGCAAAAGATTTTTATTCTTTCATTGATACAACAAGCGATGGCATGAAATAAATGTATAGAATCCAAGAGCAATCTAGATAAAGGCTCTTATAAAGGCAAATCATTTAGACCCCAAGAGAGATAATAGATAATATTTATATCATAACAAAGAAATTATATGACATCCTAGATACTATAATAACTTCTAGGGCTGAATCCCAGCGTCAATGGGGGAGGATCTTAAATTTTTGGAACCAATTGAAATAATTGGAAAAGAGGATCAACTTCTTGGTATCATGTTCCAAAAATAGTGCCTAGATTCACCTAAACCTCATGACTACCAAAAAAGTTGTATGGGCTTTAAATTATGTGATCCTCAAAAGAGACAATGCCTATAATTGGCACCAATTGGTAAAATCCTTGGTAGCACAACTTACAAATCAATAAAGAGATGCTATAGAAATTTTGAGAGATATGAGAGTCACTAATGTGATAACCCCTATAGGGTAGCTGGTGAATAGGCCCAATTTTGAGGAATTACTTAAAGCAATTGTAGAAAGGTTCAGAGCTAAAGTTGAAGGCATTGTGTATCATAATCATGAAGAAATTTTACAATTGATTAATTTTACTAAAAATAAAGTGATCAAGGTAGAAACCCTTAGAGCTCGATTTAGAGCTTCAAAATTGAGAATAAAAGACTAATGGATGAGATTCCATGAATATTCAAGCCATCCATGCTCAATTTTTGTATTATTAGTACTAAATTTGATACCACATATGCCTTATATGAATAAATTAAGGTTGTTGAGCAAGTTGTTCTCGCCATACAAAGCAGACCTACATGCACCCAACCTTAGGTGGTAGTTCATATAGTAGTGAATATTTCTACTGGGCCCACTAGTGATTCTCAAGTAACAACCATTACCACATCACTATCAGTTATTGCTTCAACTAGTTCTTCACATGTCCAACTTAAAACTACTTCAGTTGCTACAACAAGCATGTAACCCCCTTCTTCTTTGGCTAGTGTCAAGATGACACCATAGTTTTATATATATATATATATATATATATATATATATATATATATATATATATATATATATATGTTTTCATGTACTGTATTGTAAGGGGGAGTCAGATCTCCATTCTACTTTTGAGAATATGTGTATTTATATTGTAATTATGTACTTTTGGTTAGCTATCTTGTTTATATCCTACACATGCATAACTTGCATGAATTTTGTAATTGGAATTGTAAAATTAGGCATTACTTGGAGGATGAGACAACCCCTCCCTAGGCTATATATATTTGTATACTCTTGATTCCAAAGGAAGGAAAAATTTTTGATATCAAGATAAATAAGAAATTCTACAAATTATTGTAGAAGCTTGTGTGGATGTGCAATTTTATGTTCTTCTCCAAACCAGTGATTCATTGAAGAAGTTCCATTATTTTTGTATTTTAGTCTTTGGGTTGTGTATAAGTATTTTCTGATATATTTATTCATATTGTGCAAATAGCTAATTTGAATGTTTTGTGTTTAACATTCATAATCCATAAGTGTAGTCTTACAAAGGTAACAACCTTTGATTATGAGCATTAAAACTTATTGTATCTAATTCCCTTAGACTCCTAATTGTGTTTGTATATTTTTTGTGCTAATAGTAACTTGAAACAAGTATTAGATCTATGACTACTTGTCTAACCCAGAGTAAAAGATCCAATTTAGAAGGTTTTTTATCTACCTTTGATTCACAAACCTTCTTTTCTACTCTACCCTTCTTCCCTTTTAGTTTTATTTTGATCTTACTCACCTTAGGTTAGATTCACCCATATAAAATATATTTTAGACTCACATCATATCTGAACCATCTAAGGTAAATAATTGGTTTGATCACCGTTATTCCACCACTAGATTGTTTACAAAACTTAATACCCTACAACTCATGCCTTAGAGTGAATATTTTTCTTTGATCCTGAAATGTTAGAGGTTACCTCATAAGATTCCCTGGTGGGCATAAATCCCACATGAGCATAATATATTATTAACATTTGCATGTAATATTTTACAATAGTTACATGTGTTTTATGTAATAATTCAAAATGGTATTGGCTATATATAATTTTAATACACATTTTGATTTTATCTCTTAATTTTGAGATGAGTAATTATAGGAATAGGATATTTTATCACTCACCAAAAATAGGGCATATATTAGAGCATTTTCAAAGTACCTTCATGTGAAGGTCAAGGATGGGCATCTTTTTAGAGTACTACAAGGTGAAGGTCAGACATGAGTAATTTTTAGTGTACTTTCATAATAAAAGATAGGCATGATAATTTTTCATAATACTTTCATTAAAATATTAGGCAATGTTCGAATGGGCCATAATTGAGGATCTACTAGATAGAGTCGAATACATGATGTGATTACCTGTATATAGTAGCAAAATCAAAGACGAGTCGTAAGAATCAATTGCTTAACAATCAAAAGATTGAAATAACAGCATTAACATCATTAGCCATAAAAGCTTTAGGAAGGTACATTATATAAGTGAAATGTAAACATGTCATCACTTCCTCATGAATGTGGGATTATCTTTCACAATGGCCTAAAAGACACCTAAGCAAGCTAAACTAAACATGTGTAGGTAAAAACCATTAAATGGAATAAAAACCTATACTAACACCCCACTTAAGCATGGCTTAGGTGGGTACAATTGGGTCCTAAATCAAAGCCTTGATGATGTACCCAAGTACACTAAAATTCCCCCCAAAGGAGGATGTTATATCTACCTGAACCCCAAGAAGGGCCTATAAATGAAGATACTTGCTCTCAATGAAAGGTTTGGTAAAAATATCAGCAATTTATTTTATTGTCTAGATGTATTTGAGATCAATGACTTGCTCATGGATGAGCTCCTAAATTAAATGCATATAAACCTTGATATACTTGGTTTATTGATGTAGGATCAAATTCCTATAGATCTAGATTATGCTTTAATTATCATAAAATATGACTATTGGTCATCAAAAATAGATGCCAAACTCAGTGAGAATCCCCTTAAGCCAAATAGCCTCAATCACAGCATTAACAACTCCTTTATATTCTACCTCTATAAAATACAATGCAATAGCATTTTGATTCTTACTTGACCAACTAATTAGACCTAAACCGAAGGAGAAAGTTTATCCTGAAGTAGACTTATGAATTTGAATATCACCAGCCCAATTTGAATTTATATATCCAATTAAATCAATGTTGATGCCTGCTTCATCGTGAATCCCAAAACTATGAGTACCCTAAGTGTAGTGGAATATCTACTTAGTTATGTTCTAGTGTAGCTCACGTGATTCATACATGAATCTAGAGACCATGACCATTGCATATGAAATGTCAGGTCTAGTGTGTGCAAGGTAGATGAGACTATTGACAAGTTATCGATATGAGGTAGCATCAACTAATGAAGACAATCAACCTCAAGATTCATACCAAATAGAAAAGGAGTTGAAGTTGGCTTATAATCAACCATGTTAAACCATTAAATCAAATCAAGAGCATACTTGGATTGTGTAATAGTGATCCTGAAGTTAGATTGATAAATTTTAATATCAAGGAAATAATGCAACAACCCCAAGTCATTCATTGAGAACCTATGAGACAAATCAGTTTTCACTATTGTTATGGTAGATGTAGAACTCCTTGTGATGAATAGGTCATCCACATAGAGAAATATAATCAATAGTGAATCATCTTGCTATAAGATGTATACATTTGGATTAGAATGGCATTTAGTGAACATAATTGAAAGAAGAAATGAATCCATCTTAGCATATTAAGATCAAGGAGCTTATTAGAGACCATATATAGATTTTTGAAGTTTTTAAACTAAGAAATAATCTTCCACAAATCCTTGTGGATGCTCCATGTATATTTCCTCTTTAAGGTCACTGTGAAGAAAGGCATTCTTAACATCCATCTGATAAACATCTTAGCAATGTGTTATGGTAATAATGAGAGTGAGTTAGATTGAGTTCATTTTAGAAACCAGGGAAAATGTCTCGGTATAGTCAATGCCAAGTACCTGAGAAAAACCTTTTTCTACCAAACATGCTTTGAACTTGTCTATGGACCCATATTCTATCAAACAAGTTTTCTTCCCTTAGGAAGTGGGACTAGATCCCAAGCATTGTTCCTTTACAAGGAACTATACCCCTATTCCATGGTGGTATCTAACTCAGGAGTGTCTGATGTCTCATGAAATTATTGTGTATTAGAAGTATATGTAATTAACACATGTAGGGCATCCTATAATTATGAATGAGTTCCTATGTTGTCTGATGGATCTCCAACCCATTGGTGAACACTTTGCAATGTTTATTTAGGCTAAAGATGACTAGTAATTAAAGAGTTAAGATGATATTCCTCATCATCTAAAGATAATATGGGAGAAGGAAGAGGGGAATCCTTATCATTAATCTCATCATCATAACTAGAAGAATAATTAGGATCATCAGGAAGTTGATCAGGCATATATGAATCATCATAATTGTCATCAAATCCTAGTACATATAACAAAAAGTGAGAGGTGTAAAATGTGGAGTCCAAAGGACCCTATATAAAATAAACACTCTCAATGAATAACTCATGAGTGATGGGATGGAGAAGCATGTATCCCTTAACACCCTCAAGATATCCAATGAAGATGTAAGACTAACTCTAAGGTTCCATTTCCTTACATTTCTTCTTTGGAATATGAGCCATAAAAGGCAAACCAAACACTCAAAAGTGATCTATTGTGGGTTTATGACTACTTCAAGATTTAAAAGGAGTGACTCCCTTCAATGCTTTGTGAGGAACTTAGTTCTAGATTTAACAAGCACAATTAATGGCCTTGACCTAATACTGAGGTGAAAAAGACTTGGAGTGTATCATACAATTGGCCATTTCCTTCAAGGAAATATTATTGAGCTCTGCAACACCATTATATTAAGGACTATATGGAAATATTTATTTTTATTTAATCCCATCTAATGTAAAAAATTGCTCAAAATGGTTATCAACATACTCACCACCATTATCGATGTGTAAAATCTTTATGGATTTACCTGATTGTTTCTCTACAAGCACCTTAAAGACCTAAAAATGATCAAAGACCTATAATTTATGCTTAAGAAAATACACCCAAGTATACCTCAAATAGTCATCGATGAAGGCAAACATGTACTTTATCCTATTGAATGAAGGTTTTGGAAATGGGCTAGCAATGTCACTGTAGACAATTTCTAATATTTGGTTAGCTCTCTATGATTTACCCTTGTCATACTTATCCTCTAGATTCTTACCAAGAATTCAACCCATACAAACTCTATTAGAAAACTTAACTCATAGAAACCTTGAAACCATGTCTTGATGACTGAGTTGCTTCAGGTAGTGATAGTTGAGAAGGCTAAATTACTCATGCCCAGGTTTACTCACCTCATTTGAATGAGTGAGCAATGCAATAGAGAGTTGATTAGGAGAAAAATGTGAGAAAGTATACAACTTGTATTGGTGATTTGATTTCCCAACTACAACAATGGATTCACTCTTAACTTCCCAAATAACCATAGAATTGGGTGTGAACTTAACTCTCTTGCTTGAACTGATGGGAGTGATCTGGTAAATAGATAGGAGATTGGTAGATAAAGAGGTAACACATATAACATCATGAAATGTCCCATAATTCACTTCAACATATACACACCCACTAACTTATGTGGAAATATCATCACCTAATAAAATGGAAGTCATAGAACAAGACTCCAAGGATGAGAACATGTCCTATGATGAAGCTGTGTAGTGTGATGAACTAGAATCAATAACACATGTGGAAGGTTGGGATGCAACTATAACAAGTAATATGAACTTATCTTTTCCCTTTATATTTTCTTTGGCCTTAGAAGACTCTTACATGGATGAAATCTAATTAGAATAATTAAGGAAACTGATATTATGCTTATCAAACATTTTATTAGTTGGTTGATTTGTTTCTTCATGCATTTGGATTCATCATGTCCAGGTTTATAGTAGTAACCCCATGTGAGTCATTATCTCTTATATTTCCTATCTAAAGAGGAGGACTCATTTATTTTTTTTATCTTATCATAATATTCTTGACCCTTTCTTTGCTCTAGGTCTTTCTTGTTTTGTTTCTTCTCCTTTCTACTAGAAGCCTTTTATTGGTCATGACTTACAATCAAGGCATGTGATTTAGATGACTTCAATGTACCTATTTGAATGCATTTATCTTGATCTTGAGTCAAGTCAGAAGGAAAAATTTCCAAGGATGGTAGTGTCCATGTAGCCCCAATGGACCACTTGGTGGAGTGGAAGGTAAAAACAAAGATAAAATAGTCGAAACCCAATTTGGAAAGTATGGAAAGAATCAATTGTTCATATTTTTTGCTAATGTCGCATAGTTTCCACTATAACTTGACTGATTTAAACTAAGTGAAAAAGTCTTGAATCATATCAAATTCACATGGGCTCAAACTGATGAGATCATTATCCAAATCATATCCCTTCATTTCATCCTATTTTCTAAAGAGTTTATCTAATGTGGACCATACTTGATTTGTATATGTTGTAGATTTGATATGAAAGAGTAAGTCAGGAGATATAAAAAGGCATAATATATTTTTTAAACTTCATCACTTTAGTTGTACCACTTCACCTTCTTTGCCTTAGGTGTCAATTATGTTATTTTACCCATCGTAATTTGATATAAGCCTTTACTCCTCAAAAGGATTTGCACTTTGACTTTCTACATGATAGTTGAATAGTGTAAGAATCAAAACAAAACTAAGATCCATGATGTAGAAAGGAAATATGTGTTAAACTATGTGTGCTATAGACTAGGAATGTAACACCCCCATGAATATGAAAATGTTAAAATGAACAAGCCACAAAATATCACCAATGCATAAAGCTCAAAAAACATGCACTTTTTAAAAAATAACACCTCAAAAGGAGCAGCAGGCTGAAAGTTATGCACATTTGAATATTTCTTGCTAGTAAAAATAATGATTTCCACTTTACATTAAAAATATGGGTGTGAAAATTGTTTAAAAAAAATTGGTGTCAACTTTTCTACAAAAAAAACTTATGCTCTTTTAGAACAAAAGTTAAGAAATTTTGGTTTGGGTGTGACCAAGGGCTTAACTCCCATATGATAATGGGTTAAGAATAAATTTGGGTGCAGTCTTGATGTTCAGATTCTTCATTGGGGATGAAACCTATACTTACATCCATCAGGGTTTTGTTGTGTTAGGTTTTAGAGGCATCCTTGCAGGTGCCGAAGATGTTAATGGCTCCCATACTATATGTAAGTGCAAAAACCTTGATTTTCTTGAAAAACACTAGATTTACTCCACCTCTTGAAAATAAACCAAAGACCCACTAGAGATATTCAAAAACCTAAAAATGATTTTTTCTTGAAGACTGTAATTGTAGCATAAAATTACTATAAAAGTACAAAAACCCTTCAAAAATGGTAAAAAATGACTATCATAGAATTAGGTCATGTTAATAGTCGATCCTATTTGACACATTCTCAAATTGATGTTGTAAGCCATTTTGCATGAAAACTTACTAAATGACATGTGAACAGTAAGAGATGATTTCTCCCTTATTATTTTTCTAAATCTAAATCCGTTGAGGATCCCAAAAGAAGAGTAAAATCTGAGAGATGGTGAATCTATAATATGTTAGGTCAATAAATGGTAGATTTGTTACATGCAAGCTAAAAAATCAAGATTTCATAAAAATAACAATGGAATTCACATACCAAAAAAGATCTGATACCATGTTGGAGTGGGCCACAATTGAGGATCTAATAGATAAAGTCGAATGCATGATATAATTACCTATGTGTAGTAGCGAAATCAAACATGAACCAAAATAAGTAATCAATTAACAACCAAAATATTACAATAATAATATTAATATCATTATCCATAAAATCTTTAAGAGGGTACATTATATATTTAAAAGATAAACATATCCTCACTTTCTCATAAATGTGGGATTGTCTTTCATAATGATATAAAATACACCTAAGAAAGTTAAACTAAACATGTGTAGGGAAAAATAATTAAATTGAATAAAAACCTAAACTAATAGGTAGTTCATTTTAGATCAAAACATTATCTACTTACCTAAACAAGAATTAGGAGGAGGGATCATGAAACTCACAAAGAAGTGGTGGTTATGTCTAGCACTTGTCATAAAAAAATTCAATCAAAATAATTATAATAGAAGCATTATGTTTCACATTACAATAACATTTGGTTCGATACGAAACAAGTGTACATTTCTATTCTCTTTTAATTTTTTGATTTAAATTTCATTTCAAGTTTAATTTTAAATTTTCAAATGAGCATGATGAGCATATATGACACTAATTACTTGTTGACAAATGATAATTATTGATTAGTATCCTAAAGTTTGTGAAATGAAAAAAGGTATGGATGGACACATGGCATGAAATATTCTTCCTCCTATAGTAAGTCAAGGCACACACTTCAATTATGTGTCATTTTAATTTGAATAATGCATGCATCACTCACATATGCACATCAAAGTAGGGGAATTATGTAAACACTCAATATTGGTAAAAACCTTCTTATTACAATATTTTTGGAACTATTTTTGCATATGGGTCATCACCTAGAATTAGGGATTCATTGGCACCTGTTTACTTTTATTCTTCTTCTATGTGCAATCTTTTGGTCTTCTTTTCTTTAGTTTATTGTTTCATCATTCATGTAAGTATGTTTTTTCTCTCCTCTTTTTGCCTATATCTTTTTCCTTCCTCTAGGATAGGAATGACAGTCTGCCCATCTTAGCTTGGGTGGGATCAACAAGCTCACCGACCATGTCTTCTTTATTTTTTGGGCCCTTATGACCATGGTCACATCCTATCTGTATTTATATTTATTTATTAGTTTATACCCCTTTCTTTTGTCAAGTTTTACATGCAAATAGATCTTAAGTTTAAACCATGAGAAACCTATACATAAAATCATTTATGAACATTTTAAAAGAGAGAGAAACACATTGAAGTATCCAAATATCATATGGAAGAAGTATTATTAAGGATAGATATAAGTTTCTAATCTATTTTTTCATTTTCATGCCTAATACACTCAAATTGAATTATCTTTGCTCAAGGACATACATCGAATCTTATACAAAAATTGACCTAGGTGAGTGTGCATGCAATTTCATCTCACACTTAGGGAGAGAAGGCCAAGTTAATTCTCTCAATTCTCCATTCACATTACACATGAACTAAGAGGAGTTTGATTCTATCATGCAGGATAAATAGTACAACCCCACATTTGTGTCTATCTAACCCAACTATTTATTCCCTTCTCTTTTTTTAATAATATCTTATGGCAAGCTAGGTCAAATATACATATAAAAAGCAAATAAGGCATTTGTGTTAGTACATGCATCTATGACATCCAATGGCACATAAGCATAGAAGAATTCAAAATCTAGAAAGTAACACAAGACATAATTGGTGCAGTAGGATAGGAATGATGGTCAAATCAAGAGACCAATGATCCCACACATGACATGAATGGCCTAATTGTTGATCATGTCACTACACATTCAGATGACCATATTTTACAAAAAATTAATTATATACCTGCATAGTATAAATTTGCACTCATAAATCTTTAAATTAATAAGTTGTGTATGTTTCAATCATTTTAATTATATATTATCCATTACTTATTTCAAAATTTCAAATTAGTTTGTTTACTATTTTTAACCATTAGGGTAAATTTGAAAGTAATATTTTAAATTATTAAATGGTATATCTCCCTAGTGAATTCGTTTTACCTTATTTATTTATGGTAGTACACAATTTTAAAAAATAGAGTGAATCATAAATTCTTATTTTAAAAAGGCTTATTGTACAAGTAAACTACTCTCCAAAACCCTAAACCTGGTATCCTTTTTATCTGCATAAGAGAATAGAGGGCTAGTGTGTAAGGCAAATTATTATTTTTCTAGCATTAGTTTTTACTCCAATACCATGTATAGTTAGTGAACGGGTTCTAAAATATTATGAACTACCTTAATACTATCACCCACATACATATAATAGATAAATCATAAAAAGACAAGAACATGATTTATCCATGTAGTATTACTAGCTCTTTAGATTAAAATATCTAGCATAAATCTACCATGTCAATGAATTAATAATTACATGGAGTTCCACCAAGTAGATTCATGATGTGAGATCACAATTAGTGAAGTTCTTTGAACTTAATCATTAGAATGAAATTCACCAATCATATTCATGATGTGAAATCATGACTGATGATGCACTTTGAGATGATTGACTTGGCTTGTTACACTTTTTCCTTGGTCTTTAGATTTTACAATATAATAAAGGAATATTTTTCAATCAATCCAAGTATGTTACGTACTTACTCACCCACTTCAACATGAAACATTGTAAGTCTACATCGAATCCTTATCAATTTAGAGTGAATATTTTCATCAAGTGTTCTTCTCCTTTGATTGATGGTATACTTTACATGTAATTTTTTGGATGCTTTTTATATTTGAGTCATATTGTTATTTATTTGTCCTTTGTAATTGGTCTAGTGTTACACTACAGTTAAGAATTTCATAATAGCCATCGGTAGGTAGCTAAGAATATTCTATGATATCTTCATAGTATTTAATTATGTGATTTAGTATTTTAAGCAAAAAAAACATCGGTTGTTGGCTATGCTAATGCAGATTGGGTAGGTGATTAAGATGATCATAATTTGATGACATGATATATCTATCAAATTTGGACATGTCATGTGACTTGGTCTTTAAATAAGCAATATATTATTTCTTTGTCTACTACAAATGTTATTTATGGTGGATTTGTCATTGTTGGTCATGAGTCCATTTGAATTCAATGCATGTTTTTTTATTTTATATTTTTGAAGGTCCAACCCTTAATGATTTGATGAAATACTCACAGTGTCATCCATATTTCTCATAACTAAGTGGAGCACCAATGCACAAAGCACATTGAGATACATATGTATTATATCTAGAAACTCATACAAGACAAGGTTGTTGTTATTCAATATTATTAGACAAATGATTAGGTTGCATATATCTTCACAAATACTTTGCTTAAGGCCCAATTTTTTAGTTTAGAAAATGTTTTAGAGTGAAGGAAGGTGTCCTCATGGGGGATAGTTCAGTGACTCTTTCATCTTTCCCTTTATCAAGTACATATTAAGGGATGGATGTTAGTGTATGTAATAATTCATACATTATTTTATGGTTTAAGATGTACTAATTTTAATTGTAAATATTGATAAGCACTAATTTTGTGCACCTTATCCACAACTTATTATTATATAAGATTATTAATTAAGTAATTCATTTAATTAACTTTTGCTAATAATAGGAAAGTCATATTTTAACAAGACTTGTTTTACATGTAAATTACTCTCTAAAACCTTAAAACTATATTCCTTATCTATGTAAGAGCATAGAGGGCTAGTGTGTAAGGTAGATATATATATGAGAGTTGTGATCTAAGAATTTGACTCAAGAGAGGATGGTTAGTATGGTGTTAGTTCCAAAATGAAAACAAAATGAAAGAAACACACTAACTAGCATAACATCTCTAGGCCTAGACACTAGGGAGAGCTTAGTTAACAAACATGAATAAAACACCAAACTAAAATTAAAAATAAATCTTATTTTACCTTCTTTGGATGCTCCAAAATGTTTTTTGTAGTGGCTTGCTCAGCTTCTGCTCATGAAGTCCTTGGCAATGGAAGTTTGGCTACCTCCATCTCTCCTTGGCACCTTTGGCTTGGCTTGGCTTGGAATCAATTTAGCATGGTAACACTAATTGAAATGGATTATTGAATATATTTTTTCATTATAAATTTGTACCAAAATAGCTTAGAAATGATGTTCATGGCCTCTCTATTTATAGATTTTTAAGAATGTCTAGAATTAACCTGAACCATCCATCCTGAGACTAAGATGTGTGGTTGAGGATTAATTCAATTTTTATAATTAAGTTTATAATTATCCTCATAATTACATTGGAAAAAGGGGAAATTAAGAGTCATGGAGCGCATCATGGAAGGCATTGATGAGGCATGGAGGGCATGAATCCTGATATTTGTGGCATTTATGGCCTAGGGATGTCTTCCCAAGAAATGAGGTCACCTAATGATGCAGATATTCAATATCCATTTCCAAAAATAATTTTTCAACAAGTTTCCATGGAATTATTTATTAGGCCTTAATTTTGATTAATTAGATATTAAGCATGCTTAAGCACTTTGTGCACAAATTACTCAAATTAATCAAAATGCCTTGTTATTGATCTAAAATTTGAATAGATTAGAATTGGAAGGCAATGTCAGATGTGTTGGATCTATTATCCCATTTAAGATGTTACCAACACCAAATAAAAAAGGCATGTGTCTTGTGCAAGAGATTTGATAGGAAAGAGCAATCCAGAGCACTTAGGTGCAAAATTGGCATTTTGAATCGAAATGATTTGATCAAAGTTAGCTGGCCCATAAATTGTATTAACCCATTTAGCGATACCTTGGCCAAAATTGGCACTTGAATATGTCAGTTTCATCTCATTTAGTGTGTTTTTAGGCCAAACTATGTATTTTAAGTAGAAATTGGTCAAAAACTTGATTGGGGGTATTAGTGGCCAGATTTAGGTGTCTACAGTTTACCCCTATTTGGGAAGGCATTGCAAGCTATAAGCATAGTAACATCTTCTCAAAGAATTAAATGGTCATGTATGCCTACAACTACAATGATGATAAACTAATTGTATGATACCCCCTTAGGGGAATGGTTAGCACAAGTAGGTCAGTAAACGATCCCTCAAAAAGAAAGAAGCAAAATGAGGGGACCAAATAAAGGAAAGATGATGGGGTGAAAACACAATGATACTAAAAAATTAGTCAAAAGCATTGAGAATACAAGCGGGATGGTGTAAAATGGTTTGCCCAAAGGTGGTTATAAACATTGTACCCCGATAGTGGCAATGTGGTATGATAACATAATGATTTGCCCAAAGGCAGTTATAATCATTGAGAAGATAGAGCTACCCCAGTTAGGACAGACAAACAAGACACTAACATGCCCCTATATGGGTAGAAGAAGTAAAATGGTGACAACACAATGATTTGCCTAAAGGTGGTTATAATCATTAAGAAATGCAGATGGGACAGTGTGCAATGATTTGCCCATAGGTGGTTATAAGCATTAGACCCTGATTATGCAAAACATGATAAACTTGGCTGAGGATGATGATAACGTAACACAAAGGGTAATGATGAATAGGAATAACCTACTAGTAGGTAGATGCTCATCTAAACTAATAAAGATTAAAAAAAATTCATGGTTAATTACTCTATTTGGGATATGGTTAGGAGTGAATCGAGATGTCAGTGTCGAAGAGATGTTAATGCAGCCATTGCTAGATAGACTTCTTGAAGCTGAGGTTTATTTTAGCATGTGTCAATAGGAATCATTGTATAACATCATGAGTACTTGGCTGAAATATGCATAAGGACTAACTCCTAAAATCCAATAATCAATAGAACACAATGCACCAATAATAGAAACCATGATGACAATGTAAACATATGAATATGGATGAATTCAAGTGTAAGTGTGGGCAAGGAATCACCCAATGAATACACAAACTAAATCAAGGCAACAGTGCTAAAGGCAAATAAATAAGCAGATAAAAAAACAAATAACACAATAGAAACCATACAAACATTGCCCCTAGAAAATAGGCGACAACTTAACAAATGAATAAAATGGGGGAATAGAAAAAAAGGAAGGCAGTGGTTGAGTTGTCTCCATATGTAATAGGCAAGTGGACACTGCCTACATGGTTCCATGGATGTAATATATAAGAAAAAACTTTAGGCCAAATGTAATTCTCCCATAGAATGGGAAGAATGTGATAACTGATGAAAAAAAATGGATGTGATAGAAGAAGAGGAATGGTATTACAAAATGGAGAGTGCATAAGAGAAAACACCAAAAAATATGGGGAAACTAAATGATAAGTGTTTTTCTTATAACTTAGTAAGGGTTACCAGAATCCTTAAGGCAAAGAAGTGGTCAATGTTTTTATTCTTTTTTAATGATTTTTAAAATGTTTTTGGAATTATTTTGGAGTATCTCAACTCAATTGAGATTGATGAAACACTAAATGGTTCAAGCTCACAAAATGATGAGAGCATGGCTTAATTTACTTGCAAAATGGTGAGAGCATGGTGGAAAGGTGACTGAGTTGACCTCAACAAGTATTAAGCACTGCCTACATAGTCCTAGAGTAGGACCTCAAGTCACTATAGTTTTGCCTTCACAACGAAAGAATTCAACTAGTGTAGCAATCAATTCAAACAAAATAGGCACAGTTGGTAACAAGGCACAGTACGACATAAGAAATGGAAATTTGGTACATCAAGGCTTAATGTTGCCCTTAGTTTGCCCATAGGTTAGTATAACTAGGACACAATGGCATAGATCAATGGTACCAATTTTCCCAAAGGTGGTTATAATTAGTAGCAAGACCAGTGGTAAGAAAGGAATAACAAACAAAAGAATGAAACTTTTGTCACACTATCCCAAAATACAATCTCTATCTGAAGTACTTGAACCAACTGATGAAACTGATCAAATACCTTGATGCTAAAAACTATGTAATGAATGGCAAAAACTAAGATCAAATAGGCTAGGCTGTAGAACACACTAGGCTGATAGGTTGGAAGCAAAAAGTGTATATGGTAAAGAGGATGGATAAGGATGGTATTTGTATAAAGAAGAATAGTAATAAAATAGCACAACTAAAATGGTCCTTATAGACCATACACCTTTGCACTCAAGCATAGTACCACTTGCGATGAATAATATTCATCGACTCTAGAAGTTCATCTCCATCTAGTGTGGCAAGCCTGTATGCTCCTGATCCATAATCTACAGTAAAGATGAAAGGCCCTATCTAGTTTGGTTTGAATTTCCCTTTATGCTTCTTCTCAGTCGTTGTATTCTTTTGGTTTTCTTTAAGAACAAGATCACCAAGTTTAAATGTTTGCTACTTAACACATAAATTATAGTTGGTTTTGAGTCAGTTTTGATATGCTTGAATATTGTTGAGTATGGTTGTGTGTTTCTCATCAAGTAGTTCTAGCTCTTGTAGGCAGGCTACTCGATAGTCATGATCATCTAGGACATGCTTGAAAGAGATGCACAGTGAAGGCAATTCAACCTCAATGGGAAGGATGGCTTTAGTACCATAAAGAAGTGAGTATGGAGTGGCTCCTATGGGGGTATGATGATTGGTACAATGTGCCCAAAGGGTAGGGAATATTTACAAGTGTTAATTATGATCAACATCATTGACAATCTTTTTGAGAATATTGATAATGGTTTTATTAGATGCCTCGGCTTGGCCATTACCCTAAGGGTAATATGCTGTAGAAAAATATTGTGTGATGTTATATTCAGTACATAGATGATCTAAATCCTTGTTTTTGAATGATATTTCATTATCAAATATAATGTTAGAGGGGATACCATAGCGGCAAATTAGATGATTGAAGATGAATTTGGAAATTTGCTTTCTAGTCACGTAAGTGAGGGGTATAGCTTCAACCCACTTAGTAAATATTTGGTGATGGTAAGGATATGTTTATGGACATCAAATGAAGTGGGGTTAATCTTCCCAATGAGGTCAAGTCCCCATGTATAAAATTTCCATGGTGTCAACATCAATTTTAGAGTTTTAGCTAGGGCATGAATTAGATTAGCATGTCGTTGACATTTATCACACTTTTTTACATATGCAGTGGCATCCACATCCATTATGGGCTAATAATAACCAGTATGAAAGAGATTTTTAGATAGGACTACCCATTAAAATGAGTGCCACATACTCCTTCATGAACTTCTCTTAACACTAGTGTAGACTCTGTCGAAGTTAAATAATGAAGTAGAGTTCCATCAAAACTATGATGGTAAAGGGTGGATCCAAGTAGAGCATAAAGAGTGGAATGATGAATGAAGGCTTTGGTTTGTTTTTCAGATAGGCTAGGTGGTATAACTTGGTCATGTAGGTAGTCGTATAGGTCTGAGTACCAAGTAGAATTAAGACCAATAATATCACAAATCATTTCAATGGTTGAAGGGGCATGAGCTGGTGCTGACAAATGCTCGACAAGAAACTAATACACTATATCTTTATCTATTTGTTGAATCAGAGAGCCAATAGTAGCCATGGCATCTACAATTCTATTACTAGCCCTTGGTATGTGCTCAAACTGAATATTATCAATTTGTTGCTTAAGAGTGTCAACCATGGCTTTATATGGAACAAGCTTGTCATCTTTGGTCTAAAAATGATCTATGACCTGATTGATGATTAACTGAGAATCACCATAAACTTAGAGATGAGATATATTCCAATGTACTACTTATTGAATTCCTACAACAAGTGCTTCATACTTGGCCATGTTGTTTGTATAAGGAAAGCTGATTCTGGATGATTTAGGGATTAGATCCCCTTGTGGTGTAATAACAATAGGCCTGCCCCTGATCTATGTGTAGTAAATAAACCATCAAAATATATCTTCCAAGGTTACTCCTCAAGGGGTGTGTCAATGATGGTCATTATGAATTCATCAAGAAATTGAAACGTGAGTGGTTATGTGTCTATGAGAGGTGCTTCAGTAAGTTGATCTATAAGAACTTATCCCTTGATTGCATTTTGATTGATATACTCTATGTCAAACTCACTGAGAAGCATGATCCATTTAGCCATTCTACCTTGCAAAGCTATTTTAGATAGTAGATACTTGAGAAGATTTACTTTTTAAATGACCATGGTCTTATTATTCAACATGTAATGTCATAGTTTCTGGGCTAGGAAGACATGGCCAGACAAGATTTTTCAATAGGTACATAGTTATGTTCATATGTAACTAATGTATGGCTTAGATAGTATACAACATAATCTTTTCCATTGTCATCATGTTGAGCCAAGAGTGCCCCCAGAGCATGGTCGGTAGTTGATAGATATAACAAGAATGGATTTTTGAGCATAGGAGGTAATAAAACAAGAAGATTAACAAGATAGTCTTTGAGTTATTGAAAAGTTATTTGGCAGTGATCATCCTAGTGAAATGTAACTCCATTTTTTAAAAGGTGTGTAAATGTATGGAACTTGTCTACTAACCGAGAGATGAAGCATCAAATTGACTGGATCTTACCCTATAAACTATGGAGTTGCTTTAAATTAGTTGGTGGTGGCATCTCGGTTATGGCATGGGCTTTAGCTGGATCAACTTCAATACCTCTACAAGACATGATGAAGCCAAGTAATTTTCTTGAAGTTACATCGAACACATATTTCTTTGGATTGAGTATGACTTTGTACTCCCATAATCTTTCAAATATATTATGCAACACTACTGGATGGTTGGCCCTGGTTTTGGATTTGCCTAATATGTCATCAACATAGTCTCTAATAATATCATGCATCATATCATGAAATATGATAGTCACAGCCCTTTGATATGTAGCTTCATCATTCTTAAGGCCAAATGGCATTACGTGATAACAAAATGTTCCCCAAAGAGTGGTGAATGTTGTTTTATGTTGATCTTCTAGTGCTATTCTGATCTGGTTATATCCTAAAAATCCATCCATGAGTGAAAGAATTTCATAACCTACCATGGAGTCAATGATCATGTCAATATTAGGCAAGGGAAAATTATCTTTAGGACAAGCTTTGTTGATGTCTAAAAAATCAGTACAAATTTTGATCCCTTTCGGCTTTTTACTAATAGGTACCACATTAGAGATCCATTCTAAGTAGTCAATGGATTCAATACATCCTGCTTCTAAGAGTTTTTCCAACTCTTTCTTTACCAATATAGTAATGTGAGGATGCATATTACATAACTTTTGGTTTATAGGTTTGGCATCAGGATTAACCACAAGGTGGTGCAACACTAAAGTGGGGTCTAAACTTGGCATGTCAGAATAGGCCCATGCAAAGATATCTACAAATTCTCTCAATAAAGCTGTAAAGACATCATGTTCCTCTTTAGTGAGGGATGTGCCTAATTTTATCCATTTTTGGTCTGATGGAGTCCTGATATTTACCTCTATTATATCTTTGACTAGAAGGGTGAAACCATCTTCTAGGATACTAGGCAATGACTTGAACTATTAAATTATGTTAGGGTCCTCTGTTAGGACTTGCTCTTCAACTTCTCCTAGGCATGATGAATCTGAGTCCCCTAATGGGAGATATGGCCATGTGACAAAAAAAATCAAAAATTCTTGAAGAATTTGATTAAATACTTGTTGTTCAAAGTTAAACTCAGATCTATAGGCAAGTTCATCATTGGGGGTCTCCTGGTCTAAATTCAAAGAAAAATGAACACCCCCATCTAATGGCACCTAAAATAGGTTTTCACCACTAAACTGGCCTTTATCTTTACTTTTTCCCTGGTCAAAAAGTGCCTCAAAGAGGTTTTCACTTTGGGACCTCAATGTTTTACTTATTTATTTTTCGCTAAAGGTGTTCACTCGCTCTTCAAAATAGCCTATAGGATCCAATGTGATTGAGAATCCTGATTTGTGATCTCCCAATGGAACACTGTCTCTAAGGCCTAAAAAGTCACGAAATGCCTCATCATTTTGAAACTCATCAATTGGCAAACTAAATTTTTGTTGGTCCCAATCTATCAATTGGGGATAATATAATGGTAAAGGGTTATGATGAATGGCTAGGGTAAGGGTACAAATGGCATTTTTATCAAACAGGTTGGTTTCATCTAGGTCATCAAAAGTGGGGAAATGATTAGACTCTACTTCATTGTTGGCATCATCATCACTAGTCCCTGGTGATGAATTTTAAATAAGATATGTCGAGTCACCCCCAGGCAGTTTAAATCTAAGTCTATAAGGTATTTCATACTTAGTCATGGAAATTTGCTCATTGGTTCCTTGTTGATTCAAGCTGAAGCTTCTTCCTTTATAATTATGATGCTCCATGATCTTATTAGGAATAGGATACTTTATACTTTTATAATATTCCACTTGGTTGTTGTTGTATAACCATGATTTTTCCCCTTTAAGAGGGTCAGGTTCTAAGCCAGATGCTAGTACAAATGTGACAAGTCCCTTATCTTTGCTCTTTTGTTGCCAATGTATATGTGGGTGATTTTAGGTTACCCAAAGGTTTTTAGATTCTAAGGAAGATTGGCAATATGAAATGTATCATGGGTCACATACTCTCCTAGTCCATTATCTGAATTGGTGAAATGATTAGAAGCTTCAGGAGGTGACATGTGGGAAAGGGAATCCAAGGTATTAGGATCCATGCAATTATCTGGTGAAGGATCAATAAGTATAGCCTTTCCTTTATCCTATTTGGAACTTTGATTCATGTTGTACTAATAATTATATCTTTGAAATTTGGCCTCAAGATGCTTGCAATGTTCATATGGGTGTAAATCTTTTGGAATATTCACTTCCATCCCTGAGTGGAAAAACTTGATACATTGGTGTAGCGTTGATGGAACTGCATGAATCTCATGTAACCAAATCCTTCCTAAAAGTATATTATATGATAACTCAAGATCAAGCACATGGAAAAGTCTATCATGGGTCAAAGGCCCAATGATAACTTGTAAACTAATGGTGCCTTATGATGCTCTTTCTTGATTATCATAGGCTTTGATGGTAATTGTTTCTAGCTAAAGATCTGCCAATGTGTACCCAATAACCTTGATGAGCTTTAGAGACACTATGTTAAGGTTGGATCCATTGTCTATAAGGACACATTTCACTTTATGTTATCTTATATAAACTTCTATGTATAATGGATTATTATGGAACAGGCCAAGGGAAGATAGATCACTTTGGTTGAATGTAACTTGTTGGGCTGGAGCTAGGTGTCCAATCAAAGCTTGAAATGTATCAAGAGATATGTCACTAGCAATAGTGGATTAGGTCAAAAATTAATTCAAGATGTTCTTATGGATTATTAACATTCACAGGAAATCTAAAATAGAAATTTGTGCTGGTGTCTTTTGTAATTGTTTCACAATATCAAATTTATTATCTTAGTTAGTAGTGAATGGTTTATTCTGAGGTTGAACGGTTGGTTGAATGATAAGCAAAGTGGTGGATAGTTTTGGGCCTAGGATAATAATCTTTGATCTCTTAGTTGTGATTACACAATTGAGATTAAATACTAAACCATTATTGCTAACCAATTTTGGGAATGGTGTGGGATCAAAAAAAACAAGTCTCTATTATTGATGCACTTGTATGTGGTCATGTGGCAAGGATGAGTTGTTGATATAAGGTCCAAAAGGGGAAGTCCTATTTTGCTAGTTTTCATGTATGCACTCTAAGGTCAAAGAAGGATTATCCATATAATTTGGCTAAATGTTGTTGTTTAGCAATGGTCTAGACTGATTAGTGTTTGGTCTAAGATTAATGGAAATGGTATTAATGCTACCCCTACAATATGACCTACAACCCTATTGTATTCATGTGCAACTACATAATAGGTTTATTGGTTTTTACCATTCTAACCTTGGTTTTGTCCATTGTTCTATCATTGTGGGTTCTACTACTAATTTTGTTGATTCTATTGGTTCAGCCTTTTATTTTAATACTATTGATTTTGTTGTTGCATTGGTTGTTGTCATTATTGTTTATCATTTTGTTGTTGTTGATTATTATGTTGAGGAAAGGGATTTTAATAAATCCCCAGAGTTTGATTGGAAGTGGAAGCACCATTATCCAATGTTATCTCCCCATTCTCCAATATATTCTCAATTAAATGCTTGATTTGGACAAAATTTATAGATTATGCCCGTTGACCCAATGGTAGTCACAAAATTCATTTTCATGGTAATAATCAGGATTAGGAATGCCTTACAGATAATGCTTTGGTATAGGCCAACTAATCATATTAGTAGTATCAAGCTCATGAAATATAGATGCAATGGGTTCTCTTAGGTCACTAAAGACATGATGTGCAGGCACGTTTCTCCTAGGAAGAGGGGTTTTCAATGGTAAAGGTTATATTTGTTGTGCAAGTCTTGGTTATTGTGCTTGCGGCATTGGTTGGAGAGGTTGTTGGGTAGGAGTAAGATAAAAAGGTGGTGCAAATGGTGTTTGCACCATTTAGACATGAAGAGATTTGGTTACTCCATTTCCCATAACATTCCTATTGCAGTTGAATTGCTTCGATCTTTCTTGGTTATTGGCCTATGCCAATTAGGATGTTGGAACTTGAATGGGATGTTGGTCATTTCCTTGATTGATACTTTGATTTTTATTGGTTGAATTAAGCTTGATAACTCCTTTATTGATGAGCACTCAATCAATAAGCCTTTGTTGATGATTTCCTTAAAAGTATGTGCACATTGTAATTCCAAATGATAAGCTATCTCACTATGCAAATTTTTAGTAAACACAGTGGCTAATTGTTTATCTAGTAAACTATGTGTGAAACAGCTTGCAAGGGCTCTCCATCACTGTAAATAACTTATAAAACTCTCACCATATTTTTGCTTTGCCTGTGTTAAGTCCACTAATAAAATTTCATGCTCGAGATTATAGGAAAAGTGCTACACAAAATTATCAAAAAGATCATCAAAATCTGTTACTAAATTTTGGAAAACTTTAAAAACCACTCTAAGGCTTGTCCAACCAAGTTCCTTGGGAACAACAGCAAAAGGTATATGTTGTTATATGCCACTGGTTGACATGCAATAAATAATTTGGTCAAATGAGCCTTAGGGTCACCTTTCCCTTTATATTTGTCAAATTTAGTGGTTCATATCTTGGAGGAAATGGTATCTAAAAATACTCCATGTTGAATGGATAAGAACACAAGTCATCCAATTTAAACTTTTTAGTCTATTTACCCGCTTGAATGGTAGTAATTGCATCCTTCATTTGTTGCAATTCTTGGGATAGGAAATTGAAAGGAACATTGGTTTGAGGGAGAATATTAGTTTGAGAAGATAGTTGGGAGGTCACAAGTGGGATACTTTAACCAGGGTATGATGGAGATACCTATTGGGGTACATTGGTTTGGTTGGGGAATGGACCAGGAATACGCATATGTGGATTAGGATGTACTTAAAATTACATAATTGGTTGCATGATATTCTGGTTTGGGTTGGTGATAAAGGTTTGAATTGGAGTATTTTGTGGTTGGGATGGAGGGATATAACTATATTATGTCTGCTATGGTTGAAAAAAGACATGCTTCTGATTAATCGAACCTTGCGGTTGAGTGGGAACTTGTGAACCAAGACCCTGTCTCTAAATTTGTGGTACATTTTGAACCAATGGTTGTCTAGTACATACTTGAGAAATGTGGGGATATTGTTTCATGAATCCCTATGAGGAAGTGAAAACAGGTTTCAGATTTTGCATCTATCACTGACCAATATTTGCACATTGTTGACTAATCATTGCTTGGTTTTGAATTGGCATATTGGTCTGTGACTGAAGAGGTATGTTCATCATTACCGAGTGAGGTGGAATATTTGTTGCCCCTCATTGAGGTGGTAATGTATTTATCCCCTGTTACATTAATATACTAGATTATGTCTATTATCATGGAATACTACTCATTACTTGTTGAGGAGGAGTAAGGTTCATTACATTCTATAATTGAGGTGTGATATTATCCATTGTTTAATTACCTAATCCTGTAGGTTGTACACTTGAATAAGCAGCCAGTTGAGGTTGGGATATAGAAACTCCTATTCCCTAGTATGATGATCTACCCATGGGATTAAATATAGGCACCTATTGTTGGCTAATTGTTTATGAATTAGTACCACTTTGATCAGGATTGGATGTTGTTTGCACATTGTCCACTACATTTAGCTCATTATTTTGTGTAGAGGTTGAAGACACTTCTTCAATAATGGGCATATGCATCAAGTTATCTACTAGAGCAGTTTGTATGAATGGGTCAGAATTCAAATTCTTTTGTCCAATTAACTCTATCAACACTCCTATTGAAGGAACTAAGTCAATAAGAGGCTTACTCATGATGTTCATTTGATTGAAATTGTGTGCTAGATTCAGGTAGGTTTGATATGTTGTCTGTATTTGGTTAAAGTGATCTTCCATGATATTTTTGCCTCGATTAGATATATTAGGGTCTTGATACATTGTTTAGACTAGAGCCATAGGATTGTTAGAAGAAACATGTTGATCATAAATGATATTGTGGGCCACTCTTACTAGACTTGGTAAATTTTCATAGGGAAAGTTTGTTGGAAACTTGGCCCCTACCTCTATGGCTCTAACCATAATTTTGTCTTTATTCTCTAAAAATATCACTCAAATAAAAATGGATCATACGTGGAAGTCAAATTAGTAGAATATGACTATTGAAGAATTGACTCGTCCATTGTGGGTATTGTAGCTAGGTATTGTGTGGATTATTCTTGGTCTTGTTCTAAATAAGGCGGTGTGTTAACAAGATAGTTAGCCAATGGATCTTGGCTTTATGCCCCTAATTGAGTATTATAAGAGGGATAAGAATCCATCTCATAAATAATATTATCCACATAGGGGTCTTGCACCATTTTTTCATGTGTAGTTACATTACTAATCACTAGATTGTATATGAGTCCACTACTAGTGTAGAAATACATGTTGGGATCCATAGTCAATGCTTTACGATAAAAGATCAAAGAGTTATACAAACTCTAAAAAGGATAGAATCTACAACAAATGATGTTCTAACTTGGTCTAGATTCGTTAAAAGGATCAAAAGGTTTCTACAAAGATTTGTGAGGAAATAAGCTAGTGTGAAGTATCCAACGTTTCACTATTCACATAAAGATAAGCAAGTAAATGGACTAAAAATTGAAATGCCAAATTTTAAGGTTGAAGTGTTTCAAATCAGTCTAAGCTAGGAATTTAAAAGTTGCTAGGTATTTTGGCCAAATGCAGCATCAAAATCTAGGCTCAAAAAAGGCATGCGCTAGGACTCTTGGCCAAATGGTGTCAAAATCTAGACTTTGAAAATAGATGAAAGTTTTAATCTAATGGATTTGAAACACTTATAATAAACACTAGGCCCTTGATTCTTGGACATGAACTTGATCACTTAGGTATAAGGTATGAAACAAAAGGCACTTTAGAAATAATTTATTTTCTCATTAAAAAATGGTACAAAACTTGGTTCTTTTGACAAACAAGCTAGATAAAAGTGAACAGTAGAATTGTTTTAGACAAAAGATCACAAAATCACACTTGTATTAGTCTAAAAATGTAAGAACAAATTTGAAATCTATGCAAGAGGGTCTATGAAACAATATTTGAAATATTTTGGCTAGTGTAACAATGTTATACTACCCAAAAGGTGTGATAAAAAAGATTATTTCAAAAATGTTCTAAGGTAAAGATAATTTCCCATAATTTTGATAGCATAACACTACATTCCTTGACTCAAAATGTTGTGGTGCATAGAGTTAAAGTGAAAGTTTTTATCACAAAATGACTTAAGTTTATCAAATGGTGATAATGATCTTGAGACTAAAATGGCCTTTAACCCAAATTGGAAATTGAACCTAAGTTCCCTCAAGTTTAGTGAAAATGGCAAACCCACTTAACGCATCAACCCTATGAACTTATAAAGGTGCAATTTAAAATTTATATTATAATTGAAGGACTTAAACAACTTTGGTAAAGGTCTAGACTCAATTGGGCAGCATAATTGTGACAAAGTGGATGATATGACTCTCAAGCTTTTGATGAACTTTGAACAAGGCAAATTGATGATCTCACATGGGCAGCATAACACCTCTTTATTCAAAGGAAAATTTGGACCATGTGTTTGGTTTAAATTATTTGTTTACACCAAGTTTTAACTTCAAACAAGACTTTAATCTAGGACAAGACCAGCTAATTAATCACTTTTATATCCTAAACTGACAAGTTTACTTGGTATTGTTAGAATCCATCAATATACATCATTTGAGAGGATTTTAAGTGTTCATCCAAAAGTAAATATGCATTATATAGTAGGGTTTTTACACCACCCCTTCTTTCAAATGACAGTATTGTGACATGGACCTTGAGGCGCACCTTGCACCAATAATACTTCTGTGGTAAGTAGGGATTTGGCTAAGATCTAACAAGTTTTTGAATGTTCTATGAGAATCAATTACACAATGACTTTCATACCAAATAATTCAAAAGAAAAGCATGTATTTTGGGTATGTATCACTTAGCTTGTTGCAAAAAGCTCTAGTCCTTTTTACAACCACTACATATTGTTCGCTCAGTGTATTATAATGTCCAAAGTGCCATTACATCCCATGTGTAACTCCAATTAAGATCCAAATTAAGTCAATTCTAAGAGGTGAAACCTTGGGTCAAAGTTTCCCTAAAGAACTCATGGGAGGTGATGAAGTCCCCCTCGCAAGCTAAGTTTGCATAAAAATTAAAAAAGCATGAAAGTAGGACTTTAGGGTCATTTTCAAGGTCACCCAAACTTTGATGAGTTTTTAGGGAGTGCTTTAGATGACTTTATTTTTAAGCCTTGGACTAGTCTACTTGTAATAGGAATGGCAATTTTGATTCCAAGGGTTCCCTAAAGGGGACAAATGGAAGAGCATACATGCAACATCCCTCTTTTTGCCAAACAAAAATTTAATCTAAACAACTAAGTAAACACAAAAAGCTTTGAAAAGGTGAGTTCATTTTTAAGCCCAAATGAAAAATGAGGTGGTGTTCATATGACCCCTTGGTCTTATTTCCAAACTTTGAAAATATTCACTATAAACATCTAAATTTTTTTTAAACACCAAAACAAGGTTCTTAATTGATTTTTAAGCATGCAAAAGGTGATCTAAACATGTTTTTAGCAAATGTCAAGCTTGATCCTACAAAAAAAATGTTATCATGTCCTTTAGCCTTAGATCTCTTTTAGGTTTGAAATAATGAACTTTAAAAAAAGAGCTCTCAGGTCTGTGCTTTAAGAAAAACACACTGACTGACTTCAGTTATATAACTGATGATGGTTACATTTTCTAACCAATGATGGTTATCTAATCGACATCAGTTATACCAATGTGATTGATGGCAGGTATCCAACTGATGTCATTTTTACTAACCAACATCGGTTAAGCTCTCCAATCAATGTCGGTTTTACTAGCCGACGTCGGTTACTATGTAAACCCATAGCAAATAAAAAATGGCAAAACAAAGTTAGAAAATCAATTTGCAAGAGTTTTAATGATCCAAATGAAAATGTTAAAGTTGCAAAATGATCTTCTTCACGTGTGGGATGCGTTTAGTTCCATTGATCATGCCATATGTGATCCCTAGGAATTTGATGCAAGAGAGGATGGTTAGTATGGTGTTAGTTCTAAAATAAAAACAAAATGAAAGAAACACACTAACTAGCATTACATCTCTAGGCCTGGACACTAAGGAGAGCTTAGTTAACAAACATGAATAAAACACACAACTAAAATGCAAAATAAATCTTCTTTTACCTTCCTTAGATGTGCAAAAATGCTTGTTATAGTGGCTTGTTCAGCTTGTGCTCATGAAGTCCTTGGCAATGGAAGCTTGGCTACCTCCATCTCTCCTTGGCACCTTTGGCTTGTGGCTTGGCATGGTAACATTAATTGCAATCAATTTGGCATGGTAACACTAATTTAAATGGCTTCTTGAAGATATTTTTGCATTATAAATTTGTACCAAAATAACTTAGAAATGATGTTCATGGCCTCTCTATTTATAGATTTTTGAGAATGTCTAGAATCAACTTGAACCATTCATCCTGAGATTGAGATGTGCGGTTGAGGATTAATTCAATTTTTGGAATTAAGTTTATAATTATCTTCATCATGAAATTAGAAGAAGGGGAAATTAAGAGGCATGGAGGGCATCATGGAAGGCATTAATGAGGCATGTAAGGCATGAATCCTGATATTTGTGGCATTTATGGCCTAGGGATGTCTTCCCAAGAAATGAGGTCACCTGATGATGCAAATATTCAATATCCATTTTCAAAAATAATTTTTCAACAAGTTTCCATGGAATTATTTATTAGGCCTTTATTTGGATTAATTAGCTCTTAAGCATGCTTAAGCACTTTGTGCATAAATTACTCAAATTGATCAGAATGCCTTATTTTTGGTCCGAAATTCGATTGGATTAGAATTGGAAGGAAATTTCATATGTGTTGGATCTATTATCCCATTTAGGACATTAGCAACACCAAATAACAAAGGCACATGTCTTGTGTAAGAGATTTGATAGGAAAGAGCAATCCAGAGCACCCAAGTATAAAATAGGCATTTTGACTCAAAATGATCTGATCAAAGTTAGTTAGCCCATAAATTGCATTGCCCCATTTAGGGATACCCTATGTAAAATTGGCACTTGAATATGTCATTTTCACCTTGATTAGCATGTTTTTAGGCCAAACTATGTATTTTAAGTAGAAATTGGTCAAAATCTTGATTGGGGGTTATCGGTGGCTAGATTTAGGTGTCTACAAGAGTTACTATTGCAATGTCAATATATTTATGCCATTGTATTTAATCTAAATAAGTAGTAATGTTACCAAGATAAATGACTTGTCTTGTATTTATGTGATGTATCTATTGCATGTATGTGGGTGATAGTATTAAGCTAATTCATAATATTTTGAACTCATCTATTTATTTTACGTGATCTTGGTCAGACTAGCATCAATCTTGTCTATCCTGGTCAGGGAGACCAAGAAACCAAAAAATGGTCTTTTGGACATTTCAAGAGCATCCAAGTTTATATTAGGGCAAAAATTGTCAATATGTAGGTTTTAAGTGTTCTGGATTGAATGGTGGCATTATCATTGACCCAAAGTGAGATAAAATTAAATATGTTAGGACAACACAAGAAATATGAAGGTATATTGGGGCCCAACACAAGGGAAGATGTACCAATAAGAGCCTGATCTAAACCAATTGTCCATATACATGTAAACACACTAACACCATAGCAAATAACAAGTTCTATAACCCAATTAGGTGTCTACACAACCTAAAGCCAAATAAATTCATAAAATATAACCACAACAAGCATTTAAGTGGTTGCCTAAAATTAGGTTGAATATGATTCAAATGTATAAGTCAATTCTAATAAGGATGCAATAATCGCATAGTTTGTCTCTAAGATAAACACATTGTCATAAATATAATCAATGTATGAGATGCATAAGTTACACAACTAATAAATTAACAAATGGTTATGATGATGATGACTTGTTATCTTTCCACTCAAGGGTCCCATTATGCCCTATACAATCTACTTATGGTTTTAGTTCTTCCACTTTTATATATTATGGTGATTATCATAGACATTCTAACATTATTTATTAACTTCTCTAATAAGCCTCTTATTTTGGAAATTGAACACTCTCTATTTTATATTGTTTACATGTTTTTTTAATTTTCTTTGTGTGTTTCTTATGAACCATCTATCCATGATTATCCACCTATTGATAGAGGTTATATTTCTTATAGACATGCTACTTATGGTATTATTAAAATAAATGCATGATCTACAGGAATATACATATGGTTATGTATTTAGATTTGGTTGGGGGAACATTTCATGCTTACTTCAGAGGTATTTTGGGGCATCTCCTAGAAAAGCTTCAAGTTATATGTTTTTACGATTTCCTTTATCATAATGATGTTTCATGTGATATTACAATCTTTATTTATGTGTATCTTTGCATGCTTCGTGATTTTATGTGTGCTCATGTTTGTTGTTCTTGTTTTGATTTCAATGTTGTTTTATGATGAATTATCTGGGTGTTTTTCTTTTAGTGTGCTTGATGTGTTTGTTTCATGTGTTTCTTGTTTGACATGTCTTTTTTGTTTTCCCTATGCTTTATGTGTGCTTTGTGTGTTTGATTTATGTTCCTTTCTTATAATTTTTTCCTTTGCATGCCCTAATTATTATTTATAATTTATGCTTGACGTTTTTTGTCTTGTTTACTATTTTTACTTAGTGTGATCTCCATTCTTTCTCTATTTACTTTGTGTTTATATATGATTAGTTCCATGATATATATCATGCATGTTATTCCTTGATTTTCCACAATCTATATCATGTAAATGTTCTTGACTGCTTGCCTTTGTTTCCATGATTCCTATCATGCATCTATTGGGGAAAGCTTCTACATGTATGTTTTACTTTAATATATCTATTGCCACATTACTAATATTATGGCATGCTATTATTTGTGATTAGTGCATTACATTTTTCTCATTAGGGACATGTTACTCTTATGATTACATTGACTATAACTTTCCCATATAAGGGCAACTTGTTGCTACTATGATTAGATCACTTATATGTTTCTGATGAGGAGCATCTCATTGCTATTATGTTTAGATTGCCTATTTATTGTTCACTTAGACATGTATTAAACTTATGCCTATAGATATCATACTCTTGACCCATTTGGGATCATCTTATCTATGACATTAATGCTTCCACAATGACATCTTAATATGAATATGCATTTATGTTTTATTTTTTAATCTTACACATAGTGTGCATAATCTATTTTTTGAGATATACAATTCAAAGGTTCATCCCACACCTCAAAAGGGGCACTTTTGATCCATTTACTTCATCTCCAAGACTCCAAGACACTCCCTTGCTCCTTCATATGGGAGTGATCTCATGGTGGTAAATAACATATTCTCCCTCAATCCCTTATATGAAAGTTATCACCTGGTGGTACACAACATACTTTCCCTTGCTTCCTTATATAGAAGAAATCAAATGGTGGTACACAACATACTTCAGTTGGTATCACTGTGAGACAAAATTCTAAGACATGGATTTCATAGGTATGACTTCATGATTTTCAACATAACTTGGTGTATTCATTTATATCCTCATTTTATTTCCAATATCTCAATAATTTTTGGATTTATATAGACATTGATTCACTTGTATAAGTTTCACATATGTTTTTAGAGGCATAGAATTATACATCATAGACACCAAAGTGTGTATATTTATTCTAGGATCTTCATGACTTTTATCTATGGTAATTAGGTATTCTCCCTTTATTTTTGTACATTAAAGTGGGGCTTTTTAAAGACAACTAATTTTTGTATAGGGGTAATTTTTGCTGTCAAATTACAATGTTCTAGGGTACATGTGTGTCTTTAAATTAACATTTAATATTTGGCTATGTTATACAAAAATGTGACACTAGGGTATAATGACACTAAGTAAATGGTAAAATTAAGTGCACATGGTGAATCTAGAATATAACAATCTAAAATAGTAAATCAGATGTAATCTAGTGGCTAAGAAGAGTAAAAATGCTTAACTAAAATTAATTTGATAAATAATAGACAATCTGAACACAAAACGATATGGAATATTCACACTTTAATAGAATTCAACATTCACACCTTGATGGAATTCTTGAATTCTAGGAGTGCAATCCTAGTATGGAAGGAATAAATGAGCTTTACTTGAAATCTAGGTTGCATACTATATAGAAACAAAAATGGCCTTATTGCCTAACTAAAAAAGCTAACTAAGGAATATTTAGAGCTATGCCTCCATAACCAATGAATCTATTAGTATGTGATAAATGTGTAATGTGCACCTTTTTGGTTTCATATTTTTTTATGTTACTTCACAGTATGATGCCATACAATGTTGCACTGTCACTTTGATACATTTGTGGGCATAAATGTTTAATTTGATCTTCTTTGTGTTTTTGTCTTAATACACCACAAAACACTTGAAAAAGAGAAGGGTGTTGAGGTGTGGAGCTAAAAGCTACACCAGATGAGCAAATGCAGAGGTTGCTAGACTACACAGTCGCCATCATCAGTCAGGATCAACCGACATCGGTAAGGGATCGACTGGAGGCTGCCAATGTCGGTTATGGATTGGCTAAAGTCGGTCATATGCAGGCAGACAGGGACCGACGTTGATCACCTGTGCATTCCAGAAGTCTATTTTCGTGAGAGAACAGATTGTTTGCACGAAAAGATTAACTGTTAGTATTGAGTCCGCATTTCTATTTTTAGGCAGGACTGATTTGAACCTTTGATTAAGAGGTGTATCTAATGGTGGAGAATGCATAGCTCATAATCCCTAATTCTATATAATAAGGATAGATCTTCATAGCTTGTGTATGAGAAAAAGGGTGAATTAATTCAAGTAGCTGAATTGTGTTTGTAATTGAGAGAGAAAACTCTTAAGGGAAAGAGATCTGTACATCTGAGAGGTGTGGAAGAAAGAGAGATTTCTTCAATTGTATTTCCTTCTGGAAGAGTTTAATACAAGTTTTCATTGTTTCTTGTATCTCTTATTCTTTGATGATTATGATTTCTAGTTACTTATTATTCTAGTTTAATTACGTGTTTAGTTGCTTACACAAAAGTAATCAATTGTATATGTAAGATCCTGACAAGTGGTATTAGAGCTTGGGTTCACTAACAGGTTGTATCAGATCGGGTTAGTGTTTTTTATTACAGGTCACTCACAGGGGTTTCTGATTGAGTGGGAGTAAAGCAATGGTAGAAGAAAGTAAACTAAGAATGGAGAAGTTTAACGACAAGAATTATCAATTATGGAGGATGCAGATAGAAGATTATCTGTATCAGAAAGATCTATACTTATCATTGGGTGGAGTTGCATGCAAGCCCACAGATATGCAAGATGAAGAATGGAATGTTCTTGATAGAAAGGCTTTGGGATCTATAAGGTTGAGCCTGGCATCTTCTGTGATTTCCAACTTATCACAGGCAAAGACAACGGTAGAGCTAATGGATACTTTGGCAAATTTATATGAAAATCCTTTAGCTTCGAATAAAGTATATCTTATGAAGCAATTATTTAATTTGAAAATGTAGGAAGGTGGATCTGTATCTAGTCATCTAAATGATTTCCATGCAATAGTAAATCAGTTAAATTCAGTCAAAATAGTTTTTGATGATGAAATTAAGGCTCTCTTAATTTTATGCTCTTTACCTAAAAGTTGGCATAGTTTGGTAATGGTAGTTAGTAATACTGCATCTGCTTCAAATATCTTGAAAGTTGATGATGTTGTTAGTGTAATCTTGAATGAAGAAACTCGCAGGAAAAGCACAAGGGAATCATCAGGTAATGCTTTAAGTATTGAAAGCAGGGGAAGGTAAAAAGAGAAGGGCAAGCAAGGGAGATCAAGGTCTAAGTCAAAGATGAGAAGTAGATTCAAATCTAGAAATAGAAGAAAAATAACCTGCTAGAATTGTGAAAAAATAGGGCATGCAAAGAAAGATTGCTGGTTGAAAGTTAAAGAAGAAAATCAGCATGAAGGTAAAGAAGAAGCAAAAGTTATAGGTATTATTGCACAAGATGCTATTATATTTTCTTTGGATAATAGAATAGAATCTTGGGTTGTAGATTTTGGTGCCTCTTTCCATGCAACCCCAAATAGAGAATTTTTCAATGATTATGTCCAGAGAGATTTTGGAATAGTTTATTTAAGGGATGATGAGCCTTGTAAAATTGTTGGCAAAGGAAAAGTGCAGCTGAAATTGCAGAATGGCAACACATGGGTGTTGAAAGATGTCATGAATGTACCCATCCTGAAGAGGAATCTAATTTCTGCAAGAAAGTTGGGGGATGATGGTTACACAATAACTCTCACAGCTAAATCTTGGAAGGTTTCCAAGGGTGCACTTGTATTAGCCAGAGGTAAGAGAGTAGGTACTCTCTATTTATGTAATTGTATTACTGATTATTCTCCTTTTGTTTTATCTACTTCAGATGTAGATGCAAAGTTGTGGCACTATAAGCTTGGCCACATGAGTGAGAAGGGAATGAGTGTTCTTAAGTCAAAAGATAAGCTTTCAGATTTGAAAATCATAGATCTAGATTTCTGTGAGCATTGTATTTGTGGGAAATAGAAGAAAGTGAGGTTTCTCAAGACTGGGTCAACAAAGAAGAAGCACAAGTTAAAACTTATTCACACAGACGTGTGGGGACCAGCTCAGGTAGCTTCTATTAGAGGATCACAGTATTATGTTTCTTTCATTGATGATGCTACAAGAAAGGTATGGGTTTATTGCATAAAAAAGAAATCTGGTGTTTTTGACACATTTAAGAAATGGAAAGCTTTGGTAGAGAATGAAACAGGTTTGAGATTGAAGTGCCTTAGATCTGATAATGGTGGTGAGTACTGCAGCTATAAGTTTAATAGTTATTGTTCTATGAGTGGAATACGCAGGGAAAGGATGGTTCCAAGGGCACCTCAACAAAATGGAGTTGCTGAAAGGATGAATAGAAAAATATTGGAGCGTGCACGGAGTATGAGGTTGCATGCTGGTTTGCCCTTATAGTTTTGGGCAGAAGCTGTAGACACTGCAGTTTACCTGATTAATAGAGGACCCTCTACTGCTCTGGATGGTGGAATTCCAGAAGAGGCTTGGATAGGTAAGAAAATAGATCTTTCATTTCTCAGAGTTTTTGGTTCTAAAGCTTTTGTGCACGTTGATAAAGAAAATAGAAAGAAGCTGGATGTTAAATCTATGCGATGCACTTTTATTGGTTATGGCTCTGGAGATTTTGGATTCTAATTGTGAAATCTATGAACTAACAAATTTATTAGAAGCCATGATATTTTTTTCAATGAAAAGGTGATGTACAGCGATCAGCTCAAGAAGCTGAACAATACTGAGTAGGGCAATGTTGATTTAGACGAGGTGATGATCCAAAATAAGCTCATGGGAAAGAATTTTCACACACAAAAAAACATAGACACCAACATTGGTCAGGCAAGAATCGATGTCAGTCAGACAGTAACCGACGTCGGTTAGGAAGGAACCGATGTTGGTTAGGTGGAACTGACATCGATCAGGTACAGACCAAGAGATGATCAGGATCGGTCACTGATAGAGAATTTGGGTGAACAGCAAGCAGTGAATGAGTCTCAAACGCCCATGAGGAGGTCAGAAAGGGTAAGTAAACCTCTAATTCATTATTCCCCTTCATTATTCTACTTGTTGCTCACTGATGGTGGAGAACCAAAAAAATTTGATGAGGCAATGCAGGTAGAATCTCAAAAATAGTGGGAGCTTGGCATGAATGAGGAAATTGATTCCTTGAAAGAGAACCAAATGTGGGATTTGGTTGAGTTGCCAGATGGAAAGAAAGCACTGAAAAACAAATGGGTTTACAGGTTAAAGGAAGGTGAGAATGGACAAATGAGACATAAGGCCAGGTTGGTAGTAAAGGGATTTGCACAGAAACTAGGTATTGATTTTGGTAAAAAAAATCTTCTGTAATAAAAATGACTTCTATTTGGACTGTATTGTCTTTAGTTGCTATTGAGGATTTGCATCTTGAGTAGCTTGATATTAAGACAGCGTTTCTTCATGGAGATTTGGATGAAGAAATATATATGGATCAGCCGGAAGGTTTTGAGGTCAAAGGTAAGGAAAAACTTGTGTGCAAGTTGAATAAAAGCTTATATGGTCTTAAACAAGCTCCTAGATAATGGTTTTTGAGGTTTGATAGGTTTATGACTAAGCATGGTTTCAGTAGATGTCAATCTGACCATTGTGTTTATTTTAAGAGATTAGATAATGGTAGATATATTATCTTGTTGTTGTATGTAGATGATATGCTTGTTGTAAGTTCACACATGCAGGATATTACTGAGCTTAAGGTAAAATTAGCTCACACATTTGCCATGAAGGATTTAGGAGTAGCAAACAAAATCTTTGGCATGAGTATTAAGAGAGACAGGAAAAATCACAGTTTGATTTTGTCTCAAGAGGATTATGTGAACAAGGTGTTGGAGAGGTTCAATATGCAGGATGCAAAATTGATAAGCACACCTATGGCTGGATAGTTCAAATTGAGCAAAGAACAGTGTCCTAAATCACATGATGAGGTGGAGTACATGAGTAGAGTTCCATATGCTTCCGCAGTTGAGAACTTAATGTATGCAATGGTATGCACTAGACCTGATATTGCCCAAGCAGTGAGAGTTGTCAGCAAGTTTATGGCCAATCCAGGAAAGGAACACTGAAAAGCAGTTCAGTAGATTCTCAAATATCTGAGAGGGACCAGCAGTAGGCATTTATGCTATGGAGGGTCAAACACTTCTCTACATGGATATGTAGATGCAGATATGGCAGGTGACTTGGATGGCAGGAAAAGCACCACAAGAAATGTGTTCACTGTTGGTGGAATGGCAGTTAGCTAGATTTCAAAGTTGTAGAAGGTTGTTGCCTTGTCTACTACAGAGGTAGAATACATTGCAGTCATAGAGGCTAGCAAGGAAATGATATGGATGACACGGTTCATGGAAGAGTTGGGAAATGAGCAAGAGAGTTGCAGATTATACAGTGATAGTCAAAGTGCAATTCATTTGGCAAAGAATTTAGCCTTTCATTCAAGAACCAAACATATACAGCTTAGGTATCACTTCATTAGACAGGTATTGGAGGATGGTGAGTTGAAGCTGGAAAAGATCCATACAGATAAGAACCCTGCTGATATGTTAACAAAGCTGGTAACAAAGGAGAAGTTGAATCTTCATTCAAATTTTGTTGGTCTTCAAGATTGAGCTTGAAGATGAAGAAACAAGCTAGAGGATGTTGCTATACAGGTATAGGTGTAGTTGTTTATCTCCAAGTGGGAGATTGTTTAAGTGTGGAGCTAAAAGCTACACTAGATGAGCAAATATAGAGGTTGTTAGACTACACAGTCACTGTCATCAGTCAGGATCAACCGACATTGATCAGGGATCGACTGGAGGTTATCGATGTCAGTTATGGATTGACCGACGTCGGTCATATGCAGGCAAACAGGGATCGACATCGGTCACCTATGCATTTCAGAAGTCTATTTTCGTGGGAGAATAGATTGTTTGCATGAAAAGATTAACTGTTATTATTGAGTCTGTGTTTTTATTTTTTGGTAGGACTGATTTGAACCTTTGATTAAGAGGTGTATCTAACGGTGGAGAATGCATAGCTCATGATCTCTAATTCTATATAATAGGGATAGATCTTCATAGCTTGAGTATGAGAAAAAGGGTGAATCAATTCAAGTAGCTAAATTGTGTTTGTAATTGAGAGAGAAAACTCTTGAGGGAAAGAGATCTGTACATCTGAGAGGTGTGGAAGAAAGAGAGATTTCTTCAATTGTATTTTCTTATGGAAGAGTTTAATACAAGTTTTCATTGTTTCTTGTATCTCTTATTCTTTGTTGATTCTAATTTCTAGTTACTTATTATTCTAGTTTAATTTCGTGTTTAGTTGCTTACACAAAAGTAATCAATTGTATCTGTAAGATCCTGACAAAGGGGAGAAGTAGTTGCATGTGGAAACCTCAACTATGTATCTCACATGTTAGTATCAGACCCCACTTAGTTCTTGTGTAGTGTGAATGGATAAATTGAGCGAGGTCTTCAACCTCATATTCCTAAGTGGAAATATAACTACATGCATATTCACTTGTCCTTATTTTGGTACAAAGTGAAATAAAACTTTGAATTCAAATATTTAAGAGCATAAATAAATCTTTGTAGAGTGTGCATAGGCTTTCAAGCATAAAACTATTGATATTTTTTATTGAAATGCCTTATGATGAATTATATATATACTTATCAGTTATGAATTAAAGACTTGTTGGTGCTCAAGCTGAGTAAACAATAAAATAATAAACATACATGGATCCAAACATCAAGAAGATGTGACAATGGGTAGAAGGGCCATAAAATGCAAGACAACAAATTCAACGGGCCTATTGAATCCTCATAGAGTATATTTAATAGGATTAATGAATTCATCTCAGAGGATGAAACAATAAAAGATAGGGGTAGAATAGAGATATAGGTTTTTAATCATAAATCAAATAAAATAGAAACAAAAAATAAAATAAGAGAAAACCAAGGGTCACACAAAGATGAAGGGGGGAGAGAGAGAGAGAGAGAGAGAGAGAGAGAGAGAGAGAGAGAGAGAGAGAGAGAGAGAGAGAGAGAGAGAGAGAGAGAGAGAGAGAGAGAGAGAGAGAGAGAGATAAAAACACACAAACAAGCACCAATGAGTTGTTGATTCAAACAAACGATACATATATGCCTTGTACCAAAATTAGGTGTTTACAATATCCTTTTTTTTTAAGGTAAAAGAGGGTTTTGGGGTCCCTCATCCCATTTATTAATTAAAAATAGTTCTTACAATAATATTTGGTATGTCAAACTAGCAATAACCAAAGAAAACCCAAGTAAAAACTTACAAAAGAAAACCCAAAATTTAGAACATCATAAAAACCTCTTTCAAAGGTAAAAGGCCTTTAACTTAATAAGGGAAATTGATTCAAAATCTCTCATAAAATAACCATAGAAAACCCATTCTTTCATAGCTAAAACACAACCACTTTTGTAGTCACATAACTAAGTTCTATCTTCCGTAGCAAAACACCATACTTCATAAATCCCAAAAATAGAAAGTCTACCTTATTTTTTCTGCAAGACACACAAGTATATGCTTAAAATCAAAAAAATCCTCATAAAAATAGTATCTAAAATCTAGATCTTCCATAACAAAGATTTTCTTCTATAATCAGTACCCAATTTTTTTTACATCCACTATCAACGATCTTCCATAGATAAAAAAGATACACAACCAAATACTAATAAAACTAGTATTTTGAATCCAAAATCTATATCTTCTATGGCAAATTTTTTATTCGACAACCATATCCCTAAATCTTCCATAAACACAACCCAAAATATTCCACAAACACAACCAAAATCTTCCACAACCATTTCATAGAACCTTTTGTAGCCATAACATAGAATATTTCACAAAACCTATATAAATTATCCCATAGCATCAAAATATCCACAACCAAACGCCTCAATAAACCATTCTTATTTTTAGATCCAAGTCAACCTCTATATCCATGGTCTCTTGCCCTAGAAAAATAACATTTATAAAATTTATAACAAAGGGAAAAATCTAAAACATCTCAACCCCACATAGGCACCAAATCCTATGGAAATAGTTTCCAAGAAATTACAAGAAGAAGATATGTAGAGAAACAAGATTTGAAACAAGAAAACCCAAGGTTTTATAAAATTAAATAGGATATGAATTATTATAACAAAAAATAAAGAAGAGCATAGATGGTCATTCCTTTCCATGGCGAAATCATATCTTTTGATTATACTTCCCATAATCTTTGGCTACATCAAAAAATCTCCAAAAAAATAGTGTTTTATAGCCTTGTGTAGATTTGTTTCAGCCTCTACCAAAAAATTATACATCCACTACCCCAAACTTGTATAAAAGCTACTACCAAAATCTTTTACATTAACTAGTTTCCTCCTTAACAACATTTCTTTAAATCCCCAAAAACTTGGAAAATAAGATCCACTAGAAGGTCAATCATCCTCCATCTTCTAAGCAAGAGTTTCCATAATGAAACAAAACCAAACTAAAATTTGTCTTCAATAACACCCTTGTAAATTTTATTGAAATAAATTAAATGTGTTTTCTTACAAAATAAAACCTTAAAATCCTTAACACCAAAACCTATTGCATCTAATGTCTCTTCCCCCAAAAAATCAAAATATCTAAAATTTATATTGAGGGAAAATCTAAAACATTCGAAACCCTCAAAAACATAATCCTATGGCAACAGTTGTAAGGAAAATAGAGACAAAGTAGGAGGTTTATGAGGGACAAATAACCATAGGGATTGAAATCACCCATAAAAATCATCTTAAAGTATAACCAACAACCCTTGGTAGAACAAAATTAAGAAGTAGACCTCCAAAGGGTCCTATATCTAAAAACAAATCTATAAACAAGGCCAACATGATCTAATTTTCCAACAAACCCCTAAAATATTTTCTATAACTACATCCACTACCCAAAAAGTACAAGGCACTACCAAAAATGTCTGTAATCACAAACTTCTTCCTTATAATAACTTCAGTAAAACCCTAAAAATATAAAGATACCCATTACAAGGTTAAGTGTCCACCATCTTCTAATCAAGAGTTTTTGTAACCAAAAAAACCAACTAAAAATTGTCTTCAACAACATCCCTACAGATTTTATAAAACTACATGGAATGCATTTTCTCAAAAAAAAAAATCTACATTCCTCAACAACAAAACCCTATTGCATATAATGTCTCTTCCTCTAAGAAAACAACATTTCTATTTATATCAAAGGGAAAATCAAAAACATCCCAAACTCTCATAGGCACAAGCTTATGACAGTAATTGCTAGGAAAAGGAGAACATAGAGCAATAGGTTTATAAGGAAAAATTGTCATAGGGATTAATATTTCCCATAAAAATCACCTTACAATATAACCCATAGCCCATGGTAGACCTAAAAGAAAAACCATATCTACAAACAATTCTATATCTAACAATAAATATCTATACAAGGCTAGATCCATAGCCACCATGATCCAAGTTTCCAAAAAAATCCCATGTAGGCTTAGATTCATAGCAATCCAAATCCTAATAAAGGATATCAACTATTACATCCCAATCTACCCTAAGTGGAAAATACAATGTTATTAATGCTAAAATTTATTATTATGATTTTATATTATTGAGTTCAACATTGTTGTCAGGAACCTAGAACAATAAACATGCTCTGATACCACGTGTCAGGATCTTGCTCCACCAATAGAGCACATATATGATTACTTCTTGTATTAGCAACTAAACACAGAATTTAACCAGAATCAATAAGTAACTAGAAATATGAAACAACACAGGAATATGAGAGACAATACACAATTGTATTAATAATCACTCAGAAGAATATACAATAAGGAAGATGCCACTTCTTCCTCCACCTCAAAGGTTTGCCACACCTCAAGGCCTTCTTCCCTCTCTCTCTTGGTCCCAACAATCAACTCTAATACAGAATTGATGTTCACCTCTCCAACCAGCCAGTAACACGCTGCCAGTACATCAAGTACACAACTGTACTCCAAGTAGATCTCCTACTCTCTACTGCTACCTGCAAATCACTAGACCTTACTCACCATTGTAGATCTCCAAAAGAATCCATGCTCATCTACTGACTAAGATCATACGAATATGAAGAACCCTGTTGATTCTCCAATCCAGTACCCACCTTGGTACTGTGGCACTAAGAGGAACACACCATTGCTCTCTTCTCTCAGAAGGAGCTTATTGCTCTCTTACTCCCTAGTTACAAGTTTACACTACAGCCTATGAGTCTATTATATAGATCTCATGCATACAATAATTAGACTATCCTAATTACAATAATTAGACATGCAACTCAAGACCAAAAATAGCCTTTGCATGCAAACACTCAGTTCAACGAACTAACTGTCTGTGGAACAAGCAGTTCTGGAACTGCCACAGGCGATCGACATCGGTCCCTATCTACCTGGAGGTGACTAACATCGGCCGACCTCCTGCTGATGTCAGTTTCCTTCCTGTCTATCCTGTCGTCATCAGTTGCCTTGTGCACTGCACTCTGCCAACGCTGGTCTCCCTAGAACTCAGCAACCTCCTCCCTATTTGCACCAGTTGAAGCTTTTAGCTCCACATCCTAACAATCTCCCACTTGGAGATAAACAACTGCAACTGTAACTGTACACTGTCTAATTTGTACCCTAGCTTGTATCCCTCTTCAAGATCAATCCTGAAGACTAACCACCACACCCTGTGATGCTCTAACCTTTGTGCCTTTGTCATCCAAGTAACCTACCACATCCGCATCTACAAACCTATGTAGAAAATAACTTGACCCTACATAGCATGTCGACCTGCTGTTGATCCCTGTAAGAATCCACTGAACTGCCCTTCATTACCTCTTCCTCGAATTGGCTCCATACTTTTTGACAACTCCCACTGCTTGGGAAAACTCAGGTCTACACTAAACCTCATGTGATTTCAAACACTTGATCTAAGCTCTGCTTGAACTGTCCAGCCCTTGGTGTGCTTTCTGATTTTGCATCTTGAACCTCGCCAACACCTTCACATCAGCTTCTTATTTGAGACAAAATCAACCTGTGATCCTCTATGTCTCTTATGCTAAAGAATTTTGCTGCTACCAAATTCTTCATAACATACCTCTGAAACTAACTTTACCTTTTAGCTCAGAGAACTCCCTGCATATGTAAACCTGCAATAAGCAACCACTCCACATATAGTAACAAGATGATGTCGTGACTCATCATCCACTTGGTAAAAAAAAGAACACAATAGTTACACTGACATTGACTAAAGCCATGCTTAGTCATCCACCTGTCAAAACCTGTACCACTGTCCTGCAGCTACCTCAAGACCATGTACCTTGGCCTTCTGTCTCACTTATCCATTCACTCTCTTCTCTAATAAGGGAATCCACTCTTCTCCCAGTGCTCTCTCTTAGCTGACAAATCTACCAAATCTCCTGCTTGGTTCTCTTCTAAAGAATTCATGCCATGTTCCCACTATTTCTAGATTCTACCTACATTGCCTCTATACATCTTCCTGGTTCTCAACCATCAGTAAGCAATAATAAAAAAGGTGAAAAACAAATATGAGGTTCACTTACCATTTCTGACCTCTACATGAGCGTTTGAGACTTGTTGACAGCTTGTTATCTGCCCAACATTCATTCCAGTGACCGATCTCGGCCATCTCCCAGCCTGCACCCGATCGATGTCGATTCCCTGCGACTGCTTCCTGGTCGACGTCGGTCCTCGTGACCAATGCCAGTTTTTACCTATCCCTATTTTGCCGATGTTGGTCTACACATAGTCGACGTCGGTCACTGTGAGGATGCCAATGTCAATTTTCTAATCGACGTCGATTTTTGTGTTTTCCTTGTGAGTGACAACTTTTACCTGCGAGCTCCTTTTGGGTCAAAACCCTGTTAAAATTAACACAGCTCTGCTTAGAATAAATTAGTTTCCTCACCTGATCTCTGTCCGTTATCTCCTCCATGAAAACTAAAGCTTTCCATTTCTTTAGCTTGTCAAAGACATCTGACTTCCGCTTCAAAACTTGCATTTTCCTTCTACATATGTGACTAAGCCTACGAAGCCACATTTCTGTAACAAAAGGTGAATCAGTAATATAAGTAGATAGATAAAGGATACCTACTTTCTTACCACCATCTAATTCAAGTGTATCTACTGTGAGAGTTACAGTGCATCTCCCATCACCCAAATTTCTTGAAGAAATTAGACTCATCTCCAAGACTGGTACCAGCATGACTTCCTTCAACCACTGTGTGTCATCCGTCTGCAATTTCAGCTTCACTTCCCCTTTGTCAATAATCTGACAAGGCTCTCCAACCCCTAAATAAATCTCTCCAAAGTCTCCAAAGACATACCCATGAAAAGATGCTCTATTTTGGGCTGCATGGAAAGAGGCAAAAGAATCTATAAACAAAGATTCTACTTTATCTAGAGCAACCTGTGCAACGTCACCTACAACGTCTGCTTCTACACGCTGATCTTCTGCCGACCAACAATCTCTTTTTCCCTGCTCTTTCTTTCCATCAATCAGACCATTCATGCTATTCAGTTTCTCCATTTGTAGCTTACTATCTTCTGCCATTGCTATACTCCCACTCAATCTGAAACCCCTGTGAGTGACTTGTAATCAAAAACACTACCAAATCTGAAACCACCTGTTAGTCAACCCAACCAAAAGCTCTGATACCACTTGTCAGGAGCCTAGAACAATAAACATGCTCTCATACCATGTGTCAGGATCTTGCTCCACCAATAGAGCACATATATGATTACTTCTTGTATTAGCAATTAAACACGGAATTTAACCATAATCAATAAGTAACTAGAAATATGAAACAACACAGGAATATGAGAGACAATACACAATTGTATTAATAATCACTCAAAAGAATATACAATAAGGAAGATGCCACTTCTTCCTCCACCTCAAAGGTTCGCCACACCTCAAGACCTTCTTCCCTCTCTCTCTTGGTCCCAATAATCAACTCCAATATGGAATTGATGTTCACCTCTCCAACCAGTCAGTAACACGCTGCCAGTACGTCAAGTACACAATCGTACTCCAAGTAGATCTCCTGCTCTCTACTGCTACCTGCAAATCACTAGACCTTACTCACCATTGTAGATCTCCAAAAGAAGCCATGCTCATTTGCTGACTAAGATCATACGAATATGAAGAGCCCTGTTGATTCTCCAATCCAGTACCCACCTTGGTACTGTGGCACTAGGAGGAACACACCATTGCTCTCTTCTCTCAGAAGGAGCTTATTGCTCTCTTACTCCCTAGTTACAAGTTTAAACTATAGCCTATGAGTCTATTATATAGATCTCATGCATACAATAATTAGACTATCCTAGTTACAATAATTAGACATGCAACTCAAGACCAAAAATAGCCTTTGCATGCAAACACTCAATTCAACGAACTAACTGTCTGTGGAACAAGCAGTTCTAGAATTGCCACAGCTGACCGACGTCGGTCCCTGTCTGCCTGGACGTGACCGACGTCGGCCGACCTCCTGCCGATGTCGGTTTCCTTCCTGTCCATCTTGTCGTCGTTGGTTGCCTTGTGCACTGCACTCTGCCGATGCCGGTCTCCCTGGAACTCAGCAACCTCATCCCTGTTTGCACCAGTTGAAGTTTTTAGCTCCACATCCTAACAATTGTTGTAATCGATTTAGCTCAGATAATGATATATTATATTTTAATATGTATTTACAACATTATTACAGTTGTAGAAAATAGATAATCTATTGAGTATGATGTTAATGTGGGAACTAGATTATTAGTGTTAGATTTAGTTTATTTGAAGTTTTATTATATTATGAAGGATATTTAAGATATTTATGTCCTATATTAGTTATTTGGTCATTTTTGGATACTTTACGAAAACTTCTTAAAAAAAGTTAGAAGTGTCAATTAGAGTGTAGTTCAATGAATGTGTACTTAACTGAACTTGAATTATTATCCATTCATCTCTAAGAGGTGGGAGAATGTTTTAAAGTTAGTTAATTAAAATTAAAGTGTATTTAAGTCATTTCCCTTTTTTTAGGGACTTGGAGTGCCTAGATTGATTAGGTTGCATGAGTTGCTTACTTGTTAAACAAGGCTTCTTATATGTCGACCTTGTTTTGTCAATAAATCACCCTGTTTACTTGAGTGTACCTTCAATTGTCTTTGAGTATACTTGTATAAGTATATTTTTAGTTTACATAGTTATTAAATAAATGTATTAATTTAGTTTTTACTTTATGCTTGATTTATACATAACTTGTTATGCAAATTATCTTGTATTAAGTTTATTTTAACTTTATTTATTAATAAAAAATGGTCCACGAGGTAGTGTGGTGCAATAGTTCCTATTTGGAATTATTTTTGCATGTGTTTAGATCTAATTTTATTTTAGGTATTCACAAAGGAAAACCAAAAAATGTATGTATTCTAATTTGAATTTATTCAATGCAATTTTTGGTCAATAATCTCACTTACAACATAACTAGATTAACATCTAGTAATTTTAGGATATATTAGTTGATATATAGCTTCAATTTCAAAGTAAAACAAAGATAATTTTCACTCTCTCTATAAATTTAAAACCTTTATTTGGTATCAAATCCTCATTCAAGAAAGGTTTAGAAGAGTTTCAGGCGATTATCAAGAGAAACAATGGCTTCAATGAATTCTACTTATATAAATATTCCCATCTTTAAAGGTGACAACTTTGAATACTAGAGAGATCAGTTGAAGATAATTTGTTAGGTTTGAAGTCACTATTCATGAATCAACATTCATGGCCACTATTCATGGTGATGTGACATGTTGGTGATGTGGATGGTTAGTGATCTGACTGATTGGTGACGTGGCAGGGCCCATAGAGGGTCTCTCACATGTGATCAAGTTGATGTGATGGGAGTTAGGAATAGGACTCCACCAAGGCACATAGGTTTTGTCCTTGGGAGTCACATGGGTTTGTTATGTGGTTAAAAATATAAAGGGTTAGGTATGGTTCAAATTTATAAGGGACCCAATGGTTCACATATGTGGAGAAAGTCAAAAGGTGATTACAACATCTTTTGGGCTTTGGTGTGCACATGGAATAAGAAAATAAGAATTTAATATTGCTAATTATCCTCACATGTGGAGTGGGAGACAATGTTTGGAGTCACATAGAAGTGACTTTGATCTTTTATAAAGTGGATAGTCCACTTTGTTGAACCTTGCACATAAAAATATACATTTTACTATTGATCACTAATGCCCACATGAAATGTGGTAAATTTGTTTGGCCACCTATGATGTTACTCTCTAACTCTTTCTCTTGTTATAAATGTTATAAAATCAGAAAATTTCCTTTGTATTTATCATCCTTACATGGATCACTCTTGGATCCTTGCAAGCTTGGGTTTGCATATGTATAGAGAGGTAGAGCCTGGAGGCCATGTCACTTGGCTCATCTAGATGCTTAGGTTGTAAGCATCATGCATGCTTCATTGTAACCATGGATATCCTTGAGGTTGGAGGTTAGATCATAGACACATTACATCTTTGGCTCACCTAAGTGCTTATTTTGTAAGCATTATAAGGATTTATTGGAGGAGTTATTATAAGAGAGGAATTGTTGAAGTAATGAAGTTTAGAAGTTACCATTTGCTTCAAGGTTTTTTATTTCACATTGCAAGGTTTTCTTGTAATCTTTTGTGTAATGTGTTCCCTCTTGTCTCTTTATTTTGTAGCTTGTTTTTCAATATTTAATTTACTTGCATAGTAGGATATAGCTTATTGATCTTAACATTTATTTATTAATAGAGCTTTTATTCCTAACAATTGGTATCAAAAATTTGGTTATGAAGCTAACAATTAGGATCAGAGTCATAATGAAAAACTCTATATGTGAATGTTTTCTATTAATGGTTGGTTTATGCAAGTGGAAGCTACTATGACAAGAGAAGAAACTAAGATAGAGATGGAAAAAAGTTTTGTTTTGGCAAGTATCTCTCTGTGGAGAAATGCGGAAGATCTCTTGGTGAAGATTTTATTCTCTTCATGTTGTTGAGGAGAATCCTACAAATGAGTGTAGTAGAAGTTGAAAAAGCTTTGCCATATTAGTCAGCAGCTTACATACTATTCATGTTGAAGATGAAGCAACTATACATCTTGAAGAACAAGTTGGTCTCTTTAGGAGGAGGTTGAGGACAAGGCACAACCTTATTATGGTTCTTGGCAACAAATAAAACGGGTGTATGATGTGGTATCCTACTAATCACATGTTGTTATCCGAGATAGTGAAGACAAAAAATTCATGCAAAGGAAGGAGGTGAAAATAAACTTGAATTGTACTTGTTTTAAAGTTGTTAAATATGAGGAAGATAAAGATGTAGATGAACAAGTGAGACCTAGTGTTCCCAAAAGGAGAAGGTCATGTGTTTGGACATGTAATAGAGCAATCATGCATTTTGGATGCATTTTATAGGCTCAAAAACTCATTAAGTGCATTGGTGCATTGAGTGTTGTGATGAATTTATTATAAGTATGATTGGTCTACTTGTGTCATGTTTGGTATGATTAGTAGTTGAAGGCTACATTTAGAAGAACAATTGAGACCTGGTGATCCCAGAAAGAGAAGGTCAATGTTGACCATATAAATTAAGGTGTTGGAGTGTTGTGCATACGATTGTGGTGTTGGATAGGTAGACCAATGTATAGAGTAACATTGGAGGCACATGAGTTGGTGTTTTGGAAACATTCAATAAAGTAGGATGCATTTTGGATATGACTTGAAAACTTGTTAGGTGCAGTGATGTATTGAGTAGTGTGATGACTTCCTAGGATCTATGATTGGTCTAATAAACTTGTGCCATGTTGATAGCTATAAGGCTATGTGGAAAAGTCTAGTTTTGATTTCTATGATATCTTCTCTCCTTAATACTATCAAGATTGATATGTGTATTTTTTGTTGTTCAAGGAGTTATAGCAATGTGATTCCTACATGGTGATCTCTCTTAAAAAGAGATAGATAGATGGATGAGGTAAAAGTGTTGTTAGTTTGTATATTGAATAAGTCACTATATGGGTTGGTACAGGTACCACACATGTAATATAGGATATTTAGTACCTTCATGGAGAGACAATGAGTTTAGTAGAAGTTATTGTCATGTGTTATTGATATGTTGGAATTAGGCCCCAACATCATCATTATTGTGATGGCTTAATTAGCTAGGACACATGAGATGAAGGTGAGAGGAAGAGCAAACCAAGGATGGAGATGCACAAGGATGGAAAAGAAATGAATTATCTCACTTCTTGTATTTAGAGTTGTCTTCCCAAGATTGTCTTAAAGGAGGAGAAGGCATAGTGTGTCCTATGTATTAGATTCATCAAGAGTAGAAAGCCTCATGATGTCATGGTGTGTACTAGATCGGATACTTCCAAGTAGTGGGAGTTGTGAGCAGTTCATGGTGGAATCTTGATTGGAGGATTGGTTATTGGAGAATTGAGAGTCACTTCAAGTGTTATAATATGCTATGTAGTAGTAGATGTTGATAAAGCCAATCAAAGCAGAGAAGTTTTAGTAGTGTAATAAAATTTCTACTAGGTTTATGTCAGGGCAATAATGGGCATAGATGGACAATTGGTTGTAGAATACTCAGGTGTGGTAAAATTCTATGTATATTGACTTCAAGTGGGAGTATGTGAGGTATGAAATCACTATTTGAAATCACTATTCATGGTGATGTGGCATGTTGGTGATGTGAATAGTTAGTGATGTGGCTGATTGGTGATGTGACAAGGCCCATCGAAGGTCTCTCACATGTAATCAGGTTGATGTGATGGGAGTGGGGCGTATCACTCCACCAAGGCATATGGGTTTTGTCCTTGGTAGTCACATGGGTTTGTCATGTGGTGAAAAATACAAAAGGGTTAGGTATGGGTCAAATTTCTAAGAGACCCAATGGTTCACATGTGTGGAAAAAGTCAAAAGGTGATTGCAATACCTTTTGGACATTGGTGTGCACATAGAATAAAAAGACAAGAATTTATTTTTGCTAATTATTCTCACATGTGGAGTGGGAGACAATGTTTGGAGTCACATGGAAGTGGCTTGTATCTTGTCTAAAGTGGATGGTCCCCTTTATTGACCTTTGCACATAAAAACAAACATTTTACTATTAATCACTAGTTCCCATATGGAATGTGGCAAATTTTTTGGGCCACCTATGATGTTACTCTCTCTCTTGTTGTGAATGATATAAAAGCATAAGCTTTCCTTTGTATTTCTCATCCTTAGATGGATCACTCTTGGATCCTTGCAAGCTTGGGATTGCATGCTTGTAGAGAGGTAGAGCCTAGAGGCCATGTTGTTTGGCTCACCAAGATGCTTGTTGTTAGGTTGTGGAGCTAAAAGCTTCAACTGTTGCAAACATGGAGGAGGTTGTTGAGTTTCAGGGAGATTGGCATCGGCAGATTGCAGTGCAGAATGAAATTGACATCGACAGGTGTGAGCTAAAGACAACCGGCATCGGCAGGAGGTCGACTGACGTTGGTCACCTCCAGGTAGATAGGGACTAACGTCGGTTGCCTGTGGCGGTTTCAAAACTATTCGTTGCATAGACAGTTAGTTCGTTGAACTGAGAGTTTGCATGTAAAGGCTAATTATAGTCTTGAGTTGTGTGTCTAATTATTGTAATTAAGAAAGTATAATTATTGTATGCATGAGATCTATATAATAGACTCATGGGATGTATTGTAAAAGTGTGCTAGAAAGCCATTAAGCTTGAAGAGAGAGGTAGAGTAGCTCCTCCTAGTTCCAAAGGGGTGCTGAGTGTGTATGATCAGGGAGAGTTGCAGGTTGTGCAAGTTCTACTAGGAGATCCACCGGGGTACTGGTTGAAGAATCATAAGGACTTGGTGAGGTAAGGACAAGGGTTCTTTAGGGTGTAGAGATATCTACAGGGTAAGTAAGGTCTGTTGATTTGTAGGTGGCAGCAAGGAAGGGAGATCTACTTAGAGTACAATTGTGTACTTGGTGTACTAGCAACATTGTTACTGACTGGTGGAGGTGAACACCAACTTTGTATTGGAGTTGATTGTTGGGACCGTAAGAGAGAGAGGGAAGAAGTCCTTGAGGTGTGGCAAGCCTTTGAGGTGGAAGAAGAAGTGGCATCTTCTTTATTGTATTTTCTTTTGAGTGATTATTAATACAATTGTGTATTGTCTCTCATATCCTGTGTTGTTTCATATTTTTAGTTACTTATCATTCTGGTTAAATTTTGTGTTTAGTTGCTAATACAAGAGGTAATCATATATACTCTTATTGAGGAGTAGGATCCTGACAGTTGGTATCAGAGCCTGGTTGTAGGTTCTAGAGCTTGATACCACTTGACAGTTGTTATCAGAGCTTGTGGTTGGGTTGACTAACAGGTGGTTCATATTTGGTTAGTGTTTGTTGATTACAGGTTACTCACAGGAGTTTTTGATTGAGTGGGAATATAGCAATGGCAAAAGAAAGTAAGCTATGAATGGAGAAACTGAATAGCACGAATGGTCTGATTGATGGAAAGAAAGATCAGGGAAAAGAAGATTGTTGGTCGGTAGAAGATTAGCGTGTAGAAGCAGATGTTGTAGGTGTTGTTGCACAGGTTGCTCTGGATAAAGTAGAATCTTGGTTTACATATTCTTTTGCCTCTTTCCATGCATCCCGAAATAGAGCATCTTTTCATGGGTATGTCTTTAAAGACTTTGGAGAGATTTATTTAGGAGCTGATGAGCCTTGTCAAATGATTGGCAAAGGGGAAGTGAAGCTGAAATTGCAGACGGGTAACACACAGGTGTTGACGAAGGTCATGCAGGTACCAGTCTTGGAGATGAGTCTAATTTTTTCAAGAAAGTTGGGTGATGGGAGATGCACAGTAACTCTCACAGCGGATGCACTTGAATTAGACGGTGGTAAGAAAGTAGGTATCTTTTATCTATTTACTTATATTACTAATTCACCTTCTGTTGTAGAGATGTGGCTTTGTAGGCTTGGTCACATATGTAGGAGGGGAATGCATGTTCTTAAGTGGAAGATAGATATCTTTGACAAACTTAAGAACTGGAAAACCTTAGTGTTCATGGAGGAGATGATGGACAGAGATCAGCTGAGGGGATTGAATTATTCTGAGCAAGGTTGTGTTGATTTAAATAGGGTTTTGATCCAAAAGGAGCTTGCGAGTAAAAAGTCATCACTCACAGGCGAACACAAGTACCAGCATCGGTCAAGAGGAACTGACGTCGAACAGACAGGCACCGACGTCAGTCATGTGTAGATCAGCAGAGTCAGTGGTGTCAGGCAGAAGGAATCGATGTCAGTCATACAGCAACCAACATCGATAAGAGGTACACTGGCATTGGTCAGGAAATTGACGTCGATAGACAGGGTCAGTTGCAGGGAACCGATGTTGGTCGGGTGCAGATTGGGAGATGACCGAGATCGGTCACTTGAATGGATATTGGGCGGACATCAAGCTGTCAAAGAGTCTCAAACGCCCATATGGAGGATTGAAAGGGTAAGTGGACCTCATATTCATTGTTCACCTTCTTACTAATTGCTTACTGATGGTTGAGAACCAGGAAGATGTGAAGAGGCAATGCAGGTAGAATCTACAAACAATGGGAGCTTGACATGGATGAGGAGTGTGAGTCTTTGGAGAAGAACCAAACAGAAGTTTATTGGTGGAGTTGTCAACTGGAAGAAAGCACTGAGAGACGGATGGATTCCCAAGTTAAAGAAGAGAGTGGATGGATACGTGAGATGGAAGGCTAAGGTATAAGGTCTTGAGGAAGCTGTAGGATAGTGGTATAGGTTTGACAGGTGGATGACAAAATAGGGCTTCAGTCAATGTCAGTGTAACCATTGTGTTTGTCTTACCAAGTGGATGATGAGTCGTGACATTATCCAATTACTGTATGTGGATGGTATGCTTGTAGCAGGTTCGTACATGCAGGGATTCATTGAGCTAAGGGTAAGGTTAGTTCAGAGGTATGTCAGGAAGAATTTGGGAGTAGTGAAATTCTTTGGCATAAGAGACATGGAGATTTTTTGGTCTCTAGTGGGAGCTGATGTGAAGACGGTGTTGGCCGGGTTCAATATGCAGGATGTAGAATCAAAAAGCACACCAAGGGCTGGCAGTTCAAGCTGAGCTTAGAACAGGGTTTGAAAGCACATAAGGTCTGGCATAGACCTGAGTTTTCCCAAGCAGTGGGAGTTGTTAGAGAGTTTGGAGCCAATTCAGAGAAGGTGAATTCTCAGGTATTTGAGAGGGACTAGCAGCAGGTTAACATGTTATGCAGGGTCAAGGACTTCACTACATGGATATGTAGGTTTGGATGTGGCAGGTTACTTGGATGACAGGAAAGACATCACAGGGTGTGTGGTGGGTGGTCTTCAAGATGGAGCTTAAAGAGGGATACAAGCCAAGAAATGAATTAGATGGTGTACAAGTACAGGTACAGTTGCAACTATTTATCTCTAAGTGGGAGATTGTTAGGTTATGGAGCTAAAAGCTTCAACTATTGAAAACATGGAGGAGGTTGCTGAGTTCTAGGGAGACCGGCGTTGGCAGATTGCAATGTAGAATGAAACCGACATCGGTAGGTGTGAGCTAAAGACAACCGGCATCAGCAGGAGGTCGGCCGATGTCGGTCACCTCCAGGCAAATAGGGACCGACGTCGGTCGCCTGTGGTGGTTGCAGAACTATTCGTTGCACAGACAGTTAGTTCGTTGAATCAAGAGTTTGCATGTAAAGGCTAATTATAGTCTTGAGTTGCGTGTCTAATTATTGTAATTAAGAAAGTCTAATTATTGTATGCATGAGATCTATATAATAGACTCATGGGCTATATTGTAAAAGTGTGCTAGAAAGCCATTGAGCTTGAAGAGAGAGCTAGAGTAGCTCCTCCTAGTTCCAAAGGGGTGCTGAGTGTGTATGATCGAGGAGAGTTGCAGGTTGTGTAAGTTCTACTAGGAGATCCACCGGGGTACTAGTTGAAGAATCATAAGGACTTGGTGAGGCAAGGACAAGGGTTCTTTAGGGTGTAGAGATATCTACAGGGTAAGTAAGGTCTGTTGATTTATAGGTGGCAGCAAGGAAGGGAGATCTACTTAGAGTATGGTTGTGTACTTGGTGTACTGGCAATGTTGTTACTGACTAGTGGAGGTGAACACCAACTCTATATTGGAGTTGATTGTTGGGACTGTAAGAGAGAGAGGGAAGAAGTCCTTGAGGTGTGGCAAGCCTTTGAGGTGGAAGAAGAAGTGGCATCTTCTTTATTGTATTTTCTTCAGAGTGATTATTAATACAATTGTGTATTGTCTCTCATATCCTGTGTTGTTTCATATTTCTAGCTACTTATCATTTTGGTTAAATTCCGTGTTTAGTTGCTAATACAAGAGGTAATCATATATACTCTTATTGAGGAGTAGGATCCTAATACTTGTGTTGTAAACATCTTGCATGCTTTGTTGTAAGCATGGAGATTCTTGAGGTTGGAGGTTAGAGTCTAGAGGCATTGTATGCTTAGCTCACCTGAGTGCTTGTTTTGTAAGCACTTTAAGGAGTTGTTGGAGGAGCTATTGTAAGAGAGGAATTTTTGAAGTAATGAAGTTTGGAAACTACCATTTGTCCCATGGTTTTCCTACGCATTATAGGGTTTCCACGTAATCTCTTGTGTAGTGCTTTCCCTCTTAGCTCTTGATTTTGTAGCTTATTTTTTTGCATTTAATTTACTTTCATAGTAGGATATAGCTTATTGATCCTAACATGTAGTATTAGAGCTTTTATTCCCAACATAATTATTGTATTAAAAGGAATTTGGGAGAATGTTCTCCATGTGTACACCACCTCAATATTTTAAAACTTTGACATAAGATCATAAAATAATAAAAAAATTATGAAGAAGAGGTGGATTCACAAGTTTTATTTTTTCTTTAGAGTGCCATAGACCCAATCATTTATCCATGAATTACAGGATACAATAATTCTCATGAGGCATGGAATGCCTTTGAAAATTCATATTAAGGATATACTAAGGTAAGATAAGAAAATCTATAAACTCTTTAAATTAATTTTTAGAATTTGAGAATGTCAAATAATAAAAGAGTTGTATAATATTGCATATGGGAAAATTATTTAGTGCATAGAATGAGGGTTTATGAAAAAACTATAAAAGATAGTGTTATAGTAAGATTTTTTTAAAGATATTTAAGTCAAATATGGATACATATTTTAATCACTCTTGAAGAGTGTAATCACATGAAGACTATAAGTGTTGATGAGTTGGTTTATTCTCTCTTATCCCATGAGGATACAATGAGACTATACACAAAAGATCAATAACAAGCACTTGAAACCAAGGCAAAGGATTCAAAGACCAAAGAGGAAAAAAATATAATAAAGGGAGTTCAAAAAACTCAAATTCAAAGGAAAAAGTTGAATCTAACTTCACAAATAAGAGCAAAAAATATTTTACTTGTCATTACTGTAAAAATCTAGGACACATGCTAAAATATTGCAGCATACTAGCAATTAATAATCAATAGAGTGAAAAGAAGGATTTTCAAGCTAAACAAAATGATGTTCAAGATGAATTATATTATTGTCTCACATGAAATGTGGGAATAGAGGAAGCAAATAATTAGTTATTTCTTGATTCAGGTTGCTCAAATCATATGACAAGTCACAAAGATGGTTTCAGCAAGTTAGATTACTCCTTCAAAATCCAAGTGCAATTGAGAGATGGAAAGTCCATCCAAGTTGAAGGAAATAAAAACATGGAAATCACCACAAGTTGAGGTAAGTTTGAAATTAAATATGTTTATTTTTCTTCAAATCTAAGTCATAATATAATTAGTGTTGGTAAATTAGTAGAAAAAGGTTTCAAACTACTTTTTGAATATGATGTTTGTCATAATTTTTATAAGAGATCTGGATATATATTGATTGGAAAGTCCCATAAAGAAAAGGATATGATGTATCCATATAGGATCAATATGATGAAGGAAGGTAATAATTTTTCCACTATTGAATATCTTAACATGTTTTGGCATTCAAGATATGGTCATATTAGTTTTAAAAGTTTACATGTTATTGACATAAAAGGTACAGTAAGAGGTCTTGCCAAGCTATATTAAACAAATATGATGCATTCAAGTCTTGTATTATTGATAAAATCATATAGAGTCTTTCCATATCATCAAATGGAGAACAAACACACCTTTGGATTTGGATCATTCATATTTATGTGGACCAATGTCTTACAGAAGTATTAGTAAGAATTTATATTTCATTTCCTTCATAAATGATGTTACAAGGTTTATGTGGGTATTTTTGTTGAAAGAAAAAAGTGGAGTCTTTTCATCTTTAAAACTTTCAAATATTTGGCCGATAATAATGTGGAGACTCCATCAAGTCCCTAAGAATAGGTAGAGGATGTGAATTTTTTGAATGAATTTCATGAGTTTTATGTTTCACATGGAATCAAAATATAGTTAACAACATACACACCACAAGAAAATAGTGTAGTTAAAAGAAATAATAGATCCATAATGGAATTATAAAGGAATGTGTTGGAGAATAATCACTTGGAAAGGTGTTTTTGGGTTGAAGTAGCGAAAAAAATAATCTACATCATTAACATAAGTCCTACAATGGCAGTCAAAGACTAGACACCTTATGAATCTTTGGATGGAAAAAAACTAGTTGTTCATCAAAAAGTATTTAGTTGTTTAGTACATGTTCTAGATAAGAAGAGGAAAAAATTATATCCAAATAGTGTTCCTCATATTTTCAAATTTTATAGTGATGAAAGTAAAGCATACAAGTTTTATAATCCTATTAGTAAATCCACAATTGTTTCTAAGCATTGTAAGTTTTTTTAAAATGAGGTGTATGTTGATTCTAATAATGTAGATATAGAAGTTAAAAGTGAATGGAGGAACCACATGAAAAAAAAATTAAGGGATTACAAACTTCTACACATGTTTTTAGTTCAACAAGATACAATACTTGCTCTTTGCAAGAGACTAGTCATCTATCTTCATCGAATCTAAATAAAAACAAGTGTTTGTTGAATCCAAATCCAACCAATCACATGTTAGATAATAATTATTAGATGAGGATAACAAGGATTAAACATCAATAAGGTAAATTTTTTTATGATTCATGTGATAAAAATACAATGTTTGCATTGTCATTTGTGGTTAGTGAACCTAGAAGCTATGCAAAAGATAGTCAAAATAAAGAATAGGATGATGTTGTGAAATTAGAGATGGATTGTATTGAGAGAAATGATACATGAAATTTATTTCATCCTTAATTAAATAAATATGTCATTAGGACCAAATGGGTATACAAGACTAAATTCAAGAGTGATGGTACAGTTGACAAGTTAAAAGCTAAAGAAGTTACATAAGAATTTACACAAACATATGAGGTTGACTATGAGGAAACCTATGCACTTATGCCCAATCAAGATAATATAAAACTAATGCTTGTTGTAAATACTCATAAAATATGTAAAATACATAAAATTAATGTCAAAATTGCATTCCTAAAAGGAGTGATTGAAGAAGTATATTTGAGGTAGCCACAAGGTTTTGAAGTAAAGGGTAGAGAATTTTGGGTTTATAAATTGAATAAAGCTCTTTATGGGTTGAAGCAAGATCCAAAAACTTGGTAATTAAGAATTAATAGTTGTTTATTATATCAAGGCTTTGTAATGATTCAAAATGAACCAACTCTTTACATACAAGCATCTAGTTCTAATGTATTGTATGTTTGTCTCTATGTAGATGACTTGATATTTACATGTAGCTCTATGGAGATGTTGAATAGCTTAAAGGAAACTATTAAATATAAATTTGAGATGAATGATATTGAAATTATTGAGTACTTTATTGTCATGGAATTCTATCAAAATAAAGAGGAAGTGTTCATCTGTCAAGCCAAGTATGTCTAAGACATGTTAAAGAAGTATAATATTCAAGATTTGAAGCCCACAAACACTCCAATTGCAAGTGGATAAAAGCTTATGAGAGAGGATAGAAGTCATTCATCTGAGTATAAATTTGCTAGTTTCGAGATTTATGGGCAAACCATCACTCAAGAATTTACAAGCAGTAAAGAGAATTTTTAGATTTGTAAGAGGTACTTATAATCATGGTATTAATTTTAGAACAATAACTTAATTATGTATAATTGGATACATATATTCATATGAGGGAGGATCTCTTGATGACAAAAAATCAACTTTAGATTATTGCCTCTCACTGGGAATTGGGTTGGTTTCTTGGTCTTTAAAGAAACAAGTTACATTTGCATTATCTTCTACTGAAGCTGAATATAAAACCCTTACATTAGCTTGTACAAAATATTTATGTTTGAGAAGACTCTTGATTTATTTTATAGAGGCTCAACTTGGGTTAACACATTTTTTTTCAATAATAATGGGGTAACACAATTATTCAATAATCTAGTTTTCCATGCTAGAACCAAGTATATTGAACTCAAACATTATTTTGTTAGAAACTTGGTCAATGATAAACACTTTTTTATTGAGTATATAAGAATTGAAGATCATTTTTTTGATATTTTCACCAAGGGATTGCACAAATATATTCATGGAAGACTCAAGGAGATGATAGACATCTCTCTTCTTTGCATCAAAGGGGGAATGTTGAGTATGTTGCTAATATGGCCACTTGAATATCAGTGTTAAATTCAAAATATTTAGAGTTTTATTAATTTAGGAAGGTTGTTTAATTCATTTATATCTTAAATTAGTTATTTGGTATTTTTTGGACATTTTCTAAGAATTTTCTAAAAAATATCTAGAAGTATCAATTAGAGTGCAATTCATTGAATGTGTGCTTAACTGAACTTGAATTGTTATCCATTCATCCCCAAAAGGTGGGGTGCACTTTTTAGATTTAGTTAATTGAAAGTAAAGTATATTTAATTATATTCCTATTTTGTATGGATTTGGAGATCATTGCTTGACTAGGTTGTATGAGTTGGTTACTTGTTGAGCAAGGCTTCTTACATGTTGACATTGTCTTGTCAATAAGTCAACCTATTTGCTCAAGTCTACTTTTAGTTGTCTTTGAGTCTATTTTTAGAAGTAATTTTTTATATTAATTAGTTTTTAAGTAAAATTATTAAATTATTTTATAGTTTATGCTTAATTTATACATAACTTATCATGTGAGTTGTCTTTTATTAGGCTTATTTAAACATTGTTTATTAAAAAATAATGGTCCACAATGTAGTGTGGTGCAATAGTTCCTATTGGGAATTATTTTTTCATGTGTTTGGCTCTTATTTTATTGTAGGTATTCACAAAGGAAAACCAAGAAGTATATGTATTCTAATTCAAAGTTATTCAATGCAATTTTTTGTCAACAATCTTAGTTACAACACAACTAGATTAATGACTAGTAATTATGGGATAGATTGATTGATATATAACTTCAAGTTCAGAGTAAATAAAATTTTATTTTCACTCACTCCATACATTCAAAACATTTATAATTATATTGATTATTTATTTATTTTGATATGATGCTATGGTTTCATTTGATGCATTTAAATTTGGGTTAATTCTTTTAATTATTTTGATATATATGGTAATGGAATAACTACCATTTTTCCATGTTTGATGTGGATGTGGGATAGTTCATTCATTCCCTCATAGTGGAACCCCAAGGGAGAGCATCATAGGGGAGAAGGTGGTAGATCGTGATAGTTGAGGATAGACATAGTGATATAGGAATAATCACATATTCACATAACATTGCCCAATTAGTAGTTACTTGGATTGTATTTTATTTTGGTATTGGTTGCATAAGTGTTTTTAATTCATTGTGTATGATGTTTGTTCCTAATTCATGCTATTTTGAGTGACTTGTGTGTGTATAGAGATTTGGTACGAATAAACTGGTGTTAAGGTGATCATGTTGATTATTTTATATTCCTATAGTCTTTTTCGTAGTAATCAATGTCTTTGGCTTGATTACATAATCTAATCTATGGATTTGCCTACATAGTTGTATCCTTTTTTTGCCTATGTAATCGATATCAAGGTAAGGATCAAAGGCATAAATTTTATGTTCTCTAAATTGAGCACTTAAATGAATATCATATTTTATAAACCCCATTTGGTATGGAGGGAGAGACTTAGAGCTATAGATCGATTATTCAACCACCTTATGTGGTGAAAGATGCATGATCATTATTAACCTTTATTGAAATCGCTCAAGTGGGCCAAGGAGACTTAATCATGTAAACAAAGATTTGGGGAAATAAATAAATGATTAGGGCTGTTGGGCCCCTATTTTGGTAAGTATGGGATTCATTCCAACTCATTGAACACTTCGGTATGAGGTAATCACTTGGCATGATGATTGTTATTTTGGCATCTTGGCACCAGCTAGAGGACTCATTGCACACCTTGCACTAGCTGGCAAGTGGCTAACCATTTCTAAGAATCTTGGGGCATCTTATAGGTTGGATGGTACATGATGACCATAGTGTGAATGGTGTAAGGTGATGGAGTTAGAAGAATGATCAACAAAGGCTCAAGTTTAGCACTTAGCATGTGTACCCCACCCTTGCAATAAATGTTGTTGTTGAGTTATAAAAAGAGCTCAAACTAGTAAGTAGAAAGAGAGTACATGAATCAATGCAGTGAAACTCTAAAGAAATGGTTCTACATTGTGATGGCCACCATTGGTATTAGGAATAACATGGATGCCATTAAAGCTCCATTTATATATGTTTGAGCTCAATTGTGGGCCTCTGGATAGTTCAGTAGCTTGAGCAAAGTAGTTACTCTATTTCCAGTGGTATGAACCCCATTTATATGGACTTTGATTAATGAAGTATGATTTCAATAAAACATAATGTTTTTGGCTTTAATGTATTTTATGTTGATATTGAATTGTGTAATAGTTATAATGTTGTGATTCCCATTCATGTATGTTAAGAATGTTGCTTGCAAGCTTCTAGTTCATGATGTTAATGGCATCCTTGCATTAAATAATAATGTCAGTAAATCTTGCATAATGACTAAGTATAGATATATATCATGCTAATTATCCCTACTATTGCTAGAGCATGATCCTAGTATGAGCGCTTAAAGTGAGAGTTATCCCTTAACCCTTCAAAGCGCCTAGACAACGCTAAGCTTGGTGAAACAAAGGCTTGCACCCTTAACACTATAAAACCACCCCAAAATAAGCTTTCACCTACAAACCACTAAGTATTAGCCTAGGAAAGGCTTGTGCCTATGGATCTAATTTAAGCCTTTTATGAATTGACCAAGTCCTATAATTGATTATGTGCACCATGAAACAACTAGCCTAATGTGGGTCGTAGTTCTTTCTCTATTGCACTTCAAGGGACCGCATAAGGCTTGTGCCTTATATGAATTGATGCTGGCACAGTTGAGTGTTAAATGTTGAGCACAAAAAGATAACTCCACATTTTTACCTAGTCGTAATGAGTCCAAAACTGACTTAGACATACCCTAATGCACCTAACTTGACTTTTCTACAACATTTTGGTTCCATTGTTAGGACCCATGTTGAATTTTTTATTGTAATGGTGTGATATAATGATGCTTTGACTCTCCTTAGAAAACATTGAGCACTAGTTTCAATAAGTGGAATATATCTTTGCACTAAAGCATCCAACCTATAGAGGGCAAAAGTCAAGAAAGTGGGTTCAGAACAACCTTTATGATGCTCTATACGAGGTCTTTTTCAATGAGTTCCCTAAACATGTGTACCAATGATTGGCTGCATATTCAACCCATCATAGAAGAAGCTATGGACAACACTATGAGTGGATAAATGAATGCCTAGAGAGGTTTGAGACCGTGGATGCCACTTGGATTAGAGTAATAGACAAATAGTGGCGAGGAGTGTTGAATAATTATATGCTTTTGTTCACAGTTTCAACTTACTCATGTCCTAAGGAAGCAGAATATCAATTTTTTCATGAATCTAGAGGCACATTTATGAAATAACTCAACGTAGAGCTTAAAAATATAATGTTAGTTTTTGGGTTTGAAACTTTGGGGATGGAAGGCTAAAGTCATTTCATGTATGATCAGCATAGAGGGGGAAAAGGGGATGTGTAGGTGAAGCACCATAGAAGGGGATGAGCAGATTGACACCCAAGATCTCAAAAAATAGACCTATAATAATAAATGATGTAGGATGATCGAAGATCTAGAACCTAAAAGTTTTGAGATAACCCATAGCAAGAGGGAACGGCATGAAGAAGGATCTCTTGAAATATAGTAGTGTGAGGAGGAGAGATATAATGAAGTGATGGACCAAGCTCAATATTTGATAGGTGTGGAATCTGTTAGGATCCTACAAGACTTGGTAACTAAAGATGTGCTTGATGTGCCTACCCCATTTGAACCTACAACACATGCTCACATGTTGGATCCCCCACTTGAAGAAATCACAAGAGTGATAAATGACCCTATTATCGGCATAGATTTTAGATGATTTGTAGATTTGGAGTGTAATTTTGTGATTGGATAAATTATCCCCTACAAAGAGGTGAGTAAAATTAGCTCTAGACCATTGGGCGCTAGCTCACCATAATAAAATTTGAGCACCAATATATCAGCTCAATCAATATCAACATCATAAAGTGGGCAATAGCCTATAGAAAGTGGTTTGGCACCATAAATAATTAGTACAGTGCCTTCAGCATATATGGTGCCAATAGTAACAATAGGGCTAGCACCTAACATAGTGAGTAGAGGCATCAGAGGACACCACTAAGATAGACACCAAGGGGACAAGCACCCTAGATGTCAACCACCCCATGTAGGAAATATATTATGAAATGGTCATGCACTTGCCAAAGTATCCCAACGTGTAAAATGTCATAGAGCATGTGCTAAAGTGTGAACTATAATGGTACACTTGGGCATAACCTATTAGGAACCCCTTATCCAACGGAAGCACAATTGATTACTTTCTTATAAGCAATTAAACATGGAATTATACCAGAATGATTAAGTAACTAGAAACTTGAGACAACAAAGAATTTGAGAGACAATACACACTCTTGTATTAAATATTACTAGAAGAAAATACAATAAGGAAGATGCCACTTCTTCCTCCACCTCAAAGGCTTGCCACACCTCAAGACCTTCTTCCCTCTCTCTCTTGCTCAACACTACCAACTCAACAACCTGAGTTGTTATCCCCTCCTTGAATGCTACAGCTGATCTCCTTGACCTTACACCTGTAGATCTCCTTGACCTTGCTTCAATGCTTCAATACTTTTACTTGCCTGCTTGACTTACAATACATGCCTCATGGGTCTTTAAATAGAATCCCATACATACAAAAATAGAACTCTAACTACAATAATTAGACACGCAGCTCGTGACTATAATTAGTCATTTAACATGCAAACACTCGCTTCACTTAACTGACTGTTCGTCAACAGTAGTTCTGGAACACACAGGCGACCGACGTCGGTCCCTGCTTGCTTGGTGCTGCCGACATTGGTCGACTCTTTGCCGACGCCAGTTGCCTTCTACACTGCATTTGATCGACTTCAGTCATGCTACCAACGCTGGTACTTCTGGATCTTCAACAACCTCTTATTTCTTCATGTCTGCAAATAGTTGAAGCTTTTAGCTCCACACCCTAACAATCTCCCACTTGAAGATAAATAGCTGTAACTGTACCTGTACCTATACACCATCTATTTTGTTCCCTTGGCTCTGTATCCCTCTTCAAAGTCACTCTTGAAGACCAACCACCATGCAAACCTGTGATGCTATACCTGTCACTTATGCCAAAAGAATTTTGCTGCTCCCAAATTCTTCATGACATACTTCTAAACCAACTCTACCCTTAGCTCAGAAAACTCCCTATATATGTAACCCTGCAACAAGAAACACAATACAGTAACAGGATAATGTAGCTAATATTATCCAACCTGGTAAAGATAAAATACAATGGTCAAACCTCCATTGTCCTGCAGCCTAATCAAGACCATATACCATAGCCTTTTGTCTCATGTGTCCATCCACTCTCTTCTCTAACATGGGAATCCATCCCTCTATCCAGTGCTTTCTTCTAGCTGACAACTCTACCAACAAATCCCTGTTTGGTTCTTCTCCAAGGACTCACACTCCTCATCCATGCCAAGCTCCCACTGTTTCTAGATTCTACCTGCATTGCTTCTTCCATCTTCCTAGTTCTTGACCATTAGTAAGCAATATAAAGAAGGTGAACAACGAATATGAGGTTCACTTACCCTTTCTAACCTCCATATGGGTGTTTGAGACTCCTTGACAGCTTGTTGTCCACCCAACATCTGTTCTAGTGACCGATCTCGGCCATCTCCCAGTCTGCTCCCGACCGATGTCAGTTCCCTACACTGACCCTGACTGCCAACGTCATTTCCCTGGCCGACGCCAGTGTCCCCCTGTCAACGTTGGTTCCTGCCTAACCAATGTCGGTCTTCTCCTGTCAACTCTATCGACCCTACTAGTCTGCACATGACCGATGTTGGTTCCTGCTGGCCGACGTCGGTGCCATGGGAGCACTGACGTCGGTACCTGTGTTTTTCTGTAAGTGATGATTTCTTTATCTGCGAGCTCATCTTGGATCAAACCTCTGTCCATACTGCCTTGATCAAATTTATTCAGCCCCTATGACTGGTCTCTGTCCATCATCTCCTCCGTAAACACCAAGGCTTCTTTGTTCTTGTCAAAAGCATCAAATTTCCTTTTCTTGCAATGAACTCTATCTATGCTTTCTGAATCTGAACACATACCTTTTGAATCAAGAACGTCCATTCCTTTCTTATTCATGTGACCAAGCCTATTAAGCCACATCTTTGAATCTACAGCTGAAGTAGATAAACCAGAAGTAGAATCAACAATACAAGTAGATAGATAAAGAGTATCTACTTTCTTACCTCTTGCTAGAACAAGTGCACCCTTGGTAACCTTCCAAGAATCCACTATGAGGGTTATTGTGCATCCCTCATCACCCAACCTTCCAACAGAAATCAAACTCTGCTTCAGAATTGGGATATGCATGACCTCTTTCAACACCCATGTGTTGTCCATCTGCAATCTCAGCTGCACTTTCCCTTTGCCAACTATTTGACAAGGCGTACCATCCCCTAAATAGAGCACTCCAAAGTCTCCCTAGACATACTCATGGAACAAATCTCTGTTTGGGGATGCATGAAAAGAAAAACCAGAATCTAAAATCCATGATCCTACCTGACTATCCAAAGAAATTATGAGAGCATCTTGTACCATAATATGTGCATCCTTTGCTTCTTCTTTACCTTCATGTTGATTTTCTTTATCTCTCAACCAACACTCCTTCTTTGTGTGTCCTTTCTTTCCACAAAACCAGCAGGTAATACCTTTGGATTCAGATCTCCTTCCCAACCTTGATTTCCCTTGCTCAACCTTCTCCCTTTGCCTTCCCCTACTTTCTGCACTTAGAGCATTCCCTGATGATTCACCTGTGCTTCTCCTGCATATTTCTTCATTCAAGATCACACTCACAACATCATCAACTTTTAAGATTTTAGAAGCAGATGTAGAATTACTTACTGCCATAACCAAACTATCCCAACTTTCAGGCAAAGAACATAAAATCAAGAGAGCCTTTACTTCATCATCAAAAACAATATTGACTAAAGCTAACTAGTTTACCAAACCATGGAAATCACTAAGATGAGTATGTACTGATCCACCTTCCTGCATTTGTAAACTAAATAGCTGCTTCATAAGAAATACCTTATTAGAAGCCGAGGGCTTTTCATATAAATTCGCCAAGGATTTTATCAACTCTTCCGTTGTCTTGCACTGTGATAAGTTAGAAATCATAGACGATGCAAGGCTCAACCTTATGGAACTGAGAGCCTTCTGATCAAGAACACTCCATTCTTCATCCTTCATATTTGTGAGCTTGCATGCAACCCCACCCAACGGTAAGTACAAATCCTTCTGATACAGATAATCCTCTATTTGCATCCTCCAGTGTTGATAATTCTTGCCGTTAAACTTCTCCATTCGTAGCTTACTTTTTTCTGCCATTGTTGAACTCCCACTCAATCAGAAAACCCTGTGAATGACCTATAATCAAAAAACAATAATCTGCTCCCTGCAAACCATAGCTCTGATACCAACTGTTAGGAACCCCTTATCCAACGGAAGCATAATTGATTACTTTCTTATAAGCAATTAAACACAGAATTATACCAGAATGATTAAGTAATTAGAAACTTGAGACAGCAAAGAATTTGAGAGACAATACACACTCTTGTATTAAATATTACTAGAAGAAAATACAATAAGGAAGATGCCACTTCTTCCTCCACCTCAAAGGCTTGCCACACCTCAAGACCTTCTTCCCTCTCTCTCTTGCTCAACACTACCAACTCAACAACCTAAGTTTTATCCCCTCCTTGAATGCTACAGCTGATCTCCTTGACCTTACACCTGTAGATCTCCTTGACCTTGCTTTAATGCTTCAATACTTTTACTTGCCTGCTTGACTTACAATACATGCCTCATGGGTCTTTAAATAGAATCCCATACATACAAAAATAGAACTCTAACTACAATAATTAGACACGTAGCTCGTGACTATAATTAATCATTTAACATGCAAACACTCGCTTCACTTAACTAACTGTTCGTCAACAGCAGTTCTGGAACACACAGGTGACTGACGTCGGTCCCTACTTGCCTGGTGCTGCCGACATCGACCGACTCCCTGCCGACTCCGGTTGCCTTCTACACTGCATTTGACCAACGTCGGTCATGCTACCAATGCTGGTACTTATAGATCTTCAGTAACCTCTTATTTCTTTGTGTCTGCAAATAGTTGAAGCTTTTAGCTCCACACCCTAACAATCTCCCACTTGGAGATAAATAGCTGTAACTGTACCTGTACCTGTACACCATCTATTGTGTTCCCTTGGCTCTGTATCCCTCTTCAAAGTCACTCTTGAAGACCAACCACCATGCAAACCTGTGATGCTATACCTGTCACTTATGCCAAAAGAATTTACCTGTCACTTATACCTGTCATAAATAATTAGTACAGTGCCTTCAGCATATATGGTGCCAATAGTAACAATAGGGCTAGCACCTAACCTAGTGAGTAGAGGCATCAGAGGACACCACTAAGATAGACACCAAGGGGACAAGCACCCTAGATGTCAACTACCCCATGTAGGAAATCTATTATGAAATGGTCATGCACTTGCCAAAGTATCCCAACGTGTAAAATGTCATAGAGCATGTGCTAAAGTGTGAACTATAATGGTACACTTGGGCATAACCCAATCAAAGCACAAGGCAACCCAGTTCATGAACACTTTACTAGATCACGCCCATACCTGGTATAGGAAATTTGACCCTAACTAGACTATGGTAGATTATGACACCCTGAAGGAGGTATTCCTTAAGGAATTTGACATTATAGATTTTGAACAATAAAGCATCACTATACTCAAAGAGATAACCCAAGGACTCTCAAAAAATGTGTGCCTATATAATGCAAGGTTTAAAACGCTCCTTCCCAATCTCCCTTATGACATACACCCTTCTTAACATGTGTAATGGTTCATTGGAGGGTTGTTAGTGTTATTCTAAAGAGTGCTTTCCATGAAGACATTTATAGACCCTCATGAAGCACTTGAATCCACGCTTAGATATGATGTAGTTGGAAGCATAGATACTAGGATCAACCCATTTATGGAGGTGCAGATTGCATCCATGGATTCTCAACTCTAAAAGCTTACCGCTAGTTCATCACAAGATGCTTGAAGTGGATTATGGTGCATCAACTATGAAGCCGAAGGCCATAATAGGAATAACTACCCACAAAAGAATGTGCACACATTGCTTCTAAGCTATGAAGTCTATCTAAAGGTACATGATGTTCATAATAGCCCACTATTACAATACACCAACTAGGTCAACACAACTATCTATTGTTAGTTATGTGATACCTATATCCATACATAGTTGATTATAGGGTGATTGACAAGATGTGCATGAACATAGAAAGAGGCACAAGGCAATCCACTATAGAAGTCAAAGGGAAAGCTAACCAAGAAAATGAAGTCTATGGCCAACAAAACATAGGATTTGGGATACAACAAGGTGCCAGACGGTGAGGTGGAGAACACAGTGGTGGAAGGTTCCCACCCCACTCATGTTATAAGTGTGGTTCTACATAACACTATCAACAACTATCCTACACATCTAACATGTGGTTATTGTCGAGGGGCCCATAAGGTCGAAGTATACCCTGACCTGTACAAAAATTTAACCTAAGGTAGGCTTGGTGTAGACAAGGGTACAAGAATGATCAGGGGTGAGCTACAAATATAAAAATGGACTCTAAAGGTGTAACCAACCCACCTAGAGATGATCAAAGTGCAAGCGATTACTCATAGTGGATTCACCACTCAATCGCCAATTATGTCAATCCCTAAATTATGCATAAAATATGGGGATAAGAGTCACACTAAGCATGTAATGTATCATGAACCCAAAGTTGTGCCTTACCCAAACCTAACATGCCAATAAGATGTATTGTAATAGACCATGAGTGTAATACAAAGCCTATAACGGGAGCTCTAGTTAGCACAAGATCTAAAAGCATAAGTTACTACTTCCCAAAAGAAGTAATATAGCTAGAGGTTGAGATACAAGAATTAATGGAGATCCTACACTTCCTAAAAATAAAGGGGATGTTGCCCCTATTAAAGAACTTGCTCTTGGAGTATGCGGGCCAAAAACTAGTTGAAGTCATTGCACCACACATGGAAAGGGCACAAGAAGTTTGGAATACACAAAATGTGGAGTATGATCAAGAACTCCTTGTGAATTCCACCATTGATGGATGGTTTGTATATGATGTCCTCCTAGACACAGGCATCGACGTCAATATCTTAACCAAAAATGCATGGGAGAAGATGGGTAGGCCAACCTTGAAGCCTTACCCTCATGTACTTTTCATAGCTAATAAGACCTGAAGACAACTAATCAGAGTTATAAAGAGCATAATTGTATATATCATGGGTGTTAAGTTTCACATTAATTTTGAGGTGATCGAGTCAGTATAACAAGATAATTATCTAGTGCTTCTTTGAAGGTCATGGTGCTACGAGAACAACATAAACATGCATTCAAGAGGTGTTACATGACTTTTAAGAATGATAAGGAGAGGGTAGTTATCCCTGTCTCAAGTGACCAATGACCCCCCTATGTAGAGAGCATGGACCTCAAAGATGAGATCAACCACATATACAACATTATGACACAAGGTGTTGAGACTCTCAACCCTAATGACCAAGGAGTGCTTTGTTAGGAAGATGGACAATCAACCTTAGACACCACTGACATTACTTATGACTAATGGGTTGAAGAAGCGTATGAGACCACTAGTCAAAGGTGTTACTTGGTGTGCACAAAGACTCTAAAACCAATAAAGATAGGTTGGGTCCAAATTGATCACATTTATAAAAGATGGGTCCCTTATGCTAATAATAAATGAAAGAGAGGGTTTCACGTTAGTAAGGGTAAACTTGTAGTGCTCCCAAGATATGTAAGGAGTAATCTAGTACAAGACTATATCTGAGACCTCGAACCATACATCCCCATAAAAGTGGATAGGATAGGCATACTAGTGTATACATTGAAGAACACTGCCACTCTTTGGTGGGCAGTATAAAGGCCTATCTTGCCAAATTCATAAGATATGAAGGCAGCCATATGCACTAGATTTAGGTAGAGAAATGAGGACCTAGACATCTTTACCTACTCTGGTGACTTTGATCCTATAGTGCACGTGCACTTGTGTGAAGAAACATGGACTGTATACAATGAGAATTCCCTAAGGAATCTATGGGTGCATGCATTTAATAGGACCTTAAAGACATGGGTGTGAGCTTGGTATGTTATCAATGAGATGCACCATGAAACAGCCAATTTGGATGCACTTAAGGATTAATTTGTTCACACCTTCTCTTTTTATTCACAAAACCTTGAACTAATTAAGCCACTACAAGTAGCTCAAAGGTCAGTGTTTAAGGACACTATAATATTGGAAGAGCACCTAAAAGACATGTTTGGTGAAAACGGGTTGGCACTCCTGACTTTCTTTGAAGGGCAAACCCTCAATAGTGACTCTAGTGATGAGGATGGTGAAACATGAAAGGCATGTAACTGGTCAAACTTGATAGGCAAAGGGAAGATAGTGCACCAAGTTGATGATAACATTCCAAAGGGAGAAGACCCTACCCACCTTCAGATAGAGACAACTGAGGGTAGTTGATAAGTTAAGGATTTGCATAAGGGGATGAATGATCCCTATTACACACCACTAAAAACTACCAAGGTAGATATCAGCTTAAAAGGGGAACCAAAGATTGCTACTCTAAGTGCATATTGGTTTGACGTAGAGCTAGTGCACATTATGGAACTCATAAAATAATTCCAAGACTTGCTCCCTAAGAAATATAGAGACATGTAGGGAACCCACCCATCCCTTGGAAAGATGATCATCAAGTTAGTCGATGACACAAGACATGTTAAGAAGTGACCTTATAAGATGAACCCCAATCTCCATGTCAAGGTAAAAATAGAGATTGATGGCATGCTAGTCGTAGGCATCATCTACCTTATGCAAGAATCTGAATGGGTTAGCCCCATGGTTATCAGTATAAAGAAGGATGGGTGCATTTAGATCCACATCAACTATAGATTGTTGAATGATGCATGTGTAATCGACCCCTTTCTAACTCCATTCATTAATGAAGTTTTGGATGGCATCACAGGCTACAAGATATACACTTTCACTGATGGGTTCTCAGGATACCATCAAGTGCAAATCAAGGAGGAGGACAAGCCAAACCTACCTTCATAATATAATAGGGTTATTTTGCATACAACGTGATGCCCTTTGGACTAAAAAATGCACTAATTGTATTCTATCGAGTGGTGATCACTACTTTTAAGGACTTCATTCAAAATTTCTTCCAAGTATACTTGGATGATTGGACAGTGTATGGGCTGGTGAAAGATCACTACAACAACTTGCACCTAGTGTTTGAGAGGTGCAAGGTGTTGTAGATCTCTTTAAACCCCAAGAAGTGTGTCTTTACAACACCATTTGGCACTTTGATCATACACATCATCTACAAGGATAGTCTACTCATTGATCTAATGAAGATTACCATCATCCTTCACCTCCAGACCCCATCAATGTAGAAGGACATTCATATCTTTTTTGGACACTATGGATACTATAGAAAGTTCATAAGGAACTATGCAAAGATTTTGGCACTATTAGAAGAACTATTGTGCAAGGATAACTCATTTTATTGGGGCACAATGTAAGAACATGCATTTAAAACACTAAATCTCAAACTATTAATTACATCGATTCTATAATTTCCTAACTAGATGAATCCATTCCATATATATGTTGATACATCTAGTTCTGCAATTGGTGCCATTATGGTGCAACCTAGTGAAGGCAAAATGAACCATCTTGTTTCTTTCTCAAGTAGAAAACTAACCAAGGCAAAATAGAACTAAACCATAATTGAGCATGAGGCATTTGCCATGGTCTATGCCTTGCAAAATTTTAGGCAATACTTATTAGTGACCCCATTCATCTTCTTCGCTGGTCATGAGGCACTTAAGTACCTAGTGAAAAAGCCCATTCTCCATGGGTGCATTTATTGATGAATAGTTTTGTTTCAATAATTCCAGTTCTATGTGGTCATAAAACCTAGAAAACAAAAGCCAGGCCCAAACCATCTATCTTATATCAACTCTGGTGATATGGTAATGCCTATAAAAGATTATATGTTGGACATGTAACTTTACTGGGTCCAGCACATCCTGAAAGACATGGCAAAGATCATTGCATTTTTGACATCTGGGTCTTTGCCCCAAATTATGGAAATCAAAGAGAAGAAGAAGACAATAGTTTATACTAGCCCCTTTCAACTTATTGGTAGGGAACTATACAAATTGAGCTACGATGAGGTCTTACGTCAATGTGACCTAGATCACGAATGAGACTCAATCTTGTAAGAGGTGCATGAGGGGATTATTAAAGGCCATTACACTAGAGATGTAATAATGTGCAAGGTACTACAATCAAGCTTGTGGTATCCCACCCTATTTCAAGACACAAAATACTATGCCAAGACATGTGACATCTGCTAGCATACGGGAAAGACAAAACATTAGGATGAGATGCCTCTCATTCCCATCCTTTCCTATGCACCATTTGAAAAATGGGCCATTAACTTTATTAGATCTATTACTCACACTATGAGATGCATAGGCACACAATACATTCTAGCGTCTATAGACTATTTCACCAAGTGGGTCAAGGCAATATCAACCAAAGATTCTACTACTACCAAAACTATAAGGTTTATATGGGAGAACATCATTAATCAATATGGGTCCCACTCAGTTTGACTAACGACCATGGTGTGCACTTCATCAATAAGATCATTCCCATCTTGCTAAATGAATAAATGATGGTGCACCATAAGATAACACCTTATCATCCCCAACTGAATGGCATAACTGAGGCATTCAATAAAATATTAAGGACATACCTCACAAAGATATGCAACATTGGTCATAAAGATTGGGATGATCATGTGCCAATAATATTATGGGCCTATCGCATGACATATAAGTGCTTGATTAAAGCTACACCATTTCAATTAGTATTTAGCATGAAGGTAGTTTTACCAATAGAATTCATAGTACCCTCATTGTGCATTGCACGTATTAGTCATTTGGATGACCACGAGTCATTAAGCGCACGACTGGAAGACTTGGAGCACTTGGAAGAGACACGTGCCCAAACAAGATGGAGTCAACAATGAGAGAAGGCATGATAGAAGCTTTGGCACGACAAGCACATCAAGCACAAGGTACTTATTAAAGGAGAATTGGTCATGTTATATGACTCAAAGTACCTCAAACATCTAGACAAGATGTAGATTAGGTGGATGGGACCCTATATAATCCACAACATGCTAGAGACTAGCACATGTAAGTTATGCAAGTTGATGGGAATGTTCCCTGGGTATTTCAATGGTAATTTATTAAAGCCCCATAGTTAATAAAATGTCACTTACACCATCAGACATTGACTTTTTTATCATAAATCAGTTGTGTTATGTTAAATAGAATAAAATTTGGCACAATCCAAACATTTTCCTATGTGTTGTATTTTTTGTATTAGGTAAATAAGCAAGGTACTTTTAGGCTCGTAGGAGAACTATTATGCCACCTACATTCCTAACTCCATTCAGGGGAGTTGAGCATGATTACTTTCTAAATGCCTAAGGCTAGACACCTAAGTTTCTAGGCACGTGGAGTTTGCTAGATTTAGAAATATGTGAATACCAAATTAATAAAGGAAGATGCACAAGATGTAGTTCACAATAAACTTGAAGAATGAATCACTAGAGGACTAGTGTAATAATTTAGATGGGGTAGGGTAGGCTAAGGCAAGAGATGAAAGCATAGAGAAATTGACCAAGAAATGGAAGTGCACTTGAGAGGAAGCGCAATTGGAAGAGGAGATGGAACCAAGAACGTTGAATCACATGCATGTGAAGCACTATGCCTAGGCTACCATAAGAAGGGTGAAGATCATAACAAGGTGAATGAAGCATAGGAGGAAGATCATCAAGACAATTGGCATCCACCCAATGGTAGGCAAGAAGTGACCATTTGAATCATCGATTACTTCGCCAAATACACCATTAAAATAAGTTAATGCGGTGATAGTGGAGGTAAAAAGATCCATAATAAATGTGAATGTAGTGGCACATTTTTGTAGATTTCATGAGTTTTGAAGATTTCAATAAATCCATGCACCACTATGTCATTCCTCACTTATAATTAATAAGGTAGCTAAAATCAAGGTATAAAGAAGTGAATGGCATACTGTAACAAGTTACAAACCTTGTGTAAAATTGAACCCAAATGTAAACCCAAACTCAAAATCCAAACCAAAGTTAAACCAAAAAAATGCTATCATAGAGAAAGTTGAGCACCCATAACCATTAAGTGAGAATGGTTAAAATTAGACAAAGATTGTGTTTCATTTGGAATTGATTAGAAGGCATGTGGAGAAAGAATTATGAGATACCTAGGTAGTAGGAATTCTATAGGACACTAAGGCTACCATTAATGATGAATGAAACTCAAGAGCCAAAGTCACAGTCATAGACCTCATGACTATGAGGAAATGTAGATCAAGATTAAGGGCTTCAAAAAGAATAACAAACCATGCTTTAATAGTAGCTGATTTAGGATGGGCAAAAAGAGGTTAAGTTTGGGTCCATCATAGGCATAGAAGGATACTGAGAAGGCACAAACACTAAAAGAAGAAATAATTATGAAGAAAGAGGCATAGCTGGTTGAAGGTGTTAGTATTACAGAAGTAAACCCAAAAGCAAGCGTAAAGCTTGCATACAGAGAAATGTTGTTTCTTCCTAAGGTCATAGTGGGGGAGACATGGGTATCCTTCATGCACACATGCAGATTGAAGGAGTATAACTATCACACACTAATAAACTTGTAGAATCTCAACCAAGATTGGATGGCTTATACAAGGATGAACAACAAGGCTAGTGTGACACTATTCGACATATCCATTTGAGATAAGTTAGTAAAAACTAGTGCAACATAATTGTATGAGCTGTCGAGTTTTGGCAAGCTAGAAGAATTAATGCAATTATTCCTCTCATGCATCCATTTTGATCACTTTTATTTTACATGGAAGCACATATGGATCTTGACATGCCTCATCAGCAGGATCATAGGGCTCCCAAGCACATAGATGAATATTTGTTAGATGATGGAGGATGATGTATTGGTGGAGAGGGTAGTGAAACTCCTAGGCTATGACAAGGTAGGGTTCCCATCCCTGATTAAGTATATATAGGACCTTGGCATAAGGGCCATGGCACACCTCAAAAGTTCTAAGATATGACTTGATGGATGGTAGTCTAACATAAGCAATACATACTTGTGCATTGTCCACCACATGGTGCAGGGGTAGAAGTTTAATATTGCAAAGTTTATTACTAAGGAAAGTGTGAAATCTACATTGGAATGCCATAAGGCATGTGATACCTTTAGGTGGGGGTCCATGCTAATTTTGATAGTGATGGAGGAGATCAGCATGCCCGATGGTGATGATGATGATTTATGGGTGTTCCCACCACAAAAGGACTCCCCAATGTTGAAGTATCAAGAATTTACCTGCCCACCCAATTTCTCCCAAAATTACAAGACAAGAGTACTAGGATGGTGTATTCGATATATAGAAGCATTCAGGATTGAATGGTGCATCATGTAGGAGCTCCTCTATGACATGTTAAGAACAATAACTTTGAGCATCATGCAACAATTATATGTAGTGCATATGGTACTCACAGATGGGAGCCTATCCAGTTGGATCAAAATACCTTGTGCATTTTTCACTAAATATTTCATAGTGGCACTAAGGAGTACTCCCAATGCACAGTAGATAAATATCCTAGTGAAGGCCATAGACCAAGAAATGAGAAGATTTAGGTGTCAATATGTGCACTTAGGAGAAAAAGCCACAAAAGATGAGGAGGATGACTCCAACCTACCGGACTTTCATCTCCTCTAGAAGGAAATTATAACCAATGTATCTTCAATTTTTACTATGAGATGAAATTGAAAAATAAGGGCACAAACCTTAACAAAGATGATGATCACCCCCTTTTGATCAGTGACAAAGGGAAACCAGTTCCAAAAACATAACATAAGTCTCCCCAAAAGAAACAAGGATAGATACTTGAGGAGATCTAGGAGCGCATCAAGTTGAGGATCACCTCTAGTGAACAAACTACACTACTAGCTCCCAAGAAGTGTGTAACCTTCAAACCAAAGACTGCTTCTTCCAACAAGAAGTAAAAAAAAAAGAAGTCTAAGGGACATGTTATGCTCCCTACAATAACTTTGGCATAAATGGAGGAGGAAGAGGCATGCGTGCATGAATGGGAGGAAGAGACAGAAGAACAAGAAAGAACAAAGACCTACATCATGCATGTTAAAGAAGAAAAGGAGCCTAGCATCGAAGACATTTATAAGGCCCTCAAAATTAGCATAACCACTATGCTTTAAAAAGTAGAGAATTCGGCGAGTGCCTCACCCAGAGAATAACCCTCCACATAGTCTTCAAGAATAGAAGAGGAAAAGAGAAGGTTGTGGAAGAAAATGGGCCATAATGAAGAAGAAATCAAAATGGTACTGGTGCTTGAGAAGAAAAGGAGGGATCAAAATTAAATGGGCCTAAGTGAGGCAAATATTGAGAAGGCTAAGGTTGAGGGAGAGAAGGTCAAGGAAGAGAAGGCCAAGAAAGAGAAGAAGATGAAGAAGGTTCCCATGAATGCAAGACTAGCTATTAAAGTAATAAAGAAGGTGCCAAATACTCCCACTATAAAAGCAAATTAACCTGCACAAAAGGCATGCCCAAGTAGTGAATGGGAACCTAAAGAAAAGGAAGGCAATATTGGCACCTTGAAAAAATAAAAAGAGATTGAAGAGGAATCCCAATAGGAACAGAAACAAGCCAAAGTTGGTATTGAGGGAATAGACCTAGTATTGATCCTTAAGAAACCTCAAGAGGAAGAAGCGGATGAAGGGGAGAAGTCCAAGGAAGAACCCATCAAAGAACAAAGAGATGAGTCCTCTAAGGAAAGCACCGAAGAAAGCAGTAGCACCAGTGAAGAGGAAGAAGAGTAAATAGAGCTGGTCATCATCGAGAAGGATGATGAAGAGATGAACATTAGAGAGAAGGTGCAGAAGGGGTGGAAGGATGAAGACTTATACATGTTTGACTTCATGCCCCCCACATCCACCACAATTAGGATGCCTAAATAACTTGCATTTGTATTTAATCACTATATGGATGAGCCTCACTTTGAGGCACCTCAAAAGGCTATATTGGGTGTAGAAGAACCCAAAGAAGGGAATGGATCCCTCATAATCAACCCTTGCATCATGAACCCAAATTGATTTAGGAATGTGCTTATTCAGATGGCCACTAAAGTTGTACACAAAAATATCATCAATGATAATAGGGCATAAAAGTGGAAAAAACTCTATAAAACTGTCAAAGATGAAATATAGGCCATGAAATTTAAGCTACAACAACTATGAAAGCACATAGAGATGGCCAAACCATCCCTTTTGGTCAGCATGGATACTTTGAACCTCTATGAGGTTGATAAAGTATGTGTGCTAGTGGAGTATATGCTCCCAAGGATGAAACTAGCGTTGGTGCAAGAAGAAGAGGTAAAAGATCCCTAATTCATGCTATAGAAGGAGTTTATTGCTAAGATTGAAGAGGTGGAGGACCTATTTTCAAAGATATAAGAGGGTGTAAATTTCATTAATGCTATCTTCTTGAGATTTTCCAACCAAGCATCTGTTATGGACCCATGCCTCAAATAGGCAAAGGAAGAAAAGGAGAAGCTGATGGAGTAGGTGTAATATACAAGTAGGTCAGAGTGCACATAGATAATGGGGAAGGTAGATGTGTTAAACACCAAGATAAATGACCAAGAACAAAACTTGGAATTACTCTTCCACACCTTGCAGACTAAGGCATGCAATCAAAGAGAGATCTTGGATGAGAGTGTGACAAAGGTTAAGGTAAATCTAGAGGCCTTTAGAAAAGAGATAGAAAAGATAGATGTACTTTCACTTAGCACTACCTCCACCAAAATAGATAGTTCTGCTGAGGAAATCAATCTCATAATCAAGGGCATTGAGGACTTCAACATCGATCTTAAGGAGAGCACACTCAAATTCTATACACCAAAGACTTTGATAGCCTAGTCCAAGGATATACTAGTAATTTTGTATGAGGTAATGTTGGGCCCCTATTTTGGTAAGTATGGGATTCATTCCACCTCATAAAATACCTTGGTGTGAGGCAATCGCTTGGCATGATTATTTTATTTTGGCATCTTGGTACTAGCTAGAGGATTCAATACACACCTTGTGCTAACTAGCAGATGGCTAACCATTTCCAAGAATCTTGAGGCATCTTTCAAGTTGGATGGCATGTGGTGACCACAATGTGAAGGGTGTAAGGTGATGGAATAGGTGGAATGATAAATAAAGGCTCTAGCTTGGCACCCAATGTGCGTACCCCAACTTGGAAAGATACAATCTTATTGAGTTGTAAAAAGAGCTTGAACCAATGAACATAAAGAGAGGATGTGAATCAGTGCAACAAAGCTCTAGAGAAATGGTTTTGCATTATGATGGTCGTCATTAATATTAGGAATAGCATGGGCATCATTAAGGCTCTATTTGTATATGTCTGATCTAGCATGTGAGCTTTTGAGCAGTTAAGTAGCTTGAATGAAGTGGTTATTATGTTTCTAGTGGTATGAACTTTGTTTATATGGACTTTGATTAATGAAGAATGATTATAGAAAAACATAATGTTTTCGGCTTGAATGTCTTTCACATTGTTATTAAATTGTGTAATAGTTATAATGTTTTAATTCCTATTCATGTATGTTAAGAATGTTACAAGTTTTTGGTTCATGATGTTAATGGCATGCCTGCATTAAATAATAATGTCAGCATATCTTACATGATGACTAAGTATAGATAGATCTCATGCCAATTGTCCTTACCCTTGCTAGAGCATGAGCCTAGTATGAGCACTTAAAGTGAGAGTTGTCCCTTGACCCTTTGAAGTGTCTAAATGATGTTAAGCTTGGTGAAACAAAGGCTTGCACCCTTACAACTATAGAACCACCCCAAAATAGGCTTGCCCCTACAAACCACTAAGTATAGCCTAGGAAAGGCTTACACCTGTGGACCTACTTAAGCCTTTTATGAATTAACCAAGTCCCATAATTCATGATGTGTGCGATGGCATAACTAGCCTAATGCAGGCCCCTATTCTTTCTCTGTTGCACTTTGAGTGAGCGCATAAGGCCTGTGCCTTATGTGAATTAATACTGGCACAACTGAGTGTTAAATTTTGAATGCAGAAAGATAACTCCACATTTGTGCCTAGTTGTAATGAGTCCAAAACATACTTAGACATACCCTGATGCACCTAAATTGACTTTTCTATAATAAGGGGTTTATACCCATGCAAGTCAATGAAACCATTTGGTTTGAGGAGGTAATTTTTATTGTGAAATCACAGTGTTAACCCTAAAAAGAAGGCTCACATGGTTCAGAGAAATAGTCTAATTGGGCATGGCCAACATAATGCGTGGTGGGTTTTTTATTTTAAAATATAGTTTATTAGGTCTTGGGCTCTTGATTTTAATAAAGGAGAATATGCGTGGACAAGGGAGCATAGAAGGAAAAAGAGAGTATGGGTATCTACTAGTTTGAATCTAAAGGGAAAAAGCCTTAAATGGAAAAATAAATAATAATAAGACACAACTGAGGAGGTGAATGAGAAATGAAAAATGAGAAAGAAAGGGTTTTTGCACTCATAGAAGAAAGTCACTGAACCGTTGTTATAATAAAACTAAGGAAGTAACAAATTTATGAGTTAAGCATTGAACTTTGTTTAGAAAATCTGTGTATGGACTTAATGATTTTAAATGGGTTTTATTTGTTTGATTTTATGTTGGTAGAAATAAATAAATATGAGTGTTTGAAATAATGGAAAATCCTAACACAATAGGGTACCCATTTATGCTTATGTTCGAACTTGCCCTCATGTTTGACAACCCTATTAGTTGTTGGTGGTTTAGACATGGTATTTGTTATCTTCTTTAACCATTTTGATAATATTTGGTATTGTCATATTTTTTCATAGCCATAATGGTTTTAGATTGTTGTTAGTCCATGTGAGTGTAGCATTACTTGTTAAAATGGTTGTCAAAGTTAAACAATTTTAATCATATGAACTGCAGATTATTTTGTTATATCAATGGTTATTTTGGAGGTTGTTTGCTTTACCCTAATGGTCATAACATTACCCAGTAAAGTGATTTTGATATAAGCCTAGTTTTGACTATTTGTAAAAATCATGGTTATATTGATATCCCCACAGGCTGTAGCTTACCTTGTAATGACAGTTGTTTTAGCTACTTTTGGGGAAGTCATAATGAATGAAGATTGTCTAACCTTGGGTCTATAGTAACATTCATCCTTGAAAAATGGTTCATTATTTATGGATTTTGAAGTGGCTGCAAGATCACTCACTCTTTATAGACCTGCAAGTGAAAGTTCATTCTCACTTATAGGCCTATAAAGGTGAATAGTCATATAATTTAAGAATTATAGGTTTTTGACCTTTAAGAGATCAATGTTAAAACTTATAAAACTTTAGAGGGAAAAAAAAGATTGCTTCTTGGATGAGATTTGAAATTTGCATTATTGTGTAGAAATGGACACTGTTTTGGTAATAAAGGTGTTTTAATAAAATATAAAATATTGAAATATGAACTAGATGTCTCTCAAAAATCATTTTTATAAAACCATTATTATAGATGACATGTTGAATCAGGATATAGTAATATGAATTGATTTGACCCATCTTTAATAAACTAATTATTTTGTTTACCAACTATAGACCTATAAGTAGTTGATATAACTACCTATAGGCTTATAGTTTGCATTGGAACATTCACGATTTCATAGTATAGTTGGTAGATGCTTACCCAAGACTATTTAAACACTAAATGATATTTAGTTTGAGTATGAATCCCACTACTTGCATAAGTTAGTTGTTATAAAATAATTATATTGTGATTATAATCATAGGGATATTGGACATTACTTATGTTGATATATATTTGGTTCTATTTAAATAGTGTATCCCACTATTATTAAGGCTGATAATCACATTAATGGACTTCTCATTTTCCCCTTCATCTGGTTTTCTCTTTCCTTCCTAGTTTTTTAATTCTTGTCCATATTTTCTTGTTGTTCTAAGTTTGATGACATAAACATAACAGTATGGTTCTAGTTTGATAGGAATATAGTACTACATTTATGGCTTACTTTTTTGTTACTTTTTCTTGCCATAAACATACCACTAATTTTTGGGTTACTTTTTTATGGGCCTTTCTAACCCTTCCTTTAGGTCTCCCATGCCTTATGTTCCACTTTTGTCGACATTTCTCATTCATTTTTATCAACGTGTGTGTTAATAGTGTCATTATTAAAATTTGAGAAGTCTATAAATACACAGGGGCATTAATGCTTTTAGGATAAGAGATTATATGTGATCACAAGTCAAAGGTCAAGAGTGATAAGTGAATTGCAATAAGAGTATGTAATTTATTAAAAGAGCATAAATTGAAGTGGTTAAAGTATAATTCGGTTCAATATTGGAGTTTTCATATTGCATTGTGTTAGTTGTTCATGCTAGTGAAAATTTATATGGCGATTAGGTCTTGCATCTATATGTTGCTTATTGAACTGCATATGTGCAAATTTTGTTAAGGCTCAAAGGGTTGAACCCTATTCAAATTTATAGAATCTCTTCTGCAACTAATTTAGATCATGTACATGCATAAGAAATAAAATATGTAGGAAAGCAAAGAACTGTATAAACTAACTAAATGAATATACAAAGGGATTTGTGAGCTCTTATTTTTAAACACCACAATATCTGACTCTCATGAGCAAGATAACAACCTCTCATGGATTTTACAATATCATCTCATGGAAAATTATCTATAAGCTCCTCTCCTATAGAATACTCACATATATGAGGATAATTAATAGAAAAACTAAAGCATCCATACATTTTTATGATTTGATGAGGGAATATTGCAATTTTATTGGTCAGAGGAAGTGGTAGTGTTCTCAATGGCCCTTGAAAAGGTTAATTTTCCTAATTTTAAAATGTGTAAGGTAAAAAATAAGAACTTTAAGTTATATCATCAAATTGAACTAAGTTAAAACCTAAGTGTTACAAAACATCTAAACAAATGCCCCTATTAAGCATATATATACAATAAATACCAAATGATTACTTTGTAAAAATGAGATACAACACAAAGATTTCTCTAGAAAGTAGTGAAAACAACATGAAGTGGCTAAAGGTTCAATAGAAGTGTCACAAGGATAACCTTAAAAAATAATGTAAACCAACAAATAATTAGTATGTGGACATCCCTGTTAGGTTGTGGAGCTAAAAGCTTCACTGATGCAGACATGGAGGAGGTTGCAGAAGAGTTGCGGAGTGTCACAGACACCGGCGTCGGTCAAGCCAACCGACGACGACAGGTAGGAGACAGGAAGCAACCGACGTCGGTCAAAAGTCAGCCGGCGTCGGCGATCCCCAGACGGACAGGGACCTCGCCTGTGTGGTTCGACTGCGAGTATATTACGGGCAGTTGGTTGACGAACCAAGTTTTTGCATGATGAGAGCTAATTTTAGACTGAGAGCTGCAGATCTAATTATTGTAATTAGATGTCTAATTATTGTTTGGATGAGATCTATATAATAGACTCATGATTGTATTATAAATTTGTGATAGAGAGTAAAAGAGCAATATTATAAGCTCCCTCTGTGTGTGAGGTGAGCAATGGTGTGTTCCGCCTAGTGCCATAGTACCAAGGTGGGTGCTGGATTGGAGAATCAGCAGGGTTCTTCAAGGGTGTATGATCTTAGTCAACTGGTGTGCATGGCTTCTATAGGAGATCTACATGGTAAGTAAGATCATTGATATGCAGGTGTATGTGTGTACAAGGTCAAGGTTCACAGGTGTGCAGAACCAGGTTGATTTGCAGGTGTGCAAGATCAGATAGAACAGCAACACAATAGGGAGCAGAATCAGGCAGGATCTACTAGGAGTACAGGTGTGTACTCAGATAGAGCAAAGAGGAAGGCAAGGGAGTTCCTTCCATAAGTAGGCTCTATTGAGGTGCAGGTTATTGCAGGTTCAGGGGAGATCTACTTGGAGTACGTGTGTGTACTTGTGGAGTACGTGTGTGTACTTGTGGAGTGCGTGGAACACTTGTGGTGTGCGTGGAGCACAGGTATAAGGTGAACACTAACTCAGTGTTTGAGTTGGGTGTTGGGACCTAGGAGAGAGAGCTTTGAGGAGAGAAGTACTATTCACTTGAGGTGTGGGAAGCCTCTGAAGAGGTGGTGGAGAAGAAGTGGCATCTTCTTTATTGTATTCTTTTCTGTAAGAGTTTTAATACAAGTTGTGTATTGTCTCTCATATCATGTGTTATTTATGAATTCTAGTTACTTGTGTATTCTGGTTATTTCTGCATATTAAGTTACTTGGTAATCAATTGTGTGCTTTCGGTTATTTATCCCAACACGTGGTATCAGAGCTAAGGTTGCAGGGAGCAGGTTTTGTGTTTGGTTACAGGTCACTCTCAGGGGTTTCTGATCGAGTGGGAGTAGAGCAATGGCAGATCAAAGTAAGCTAAGAATGGAGGAGTTGAAAAGCACAGACGGTCACCAACGGTCATATGGAAAGAAAGAGCAGGTAAAAGAATATTGTTGGTTGGTAGCAAATCAACATGAAGGAACTAAAGATGCAGATGTTGCAGGTGTTGTTGCACATGATGATTTGGGAGATTTCTTGGATAAAGTTGAATCTTGGATAATAGATTCGATTGCCTCTTTCCATGCATCCCCAGGGAGAGGAGCTGGTGAGCCTTGCCAAAGAATTGGCAAAGGGGAAGTGAAGCTGAAATCGCAAGCGGCCAACACATGGGTGTTGAAGGAGGTCATGTAGGTCCCAGGTTTGGAGATATGGCTAATTTATTCAGAAAGGTTGGGTGATGAGAGATGCACGAGAGCTCTCACAGCGGATGCACTTGAATTAGCTAGTGGTAAGAAAACAGGTACTCTTTATCTACTTGTTTATATTACTGATTCTTCTTTTGTTGCAGAGACGTGGCTTCATAGGCTTGGTCACATGAGCAGGAAGGAGATACATGTTCTTAAGCAGAAGACAGATATATTTGACAGGCTTAAGCACTAGAAAGCCTTGGTGTTCTTGGAGGAGATGGCAGACAGAGACCAGTGGATGGGGCTAGATACTTCTGAGCAGGGCAGTTTGGACATGGGGATTGATTCAAAGGAGCTCGTGGGTAAAAAGTCATCACTCACAGGAAACAAGGTACCGGCGTCGGCAAGTAAAATCGACATCAGAAGTAGGTAAGATCGACGTCGGTCACGAGGATCGACGTCGGCAGCAGGAGGACACTGACGTCGACAGGGTTAGTAGTCAGGATAGGCACAGGAACCGATGTCAATTGGATGCAGACTGTGTGGTGATCGAGGTCGGTTACTATAATGGATTTTGGGTGGACAACAAGCTGTTAAGGAGTCTCAAACACCCATATGGAGGACTGAAGATGGTAAGTAAGCCTCAAATTTGTTGTTCCTCTTCTTTATACTTGTTGCTGATTGTAGAGCAGGAAGGATCCAAGAAACAGTGGGAGCATGGCATGGAGTGATTGCAGACACCAAGTAGAGATTTGGTAGGGTTGCCAGCGGGAAGAAAGCACAGAGACGAATGGATACCTTAGTTGAAGAATAAGAGAGAACGGATACGTGAGACGGAAGACCAAGTTATATGGTCTTGAGGAGCTGCACGACAGTGGTATAGGTATTGACAGGTGGAGGACGAAGCATGGCTTTAGTCAATGTCAGGTAACTACTGTGGTTTGCCTTACCAGGTGGATGATGAGTCATGACATCATTCTATTGTTGTATGTAGATTATATGTTTGCTAGCAGGTTTGTACATACAGGGTTTTGCTGAGCTAAGGGTAAGATTAGTTCACTCGTTTGCTATGAAGAATTTGGAGCAGTGAAATTCTTTGGCATTGGAGACATGGAGATCACAGGTTGATTTTGTTTCTAGTGGGAGCTGATGTGAATTAGGTGTTGGCGAGACGTAAGATGCAGAATTGGATCACACTAAGGGCTGGATAGTTAAGTGTTTGAAATCACATGAGGTCTAGTATAGACCTGAGTTTTCCCAAGCAGTGGGAGTTGTCAGAGAGTTAGGAGCCAATTCTGAGAAGTGATTTCTCAGGTATTTGAGAGAGACCAGTAGCAAGGATTCATGCTATTTAGGGTCAAGACTTCACTACATGGATTTGTAGATGCGGATGCGGCAGGGTACTTGGATGACAGGAGGTACATCACAGGTTGTGTGGTGGGTTGTCTTCATGATTGAGCTTGAAGAGGGATATAAGCCAGGAAATAGATTAGATGGGGTACAAATACAGGTACATTGTAGTTGTTTATCTCCAAGTGGGAGATTGTTAGGTTGTGGAGCTAAAAGCTTCACTGATGCAGACATGGAGGAGGTTGCAAAAGAGTTGTGGAGTGTCACAGACACCGACGTCGGTCAGGCCAATCGACGACGATAGGTAGGAGACAGGAAGCAACTGACGTCGGTCAGAAGTCGGCCGGCGTCGGCAATCCCCAAACGGACAGGGATCGATGTCGGTCGCCTGTGTGGTTTGACTGCGAGTATATTACGGGTAGTTGGTTGACGAACCAAGTGTTTGCATGATGAGAGCTAATTTTAGACTGAGAGCTGTGAATCTAATTATTGTAATTAGATGTCTAATTATTGTTTGGATGAGATCTATATAATAGACTCATGGTTGTATTGTAAATTTGTAATAGAGAGTAAGAGAGCAATATTATAAGCTCCCTCTGTGTGTGAGGTGAGCAATGGTGTGTTCCTCCTAGTGCCACAGTACCAAGGTGGGTGCTGGATTGGAGAATCAGTAGGGTTCTTCAAGGGTGTATGATCTTAGTCAGCTGGTGTGCATGGCTTCTATAGGAGATCTACATGGTAAGTAAGATCATTGATATGCAGGTGTATGTGTGTGCAAGGTCAAGGTTCACAGGTGTGCAGAACCAGGTTGATTTGCAAGTGTGCAAGATCAGATAGGATAGTAACACAACAAGGAGCAGAATCAGGCAGGATCTACTTGGAGTACAGGTGTGTACTCAGATAGAGCAAAGAGGAAGGCAAGGGAGTTCCTTCCATAAGTAAGGTCTATTGAGGTGCAAGTTGTTGCAAATTCAGGGGAGATCTACTTGGAGTACATGTGTGTACTTGTGGAGTGCGTGGAGCACAGGTATAAGGTGAACACCAACTCAGTGTTTGAGTTGGGTGTTGAGACTTAGGAGAGAGAGCTTTGAGGAGAGAAGTACTGTTCACTTGAGGTGTGGGAAGCCTCTGAAGAGGTGGTGGAGAAGAAGTGGCATCTTCTTTATTGTATTCTTTTCTGTAAGAGTTTTAATACAAGTTGTGTATTGTCTCTCATATCATGTGTTATTTCTGAATTCTAGTTACTTGTGTATTCTGGTTATTTCCACATATTAAGTTGTTTGGTAATCAATTATGTGCTTCCAATTATTTATCCCAACACGTGGTATCAGAGCTAAGGTTGCAGGGAGCAAGTTTTGTGTTTGGTTACAGGTCACTCTTAGGGGTTTCTGATTGAGTGGGAGTAGAGCAATGGCAGATCAAAGTAAGCTAAGAATGGAGGAGTTAAAAAGCATAGATGGTCACCAACGGTCATATGGAAAGAAAGAGCAGGTAAAAAAATATTATTGGTTGGTAGCAGATCAGCATGAAAGAACTGAAGATGCAGATGTTGCAGGTGTTGTTGCACAGGATGCTTTGAGAGGTTTCTTGGATAAAGTTGAATCTTGGATAACAGATTCAGTTGCCTCTTTCCATGTAGCCCCAGGGAGAGGAGCTGGTGAGCCTTGCCAAAGAATTGGCAAAGGGGAAGTGAAGCTGAAATCGCAGGCGGCCAACACATGGGTGTTGAAGGAGGTCATGCAGGTCTCAGGTTTAGAGATATGGCTAATTTCTTTAGAAAGGTTGGGTGATGAGAGATGCACGAGAGCTCTCACAGTGGATGCACTTGAATTAGCTGGTGGTAAGAAAATAGGTACTCTTTATCTACTTGTTTATATTACTGATTCTTCTTTTGTTGTGGAGACGTGGCTTCATAGACTTGGTCACATGAGCAAGAAGGAGATGCATGTTCTTAAGTGGAAGATAGATATATTTGACAGACTTAAGCACTGGAAAGCCTTGGTGTTCTTGGAGGAGATGGCAGAGAGAGACCAGTGGATGGGGTTGGATACTTCTGAGCAGGGTAGTTTGGACATGGAGATTGATTCAAAGGAGCTCGCGGGTAAAAAGTCATCACTCACAGGAAACACAGGTACCAGCGTTGGCAGGTAAAACCAACGTCGACAGTAGGTAAGACCGACGTCGGTCACGAGGACCGACATCGACAGCAGGAGGACACTGACGTCGACAGGGTTGGTAGTCAGGACAGGTGCAGGAACCGACGTCAGTTGGATGCAGACTGTGTGGTGACTGAGGTCGATTACTGTAACAGATTTTGGGTGGACAACAAGCTGTCAAGGAGTCTCAAACACCCATATGGAGGACTGAAGATGGTAAGTAAGCCTCAAATTCATTGTTCCTCTTCTTTATACTTGTTGCTGATTGTAGAGCAGGAAGGATCCAGGAAACAATGGGAGCATGGCATGGAGTGATTGCAAACACCAAGTAGAGATTTGGTAGGATTGCCAGCGGGAAGAAAGCACAGAGATGAATGGATACCTTAGTTCAAGAATAAGAGAGAACGGATATGTGAGATGGAAGACCAGGTTATATGATCTTGAGGAGCTGTAGGACAGTGGTACAGGTTTTGACAGGTGGAGGACAAAGTATGGCTTCAGTCAATGTCAGGTAACTACTGTGGTTTGCCTTACCAGGTGGATGATGAGTCATGACATCATTCTGTTGTTGTATGTGGATTGTATGTTTGCTAGTAGGTTTGTACATACAGGGTTTTGCTGAGCTAAGGGTAAGATTAGTTCAGTGGTTTGCTATGAAGAATTTGGAGCAACAAAATTCTTTGGCATGGAAGACATGGAGATCACAGGTTGATTTTGTTTCCAGTGGGAGCTGATGTGAATCAGGTGTTGGTGAGACGCAGGATGCAGAATCGAAGCACACTAAGGGCTAGACAGTTAAGTGTCTGAAATCACATGAGGTCTAGTATAGACCTGAGTTTTCCCAAGCAGTGGGAGTTGTCAGAGAGTTAGGATCCAATTCTGAGAAGTGAGTTCTCAGGTATTTGAGAGAGACCAGTATTAGGGATCCATGCTATTTAGGGTCAGGACTTCACTACATGGATTTGTAGATGCGGATGCGGTAGGGTACTCGGATGACAGGAGGTACATCATAGGTTGTGTGGTGGGTTGTCTTCAGGATTGAGCTTGAAGAGGGATTCAAGCCAGGAAACAGATTAGACGGGGTACAGGTATAGGTACAGTGCAGTTGTTTATCTCCAAGTGGGAAATTGTTAAGTTGTGGAGCTAAAAGCATCACTGATGTAGACATGAAGGAGGTTGTAGAAGAGTTGCAGAGTGTCACAGACACTGGCGTCGGTCAGGCCAATCGACGACGGCAGGTAAGAGACAGAAAGCAATCGGCGTCGGTCAAAAGTCAACCGGCGTCGGTGATCCCCAGATGGACAGGGACCGACGTCGGTCACCTGTGTGGTTCAACTGCGAGTATATTACGGGCAGTTGGTTGACGAACCAAGTGTTTGTATGATGAGAGCTAATTTTAGACTGAGAGCTGCAGATCTAATTATTGTAATTAGATGTCTAATTATTGTTTGAATGAGATCTATATAATAGACTCATGGTTGTATTGTAAATTTGTGCTAGAGAGTAAGAGAGCAATATTATAAGCTCCCTCTGTGTGTGAGGTGAGCAATGGTGTGTTCCTCCTAGTGCCATAGTACCAAGGTGGGTGCTGGATTGGAGAATCAGCAGGGTTCTTCAAGGGTGTATGATCTTAGTCAGCTTGTGTGCATGGCTTCTATAGGAGATCTACATGGTAAGTAAGATCATTGATATGCAGGTGTATGTGTGTGCAAGGTCAAGGTTCACAGGTGTGCAAAACCAGGTTGATTTGCAGGTGTGCAAGATCAGATAGGATAGCAACACAACAAGGAGCAGAATCAGGTAGGATCTACTTGGAGTATAGGCGTGTACTCAGATAGAGCAAAGAGGAAGGCAAGGGAGTTCCTTCCATAAGTAAGGTCTATTGAGGTGCAGGTTGTTGCAGGTTCAGGGGAGATCTACTTGGAGTACGTGTGTGTACTTGTGGAGTGCGTGGAGCACTTGTGGTGTGCGTGGAGCACAGGTATAAGGTGAACACCAAATCAGTGTTTGAGTTGGGTGTTGGGACCTAGGAGAGAGAGCTTTGAGGAGAGAAGTACTGTTCACTTGAGGTGTGGGAAGCCTCTGAAGAGGTGGTGGAGAAGAAGTGGCATCTTCTTTATTGTATTCTTTTCTGTAAGAGTTTTAATACAAGTTGTGTATTGTCTCTCATATCATGTGTTATTTCTGAATTCTAGTTACTTGTGTATTCTAGTTATTTTCACATATTAAGTTGCTTGGTAATCAATTGTGTGCTTCCGGTTATTTATCCCAACACGTGGTATCAGAGCTAAGGTTGCAGGAAGCAAGTTTTGTGTTTGGTTATAGGTCACTCTCAGGGGTTTTTGATCGAGTGGGAGTAGAGTAATGGCAGATCAAAGTAAGCTAAGAATGGAGGAGTTGAAAAGCACAGATGGTCACCAACGGTCATATGGAAAGAAAGAGCGGGTAAAAGAATATTGTTGGTTGGTAGCAGATCAGCATGAAGGAACTGAAGATGCAGATGTTGTTACACAGGATGCTTTGGGAGGTTTCTTGGATAAAGTTGAATCTTAGATAATAGATTCGGTTGCCTCTTTCCATGCAGCCCCAGGGAGAGGAGCTAGTGAGCCTTGCCAAAGAATTGGGAAAGGAGAAGTGAAGCTGAAATCACAGGCGGCCAACACATGGGTGTTGAAGGAGGTCATGCAGGTCCCAGGTTTAGAGATATGGCTAATTTCTTCAGAAAGGTTGGGTGATGAGAGATGCACGAGAGCTCTCACAGTGGATGCACTTGAATTAGCTGGTGGTAAGAAAATAGGTACTCTTTATCTACTTGTTTATATTACTGATTCTTCTTTTATTGCAGAGATGTGGCTTCGTAGGCTTGGTCACATGAGCAGGAAGGAGATGCATGTTCTTAAGCGGAAGATAGATATATTTGACAGGCTTAAGCACTGGAAAGCCTTGGTGTTCTTGGAGGAGATGGCGGACAGAGACCAGTGGATAGGGCTGGATACTTCTGAGCAGGGCAGTTTGGACATGGGGATTGATTCAAAGGAGCTCACGGGTAAAAAGTCATCACTCACAGGAAACACAGGTACCGGCGTCGACAGGTAAAATTGACGTCGGCAGTAGGTAAGACCGACGTCGATCACGAGGACCGACGTCGATAGCAGGAGGACACCGACGTCGGTAGGGTTGGTAGTCACGACAGGCGCAAGAACCGACGTTAGTTGGATGCAGACTGTGTGGTGACTAAGGGCGGTTACTTAATGGATTTTGGGTGGACAACAAGCTGTCAAGGAGTCTCAAACACCCATATGGAGGACTGAAGATGGTAAGTAAGCCTCAAATTCGTTGTTCCTCTTCTTTATACTTGTTGTTGATTGTAGAGCAGGAAGGATCCAGGAAATAATGGGAGCATGGCATGGAGTGATTACAGACACCACGCAGAGATTTGGTAGGGTTGCCAGCGGAAAGAAAGCACAGAGACGAATGGATACCTTAGTTGAAGAATAAGAGAGAATAGATACGTGAGACGAAAGACCAGGTTATATGGTCTTGAGGAGCTGTAGGACAGTGGTACAGGTTTTGACAGGTGGAGGATGAAGCATGGTTTCAGTCAATGTCAGGTAACTACTGTGGTTTGCCTTACCAGGTGGATGATGAGTCATGACATCATTCTGTTGTTGTATGTGGATTGTATGTTTGCTAGTAGGTTTGTACATACAGGGTTTTGCTGAGCTAAGGGTAAGATTAGTTCAGTGGTTTGCTATGAAGAATTTGGAGCAGCAAAATTCTTTGGCATGGGAGACATGGAGATCACAGGTTGATTTTGTTTCTAGTGGGAGTTGATGTGAATCAGGTGTTGGTGAGACGCAGGATGCAGAATCGGAGCAGACTAAGGGCTGGACAGTTAAGTGTCTGAAATCACATGAGGTCTAGTATAGACCTGAGTTTTCCCAAGCAGTGGGAGTTGTCAGAGAGTTAGCAGCCAATTCTGAGAAGTGAGTTCTCAGGTATTTGAGAGAGTCCAGCAGCAAGGATTCATGTTATTTAGGGTCAGGACTTCACTACATGGATTTGTAGATGCGGATGCGGTAGGGTACTCGGATGACAGGAGGTACATCACAAGTTGTGTGGTGGGTTGTCTTCATGATTGAGCTTGAAGAGGGATACAAGCCAGGAAACAGATTAGACAGGGTACAGGTACAGGTACAGTGCAGCTATTTTTCTCCAAGTGGGAGATTGTTAGGTTGTGGAGCTAAAAGCTTCATTGATGCAGACATGGAGGAGGTTGCAGAAGAGTTGCAGAGTGTCACAGACACCAGCGTCGGTCAGGCCAATCGACGACGGCATGTAGGAGACAGGAAGCAACCGATGTCGATCAGAAGTCGGCCGACGTCGGTGATCCCCAGACGGACAAGGACCGACATCGATCACCTGTGTGGTTTGACTGCGAGTATATTACAGGTAGTTGGTTGATTAACCAAGTGTTTGCATGATGAGAGCTAATTTTAGACTGAGAGCTGCGGATCTAATTATTGTAATTAGATGTCTAATTATTATTTGGATGAGATCTATATAATAGACTCATGGTTGTATTGTAAATTTGTGATAGAGAGTAAGAGAGCAATATTATAAGCTCCCTCTGTTTGTGAGGTGAGCAATGGTGTGTTCCTCTTAGTGCCACAGTACCAAGGTGGGTGCTGGATTGGAGAATCAGCAGGGTTCTTCAAGGGTGTATGATCTTAGTCAGCTGGTGTGCATGGCTTCTATAGGAGATCTACATGGTAAGTAAGATCATTGATATGCATGTGTATGTGTGTGCAAGGTCAAGGTTCACAGGTGTGCAAAAACAGGTTGATTTGCAGGTGTGCAAGATCAGATAGGACAGCAACACAATAGGGAGCAGAATCAGGCAAGATCTACTTGGAGTACAGGTGTGTACTCAGATAGAGCAAAGAGGAAGGCAAGGGAGTTCCTTCCATAAGTAAGGTCTATTGAGGTGCAGGTTGTTGCAAGTTTAGGGGAGATCTACTTGGAGTACGTGTGTGTACTTGTGGAGTGCGTGGAGCACTTGTGGTGTGCGTGGAGCACAGGTATAAGGTGAACACCAACTCAGTGTTTGAGTTGGGTGTTGGGACCTAGGAGAGAGAGCTTTGAGGAGAGAAGTATTGTTCACTTGAGGTGTGGGAAGCCTCTGAAGAGTTGGTGGAAAAGAAGTGGCATCTTCTTTATTGTATTCTTTTCTGCAAGAGTTTTAATACAAGTTGTGTATTGTCTCTCATATCATGTATTATTTCTAAATTCCAGTTACTTGTGTATTCTGGTTATTTCCGCATATTAAGTTGCTTGGTAATCAATTGTGTGCTTTCGGTTATTTATCCCAACAATCCCCTCATAATGTTAAATAAGGGTAAGTGGATGAAAAATATCAAAGTCAGCAAAAAGTGAATCCTAAGATGCATCCAAAGAGGAGTGCATAGGCCAAAATGGCCAAAGAGACCTACAATATCTGATAATGGATGTCATGAGAGCGATAACCTATCAAATAGTGGCTAGGGGAGGGTGTTCTAACAAGCTCTAGGGCTTACCAAATCACTTCTTAGCTCTAACTAGTGTCCTACCTCAAGGGTAGGTTGTGGCTTAGCCTATTAGGTTGTGATCTACTCTCTAAAGGGCCAAAAAGACACTAGATAGGCCCACAAAGAGGTCAAAGGGGAGAGAAGTGGGGTGAGCAAGAAAAGTGAGCATCCAAATCCTCTGGTTCAATATTCATGACCTTACCCATGGGAAAACTAGGGGTAGGGCCATCATCAAAGAGTGAGATCCCCAAATCAATATAAGTGAGAGGGTGGTAGTGTTTATGACACATCATCATGAGCTTCTTATAAGCTTTCCTCTCTGTGAACAAGTTACATGTTGTGATGTGGATTAAATGACACTCGATATATGAATAAGCAACTCTAGAGGCCTCTATGGGGGAGAAGTTAAGAGTTCTAATGCCACAATAGAGAATTCATGATGTGGAAAGAGGCTTGATGAATGTGGAGATGTCTCGAAAGAGTTCTCATAAGATTGAAGAGCCACCTTGATGCTTGAAAGAGGAAGGGGTTATAAATAACATGCAACAAACATAAGAGTGAACATTTCTTTATATTCAACAATATCAAATCATTCATCTTTGAGAAAGCAAGATTCATCAACGGGTGCTTTGGGAAAACTAGTAGGGCCCTATGAGGAGATTAACCAAAGCCTCATCAAAGGGATTTGTCTTGGCATATAACCATGCGCAAGTACTACATAGAAGTGGTTCACGACAACCAAGGATCATGTTGTATGAGAGATCTAGGTCTAACACACATAAATCAATCGTAACTATCTTTAGTTTTAAATTGACCCAAAGCTTTATGTTACCCATTGTCATGCCCATGTCATTATTGAAACCAACATAGTTGTGGTGAGATTCATAAAGCTTCTTATGATTAGTACTCATCTCGTTAAACACCCTCAAAGGCATGATGTTCAATGCAACAACATCATCGATGATGCATATCTTGATGTGACAATCACCAATTGAGGTCTCGATGGAAAGTGGTAATTTAGCCTTATTTACGATAATATAAGGGTCTAAAAATGAGGCAAGGTCAAAAGACAAGGTAGGCAGGCAAGGGTGATAGGGATGTCTAAGTTGAACAACACCTTAGTGTAATTTCATAGTGATGACCTACTAGAGAGACCAAGCTCATCAAATATGAGGCCCATTTTGTCAAGACAAAGATGAAGAAGGTCCTAGTTGGAGATCTTGATAGAGAGGAACTGCAACTCTTCTATGACAAAGTAAGGGTATTACCTAATCCAGGGAGGAATATTACGTAGCAATTCAACCCTAACTTTGGGATTCCCTACCCTCATGGTCAGGTCCATGGGACTTGCTCCACTAGTATCTCTAATGGGGTTAGTCACCCAACCAAAGCATGTGTTGACAAATCACTTGTAACTAGTAAAGGCAATGTTAATGTCAATACCAAGCTTGCTACTATCACATTTGGGCTACAATTTTGGGTCAACTAAAGAAAATGAACCAAAAGAGGTAGAATAATGAGACATAGAACATTAGGATTTAGCCTTGGATTTATTCTTCTTTTCCTTGTTATGGCTAATAATAGGCTCTATGACACATCCAAATTATGGTTGGTCTCAGCAAGTGGATATCTCTAGGTAGTGGGTGAGGTCTTATCACTAAGTTTTTGCCCAATACATTCCTTATCTGAATGGCCCTTCATCTAGTGAAACTTACAGGACTTGGAGGGATCGTAAGAATATGACACTTATTATCCTCATGCATTCCTTTCAAATGCCTTCTTTTTAGATTCCCTCTTACTCAAAGTAGTAACCTTATGGCCATATTTTTATCCTCCTTCTCTATTGGAAAATTGATGACACCATTTCTAGTCACATTATGATCGTAATCACATAAGAAGAATCACTTTTGAGTAGGTATAGGCCTAATTCCCACATGCACCTTGAATACTTTGATCTTTAAACACTTATTAATAGCTTCATCATAATAGGTGAGCTCACACTTGAGGATCTTAAGGTGAACCTCTTGCCTCGATGCTCGTGTGAACATATCATAAAGTTGATCATGTGTGCACCTCATCTTACACATATGAATGGTTAAGCACCATCAACAAATGAAGTGAAAGTTTGACTCACCCTTGGCCTAGACCATGGAAGTGAGTGATAATATGTCAAAGTTAAATAGTTTAGAGATATCAAATTACTAGAATAAATCATCTATCAAGGTGGGGAAAACATATAGAGAATATGGAGGTAGATTTTAGAACCACATCAAAGCCTCAACTCGTAAGGTGCGAGCAAAGAGCTTCATCATCATGTCTTCATGTTTTTATTACAAACACACCATCATGAAGGTTGTGATATGCTTTGTAGGACTATCATCTCAAATTCCATTGAATTTGGGAACTTTAGGGATCGGAGTAGGAAGGAGAATAGTGCATACCCAAGGATTGAGAGGATACCTTAACACCATCTCCCAAGGTAGGTCCCAAGGTGTTGGGTGCACATGATGGGGATCCTCCTAAGCATGTGATGGTGAACAACCATGGGAAGGGAATCTTTATGCACGTGGATGATAAGGAGACATGGCATGATTATGAGAGGGGTCATAATGACCCAAATCTCCTTGGTTTTGGATGAATGTGGTAAAATAAGGATCAATCTTATGGTTTTAATGTTTGAAATATGCATCCCATGGATCCCTATCTCGTAGATGGTAGTCAAAATTAACGTGATCATTTGAGACCCTAAATGAAGAACTAGGAAGATGGGAAGGCTTTACATGATGTAAATGATGAATCGAGTTTATTTGCCTACATCTCTTAATGGGGATAATAGGGGTTCTTATTATAGAGTATCCTACCAAAAAGTGGGTGGGGAACTCAAATAAGAACTAGTTGAGGCACTTAAATGGGAATGGGTGTTGACTCTATCTATAACAATAACATGTAACCTATTCCTATGGGAAAAATAGTGCTTGACATTCATGTGAAGTTATCTACAAAAATCATTAATGATCACACTATTTGTTCAGGTATAAAATGTAAGAGGGGGTCATCTCCACCCCTTTTAGGTGAATGTAGAGTGGTATAAAGTCGCAAGGAGGCATCCTCATACTGGTAAAGCTCAAACTATTGAAAAGGGGAGTGAGTTTGTTGGTTATACACTTATCAATCTTGTTCCATGGGGAACATGAAAGAGTCATGGTCACCAAGCTGGGGCATGGTTACCTCTTGGATCTTGAAGGCTCTATGTCATTCCATTGCATTCTCAATTCTCTCAAGAGTGAGCTTAGGAGTTGCCCCTAAATGTGTTTGGAATAGCATCCCATAGGTGGGAGGTCAGCCATGGGTGTAGTGAAACAACAACAACTAGGAAAATAACATAAAAAGAAACTTGTCGAAGAACCAATGGGTAGGAGGATTCAAAACCAAAGCAAGGTCAAATAATAATAAAGGGATCCAAAACATAGATAAAAGAAAATATTTACAACTAACAATGAGAAATAGGCTAAGGGAGCTATAAATAAGATAAAAAAAGAATGAAACCCTATATAAGGTCTTAGTGGACAAGCCAAAATGTAGCTCCAAGAATCCAAATGAGCCACTAGGGTTTGGTAGATGAGTAAAAAGCAAACACATATTAGGATGAAGGACATTGGAAGCCACAAGGGGTCTATGATAGCTATTTGTTTTATGATATTACACTAGGCCAAAGAGGGACTTACAGAACCAAGTTAAGGCTAGCATGATCAAGCTCACATAAAAGTAAGTATATCTAACTGGTCTAATCACAATTATGCAAGTAAATTAAGGGAAGAAATAAGGTGTTTTAAACATGAAATCAAAGTTATCTAAATAATTAATTTCATCGATAAATAATGATTCAGAAGCATGCAAACATAGGAAATGAAAGATGATTTCAGTAAGAAAGACATTTAAAAAAAGAAATGTGAATGTGTTTTAGAATCTATGCTAAATGTTTATTTAAAATGGAGATAACACTAACATGTAATATCTAAAACTTATAAATAATACTACAACTAAACTAATGAATGATGTCACTTTGCAAGAAAAGTTATCTCATATCGTGCTCGAGAAGAATTCAAGAAACCACCAACTAAGAATTCAAACTTGATCTTATCAAAGGAAGAAAGAGTTGTGTTATGATATATATACAATATAATTTTGAATAAACCAAGAGAAAGAGTGAGTTAGGGATGACCATGAGATGTGAGGGCCAATCCAAGTTCATAAATCAAGTGCAAGGCCAACTGATGCAGCACATGAGCCAATACAATAAGAGTAAGAATAACTGAGCAACAAGTGAGTCAATCTAGTTTAAATAATTAGTGAATCAATAAATTCCAAAGGGGGACTTTCAATAGAGATGAATAATCATGTGGTGTGTATAAGAGAGATCTCAAGAGAAATGAAGAGCTATATGGTTATCTATAAGAGCTCAAGAGAGAAGAAGAGCTATAAAGCAGTCAAGAGGTTGCCAAGAGATGGCCAAGAGTTCAAGAAGAGATCAATAAAGATTAAGAGCTATCAAGAATAAAAAATCATCTAGAAGAAGGGTTGAAAGGAAAGTTTGGACCTGATATAGGGCTCCCCAAAGTTATATTCACAAAAAAAAATGACTATTTTTTGCCATTATGAAATGGATTAGAGTTGAAATGGATGATTGTGAGTAAGTTGTCACATGGGTTGTGGGTAGGTAAGAAAATGATCATCCTGGGCTATAAATGTGTTTACAATGTCCAAACAAGAGTTGGAAAGGTTACATAGGGTGTGATAATGTCTATAAGGGCTCGGGGTAGTGTAAGAAGGCCAAACACTCTACGAAGGGTTATTTTGGATCAAAATGGTCTCTCGGTGACTAGGTGGTGAGCATGATAAGCATATGTAAAATCATAGCGAGGATTAGGGTGAGAGGAATCAAGATAAAAAAAACCACTAAAGAAATTATCCTATAAAGGAGCATGACTATGATACCCATTGGTGTGGGGTTTCTACAAAGGGGTGCGTTGCTTGTGGAGGCCAACTTTTGAAATTTTGGAAAAAACCTAAAAAACTCAAAAAATAGAGAGAAAGTGTTTCCAATAAAAAGAGAAAGTATATCAAAATACTCCCATCCTCTCACAAGCTCGAGGAACAACTCTCCCATAGAAAATATTTCGTAAAGTTTGAAAACTCCATTTTTTTTATTTTATTACAGATCTTGTAGAAACTAGAACTAATTGTGCAATTTTTTAATTTTAAAAAAAAACCTTTAAAACTTGTAAATTTTTTGGTATTGGTGTTTTTTGGTCTAAAAATGGCCAAATTTAATAGGAATTCCTTGGAAACCCTAGAATCCCTAAATGATATTAAGTGCAAATCTTTAATAGATTGTAAAAAACAAACCATGGCTTCTCCAAACTTTATTTGTTTTTTGAAATTTTACAAAATTTGTAAAGCTCTATAAAATAAAAAAATGCCCCCCCTCCCATTTTTTATTTTTTGGTAGAAATGCCAAAAACATGCCCTAAATCACTAGATTTAGCCCTAAAACTATAAATATAATTTTTTTCCCAAAACCCACATCAAAAAGCAGGTTTCCCTTACATTTTGAAACCCTATAAGCTACAAAAATATATATGGACCTCTCAAAACTAAAAAAATATACATTTCAACTTGTATCATAGTAAAAAAAAGTGATAAAAATTGGCTTTGATACCATGTGGTAATAATCTGAAGGCTCAAAGGGTTGAACTATATTCAAAGTTTGCCAAAATATCTTTTACAATTAATTCAAATAATGGACGCATAGAGGAAAGAAAATATGTAGGAAAACAAATAATTGTATAAATTAAATAAATGAATATATAAAAGGGGATGTGAGATCTCAAGCTCAAACCTACTCTCAAAAGCAAGATAACAACCTCTCATGGCTTCTACAACCTCCTCTCATGGAAATTTATCTTTAAGTTAATCTCCCATAGAATACTCACATATAAGAGGAACATTAATAGAAAAGCTAAGGTATCCATCCCTTTTTATGATTGGATGAGCGAATGGTGCGATTATATTGGCTAGAGTAAGTGGTGCATTCCTATTGGCCCATGAAAACATGCCTTTTCCTAATCTGAAAAAAGGTAAAATAGGAAAACAAGAGCTTTAGATTATATCAAAAAACTTAAGTAAACTAAAACCTAGGTGTGATGGAACATCTACACCAATAGCATAGAGTGTTGTTTTCCAAACTTCTTCTAGAATATGGGCCTAATAATAATAGAGGGATTACACATGGTCCTTAATGACTCTCCTATTTTAAAAGGTTTTACAAGATATTTTGAGTTAATTAGGATTTCAAGGAAGGAGATTAATTTCTTATAGATTTATATGAAAATCTATACAATTGGGTGAGGTTTTTGAAGCACAAGACCATAGGAACATGACCATCAAATTTATTTCATAAAATATTATGATTACTAGGAATGTATTGGTTCAATTTTGGGAGTGTTAGGGAAGGAGTATGTTTTTGGTAAGAATTGAAAAGTTCTATGTTCCCCACAAATTTTATGGTTACGCCTTATTGTTCATATTTATTTTCTATTATTTTTATCTTCCAACTATCTATAGATTTGCAACAATTGAATATTATTCTAATAACCTCTTCTTTACATATTTAAATTATTATAAAATATTTCTTATTACAATTAAGTTTGATTTTTAATATTTAATTAAGATAAATCTAATTATATTTTATCAAACTTTATTTATTATGTAAGACCACTTTCTTACAAAACATAAAGATATATGCATTGCATTATGTGAAAAATAAATTTTTTAAAGAAATAAAAACATTATGAACCATTGAAGTTCATATATTTGATATAAAAATAAATTACAAACTAATATGTCTAATGTGAGGAACATATATAAGATCACTAAGAGATTATACCTCTCCCTTTGTCAGGGGAACAATGAAATATTTATATTTATGGTTTGATTTTATTTTTCAATGGTAATAATAAGTTTTAGGCTACCTAAGACGAACATGTAATGGATCATTAGTGGACCAAGGAATTATATCTCACCTCTTACATATTGAACCATAAAACATGGTGCATTTGTATATTTAGTATACATATAGACTTTTTTTTAATTTTTTGGTAAGCTATTATGTCATATTGTAGTTATATTCCATGTAGTGATGTTAATTTATATATTAATATGTATAGTAGATACATCAATTAAACAAAATAGATACCCTTTTAAGTTTATTTGACTATCACTAAAGTTATGTGAAAAAATAATCAATAATACTTGGTATTCACAGTGTATATATTTTTTGCATAACATAAAACTTGATATCAATCATCTTCCCCCTAACATCTTATCCGTTAATACTCTTCACATGTTAATAGTCATAAATAAATTAGGGATGAGATACACAAACCCTAAATAAAATTAATTTGGTTTGAACCAACATAATAATTTCCAACTAAAATGTACCATTATTTTGAGTATTATCTCCAAAATGAAGATGGATACATTATTCCTTCCATGTATATTAGGCTCACATTTGGTTTGTAATTTCCCTCGATGAAATTCCAAGTTTAATCTCATCATCTTCACATGTAGTTTGAGCACAACATTCTTAGACACCACTATATTTGTATGCTTTACAACAAAGAGCCAAAATTAGAGGAACACTTTATATTTTGATGTTTAGTGTACTATGAGGTCTGCAACATGGTTTATTATTTTCTTAAGAGAAACTCAAGGTTCATTATGAAATCTTATTCATTATAAAGACCATAAGTGTGTAGTGTTATTCATTATAAAGATGACCCAACATAAACATGGCTTCCTCAAAAGTCATTGGGATAATTTGATGTAGAAAATATAGGTCGATCTTCCGAAGGTCATAACTTTTGACCCATAGATCCGTTTGAGCTATTACATGAGCCAAAACGACCGTCTCAACAAGTTATATGTTGTTCTAATCCTCTCTATCCGCTTAGAGTTGATTTTGATATTTTTTGGAGGCCATACGCGATCATCTAAGGGTCCAAAATTAACGTTTAATGATTTTTTTAGGAATTTTCTATTTTTAGAAATTGTGTATTTTTAGAACCGGACATCAACTTCAATTGAATTTCATCTGATAGGCTAGTTATATCATTTAAGTTATTTTGAGAAATTTTTTTAGATCCGCGCACCCTTGCATGCAAAACTTACTATAAATAGTGACTGCTAAAAATAGACGTTTTTGTTTAGATTTTAGTTTTTTTGAATTTTTACATGTCAACTCTAAATTCTGAGTTGAGGCTTATTTTAAGCATAGTTTGAGTTTGTAATTATTTTAAGTCATTCAATACGAATCAATTATGAGTATTGTTTCAAGATCTTGGCCTATTGGTAATTTATTTTTCTTGATAGTTTTCAGGTTCATTATCATCTTTTGTTTCAACCTAAGGATTCTTTCTTTTAACATTTTACTTAATATCAAAGGTGTAAATGGGGTCATCACTCTGCTCAACAATCACGATCTATGAAACGTGGGATCTTAATAACTTATCTCCTTGCAAAATTTTTGCTCCTTGTCTCTTATTAGTCTCAAAGGGATTACTATAGACACCATTTGATTTTAACCTTCAATTAAATCATGTGTTGTCTACCAATCAAATAACATTATTTTGTGTGCATTGAAATTTTAAAACATATTTAATAGTTAACTTGCATATTTTTTAACAAAACTTATTAAAAAAATTATTTATCTATGCACTAATTGGTAGAAGTTTTGGGGTGTTATTTTCTAGTCCAAAAATAGTTGACATCATGAACAATGACAATAATAAATACTAAATCGATTAAAAATGCTCTATTTAGAAAAAATACAAATAAATATGCATTGTGCATTATGGAAACATAGTCATGCTTGTATCTGAGATGTGTTTTTGATGCACAAAAAATATATGAAATAACTTTTATCAATATTTATAGTAACTTTAGGTACTTGATTTTCCTTCCAACAACTCAGTTTAGTGAATAGTTTCTTTCATAGGTCTTGTTTTTGTGTGATGTAAATAGACAAGAGGTCTAGAGTCTCTATATTCTATTGTGATATGGTTTTGCATAACATGGCAAGAGAAGTTTATGGGATACAACATTCAAACTAGAGAATTAGCTTTTTAGGCAAGTAAGATAAAGAATTTAATCTTGAAGCACTAAACATAACTTGTAAGGATTTGAACTAAGCAATACCAATGGACAAAGAAAAGTCTTTACAAGAGATTGATAAAAAAAAACCACAACGATTTAAGTAAATTTTAACTTCTGATGTGGGAAGAGAAGATGAAGTTTTATATGGCCATGAAGTTAAGTATAATTTGATGAATTCTAGAATAGTCCATGGTTTTAAACCACAAAGTTGCATAAGTCATGTTTTAGAACCATGCACTACTTTTTGGGGAAACATCCAAGGAAGTGAAATATCATCACTCCATCCCATAGGAGGGTATGAACTTTGCAAGCTACCAGGAGCCTCTATGATTTTTTGTAAATTACAAGTATAAAAAATATACAATTATCAATAAATGTGATGGAATGAAGATGAAGCAATGTTTGAATGTGTTCAAGAATAATGAAGCAACATAGAGCCAACAAATGACTCGTATTATTATGGAAAGCAACCATAAGAAGTAGATGAACCAACATCTCAATGCCTTGAAATCTCTCGTGCTTGCCTCATTCATTAAGAGGGTAATTAAGTTAAGTAACTAAGCTTCTTCTCCTTGATAATTAGGTAGTAACTGTATCTCAATCATAGAAGGTTGTAATCCAATAGTGAACTCAAAATGTCCTAATTAAAAGCTTATGCATTCATTCCATAAACTATTCAACAAAAATCAAGATTTTGTTTTGAATATGCTCACATATATCAACATAAACTAATTATAACATATTCTTATTGGGTGTTTACTCAAGGAGATCAAACATTTATCATTAGAGGTGCTATTGAATTCTTGAAAGAGACTAAACATGTTTTATGGCTTCAGGGTCATAAAATTAGCAAGAGGCAAGGCAACAATGAAGGATTATGCTTGTCTTTTATTATTTTTAGCATTGATAATGTCTTCTTTTAACCTACATCATATTATTCCAAATTAACTCAAGATAATAATAACAAGTATTTGGATTAGACGGATAATGAAGTTATCACATATAATAGGTTTGTAGTCACAAATGTAAAGGTTACCTTGGTGGAAACTCATGTAGTCCTTAAATTTTTTTCTCGAATGAGACCATGACATCTTTTGTAGACCATATAAATTGCAACTGCTAAGCTCGACAATGATCAATCTTCATGCAGGTCCTCTTCTTATGCAAGCAAATTATAGCTATTGTTAACACTAAAATAATGATATTATTTTATTTCGAAGAAAAATAATATGAAGAAAATTTTGGGGATAAAGCAAGAATCGAGTCCTCCAGTTTCTAGCACCAAGATTTAAGGAAAAACTTTCCTTACATTTGTAAACCTAAAGAAATTACTAATATGTTTCAACAATGTGGAATTGTACTTTTATTAAAGTGTTTACAATATGCACTTTGAAATAGGCCAATAGAGCACTCAAAAAGTTTAATGAATGTGTAAGTACTATTTTTTTGGGTTCATGTTTATTTTTATTTTTATGTGATAGTACTATGTTAACAATAATTTAGTTTATACCTAGTATTTTAAGCTAACCTTGTCTATCATTTTCTTTTTTTTAAATGAATGCCTCTTTAAAGGACATGTCAAATGCAAAATTTTAATACAAATATTCATATTGCGATTGTTTGTTTTCTTAAACATGATCAATTTTTTAATTTATTTATTTTATAATATTTATACAATCCTAATTTTGAAATTTTACAATCCCCAAACCCATCATTCGATCCATATTGATGATAATATTTTATTATAGGTCATGAAAACTTTAATGACACCTCCTCCTAGAGCTAAATTCCTTATTCTCTATAGTTAAAATCCTCATTGAAAAAAGATTTGTCCTCATTGTTTACTAGAACTGCTCAAGTTACCCTCTGAAAGCACTGACATTTTTTCTTTCCACAGTACTTAACAATTAAAAAATACCCTATTTTTATATATGATACAAGGAATGATTACACAACTCAATCTACAATGATTGGTTTGCCACCCAACAAGTAAAAAAAAAAGCATTTGAACACAATATAAGATTAAAGATTTAATATTCTTATATTTCTTACAAGGGCTTTCCCTACATAGTTTATGCGATTGATTTATACAAGAAAAGAAACAAAGCTCTACTTATTGAATAGTTATATGATTAAAAAGAATGTATAGAACATTTTGTGTTGATTTTTTTTTTTTTAAGATCATTGATAACATCTCAAGTTTTAGTCAGATGGTAAACTAGTCAATCAAAGATACTATTGACCAGTTTTTCTCTAATTACATGGTAGTGGGCCAACATCAGACTATGCACAACAATGAGCTAGTCAATTTGAAATATAGTAAATTCAAATACTCTCTCCATAATAAATATCTTTAAACTCTAACCCTATAGGGACTTGGTGCATGATGCCCTTATTAGTCCCAAAGGGTAACTAAAGCATTCAATTTGCTTTAACCTCTGATTAAGATTTTCATCCTCCACCAATAAAAATTTATTATTATTTGTGCATTAGAAAATTTACAGGTTTTAAATAGTCAACTTGCATATTTGTTAACAAAAAATATTAAAAAAGCCTTAGAATTTTGATTGGTTAACATTGTATACATGTTATTAAAGAGCAAAGTATTGACATCATGCATAATGTATGGAAATAAATGCTTGTGAGTGCACACTACTCAAAAAATTTCATTAAACATTATTAGAATTAAAAATATTTTTTCATTTCATATTTTTTGAGAAAAAATATGACAAGTGGGAATCTCCCACATAATATAACTAGTGTTGATGCAGGAAATGCTTCTTTAACTATGGTTTATGGAGGAAAAACTACTATAAAATCAATAGGGGAAATTTATATAACATGTTCTAGTTCCAAAACAAGTTATAATGACAGACTTGTCTATTCACATAGCCATAATAGTGTAGTTTCAAGTCTACAACATATTAATAGTAGCAATACTTAGTACCTGATCCAAATTCACTATCATAGCCCATGCCTACTATTGGAGCAATTAAAATGTTCAATGAAAATGAAAACAAATGATTTGGTAATCAACGTGCCTAGTTCTATCACCTCTAGCACTTTCAATAAAGAGCTTTTGCAATCTCTAATTAAGAAGTAGATGATATTCAATATTGAAACTAGTCTGCAAGGAATCATTCCCTAAAGATATATGTATATTTATGACCAGGCATCAAGAGAGATTAATTCCAAAATCAATTGTGAAACAACTAACATTTGAACATGTAGAACAAGCCCTCATGAATAAAATACTTTTATTCATTTCAAAAGTAGCAATTCATAGGATACATATGATAGGATTGATTTCTTGTTCTGGTTTTGAATGTGTAGTACATTGCTAAAGAAAATATTGAATACCCATTTATAAAAAATATATTAAATTTAATTATGGTGCATTGAGAATACTCAGCACAAATGTGCAACAAAAAATTAAATCAATGAAATTTTGGTAGATATTTTAATTTTTTAGTTCGTTTAATCCTTATAATATTTTATTTAGGTTTTGGAAAGGAACTGCTTCACTTTTAAACTTTAAAATGTTTTACTTTGAGATATTCAATAACTACGAAAAAATCTTTATGCAAAATCCATAAAATACTAGGGTTTTTGTGACTAGTCTATTTGTGTACCACATTTTATTTCCTAATATGATAACCACTAGTTACACGATCAACCTTTCATTTCATGCTGACAACATCAGAACTAGAATTTGTCTCACTGATCACCAATGCTCCTACATGCTCGCATATATTGTGTTTCGACAGGCAAATGCAATCCCCATAAATATGAACCTTGTGTACAGAGCAAAATATATTTGTTCTCTGTGAAACACAATCCAAAAAAAACATCATTAAAATTCAAACCATTGTCCCCCTTCAATAGGTTGTGGTTCAATCCATTTAGGAGTCAAATTGGTTGTTATTACTTGAAATTAACAACATCTAAAAAAATAGTGTTTGCGTACTTCTTCATTATATAAGACATTACAACCTCAAGTATGATATAATATAGAAAAGGTTGCGTCTAGATAGATATAAATTATGTCCTCTTCAATCATGTTAAATTTCAAAATATTATTGCATCTATATGTAGAAAAAGGAAAAAAGCAAACAAAATTTACATCCATATTGATAAGTGTAATGAATTATTGATGCAAGGTGCCAATGTTTTGAAGGTTTCCCCCAACCTTCAGCCAATACAGTTTTAGGAACCACTCAACAAATTATTCCCAAGTTCCTTCACAACTAAAAAGTTAGCAATGTGCAAATAAATTTGATCCTTCCAGTAATGTACGTATTGTAACAAAACTGACAACACATAATTTAATTTACATGAAGAATGGAGTGAAGAAATCAACATGCTAATTTGGGATCAGGGCATCCACCGATAGTCTTCTGTGTTGTCCATATAATTACTCTCTGCTCTTTCTGCTTGGATTATTGAACTTCCAACCAGTGAAGGCTCCATGTTTGTTGACCAACCAAGATTTATATCCAATTCCTCCATTGAGACCTTAACTACATCAGTACTAATACCAATATATGTTACATATCTACTCAAGTTTTACACTTCAACTATAATTGTAGCCATGCTTATTGAATTAGCCATAAAAACCCAAAATGGGTAGGATAGAACAACAAGTGGAGCACCAATAATTGGTGTTGCTTGCCCACTTCTTCCAAGAGAATTTTCTTCAGTGCCAAACAACCTTGTCTTGAAACATATTGTAAAGTCCTCACAATTGTTATGAAATATATGGTAGTTTCCAAATCATTTTGAAGTAAGTACATTGCATGGTGAAATTTGAGTGAAGCTCTAAATAACTTTTCTTTATTGATATGGTGAATTGCAACCCAAGTGTCATTGTGTAGCTATCCCGGTGTAGATGTTTTATGTAGTCTCACCACATGTAGCTTACTGAGGGTGACCTGGTATTTGATGGAACACTAAAAATTGATGCAGCTGATGTTATTTTCCTTTTTTTATAAATGAAGATTTTGATTGATTGAAAAGTAAATTGATTTGTAAGTATAAATTATTCAACGAAAATATGAAAACACTAAAATTATTGAGTATCTTAAATTTAATTTTATTAATATTTTTTATTTTTATTTTTTCAAATATTTATATTTATATTTTGATCTATGAAATAGTACAAACATGTTTGGACTTTTCATAATAATTTCTATTATTAATACCTTGAAGCTATATACTACTAGTCAGATCTACCATGTAATTTAATTCTAGCCATCAGTGTAAATAACACAATATATATTCTACATTTTGATACAAATAAGAAGTTGTGTCTAAAAGGCTACTATAAAAACCATGTGTATATCTCAAAGAGAGACCTATTTGCATTTAATTGAGCTTATACCATTAATTTTTTAGGGTATCCGAAATTGGATCACTATTCATAAGTTCCCTTTTTTAACCCAATTATTGTTTTTTCCTTTCCCATCTTTCTATTGAGATGATGTGGATGGGAGTGACTTCAAAAATCCTCATTTTATTAGGTTTTAAACCTTTTTCTCCCTCTTCTGATTTTTTATATAAGATAAAGATGATGATGATGTAATTGTTTATGAAGTATTTTTAATTTGTTTTTTCCTTTGTTTTTGATAAGATTTTTGATTGAGAATCTTATAATTTTAAAGATATTATTATTTTTATTTGTGTTTTAGATTTTATATAAGGGATTATAATTGGTAAGTAGGCGTACATTTCAAATGAGTATTTTTTCAGCAAAGTAGTGATAATTAATAGCATCCAATCTTTCAAAATCATATAAAGAATGACCCTAATTTTATTTATTTAACTCTTCGTATCATATATTTAGAGGGATTTGTACCTTAGTAGATCATATAACAAACCATCATCCTCTCCAATTAAACTACAACCTTTTTAATATTTTGACAAAATTTGATTTTAACATTCCTTCATAAATATTAAACTAAATGAGATAAAAATTCTAAGCTATAAAAAAGGAAATCCATATCATTTTATAAGATGAGTTTTCTTCAAATAAATTTCATGCTATGTTGTCCTAAGGACCTTTAATTCTATGTTATTTGTGGTGGAATTTGATGACTAAATCCCCGCTACTCACTATTTCTTGAGATGCATGCATCATAAGACGTCTAAAATAATTGACAAAATGCCTACCCATGAGATAAATAATGGCAAAATTTACTTTCAAACATATTTGCCCAGACAATAAAACATATTTCATCTTATTTTCATAATCAATACTCACCAAAAAACACCTTGCTATCATTGTCAAGCCACAAAAAAAAAGCAACTGGTCCTCAACAATAAGCTATGCCATTGGTTCAACCACTAAACATCAAGGTGATTCATCCCCCATAGTATTAATACAACAAAAAAGCCTTTGCAGGTCTTGTTAGGTGTGAAGTCACTATTCATTGATTATTATTCACATTCACTATTCCTGGTCATTATTCATGGTGATGTGGCATGCAGGTGATGTGGCATGTAGGTGATGTGGCATGTGATGTGAAATGCAAGTGATGTGACATGTAGGTGATGTGGATGATTGGTGATGTGGCAAGGTTCATGGAGGGTCTCTCACATCTTATCAGTGTTGATGTGATGGGAGTGAGGCATAACACTCCACCAAGGCACATGGTTTTGTCCTTAGTAGTCACATGAGGTTTATCTTGTGGCATGATTACTCAAGGGTTAGGTATGGTATTGGGGTTTTTTATCAACTTTTCCTTAAGGCACTAAAGTGTCTAGTTCCCAACAAGCTAATGCACTAGCATTTCACGTAAGATTGAACTCTTGCATGCTTACCTGAAGCATGTAGTAAGGAATCGATTCCTGTGGGTTATGTTGCACAGTAACACACTTGTCAAATAATAATGTTTATTCATATAACTAATTACTAATTACATAGAAAATAAAATACACGACTGTGGATATTGTTTTAATTATGTAAACAAACATGATTATTAAGATAACTACCATGAGACTCAAAGTGTTTATTACATGAATTCATAAAATGAAGATTCCCTTCATTATAGTCAAATACAAATCACATCTTTCATAATAACTATATTGATAATTCAATGTTGTAGCTTAACTATAACATGTAGCATAACAAAAGAACTAATAGTAACTTCTATGATTTTGCTATTACCATAATCAATCGTTATATAATACTAATGTTCATCCAACCTTACACATCTCTACACAAGTGTATTTATACTTATTTCCCCAACCAAGTTGTTACAATACTTATGACACTTAGGTGACTAACCAACGATCTTGGGCCTTAACACCTCTATATTCTTGTTCGGTGTTAGATCCTTATTACCAAATGTCCTCCTTTATACAGGCTTGTGCAAAACTCATGTATGATTAAAGTTTATTTTATCCTTGATAATCATTCCTCAACCATTTTTTGCTTCCCTCGCAATCCCCAAGTCTTTTGATGATATACCAAGTCCTTCGCTCTCAAGTCCTTTGTTTGTTATGCCTCTTCTTTGAGTGGGTCTTCTCGCACCATGATATTTCATGCCATTATCTTCCCGCACCAAGCTGGTTCTACGCCATGGTCTTCCCATGTCTTGCTAGTTCCATGCCATGGGATTCCTACACCATGCTCCTCCCACACTAGTTGGCTCTGCATCAAAATCCAAAATACTTAGTCAAAATTTGGGGTCCAACATATGGGTCAAATTTCTAAGGGACCCTATGGTTCACATGTGTGAAGAAAGTCAAAAGGTGATTGCAACACCTTTTGGACTTTAGTGTGCACATGGGAGGAAGAAGATAAGAGTTTGTTGTTGTTGATTATCCTCACATGTGGAGTGGGGGATAATGTTTAGAGTCACATTGAAGTGGCTTGGATATTGTCTAAAGTGGATGGTCTACTTTGTTGACCCTTTCACATGAAGACAAATATTTTACTATTGATCACTAGTGCCCATGGAGTGTGGCAAATTTATTGGGCCACCATGATGTTTCTCTCTCCCTTTCGCCGGCCCCCTCCCCCCGTCCCTTTCTATTATAATGTTATAAATGCATGAGTTCTCCATTGTATTTGATCATCACTTTGGGGGTTCATCCTCATGTTTCCTCTTGAGGATCCATGCAAGCTTAGACTTGCATGTATGGAGGTTAGAGCCTGGAGGTTATGTCAACTTGGCTCACCTGAATGTTTTGGTTTTAAGCATTTAGTGCTTTATTTGTTAGCACTGAAAGGAGTTAATAGAGGAGCTATTGTAAGAGAGGAGTTGCTGATGTTAATTAAAGTCTAGAAGTTGCCATTTGCCCCATGGTTTTTCCTTGCACATGTTAAGGTTTTCATGTATATCTTATGTAATGTGTTCCCTCTTGTCTATTATTTTGTAGCTTATTTTTATTTCGCATTCTTTACTTACACTACAGGATATATTTTTTCTAATATCTAGTATCAAATCCCTGGTGAAAAACTCTTGTTTGAGTGTTTTCTATTGAAGGGATGTTTTGTGCAAGTGGGAGTTACTATGACAGGAGGAGAGACCAAGTTCAAGATGTGAAGAAAAAAAAATTATGGCAAGAGGTTCTCTTTGTGGAGCTATGGAGGATCTCTTGGTGAAGATTTTGTTCTCTTCAATGTTGCTAAGGAGAAGACTATCGATGAATGGAGGAGAAGCTGAAAAAGCTTTGCCAAACAATCAACAATCATAGTGTTCCTAAAGAAGAAGCAATTATACAGCTTGAGGATCAAGCTGGTCTCCATTAGTCTAGGCTAGTGTTCTTGAAGCAGAAGCAACGATTGATTGGTCCAATGAACTTGTGCCATGTTTAGACATAGTTGGTAGCTAAAAGCTACATGAAGAAGTCAAGTAGTGACTTCTATGAGATCTTCTGACTACTATCAAGAGTGTTGCTAGCATGTGTTGTTGTTCAAGAAAAGGAGCAGTTTTGATTCCTACATGGTGATCTCTTTGTGAAGAGATGGTTGAGCTTGAGGACTAAAGGTTAAGGCAAAGAGTTTCTAGTTTGTAGATTGAATAAATCACTGTACAGGTTGGTGTAGATGTCACACTTGTAGTTAAGAACTTTAGTACCTTCATGGAGAGTTAAGGTTTAGTAAAGCTTCTTGCTATGTGTTGATGACATGTTGGATGCAAGCCTCAACATAATCATTATTGTGATGGCACAATTAGCTAGGACACATACAATGAAGGTGGTGTGGAGGAGCAAGCCAAGGATGGAGATGCATAAGGATGAGAAAATAAGGAAGTACCCCACTTCTTGCATTTTAAGTTGTCTTCCCAAGAGTGTCCTAGAGGAGGAGACATTTTGTTGTCTTGTGTATTGGATTCATCAAGAGTAGGAAGCCTCATCAAATCCATGGTGTGCACTAGACTAGATACTTCCAAGCAGTGGGAGTTATGAGCTGGTTCATGGCAGAATCCTAGATGGAGGATTGGTTTATAAAGAAGTGAAGAATCACTTTAGGTGCTGTATTTTGTTATAGAGGAGCAAATGTTGAAAAAACCAGTTAGGGTAGAGAAGTTTTAGTACTGCAACAAAAATTTTATTGGATTTATGTTAGGGCAACATTGGGCATAGTTAGATAGCTAGATGGAAGAATACTCATGTGGGAGTATGTTAGGTGTGAAGTCACTATTCATGGATTACTATTCACAATCACTATTCATAGTGACCGTGGGTGATGTGGCATGCAGGTGATGTGGCATGTAAATGATGTGTCATGCAAGTGATGTTGTTGATTGGTGATGTGGTAGGGCCCATGGAGGGTCTCTCACATGTGTTCAGGTTGATGTGATGGGAGTGGGGCGTAACACTCAACCAAGGCACATGGGTTTGTCCTTGGTAGTCACATAAGGTTTATATTATGGTATAATTAGTCAAGGGTTAGGTATGGGTCAAATTTCTAAGGGACCCCATAGTTCACATGTGTGGAGAAAGTCAAAAGGTGATTGCAACACCTTTTGAACTTTGGTGTGCACGTGGGAAGAAGAAGACAAGAGTTTATTGTTGCTTATAATCCTCGCATGTGGAGTGGGGGATAATGTTTGGAGTCACATGAAAGTGGCTTGGATCTTGTTTAAAGTGGATGGTCTACTTTGTTGACCCTTGCACATGAAGACATACATTTTAATATTGATTAGTAGTGCCCACATGGAGTGTGGTAAATTTGTTAGGCCACCATGATGTTTCTCTCCTCCCCCCCCTCTCTATTGTAGTGTTATAAATACATGAGTTCTCTATTGTATTTGATCATCTCTTTGGGGGGTCGTCCTCATGTTTCCTCTTGAGGATCCATGGGACTTGCATGTATGGAGGTTAGAGTTTAGAGGTTGTGTCAGTTTGGCTCACTTGAATGTTTTGGTTGTAAGCATTGAGAGTTTTGTTTTTAGCACTGAAAGGAGTTGCTGTTATAAAAGAGGAGTTGTTAATGTTAATTGAAGTCTAAAATTTGGGATTTACCCCATGGTTTTTCCTTGCACATTGTAAGGTTTCCATGCATATCTTGTATAATGTATTCCCTCTTGTCTATTCTTTTGTAGCTTATTTTTATTCCGCATTATTTACTTGTATTGTAGGATATATTTTTCCTAACAAGTCTCAAACACGATAAAAAAATGACAAAATCCATGATCGTAGCGACACATTGTCTATTTTTCACTCCTTCATGATGGCAGTAATGTGATTTGATCTCGCGACTAATGAACTAATTTCTACATAGGCACAACATAATACAATACACTCACCATTATGAAGCAAAAGGAACAAAAAAGCCCTCAAATAACAAGTCGAAGCGTCTCTATATTCAATGACATGGCACGTGTCTTGGCATGCATCTAACGTGTCATTGCCTACAGTTTTATAGTTTTAATTTAAACAATTCAATTCTACGAATCATCTACATATGTAATTTCAAATAAACAATACACCAATAAAAAATGTTCATTTAATTTACACATGGTCAAGGTTACTTGACTTCCAAAGTTTAATTTACAAATATGAGTATTTGGCCTATTACATTTAAGAGATATCTTAATTAAAAATTGATTAAATTCATATTTCAAAAATATGTTAAGCTAATTGTTTTTTTGGCTTATAAATTATATTAAAAAAATATAATATTTTTTATAATATAATTTAAACTCATCGATTTTTACAAAAATATAATAACTTGAACTACAATACTTAAGAATAATGTGGATAAGTTATAATGGTAGAATCAATCAAATACAATATAAAGGTAGACATGATAAAATATAAATATAAGTTTTGAAGTTTCAATAGTTTTTTGTTTATTGCAAAAATATAGACAATAGACCTGTGACTTGAATATCATATTACCTTTAATAAATTAAACATAATGCGTCTTCAACTCTTGTCGTCATCACTACTCAAGAAATGCATTACTTGAGCGTTGTTGGTTGAACAACTTATCTTTGAATAAGTTTTTAGTTATACGTATGAACAAATTATAACATCTAAAACTAATCTTAATAATAATTGTTTTAATAAAAAAATTAATCATGTTAAATAAGTTTCTACACTCATTTTTAATATTCTTCAAAGAGGAGGTACTAAAGCCAAAACATGACTCTTGTTTATATTGTTTTGCTATTTTTGATGACGGTGTTATTATACAATTAAAAGTTTAAAGCTCTTTATGGTCCCACAGATGATAATTTTGACGATGTTGCACGGTATTATAATTAGTCGCTATTTGGGTTTTTTATGTTGTTCAGGGTTATTCATTATTCTTATTTAGGTTTATGTTTTTTTTTTTAATTACTCTAGTATTTTACATTAGTATTGTCGCTTCATGTTCTGTTAGTATTGCTCGTATTGTCATTAGTGTGTTAATGCTTCGAATTACAAATAGTCTTATAAGTTGTATCGTCATTAGATATTTTAACGTTTTCAAGTTTTTGCAGTAATGTTGAGAGCAATTATTTAAAATGCTTTTATATAAGCTACAATTGACTAACATTTTTTTCGCATTTTAAGGTAAAAAAACATCACATCAAAACTTGAAAGCATCACATATGAACTATGTCTACCTCGCAAAAACTTACCACATTACGTCTTTATTTTCTTATAAAATATTGTATCTTTTTTTCGTTGCTAATATGATGCAATTTATACTTTCAGATCAATTAAACTTGCTCTTTGTCTCTTTTCTTCGTTTCGAAGAAAAGGAGTAATGACGTGACTGGAACCTATACCTTCCAATTTCTAGTATAATCCTGCCTTTGCGGCTCCTCCTTGTCTCCCAAAGACTCGCCAAGAAACCTTCAACCTCCTCATTCCATCATCCCGGGGCAAGCAAGCAAAGGTACCGATGTGTCCTCATCCCATCACCAAACCCAACCAAATCCACACTCCAAATCCTTTGGAAAAACAACCTAATCCCAAAAGGACAACTCCCAAACAAAAGCTAAATAAAATGACGTCTGCCGGTCCCACGAAAACGACGTGGCGAGAATATTCCTCTGCACGTTCAGACGTGGCGAAAAAACAACCCAAAAATGCCGGTCAAATGCCCTCTCCGCGAATACTCTGTCACTGTCGATGATTGTAATGCTTGGAGCGTTAGCGGGCTCCGCAGATTCTTCGCAGCTTCAAATGTTTCACCGACACCTGTAGAACTGCCGAGTGGGCGTTCAAGACTGCCTTGTTCGGTATTTTGGTTGGTAGGGATCTGTGCTCGGTGCTGCAGAAACCCTATAAAACCGTACCGCCTCAGTCTATAGGACAGTCTTGTGGACTTTTAAGGACATTTTTTTGTATGGAAGGCTGTTCGGAAGAAAACAAAAAACGAAAAATTACGCTCTTTCTTGTGAAACGTATGCTGTGAAAGTTAAGGGGCGGGCAAGCTTTGCATGTCATTTACAGCGAAGGTCCGATGGTGCGCCGCCATGGCTGGCAGCTTCCCGCCCACACTTTTCAGGTCACGCTTTTAACTTTTTTTCTTTTTTTGTCATGCTTTAAATCTTTTTCTCTTCCTGCTTTAGATATTGTTTTTCTTTATTTGGCTTTAATTTGCCATTAAATTTGGGGATCATGTCTATAAAACTGCCAGAAATCTTGCGCTTGCGCAGCTCATGAATTTCGAATTAGGAAATTTGCATTTGTGCCGGCTAATGCTCTCTAAATTCAGTGATTTTTTGGTTTTGTTTTACATGTTTTGATGAACTTGGTAAAAACTTTCCGCGGGTTTAGGTAATGGCTGTCAAATTTGAAGTTCGTTAACACTCTATCTACGGAACCAGTTATGCGCCATTATATTGTTCTCGATTATTATTTTTAGTTGGAACTTTGAGGTAACAGGTCAAACTCCTGCTTTACACGCGCATGCCATGCAGTGCCCTAAGCCTGCTAGGGTTTGAGCATTAGTCATTTACATGGAGATGCCCTGTCTTAACCACTAGACCACAGCCCCACGGACTTTAGTTTTGTATTTATATATCGAGCCCGGATTCAAAAGAATCTTAGTGCAACTGCACTTGTGCTGCATGCGAAGTTTAACTGCCATTTTTTAATTTTTGTGATGTCAAGATAAAATGTTCCTCATTTACTTGCTTGCGCTGGATTCTGATGACTAAAATGTTCTTCATTTACTTGCTCTTTTGCGCTGGATTCTGATGAGTAAATTTGTGATGTGAAGATAAAATGTTCCTCATTTACTTGCTTTTTTGTGCTGGATTCTGATGAGTAGATTTGTTAGGTCAAGCTCCATCTGATTAAACTTTTGATTTTCTGACTTTGATTTATTCAGCAGGCGGCCTGCGTCAAGGTTTTGACTCAAACGAAAAGATGAGGAATTTAGCAACCTGCATTTGTGTTTTTGCGCATTCTTTAATTAAATGAGTAGCACTTTAACAACCTACATTTGTAAGTTTTCCGAATTTTCCTGAGGGCTGTGGTCCAGTGGTAAATTGCAGGGAGTTTACTGGACTGGCACAGGTTGGAGTCATGGCCCAATTCCCCTGGATGGCATCCTTCCCAAATACCGATAACAAAAAGAAGCTAACAATGTACAGACCATTTTTGATTAGGGGTTACGTAACGGATATTCTTGTCCAAAGTTGTCCTTGGTTTATTTCTTGATTATTTTCAATAGAATGCAATGAAAAATAGCCCCAGTAAAAAAAAGAAAACAAAAAAGAGTTATCCAGATTTAATTTTCAAGTAAAATACTAACAAATGTACTGACGGTACCAAGCTTGATTAAATGCTTGTTAATGAATCTACTGGAGGAACGTTGTCCTTTATTTATACCTTGATTATTTTCGGTATCTTCAAATTTAAAGTAGCCCCAAGCAAAACTTGATGTGATGTAATTCTCTCACTTATCTTCCCTTGGAGTGTAGATTATAATGAGCATACTAGCATTCAATCTGATTTCATAACTAATATGTAAGGGAAAAAGTGTTTCTGGTTCAACAAAAAATGGAAAATTAGGGCATTTAGACGAAAGTATTTAGAGTGATTAATAATTAAAATGAATAAGTGGCAATGCCCGTTTAGTTGTTTCTGGTCTAGATCAATGTCCTTGTATTTGCTTCTGGTCTAGAACAAGTTGCACTTAGGGTTACTTCTCTTTAATAAGGGTTGTTTCTGTGCCCTTTATGGTTTCCTCTGTCACTTAGGGTTTCCTCTGATGAGCTACAGAGTTAATGGTTCCTTCTTTGTCACTTAGGGTTTTCTCTGATGAGTTACACAGTTAAAATATTTTATTTTGGCTGACCATTCATGATTAAGCTTAAGGCTAACTGTGATTTTATGTTATGAGTTGTCTCAAGTGGCCAGGGAAACATATTACCATTGATACAAATGAGAAAGAACCTAGAAGACTATCACACATTGTTTATATTCTTGAGTGGTGCATGCATGATGCTTTTGCTCACCTCATTTGGTGGACACACGAAGGGTTTGTAGAATTATTTTCTTTGCATTCTGTCTCCTTGTGCTTGTTTAAGAAGGTTAATTGAAGAAGCAATGTCTGCATGTTTCTATGTAGTCTAGAACACATTGGCTTTTCAGGTTTCGTCGCCTTTAGTGAGTGTTTCCTCTACTTCAGTTAGGGTTTCATCTAAGCAGTTACACAGGTAAATAGCTAATGTGATTTTTCATTATGATCAATTCAAGGTTAATTGTGATCTTATGCTATGAGGTGTTTTAAGTAGCAAGAGCAAAATGTCTTTATTGGTACAAAATAAGATTATGAGTCATACTTGGATGTTGCATGATAATTTATGTTCTTGAGCACCTCAGGCATGGTGGATGCACCAAGGGTTTGCAGAAATATTTAATTTACTTATTGTCTCCACATATTATATTGAGTGTTAAAAAGAAAGTATGTCTACTGGCTGAATGAAGTTCTTATGCTGATGTTGTGAAACTTTTTCTTCTACGAGCTGTCTGATAGCAGTTTTAATCAGCAATGTATTTCAGCAATGGAAGAGTAATGCTTTTATGCAATCCATCAAATTCCTTCAAATTGTTGCTGCATATGGGCAGTTTTTTATTCAAAGGTGTAGGTTCTCCAATTAGATGTCAAATAACTAAAAATCTTGTTCCATTCAAATGCCAGTGGAGAAAATTAATGACTATTTTTCTTGTATATTTATTCATATTTATCTGAAAATGGACATAAATTAACCATCAAGCACATGTTTCTAACTTTCAAATGATATTTTTTATCTATGCAACATAAAAGTGCTGCTGTAACAACTATGCTACAAATTAATTCAAATTTTAGCATACATGTGTGTTTACACACACATGAAGAATAACGAATCCCACAAAGTAAAACAAAATCCCTCAGGTTTTAGGGCATTCACCCATGCCTGTCAATTTTCTACAGGACTTAGTTAACTGCAAGGGACCCTGAATCTCACTGTCAGACAGGCAAAATGAGCATAAAAAATCATATAAAGAACTATTTACATGTATACTCAAATGCTTGTGAAACTGAACCATTTTCTTTTTTTGAAAAATAAAGCACTTAAATGGGCAGTCAAGAATGAAGTGCAATGCATTGCCCAATTTCCAAGGGCTGATGATTCACATTGCTCCTAATGGATTTTCCTCCTATCCAACCCCTGAAGTACTCTTCTCACAATGTATATCCACGCATTCCAATCATACCATACTTTCAAATTCCAAAGGCTGATGATTTGCATTTCCCCTAATGGAGTTACCTCCCATCCAACCCCGTAGGCATTCTCTTTCTCCTGAAGCCCATTCTGCTCCCTATAAGTCTGAAGAGGAGTTGAATGCGAGTCATTATGGCACTGAGATTATTGTTACTGATGAGCTGCTATACTGAAGTATTCTGCATATGATATATCTCTAAACCAATCCATTCACGCTGTTAATTTCCTGGTGTGGGGTAATAGATAGGCCAATAAAGGGGTCCAAACAACCTAAGAAGAGGAAACACTACAATTCTTGTACACAAATCTCCTACCAAAACACAACAAGTTCATAGGTGCATGCACAAAGGAACTACAATCACATGCACAAGTTTTATTGTCACAAATCAGAAATGCACAAGGTTTACTGTCACAAATTAGAATGAGTTGATCTTAACAATCACAAGCTCCAATGCCACAACACAACACCACAAGAGGGTCCTCTCTATGCACGCAATAAATATACATGCAACATCCATTTAATTGTTTAATAAGTGCTTAATGAGTTGAGTAGCTTTAGCAGTCATTGATTTATTGACTTGATGCTGAGAAATAAGTAATGTCTCTGCCAAAAGTATCTGTTAACTTGGAGCTTGCAAATTCGCAAATGACATAACTAAGGATCTATTAACTTAGTGTGTAAGGAATCATTCTTGATCCATCAATTGGAAAGTTATACAAGAAGAAGAGTGACACATCCAAGGACTGTCAACTCTACACATTGAAGGGCCTTTCAAGATTTTTTCTGAACTGAAGCACACCACCAATAATGTAAAGATACCCATAATAACAAAAATGGTAAATACTCATACTCAAAAGATATATGGAGGGTGCCTGTGTACTCGAATATTCTATATCCTCAAAAAAAATACATAGTGTAGGGCTACACCATTCAACAATCCTTTATGAAGGATTCGCTTGGGAATATATCCCAATATGAGAGCCAAACCAAATGTGATATTAAATGTGCAGGCTTCCACAATCATTAACAATAAGAGAACAATCTTTTGAAAAAAATTGTGCATGAAGTTTTGAAATTGGCATTTTGGATCACACCACATGATCCATCATTACAACATCGTCCCGAATGATGGATCATGTGGTGTGGTCCAAAACATCGATTACAAAAATTTCTGCAGTGTTTCCAAAAAGATCATTATTCTTAGAAATAAGATATGTCTATCTCACAACATGCCAATGAAAGCAGGAGTCCCCTAATATAGTCTCGTATTGAATAACATTAGCATCAGGTACCCCTAACTCAGCATTCTCACCATTTACATGTGTTTCCTTGATGTTTGTCATGGTCATCAGGTCCAACCAAACCTCGTGAGGGCCGGTTTGAACCATTTTGAGTCTGTCTTAAGAGGTCTGCTTGATCTGGCCCCTTTTTATTTATTACTTTAAAATTGCAATTGTGAATATTAATTTATTAATATAAACCGGAAAAAAATCGTAGAACTAAAAAGTCTTTAGAAATCCAAAACATTTTGCACATCGATTATTAGGCTTCTGCTTTTGTTCCATCAGTACTCCCTTAGAACAAAGGGATTTTCACGTTCTTTAGCTCTCTCAACTGTCTGTTTGTACTTGGTTGCACTCCATCACTCCTAGGGACTTAATAGACATTTTATCACTGCCCAAAGCATCGAAGGAAGGCCTATGGGATGTATCCTCTCTGGCTACCTGGACTTGGCCGGCTCAATAGTTTCCTCAGCATTTGTGCCTGGACTAGGTTTCATTCTAAGGGGTAGTCTCTCATGCAGAACTTTGGCTGGCTACCTAAGATGGCTAGGAATTTACACCTCAAGATGTCTAAGCTCAGGGATGGCTTACTCTCTATTGCTTAGGTTCAGGGGCAGGTCACACCTCAAGGATTTTCTATATCTAGTCCTACTGCCAACCATTCTAGCTACACAAGACAAGTAAATGTAAGATTCTTTATCTCAATTTCAATGCCGTTAGACCTGCTCTTTACATTGCTCTTAAGCACTTTGCTCAACACTGTTAGATCAATCTCAACATTCTTTATCTCAATCTCCACACTGTTAGCTCAACACTGTAAAAATATATATGGTACTGGGTGGTTGATTTCCCATCTCTTGCTAAACTTGGGCGCCTCATTTGCGAGTTCAAAATGCCATATGAATAGCTACGCTAGCGAGGTAACATTTTCATCCACATGAGATTTACATCCCCTCTTTGTGCCAACTGTTGCCCTTTTAATGCACTTAGATTATGTTCCACCTTTAGTTGTCATTTGGAGCTTGAAACATTCATTCCCTTGAATCAATTAATGGATCATTTTCATCTGTCTTTTTAAGTGCTTTATCTGTCTTTTAAGTGCAGAGTTTTGAGTATACTCAGCCAATTTAATCACCTTTACTTCGGTGCTTGGGATTATCTTTCAAGGTCATATCATTCTTTTTGCCATCGTATTGCATGTCACATTGCCATTTGTATTTTTGTAAATATTTTATTGATGCTAACAAGCAGAGCACTTCATATCTAGTATCTATTTTCCTTATTTGTGGTTTCATATTGTTAATTTATTTGCTGTCTTCTTAAGATTGAATTTAAAAAATATAGCTTCTGTGTTAAAAGGAAATTGCATAATGTTGATCTTTTACTAGAAGTCTTTAATTGAACATAGTAGAGCTTCATCAATTAAATTAGATTTGGAACCAAGAGGAACAAAATGACCTTTCGCAAGAGAACGATTTTAGGGATTGGCTATTTAGGTTCCCTCCATTTCACTTTTAAAAAAAAAAAAATTATTGCTTCCTAAATTAAGTTTTAGATACTCTCTTTTGGTTATTAGAGTTCCTTTTAGCTTCCTGATTATGCATTGTAACACATTGTACTTTTGAGTCCCATGGACATACTTTGGTCATCCGTTGACATCTCTCTCTCTCTCTCTCTCACCATCTGCCATTGTAATGAAATTACTCTACCACTAAAGTAGAGTCACAACAATAGATCACAATATGATTGAAAGAAGACTAGAATATTTGACTATATGTTGAGCCACCTCGAGGGGGCAACCTTCACAACCTTATTATAGAAAAAAATTTCAATATGATGATCTAATACTAACCATTACCTCCTATATATACCCTACTTATGCTATGGAGACTCTCTAAGGGGACCTTATTTACCAATATGAATCTATAGAAATGATCGTATGACTTAATTAAATGTTACGTCAGCGACAAGTCTACATGCATATCCCAATACACCCTATTGGCTAAGGGCGTAGCATGCCCATCCCCTTAAAACTTAAAAGCTCTGTTGCCCTCAACATTGACGATTGTTGGATGCTTCTGTAGGAAAGCTTCATTGTCCCATGTTGAATCTTCATTGGCTAGATTTTTCTAGTTGATTAGATACTTTGTAATCACCTTTTTTCTCATTTAGTGCATGTTTGAAGTATTTCCTCAAATTCCAAAGTGATTCTTCCCTCCTCATTAAGCTCTGGTAACTCTATCTAGGCAGAAACTCTGTCTCATAACCTTCTTCAAACAGGATACGTGAAGTTCGAGTGTATTTTGCCAATTGAAATAACTAATTTTGGTGTTGAGTGTGTTCCCCAATTGCTCGAACCCGTGGTTGTTCTTTCAAGGATGATATGATGGATGGTGGGATGTAACCATAAAATGCTCTTAATGGAGACATCTTGGAAGAAGTATCTGTTTTAGTTGGCAATTCTTTTGTCATATCCCCAAAAACTATTGAGTGCCCATCTACAATTTCCTAATGATCTAGTGGTGTGGGTACCTTTGATTGTTGTGTTTCTAATGAAAATAATTGTGCTGTAGCCCAATCTGCACCCTCCTTAAACATCTTTTGCATCTAATGAGAGCTTACCATCTATAGAGACTTTGCGCTCAAACCTCTTAGTTCAAATTTCTTGCCTTTTGAATGAAATTGCATGAACAGATTTTGGAAGTTCATCTCAATCGTTCTAAAGGTATCGAGTCATTGGACTTCCAAAACAATGTCAGCTCTGCACATGGAGTGGAAAACACAGGGCAATTTAGTAGGTCGTCTTCCATTGACAAGTTTAATATTATGTCATTTTATTGAACAACTATTTGTACTCTTGTTTGCAACCATGACCTGAAATTCTGGTGCTGGGTAAAATAATAGTTCAAGTATGTAGCTAACTTATGGTTGATGAAGTTGTGAGTACTTCTCGAGTCAATCAATATTGTCACTTTCTCCTTTGTCAAGAAACCCACTAATTGTTGTGTTGATCTAGTGGTGTGGGTACCTTTGATTGTTGTGCTTCTAATGAAAATAATTGTGCTATAGCCCAATCTGCACCCTCTTTAAGCATCTTTTGCATCTAATGAGAGGTTACCATCTATGGAGACTTTGCGCTCAACCCTCTTAGTTCAAATTTCCTCCCCTCTGAATGAAACTACATGAGTAGATCTTGGAAGTTCTTCTCAATCGTTCCAAAGGTACTGAGTCATTGGACTTCCAAAACAATGTTGGCTTCGCCCATGAAATGGAAAACACAAGGCAATTTAGTAGGTCATCTTCCATTGGCGAGTTGTCATTTATCTGAACAACTAATTGTACTCCCATCTGTAACCATGACCTAAAATTTTGGAGCTGTGTAAACATAATAGTTCAAGTGTGTAGCTAACTTATGGTTGATGAAGTTGTGAGTACTTCTCGAGTCAATCAATATTGTCACTTTCTCCTTTTTCAAGAAACCCACTAACTTGAGGGTTTGTAGGGTGCTAATTCCCAAAAGTGCATGGCAAGAGATAGTGGGTTGGAGACCTCTTGCCTCCTCTAGGCTTATCAACAATCACTAATGCTTCTTCTTTATACTATTCTTGTGCTATTATCTATGATGCTAGTAAATGCATGTCTACTATAGCCAATAATTTTTCCTCTGCCTTGTGCACCATGATAATAGAATCATATACATTAAGTGGATTAAATGTGTGTACCTCTGTTGATTGTGGTCCTTGAGACTGCCAAGAAATAGGTCATTCAAGTTCTCATATGCAATGATCTCCACTCGCAAAGATAGGTTTTGGAATTGATAAATATCATCTTTGATTGACCTTGTTTGCCTTAGCTTTGCCAATTGGCTGAAGTAATTTTCTGTAACACACTACTACTATAGTGCATTTGCAACCTCTTCCTAAACATTGATTAGGTGACACTGAGAGCCTTCTTTTTTTGAGCACATAGTGATCGATACCAAAGGAATTGTTTAGGTCCTAGATATAAGAATGCCATGGTAACCTTCTGCCCACGTGGAATCTGATGTAAATAAATAAAAATCTCCATTTGGTTGATCTAATTGAGCGGATCCTTTCCATTAAACGTACACATGTCCACCTTCGGTAACATGGTCTGAGGCCCATAATTAATGCTAGCCATGGGATGAGATTGCACAACATTTGGATCAAGACTAGGCTATTCCTTCAATCCACCTTGAGTCAGGTATGAGACTAATATCTTATTGACAGTAGTCATGATAGTAGCTAATTGCATACTGATGGTAGCCATATCTCCTTTCTATTTAGAATGTATTTTGTGCATGTTATCATCCAGAGTGCGCGCTTTGTCATCCAACGAAGAAAACATCGTATTAGAAGTCCCACTTGATCCGAACTTCTACTCTATCTCCTCTTCATTAGGAGTTTTTCCTGATGTGTATGAATTCCTACCTCGCCCTCTAGTTTGCAAACCTCTTATGTTGAGGCTTGATAGTGTAGAATTTGAGTTTCACCTTTAACAAAATTTTGACCAAATGGTTTCAGACTTAAATTGGCCTCAAATCCCAAATTACAAAGAATAGACCCCCTTTATATTTTTGCGAGCTTTCCAAAAATTGTAAAGGAAGCTAAATAATTTTTTGATTGAAAATTGGATTTTAGCTTCTTTGAATAATTCTCTAACTTAAGTAAAAAAACTGCAGAAAAATTTGCAACAGTTTGTGAGATGTAGGCAATTATTCAAAAGTAAGGTTTTGACCACACTTTTGCCAAAATTGAAGCTTTGATGCTATTTGTAATGAAATTACCATACTGCTAAATTAGAACACAACAATAGATCACAATATGATTGAAAGTAGAGAAAAATGTTTGAATATATGACGAACCACTTCGAGGGGGCAACTTCTCAACCTTACAATGAGAACAAAATTCACGATATGATGATCTAATGCTAATCACTACCTCTATATACCCTACTTATGTTATGGAGACTCCCTAGGCCATCCCTACTACCAATACAAAACTATAGAAATGATAATATGACTTAATTAAAGGTTATGTTGGCCTCAAGTCGGCCACACATATCCCAATACACCCTATAGGTTAAGGGTGTAGCAACCATTTGAAAATCTGTCAATATTTTTATTTATGGTAGCCTTTTTTTAAAGCCTCAAGACAATTATTGTTATTGTTTTATTTTTAATGCATGAAAACAAGTTTTGACCAGGTTTGGTCCACTGAAAAACTGTCTCAGGAAAACTATGCTAGGTTTGTCTGAACCTGGTAACTATGTCTTCCAATGTCCTCTTGACCATGGGAATCCATTTGTATGGATTTGATAAGTGGTATGTCTCTGACTTATCTCTTCCAACTATCTTTTTCACATTGTTTTGGGTTTCAAAATCACTCTTAATCTCTTGCAACAAAATCAATGATGCTACTACAGTCCCAAAGTTATTCTTTGAGCACATTTGGACACAATTATGGCTTGTGACTCACTGTCACTTAGGATCAGAACAACCAATTGCTCTACCACCTTTGGCAATCATTTTGGAAATTGCTTGACTTTTAGTTTAGCTTCTCTACAATAGGCACATACCTTAAACATGTGATTGAACCGACAAGCAATGGGTAAGTATCTCTACCTCATGCAACATGGTTATACCCAAGCACCACATGCCTCAATGTGTCAATTGCCACGCCCCACATGTTTGAGATTTGTTATGGTTTTTAGTCCCTTGCAAATGTGAACTTCAATTGCACTCCTTGCTCTTTTCTCACCATCTGAGTAAAAGTTGTAGATCAAAGCTATTGTTTTTGTTGAGGACCTAGCACAATTATATGCCAAATTCAAAGATATTCTCCTCCAAGTACAAGGAAAATTAATGGGATAGGCATCAGGACCATTTGTACTTCAAGGTGGTAGATAGAGAGTCAGGGTAACACACTTTAGACTGCAAAAGATTAAAGAATTAACGATGTCACAGTGTTTTATCTTTTTAATGTTTTAGATGAATTCCCTTAAGCACAATTGATAAAACAAGATGTACTAGGGAGATCTATCATTTAGCATTGTAAAACAGTAATCTCTGATCTGCCTTAGTGGCCTTTACAGTAAACTAGAAAAAGGAAATACTTGAAACAAGCAATAAATTAAAAGAAATAGTGAAAGTCAAGAAATAACCACACCTGAGTAAAATATTGGGATCGGGATTCTGGAACTAGAAATGTGTTGTGCAGGCTTGTAGCTGACTGTGTTTGAAATCTGGAAGTCTCGCTATCAAAGGATAAAATCAACATTGAGCCTCTGTGACCAATGAATATGTCCTTCTGTGCCAAATCTATACTACAATGACTTTTTTATTCTAAATTGTTTTGTGTAGTTTCGCCTTGGACTGTCACGCAATTTTTTATCTTTGCTTCTCCAAATTAATAGGCATAAACTTTTGTTTTGCCTCTCTTTTGATCTGTGACCTAGCCTTCCGCAATGCACAATGAAGAACAACAGAAACAAATTATGGGTCAGGCAACTTCATCAGGAGTTGCAGCTACACATCCCACATGCTATAATTAGACCCCCCATAGTTCTTGTGTAGTGTAAATGAAATATCAAACATTGGCTTGGACCTCCTCCTCCCCAGATGTGAAAATGCAAATACATAAACATTTGCCTAAACCCTCTTTTGATACAAGTTGGTGATGGCACAAGACTTGAAGAAGATGTAGAAACAGTGTAGGCTTAGTGTGCAAGATATATGGCAAGCAATGGTGATGTCCTCTTGATAAAGCTTGATAAAATAGGTTTGAATGACCCAGCTTATAAAAGGTTTGAATGACTCGGTTTATAAAAGGTTTGAATGATTTGGCTTATAAGAAGCTTGAATGTGAAAGCTAGATAATCAAATGACCAAAGGTACCTTTGTACATGTAGGCTCCTTTAAGGCACATCTACACATGGGCCAACCCTACAAGATAGACTAAGGTAACAATCAAAGGACAAGGGACCTGCAAGTTAAGGAAATAGTTTGCTTGAAGGCAATTGAATAGTTAATATGTAGGTTCTCAAACATTTGCATCAAATGGATAGGCTATCATTGGCTAAAAGTGAACAAAAAGACGAGATATGAAGAGGACATATGTCAGGGGATGGTGATACAAGGCCCAACACGAGGGGAAGAGGTACCAAAAATAGCCAAATATGTGTACATGGACCAAGTGTCACAAAACATAGAATAGACATTATGAAAATAGGGCTTGTACCAAAATTAGGTGTTTGCATAATGTCCTTACATTGATGTGCGTATGCGTGTGAATGCATGTGTGCATCAAAGTATAGAGATGAATAATTTAAACACGAATTGACTTACCTAGACAAGGGTGGGGGGATTGAATGATGCTCGAGATAGACTCCATCCATAGTTGTTATAAAGCTGACATACTTGAAAACAATGGCCAATTGGGACAAGTAGTCGATGTTGTATAAATAGCATATTGAATGTAAAACTTGAAATTTTAAAAATCGAAAATTAAAATGATCATAGGACAAATACACATATTTTTATATGAACAATTGCTGCCGTAACTTGAAAAATAAAGCACACTGTTTTGACTATTCTGATTACAACTTATCTGACAAGTGCTAGACATAGCTACAAGGATTTTTGACAACTCAATCGACTTTAATCAAGGAACTAGATATTTTTTCTCCAAACCAGGTGCCAAACTTTTGCTCAAAAACTTTTGCCTCAACTTTTGCTTGAACTTTTTGCTTCAATATTGAAAATTCTTTAATATGTGCCTTGCTTTTGAGGTGAAGGATTGAATAAACCTATGCATGCAATCAGTCGTCACAAAAGAATTAATAACGTATGTAGCTGTTACCATTGTAAAATCGCATAAAACACGTAATATTGTAAAATATTGCATGTAAAGTTCCTAGTAAAATAAATAGGCAACTAGTATGCCATAATAAATAACTTCATGCAAAGCTCGATCCAAAATATATAACTTTAGTGAGTATTAGTGTCATAGCATAGGATAGATATCACCACACAAAGCTCAATGCAAGGGTACAATACCCTTTTTGGCAAAGCAAGACAAAGACAACCGACATGCCCTTGTAGCAAATGTGCCCCTAGTAAGACTAAATATAGAAACAAGTAACACAAGTAGCGTGCCCCCGTAGATGCATGTTATGGAACATGGCAATGTAGGCACGAAGCAAGTATACCGCAATATACGTGCATCATATAGATCATAGCACCAAACATAGTATAGTAATATGCATGATAAGTATCAAGGAAATGAGCATGGTGTATCACAATCAACCACACCCAAATTACTGGCCACACACAAGTGAGTAAGTCAACATGCAAGGACAAGTTTCACAATACATGCCAACAAGAGGATCCTCTATGGGCAAGGACATACAAGCATACATATACACATGTAAGCAAGCAATCACACACAACACACAATGTAGATATCCATGTAACATGCAAGATATGTTGTAATCAATGTAAGTAGCTCAACACGAAAAATGGAAAGCAGGGAAAGATATCACCGTGTAAATTTGTTGTATAGAGATGCCCCCAAGTAAGGGCATTCCACCAAGGTGATAATGCCCTTTAGGGTGTGGGCAAAAGAATAGTTTTGTGGTATTTTAAAGTCCATTATACATAACATGTTAATCTGCATATCACCCACTTGAAGAAATACATGAGAAGCACGTGTGTAAAAACACGAATATGAAAACTTCTAGCATAGGTAGATATGTATCCATAAAAAGCCAATATTTTTTATTTTTTGTATTTTATAATTATTTTTGTCGAATCGCAATTTTCTACAAGAAGATAGATGATGAAAACAAGAAGGCTTAGGGGTGCACACAAGAGAAAATGAGCAAGGTTCACACAATCAAAAAACAGAAGTCAAGGGGCAAAATCAATAGAAAACTGGAATAGGTAGACCTAGGGGCGCAAATAGGAGGAAGAAGTTGGAGGATTCCAAGCAACCTACAACTTCCTACAGAGCCCAATGTATGCTCAGATGAAAGGTTTCGATATATATGTTGTCATCATCGGGAAGCCGATGCAAGTGCTTAGAATGGGATCTACAATCAAACGAGCAAGGGCAAATGCAACATAGAAAGCAACATAAACTAAGTGGCTAGAAGAATGTTGACCAAGAGAAGGTAAGTACCAAGGTGTCAAATCTAGAAGATAGAAGAATGTAATCAAACTCAAAGAAGGAAAACACATTCAAGATACAACACATAAAAGAAAAAAAAATATGTACAACAAGAAGATTATAGTATAACAAGGATGCATTAATGAAGTGCAAGATGTAGGCTAGCATGGCTAACCAATGAATTAGTCTATAATGTTAGGCCTCGGACTATAGGATTCGGATCAGTTGCTTGAACTATCGAAAAAGTAGTCGTGAAATCATTGTCCCAAAGAGGAATATGTCTAGGATGGGCTTAAGGAGTTGTCACATAGCATGCGTAGGAATATGTTGTGTTAGAATAAGTGTTGTAGCGAGAGGTTGCAAATCAATCGTAGGATGTGGATGGCTAGGTGTCGTAGATCTCGAAGGCCCAACTATAGCAATTGAAGCTCTAGGAGCTCTTAGACTATATGATGGTGCCATAGAAGCAAATAAAGTAGGAGCCATATAGGATGGTGCTGGAATAGTAGTAAGGATCACACGAGGGTGGATGATTCACTCCTTTTGGGGTCCATTAGATGGTCACATGTGATCTTTGAGTTTGGATAGGTTGCCCATAAGTTGTGCCGCGCATGGTATGTACTTTGTTATTGTGTACAATCTTGAGACAATGGTGTAGTGTAGAAGGCATCGCTCTCATTTGGTTAAGCCAAGGGAGTCTAAGCAATAGGTTATACGATCATGTATTTGATGATATTAAATAGAACCAAACTAGGAGGGTTCGAAGACCGACTACAACTGGTAGGGTAATACCACCAAGGGGTGTGTGTGCATGACTGTCATAATTGCAAAGTATCATAGTCGTACTAAGTAAATCCAAGAAATGCAAATCATGTGTTGTAATGAAATGAAACAAGCATGTGATGTAATTGTATATTAAAAAGAGATGCTTAGCTTATAATAAAAGATGTATGCGTTGAAGCTCATAGTAAGTAGGTGACAACACTAGCCAATGATATGCGTGCAAGTGGACTCATTAAAGTATAAAATTGTTAACATAGAGGTGTATAACTTGTAGTATTGAGAGGTGATGCATCTGTATCAAATATGTCTTCATCGTCAAATCCAATGCATTGAGATTTGTCATTATAATCAAAAATTTTATCTATAGGAGATGGAATGCTAGGTGACAATGCCTCGGGTTTTGTTGGTTCTTCAATAGATTCATCGCTACTAGGTGTTTGTTTGGCATCCACTTTTGAGATATAACCTTATCCACCTTGGGATGTTATTTTTTAGTTCTTTTATCTTTTGAAATGGAAACAATTTCACCTTGGAAATCAAATGTGATATGATCACAAGTCTCATATAGTGTTGCATCCATTGATTTTAACCAAGGGTTCCTATTATAGCATTGAACTTGAGCAAAGTGGGCCCAATGTGGAAAGTAACAAGACGTATCTTGGGACCAATAGATATAAGCAATTTAATGTACCCCATTGTGACATGCTTAGGTAAAGAACTCACAGTGAAATGTTTAGTATAATATCCAAGAGATCGAAGAAAAGTAATACTATTCATATTGATTTGAGTCTTATCATTAATTAGAATGGTCTTACATTGCCTTCCCTTAATATAAGCCTTGATGATCAAAGATTTTGCAGTTGAAATATAAGTCTTGGTTGGGTCATTGGAAACCCTCTTTGAAGCACTAGTTTTCTTAGGAATGTATTGTTTAGGAGCTCCCTTCTTATGTACCTCTTTATAAGGCAAATATACATTAGGTAATTCTTCCTTGGGGAGCTCTTCTTTAAGAGATGGTGTAACAATTGAAGTAGGCTTCTCCACTTTAGGAGATGCCTTGTCACCTTTCTCTGCAAGATCAAGGATTTAATTTTTCAAGTCATAGAACCCATGAGTTGAATTTCCATGAGTTCTATGATAGGCAAAATAATATCTAGATCTAAATGAGTTTGGTTTAAAAGATGTGTTACAAATAGGAGGAAGTACAACCAACTTCAAATTAAGCATTTTCTTAAATATTATACTTGGAGAACTATTGAACTTAGGATATTGGCATGATCCACTAAGGGAAGGTGCAAGACTTGTTGTAGGAGTCATCTTTTTTCTAGCCCATCATGAAGATATATTCTTTTGAGACACATGGCTTTTAGTTGGAGAGTTAGAAATAGCAGTGTTGTTCATATGATCAAGCTTGTTTGGAACATGAAAGCTCATTTTATAGTAAATAGTCTCAAAACAAAGATATTTGAACTGTTGGCAAGTATGATAAAACAATTTATCTTTGAAAGTACACAAAATGTATTGTTTGTCTAAATCTGCAGCTTAGTAAATCAAATGGTGCATGCTAGCCTTAAATCTCAAAATATGGTCATAAACAAACTCGGATTCACTTTGGTGAAGAGAGGGAAGATGCTCAAAAGTGGCACATGGTCCCGTATTATTGATGTATCGTGATAAAAAGACTTGTTCCGACTCAAGATATGTATGGAGAGAACCACTAGGAAGTCTATGGAACCAATCTAGGGCATGACCTGTTAGGCTTCTAAGCATAGTTACCATATTCTTCCGAACACAGTCCATATACTATTCGAACTGAACTTTTTGAGCAAAACGAATTTGTTTGAACCAAATTAAATTCATTTTTTAAGGAATATTTTTTAAAACTTTTTTTTATTCATTAAATTCGTTTTTGCGGGGGGGAAGTCGACGCAATAAAAAAATCAAAAACCTAAATCTAATACGATTTAGCATTTATCATGGTCCATTTTGCTTTAGCGTATACGGGAGCTCACAGTTTGAAAGTTGAAACTGTGGCGAATAGGATTTAGAAATTGTGGCACATGACAAACAAGGTTGCAGTCTAGTAAGTGGTAATCGTGTCGAATGCGAATAGGGAAGTGGGAATCCGGAACAAGCAAGCTTCAAGACCGAGACGATAGGGCATAGATGGTAGAACATTTTAAATTTAAGCTTTAGCAACTCAACAATGACATAATTTAACATTGGGTGAGGTAAGTTTTATGGTTTACCTTGTATTTTTGTTTTTTTGTCTTTTAATACTTTGAATTTACTTTTAGTTTTATTTTATTGTTTAAAATTTTGAATGTTTAATAATTTTAATATAGTAATAGTAATATTAATTTAGAAAATACTGTATAATTATTACTACAGTATTTATTATTTATGTTTTTTTTAGTTTGAAATTATTATTTGTATTTAATAATGTATTTTAATTTTTTTGTTTGTGTTAATTTAAAAAAAAAATCAAGACTATATTTATCATTTTTATTTTTGTGTTATTTTATATGTATGATGTTGAACAATGAACATTGAAGTTTAACACTCTATTGGGTTTTGTTGTCATGTATTATCAATTGATTTATGTTTATGTTTTACAAATATGTATGATATATTTATTTTTTATAATTTAGAAAATTTCCTAACCGAACTACCGAATTTATCGAACCGAACTTTTTTCAAAACCCTGAACTTTTGAACTTTTTCCCCCTTCCAAACAATCCAAACTTTTTGAACATGGTAACTATGCTTCTAAGGAATATTTTAAGAAGATTCCATTATTGAATTTATATTTTCCAAAAGAAGCCACAAAGTGCTGAAGGTGTGAACAAGAATCACCAAACCCATCAAATAATGTAAATGTAGGCATTGTAAAGTATACTTTACTGACCATTGGTTGGCCAAATTAGCATTTGAATCGGTGGCCCAAGAACAAGATGCAATAGATTTTAAGGATGGATTTGCATGCATTAAGGAGGGCACACTAGGATCCATAAGAGGTTCCTTCAAGGGTTGAGTCTTATCATTGATAGTAGCCATAGGAACACTTATGGGAAAGCCTAGAATATGAAGGAACACAATCACAATCCCTAGGGCAATTTGCATGAGAATCATTTGCATTTTTTGCATATTTAGCCATATGTATAATTTCATTTCATCAATGAGATTAGGATTTGCAAGAAAATGTGCTTTTATAGATTGAATAATACATTGATTAATCCTTTCATCATTTGAAACATTCACATTTTACAATTTATCATCCAACAAAGACACAACACTTATATCTAGTTTCCTAATATAAATCATGAATATAGCAAAGCCACAGACAAAGGGAAGGGAAGCCCTAAGGTGGGAAAGGATGAATAAAGCCCTAGAATTAGAATCTGAAATGAATGAAAAACAACAAACCTTAAAGGGTATGAGGGTACAAACCCTAGGTTGGATGTAGGTAGATTGGGTTCACAAAAATATTTTATAGTTTTAGTTTTAGATGAATTTACTCAAGCACAATTGACAAAAACAAGATGCACTAGGGAGATCTATCATTGAGCAATGTTAAACAGTAATTTCAGATCTTCCCTAGTGGCCATAACAATAAACTAGCAATAGGAAATAACTAAAACAAGCAATAGAGTAAAATAAATATTGAAAGTCAAGAATCGATCCCCTGAACACTAGAATTGTGTTGTGTAGGCCTATAGTTAATTGTTTGTGAAATATGGAAGTCTCATTGTCAAAGGAAAAAACTGGCATGACCCTTTGTGACCAACGATTCTGCCCAGGGTAGAATTGGCATTGACTCTTTGTGACCAACGATTGTGTCCTGTGCCAAATCTGCATCTAAGTCATTTTTTGTTTCTGATTTGTTTTGTGTAGGTTTCCTCACTTAGTTCTTGTGTAGTGTAAATGGAATCTCGAGCAAGGGCTTGGACCTCCTCTTCCCTAGATGTGAAGATGCAACTAGATAAATATTCATTTAAACCCTCTTTTGTTACAAATTGGTGATGACACAAGACTCGAAGAAGATGTATAAAGAATGTTGGCTCAATGTGTAAGATCCATGGCAAGCAATGGTGATGTCCTTTTGATAAAGCTTGATAAAATTGGTTTGAGAGACTTGGCTTATAAGAGGTTTGAATACGAAATCTAGATAATCAAATGACTAAGGGTGCCTTTGTATAAATAGGTTCCTCTAAGGCTCATCTACACATGGGCTGACTCTATAAGATAGGTTAAGGTAACAATCAAGGGATAAGCGATGCACTAGTTACAAAAACAGTTCACACGATCGACTAATACTTAAGAAAATACAATGAAATAGTATTGTGGACATTTTTGGAGTATTTAGGGCCGTATGAAGGCAAATGAATAATCGATATGTAGGTTCTCAAACATTCTACATCAAATGGATAGGCTATCTTTGGCTTCAAATGAACAAAAGGTCAAGATATGAAGAGGGCTTATGTTAGAGAATGGTGATATAGGGCTCAACACAAGGGGAAGATGCATTGAAAATAATCGAACGTGTGCACATGGACCAAATGTGATTAAACATGGGAAAGACACAATGGAAAAGGGGCTTGTACCAAAACTAGTTGTCTACACGAAATATAGCTTATTGGATATGACTCATACCATCCTACAAGCAATTGGACCAAATGCTCTTTGCTTGGATCATGTGGCCCAACTAGGTATTCATAACAAGGTAAATGTTACCAACTTTATATCACATGAACATAACCTTAAAGAGGAGGTACAAGTGGTTCATCTTTAAGATGCCATTCTGAATTTCAAGCTACCTCTCATAGAAGACATGTTATTTGAGACCATTCTGAGCACCATCTCAAACAAGCAGACCAACATACTTCTTCAGCATAAAAGGAATCCTACCTTTGCCTTGCAATTGAAGTGGATCTCTGAATCCATATTTTCCAAAATAGGGATTAGTTTCTTTCCAAGCAGGGAAGAAATGATAATCACATTTTATATTATAGTTTATGTTTCATGCTCGATGTGTATTGTAGTTTATGTTAGTGTACAAAACATTTGTGTAGACTATAGTGACCAGTCAATTTCTAACCACCACGCATAGGTGGCACTTGGAGTTTTGCAACTCCTTTATTTTATTACTTCTGGTTATGAAAGCTGGCAGCCAAAATAGAAGAGCACATACACCTAAAAATAGAGCCTACCTTCTCCCACGTATGCTATCCTCAAGCTTAGAGAATACCAGGCTCAGACCTTTTGTGAGCAAGTCTGTTGTGATTCTGTTCATCTTTGCAAATTCTATTTGAGGATTTATCTTCTTGTTCCATCTGAACCCATATCACCACTCATTCCAGCATAAACTGCAATATATATGTAAATCTGCATGAACTTTATTTGGAATAAAATATGGCTAGGACTTTTCGCTGATCTCACTATTACAGGTAAACTTACAGAAGTGAGGATGGGAAAAAGAAAAGGGAATCCTACGGGTTGGATTTCTCCCATTTGAAATGGATACTTAACAACCTGCTATATTAGTGGCACCTAAACTGTGTTTGTTTACAAAGTCTGTTTGCTTGTGACAAGTTTGTTTAGGGTATGTATGATACTTATCATTATGCAGTTACCCACTGTTGGAAATAGTAGGTATAACTATAGACTTAGGAAATAACGGTTCCCCTTGTTTTTCATTTTGTTCTGGTTATAAGAATCATGGGATGCCCCTTGTAAACTACATGTTTTAGTTTTATGATTGTTTGTTTATCTATGTTTTAAAGAGCTTGATATTGTTTTTTTGAGATTTTGGTCACATCTCTGATAATGCGATTGCTTTGTTGTTCAGGTTATAGCTATTACAGTGTTCTTTGGGCTGGTAGTTGCTTTCTATGCCTTTTTTGCACCCTTTTTAGGCAGTGATGTGCTGGAGTATACAGCAATGGCAGTTTACACTACTATGGTCTACTATTTTAACTTTTCTTCTTAATTTCTTTGAAAAATCGTTTTCTGATGTGTTCACTAAATTCTCTTTGCTTGCTTTGCTTTCAACTCTTCTCAAATTTGATTCTTTGCAGGCATTGGCTGTTTTTCTTCTGTATGTTCGATGCACTGCTATTGATCCAGCAGATCCGGGTATTTTATCAAACTTTGGTCATACATCTTTTTCTCCCATGAAGAAGAAGCAAGGATTTTCACCAAGTCCTTTAGTGTTAAATCTCGGCCAAGGGGAGGCTAAGCAATCTCCAGCATTGTCATCCTATATTGGGAGCCCTCTAGCCATACGATCAGAAAACAAAACTTCGCCTTCAGAAGCTGGAAACATGAAGTTGGCAGGTGGTAGAGACAGTGAGAAGAAGAGTTCTCAAGATTTTTTCCTTAATGTTGTTGGATGCTTGCTTTGTGGGTGGCTTGTTAGAGATGATAGCTGCCAAAATGAAGGTGTTCAACATCAACATGTGGTGGAAGAGGATGCTTTGTTTTGCACATTGTGCAATGCAGAGGTATAGTATATAGTAATTGATTGTCGAATTCTCTTAAGACTCAAGAGTTTGATGTGATCTAGTCAAGGGGAAATATCATTCATTACGTATCTAGGATTGATGGTACATGGATTAAAAAGTGTGGATAGCTGGTCATGCCTTTTATAAATGCTTATGATAAAGCAATGTCAGGAAATGTGTGAAATGCCCATCTTTATATGGGGAATTGTATTTAGATTGTGGTGTTGGTACATTAAATAATGCAAATGATGTGCAGGGCACTGTAATGTTGCAAAATTGCCCATCTTTACAGGGGGAATTATACTTAGATTGTGGTGTTGGTACATTAAATAATGCATATGATGTGCAGGACACTGTAATGTTGCAAATTTGATGGATAATCTTGCTAAGAAATGTAGAACTGCAAACTTTTTTTTATTAATCCATCTTCTGATATCTTCAGTAGCCATTATACTCATAAAAATTGTTACATATTGGTAGTGTGTTTATGATGGCCATTGAAAACTGAATGAACAAACTTATGCACCACAGTTTCCTGTGATCAGTGGTATGCAGATATTCATTCACATCAACATTGGTTGCCATGTTGTCGCTGAGCTAGGAAATCTTTCTTTCAAGCGATACCTTTGTTGCTTGATATAAAACGCAATTTTTATTTGAATCAACTTCTTATGATTACATTCTTCACTAGAGTTTGTCATCAAACTTCTATGTTAACATTGTTTACAATAGTTTGTCATTTCAACGATTTGTTCATTTTTGTATGCCTAATAATTACTTAAGCCATTGAGAAGTACAAATAGTCAAGAATGCACTGTTTTCCATTTCTATTGTTCTTACATTATAAATATTATCTCATGGAGATTTTAACTATTGAAGAAAACTGATTGGGGAGCGGTTTGTTTTCATACACAGGTTTCTTGAATGATGCTAGTTGGAGCTTCTTTTCCTTTAACAAAGCTTTGTGAATGCCTGTAACTTTTATATTTTAATTCTGTGCAGCCATTCAGCTTTCTCTATGTTAATTTGAATTCTGTGTTATGCAGGTGCGAAAGTTTAGCAAGCACTGTAGAAGTTGTGACAAATGTGTGGATGGGTTCGATCACCATTGTCGGGTGCGTGGTACCTACTGACTGGAAAAATAGTTGCAACTCTTAGTATGATAATATTATTAGGAATCAATTCCTGTCTTTCTACATCAGAGATGGCGGTCCTCTTGACCTTTTTTGTACATTTATTGCTATGTTCAAATACCTGATTTTTAAGAATCAAATTGACCATATTTTGGTCTTGTTTTATTTAGTTTTATTTAAGGAATGCTATCTAATTTCTGTACAGTGGCTGAATAATTGTGTTGGAAAGAAGAACTATGTAACGTTTGTCTCACTTATGGCTGCCAGCCTCACATGGGTAAGGGTAGAAGCTTACATTTTGATGCTTTTAGAAGAAATTCACCAATTGTAAGGATGATTTCAGAAGAACCATATATTTGTACTTATTAGTTTTTTTTTATGTTTCTTAAGATTCTTCATTTCTGATGCTGTCTTGTTAATGGCAGCTTGTGCTTGAATGGGGAATAGGTATTGCTGTTCTGGTCCGCTGCTTTATTGATAAAAGAGGCACTCAAAATCATGTAACGGAAAAGCTTGGCAATGTGTTTTCACTGGTCCCATATGCTTCTGTTGTGGTATGTTTTCAGACAACCAAAGCAATCCATAAGATTGTTTATTTGTATAATGTTGACAGCCCAGCTGCTATTCAGTTCTATGATAATAGGCCTTATTTAAACCATTTTAGTGTAATATATGGTGTGATAGAAATTCTTTTTGATAAGCCAAAATTTGACTTGTATTCTTGTTGCCAAGATCAGTGTTATAACAGTTCAGATATTAAATTTAACTCAATCATTTGGGTGCAAATGAGATCTTACAGGATTTCTCATCAATATAACAATTCAATACTTCGATTCTATTAGTATTTGTTGAATGTTTGACATCCAATGAAGTTTCGGATGTATATTTTTGCTTCAGTAAAATCTTGTGGTACTTCAGTTTATTTTGTCAACAAGTGGGAGTTTATTGTGTTGTTCATCCAAAGTGGAAGGCATTTAAATGACAATATACATACTAACAGTAGTGTGTGCCAGACATGCCCTATCAATGTAATCTGGTATTGCTTCTTTCTTACCCTTCAACCTTGCATTTTTGCCCAATAACTAGATGTTGTTGATTTTGATGTATTCCTTTGCCTGCTCCAAATAAGTGGGCACCCCATGCTTTTCATCTTTGGGCAACAATTGTCTTCGCACCTCAAAGTGTAAGAAATGCCTAGACCAACCCATTAGGGTTGATTGACTAAGACGCTTTTTCTTTTTCTTTTTCTTTATCTCTAGTTTCAAAACGTGGAGGTACAGTTAAATGTACCTCACATGTATTGATGGAATTCTATATTTACCTATGAGGAGTCTATCTATAATTGTATATATTTTTAAAAACATAGTTACCAAATCCGGCTGGATCTCCACAAAATCCAGCCAGATCCCGATTTTTTGGCAAGTCTGTATAAGTTCATCCATGTTTGACCCCTGTTTTTTACCAATTATTTTTTATTTTTTATTTTTTTAGGTTCTCTGCCAAATAAAATGCCTAGAAACCATAAATATTATATAATATTAACATTTTATATTACTTTATTAATGTTTTTCATTGTATTTGTCAATTTTGCATATTTATACAACTATGCTCACATATATATTATTCCGGATTGGATTTTTCTGAACTTTTTCAAGAATTCCGGATTTTTGGATATTTTTGCCCTCCCGAATGGATCCAGATTTCTGAACTTGGTATCTACTGTTAAAAATCTAAAAATGGCGTTTGATGTTTTCTGGTTCGTCTACCTAACCTTTCCATTTGTCCACCTACTTTATTTCATTTCTTTTACCTGTTACAATTGTTCTAGCTGTCCACCTACAATTTGATTTATTTCCAACTACCCAGTGGCATATGGATATGATAAATAACAATAGTTAAATTACTAAATATAATAGAGGGTCCTCATCAGTTTCTTGCTGCCTAGAGGAATTTGTCTCCAATTTTGCCAAATTGTGAAGATGAGCCAGGAAAAAATGGAATATGGCAGGGTATGAAGTATATGCAACCCACAAACAGTGATGATGAGTTCCTAGATGAATACAATCTAAATGTTGAATGAGAAGAATTGGAACACCCGGGAATGAATTATTATGGAGATTGAAATGCTTTTTCTAAGCCAAAAGGATCTTCACAAGGAGATCCAAGCTCCAAAAATTGATGATCTGCAAGGAAGATCTTTGTATTTAGTAGATATTCTTGTAGTGGGGAGAGGGTTGGATACGGGGGGTAGAACTCAAGTGTAGGAGTTGCCGAAAATGAACCCAATGGGTGTCCTCCTTGTGTAAGAGCAGAGTGTACGTAAGGCAGTAAAGTAGGAGGAGAAGATGCCAAACATTGAAGGTGTGAAGAGTCCATCTTGGAGTTGGGAGGAAGCTTGCTCAGGATCCGGGGTGAGGGGGGTGGGCACAGGCAGGAGGGGGCAGGGCTGGGGGGGAGGCGGGGCGATGGATGAATTTCAAATTGGTCCAATGAAGAAAAGTGGGCTACTGTTGGAGAGATAGGAACAAGCTCCATGTGGTGTTGATCACTTTGTTTCTATGGATGCAACAACCGGAGGAGTTAGCAGGGTGGTGGTCCAAAACAATGACTTCACATTGGATTGTGTGCTCAATTATTCTGAGGGGTGCATGGTGTCTTGTGGTAAGGATCGTGAGGATCCTATAGAGATGGTAGTGAAGCAGAATCATTAATTTCCTTGACAATTCCAGAAAGCAAAGGTGACAAGTTTGGCTGTTTAGATGAAGTAAAGTTACTAGGCTTAACCATTATTGAGATGATGTATGGTTTTGTGGGAGGTTTTATCAATAACTCGAACACGCTCTTCTACTGTGTAAGTTGGAGTTGGAATGCTTCTTGTTGTATAATTCCTGGGAATGAGGCTTGTTCAGAAGGAATTTGTAAAAATAGGAGCAGCAAACCATAAGACACAACTAGTTCTGATAATGACATGAGCTATTTCTGGGCTGTGTATATCTGAACAAGAAGCAAGAAACTTTAAATCCAAAACAGAATCGGCAATTGAAAGCAGAATTTTACTGTAGATAATTGACACGAGGTTACTAACAGCAGAAATTGATTAGGGATTCAGACAGCAAGAGGTCTTGGTGCCAAATACACGGTAAGTGTATTAGAGGCTGGAGGTTGGAGGCAATACCCAAAATAAGGAAAGACATTCAGAAACTCAATGTGCAGCTGAATACATGCTGAATTAGAAACTCAGAAAGTTGTAATCAGAAATATGAAATTTCAGAAATCAAGAAAATTTCAGAAAAGGAGTTAACATTAGGCAGTTGAAAATTGGTGCAGATTTTTACATCAAAATTTATAAAGGAGAAACTTACTGCAGTATTTTTGAAGTAGATGAATGCCGATGGAAATCTGTAATCTGTAATCAGGAAGGCCTCCATTGATTATCTGAAATCTGATAAATAGGTGTGTTGATGTGTTTTTCGGTTCTAGTAAGAGGATAGAGACTTCTGGCTGAGTAGAAAGCTGAAACTTGGAAACAAACAGAATTTCAGAAATGGGAAAGGTTTGATTGTTAGGCAGTGAGCTGGATATACACAAGACGTATCAAAGGCCAAGTAATCTGAAATATGAAACATGCAGGAAATTTCAGATATGGGAAGGTCTGATCATCAGGCTCGGATACCAATTGATTCGAACTCTATTTCTTACTGAGGAGCCTGTATATATAGGCTAAAAATATTACAATGACATTTGATGTTTATAGCGGTTTACTTAACCTTCCAGCTGTATACCCAACCTATACAGCTTTTCCTACAGTCCATCTCCTTTTAATTCATTTCTATCTACCCTTAACAGCCGTTTGAGCTCCCACCTTGTTTTTTTTTAAATTTTTAACTACTCTCTTGCATATGGGTACGATAAATAATTATAGCTATATTACCAACTCTAATAGATTTCCACATCAGTGGATAATGAGATTGGAAGATAAATTAACTTGATGCCATACATTGCTAATTATTAATTCAAGAACAATGCAAAACTCATAGCTGAGTCAAATCAATGCCATATGCCCTATAATTCTTCAAATCATGACTCAAGGTACATAATGTTAAGAAATATCCCAAAATCTAGATCCTTCGATCATGAATTTCCTTTCCAATATAACAAACTGGAATGCAAGGAAATATGAATTAATACCTAGTGCTTTACAGGAGGTTACAACCATAGTTACACAAAATTCTAGTATAAGGACATGGACTGTGTCCCCGTCCCTGCCACTGTCCCCATAGTTTATGGTGGTTACATGTATATACAATATAGATGTGCCCTTATTCATCTACTCACATGCCCTGATTTGAATGGCATCCTCATACGAGTACCCCTACGTCTCCAGGGAACTGTGGTTACGACAACATTCCATTGGATTCAAATGCCAACAGACAAATGCACTTTATGTTTCAACTTCATGGATCCTAGTCAAATCTTAGTTGCCATATATTATTATATACAGGATAAAAATCTTACAATGGCATTTGATGATTATGGTGGTCTACCTAACCTTTCCAGCTTTCTACCTAACCTTTACAGCTGTTCCTACTGTCCACCTACTTTTAATTCATTTCTACCTACCCATAACAGCTGCTTAAACTTCCACCTGCATTTTGTTTTATTTCTAACTACCCACTTGCATATGGGTTTCATAAATAACAATAATGACATTACTGATAATGAGATTGCAGGACAAACTAACTTGTATGTGATAAATTGCTAATTATTGTTTTAATAACAATGCAAAACTCTTAGTTGAGTCAAAACAATGCCATATGCCCCACCATTCTCCAAATCATGACTCAAGGTACAAAATGTGCAAGAAAAATCCTGAATCTAGATCCTTTGATTATGAATCTTCTTTCCAATTCAACCAACAGAATGCAAAGAGTTACGAATTAATACCTTGTGCTTTACATAAGGTCACAACCATAGTTACCAGAAAACCCTAGTATCGGGACATGGACCATGTCCCTGTACCCACATTTTATGGTGACTAAATTTATATTCAATATAGACATGCTCTTATTCATTACTCATGTGCGCTGATTTGAATGGCATCCCCATCGTTGTACTAGTAACCGTACCTGTATTCCCATGTCTCCAGGTAAGTATGGTTACAATATCATTTCATTTACTCAAATAGCAACAGACAAATGTCCTTTATGTTTCAACTTTACGGGTCCTAGTCAAAGCTTAGCTGCTAATCATATATATCATAAAAAACAGTGACGAGACAATGCACACTCCCATATACACACACGCGCGCGCACAGAGGTTTGTCCGTGCCCTTTTTGAATTCAAACTTCTCAGAAGTGTATAAAATATTCAACCATATGTCTATATTTGAATGGCATCCCCATCTTCATACTAGTAACCGTACCTGTATTCCCATGTCTCCAGGTAAGAATGGTTACAACATCATTTCATTTATTCAAATATCAATGGACAAATGTCCTTTATGTTTCAACTTTATGGGTCCTAGTCAAAGCTTAGCTGCTAATCATATATATCATAATACAGTGATAAGGAGACAATGCACACTCCCATATACACACACACATGTGCAAAGAGGTTTGTCCGTGCCTGTTTTGAATTCAAACTTCTCAGAAGTGTATAAAATATTCAACCATATGTCCATATTTGAATGGCATCCCCATCCTTGTACTAGTAACCGTACCCGTATTCCCACGTCTCCAGGTAAGTATGTTTACAACATCATTTCATTTATTCAAATATCAACGGACAAATGTCCTTTATGTTTCAACTTTATGGGTCCTGGTCAAAGCTTAGCTGCTAATCATATATATCATAATTCAGTGATAAGTAGACAATGCGCGCACACACACACGCACACACACACACACACACAGAGGTTTGTCCGTGCCCATTTTGAATATAAACTTCTCAGAAGTGTATAAAATATTCAACCACATGTCCATCCAAACTTGTTTGTACAATTTCAAATTTTCTCACAAAATAAAACATCTTTTTAACATGTTCGAATTCACATTCACTCTAAATCAAAAGTATTTGCATTGACATTTGCAGCTGATATGAGAAAGGCTGGAAAAGATATCAACACAGCGTAACTATTTAGATATGGAGTGCATTAAATACAGTTAGAGAGCATATTTATATCTTAAGATATCAAAGTGGGCATTTGGGCAACCAAACTCAATTGCCTATCATAACAACAAATGTGGATTATATACATCAGCTGCTAACAACCAAACTCTTCACCACGAGAGCTGCAGGTGCCAGGGAGCTGGATGACCTCAACCAAATATGGACCCATGCCCAACTCAACTCAACGGAGGGGATAAAGTGCAGCAACCATACCATGACAGCATAATTCAAAATAGAAAGAAATACTTGATGAACTCACAAAAAGATATAGACAAATGTGGGGTAGTATGCAGATGCAGAACTTAGAACACGGTATATAGTTCCATGAGATCTCATTTTCTGTTGTGTTTTGGGCAAGGCTCTTTTCTCATGACAAAAATCCGAGTTAGGTATTGAATGGGATTAATTTAGAAGTGGGACTTGTTTCCCTAAGAGCACCTGGTAGATGAGGTGGGACTCATTTCCCTAGAATATATTTGTATAATGTCAGGAGCAAGGCTCTTTTTTTCATAAGAAAAAGCTGAGTTAGGTATTGAATGGGATTAATTTAGAAGTAGGACTTGGTTTCCCCGATAACTCCCGGTAGATGAAGTGAGACTCGTTTCCATAGAAAATATTTGTATAATGTCACAAGTCAAGATTCATTCACCAGTCAGAATGAAAACCTGACCTAACTCCAACAACCCTTGGCTTGTGGAAAATTTATAATAGTAATTTATAAGTTTTCAATTGTAGGGCAAAACATCCACATCAAAGCCTTAGTAGAAAAGCGATTGAGACAACCAATGAAAGATAATGAAAGATTTGTTGGGGATCAACCAACAATGGATTACACTTATGAAAACAATGAATGCGGAAATAAATCAGATAGATAAGTAACTGAAATGATAAATAGCACAGAACAAGATATACAAGAAAAACACCCTGAAAACTTGTATTTAAAAAACTCTTTACAATAGGAATACAAATGAAGAACTTTGTTCTTCCACACCTCTCTCAGATGCACACAAGATCTCTCACTAGATCTCTATTCCTTAAGAGCTCTCTCTAAAGTACAGTCCTTCAAACATTCACAATGTTCTACTCGTACTCTATTACACTCTCTCATCCTTCATACAATAGCTTAGAAGATCTCTCCTACATATAGAAAAATAGGAAACTTAAGCATGCTCTTACAACAAACAGTTAAGCCTCTTCAACAAGGGCTCTAAAAATAATATTGCTAACAATAGAGACGCGAGCTTGAGTCTACAACTCAAACTCATCATGCAAACACTCGCTTCTGTCCTCGGAAATCGCTTTCTGGACACGCAGGTAACCGACGTCGGTTCCTGCCTGTTCGCCTGTGACCGTCGCCGGCCGACCATCCTGCCGACGTCGGCGCCTCTGAACTGCAACTGACCGACGTCGGTCGCTCCTGACCGACGTCGGTCGCTTCTGACCGACGCCGGCGTCTGTGTAGACCCGAACCTGTTTGTCTATGCTCTTTGGTGAAGCTTTTAGCTCCACATACCTAACAATCTCCCACTTGGAGATAAACCAGCTGCACCAATACCTGTACAGCAAGATCTTCTAGCTTCTCCATCTTCAACTTAATTATGAAGACCAATAGAAGTTGAATGAAGATTCAACTTCTCCTTAGTAACCGGCTTTGTTAGCATATCAGCAGGATTCTTGTCTGTATGGATCTTCTCCAGCTTCAACTCACCATCTTCCAATACCTGCCGTATGAAGTGGTACCTTAGCTGTATGTGCTTGGTTCTAGAATGAAAAGCTGAGTTCTTAGCCAAATGGATTGCACTCTGACTGTCACTATGCAATCTGCAACTCCCATGCTCCCTTCCAAGCTCTTCCATGAACCGTGTCATTCATATCATTTCCTTGCTAGCTTCTGTAGCTGCAATGTATTCTGCTTCTGTAGTTGACAAGGCTACAACCTTCTGCAACTTAGATATCCAACTAACTGCCGTCCCACCTACAGTAAAAACATAACCTGTGGTGCTCCTCCTGCCATCCAAATCCCCTGCCATATCTGAATCTACATAGCCATGTAGAGATGTATCTGAACCTCCATAGCATAAGTGTCTACTGCTGGTTCCTCTCAGATATCTAAGGATCCATTGTACTGCTTTCCAATGTTCCTTTCCTGGATTGGCCATATACCTGCTTACTACTCCCACTGCTTGGGCAATATCTGGTCTAGTACACACCATTGCATACATCAAACTTCCTACCGCGGAAGAATATGGAACCTTGTTCATGTACTCTACCTCATCATGTGAATTGGGACATTGTTCTTTACTTAACTTGAAATGTCCTGCCAAAGGTGTGCTTACCGGTTTCGCATCCTGCATGTTGAACCGTTTCAACACCTTGTCCACATAATCTTCTTGAGACAATATCAACCTGTGATTTTCTCTGTCTCTCTTGATGCTCATGCCAAGGATTTTCTTAGCTGCTTCCAAATCCTTCATGGCAAACGTTTGAGCTAACTTCACTTTAAGCTCTGAGATATCCTGCATGTGAGACCCTGCAACCAACATGTCATCTACATACAACAATAGAATAATGTATCTACCGTTATCAAATCTCTTAAAATATACACAATGGTCTGATTGACATCTACTGTAGCCATGCTCAGTCATAAACCTGTCAAATTTCAAGTACCATTGCCTTGGAGCTTGCTTGAGGCCATACAAGCTTTTCTTTAACCTGCACACTAGTTTCTCCTTACCCTTGACCTCGAAACCTTCTGGCTGTTCCATGTAAATTTCCTCATCTAAATCTCCATGAAGAAATGCTGTTTTAACATCTAGCTGCTCGAGATGCAAATCTTCAAAAGCAACCAAAGACAGTACAACCCTTATAGAAGTCATCTTAACAACTGGAGAAAAAATCTCGCCAAAGTCAATACCTGGCTTTTGTGCAAATCCTTTCACAACCAATCTGGCCTTGTATCTCATCTGACCATCCTCGCCTTCCTTCAACCTGTAAGTCCACCTGTTCTTCAGTGTTCTCTTACCAGCTGGCAATTCAACCAAATCCCATGTTTGGTTCTCTCTTAAGGACTCCATCTCCTCAACCATGCCATGCTCCCACTTACTCCTGGACTCCACCTGTAAAGCTTCTTCAAAACTTTTTGGTTCTCCACCATCGGTCAGCAATAAATAATATAAAGAAGGAGAATATCTAATTGGAGGCTTACTTACTCTTTCAGACCTCCTGATTGGTGTCTTGGACTCGTTTTCCACAATCTGTCCACCCAATTTTTCTGACAGTGACCGACCTCGGCCACCTGTAAACCTGTTACTGGCCGACGCCGGTTCTTCCTGGCCGACGCCGGAGCCTGGTCTGCCGACGTCGGTCTCTGTATGACCGACATCGGTTTCTGTACTGCCGACGCCGGTTCCAAACCTGCCGACGTCGGTCTCTGTGTTTTCCTGTAAGTGATTATTTCTTTTTGCCGCGAGCTCATTTTGGACCATAATTTCGTCCAACTCATTATTGCTCTGCCCAGCTTGATCTAGCTTCCTTGTCTGATCACTGTACATCACTCTTTCATTGAAAACAACATCACGGCTCCTGATTACCTTGTTAGTTCCTAGATTCCAAAATCTGAAACCAAAATCATCTGAGCCATAGCCTATAAACGTGCACCTCATAGACTTAGCATCAAGCTTCTTTCTATTTTCCTTATCTATGTGCACAAAGGCTTCACAACCAAAAACTTTGAGATATGAGAGATCAACCTTTTTACCTGTCCATGCCTCTTCTGGAATTCCACCATCCAGAGCTGTAGAGGGTCTTCTGTTGATCAGGTACACTGCGGTGTCAACTGCTTCTGCCCAAAACTCTAAGGGCAACCCTGCATGCAATCTCATACATCTTGCACGCTCCATAATAGTCCTGTTCATCCTTTCAGCAATACCATTCTGCTGAGGTGTCCTTGGAACCGTCCTTTGCCTACGGATTCCATTTATGTAACAATACAATTTGAACTTAAGACTGCAGAACTCACCACCATTATCGGATCTCAAGCACTTTAATCTTTTGCCTGTTTCATTCTCAACCATGGCTTTCCATATCTTAAAAGTCTCAAAAACATCAGATTTCTTTTTAATACAGTAGATCCATACCTTTCTTGTGGCGTCATCTATGAATGTAACATAGTACTGTGATCCGCCAATAGAGGCTACATGAGCCGGTCCCCACACGTCTGTGTGAACAAGCTGCAACTTCTGCCTTTTCTTAGTAGACCCAGTCTTTAGAAAACTAACCCTTTTCTGTTTTCCAAACACACAATGCTCACAAAATTCTAGATCCATACTTTTCAAATCTGAAAGCATACCTTTAGACTTAAGGATAGACATCCCCTTCTCACTCATGTGGCCAAGCCTTGAGTGCCACAATTTAGCATCCACATCTGAAGTAGATAAAACTGAAGGAGATTTGTTAGTAATACAATTACACAAATAGAGAGTACCTTCTCTCTTACCTCTGGCCATAACAAGTGCACCCTTGGTCACTTTCCAAGAATCTGCTGTGAGAGTTACTGTACAACCCTCATCACCTAGCTTACCTGCAGAAATCAGATTTCTCTTCAAACTAGGAACATGCATAACATCCCTCAACACCCATGTGTTGCCATTCTGCATCTTTAGCTGCACTTTACCTTTGCCAATAATCTTACAAGGCTCATCATCCCCCAAGTACACTATTCCAAAATCTCCATGGACATAGTCACTGAAATATTCTCTGTTAGGGGTAGCATGGAAAGATGCACCAGAATCTAATACCCAAGATTCTATGTTATTATGCAAAGAGAAAATAAGAGCATCCTGTGCAATACCTGCAACCTTTGTCTCTTCCTTTTCTTCGTGTTGATTGTCCTCCTTACGCTTTGACCAGCAATCTCTGCTTATGTGCCCCAACTTTCCACAGTTTCAGCATTGTGGCCTTCTGCCATTCCTGGATTTGGATCTGCCTCTTCCCTTAGACTTAGATCTTGATCTCCTCTTGCTCCTTTCTTTTTGCCTTCCTCTGCTCTCGAAATTTAAAGCGTTCTCGGATGTCCCAGAAGTCTCTTCTGTGCTTTTCCTGCGAATTTCCTCATTCAAAATAACACTAACCACATCCTCTACTTTTAAAATATTCGAAGCAGAAGCAGTATTAGAAACTGCCATTACCAAGCCATGCCAGCTTTCAGGCAAAGAACATAATATCAAAAGAGCCTTTATTTCATCTTCAAATACAATATTAACAGAACTTAACTGATTAACAATACCATGGAAATCATTCAGGTGATTAGAAACAGATCCACCTTCTTGCATATGCAAATTAAATAACTGCTTCATCAAATATACCTTGTTTGAAGCGGAGGGTTTTTCATACAAATTAGCTAACGTGGTCATTAACTCTACCGTAGTTTTTGCCTGTGACAAATTGGATATCACAGTGGAGGCCAGACTCAGTCTTATAGAACCAAGAGCCTTTCTGTCAAGAACTTCCCATTCTTCATCCTCCATGTCCTTGGGCTTCTTTGCTATCCCACCTAACGGTAAGTAAAGATCCTTCTGATACAGATAGTCCTCTATCTGCATTCTCCAGTGCTGATAGTTCTTGCCATTAAACTTTTCCATTCTCAACTTACTTTCCTCTGCCATTGCTTCTCCCACTCAAATAGAAATCCCTGTGAGCAACCTGTAATCCGAACACACTACACAGATCTGAACCACCTGTTAGTGAACCTGAGCTCTGATACCACTTGTTGGGGATCAACCAACAATGGATTACACTTATGAAAACAATGAATGCGGAAATAAATCAGATAGATAAGTAACTGAAATGATAAATAGCACAGAACAAGATATACAAGAAAAACACCCTGAAAACTTGTATTTAAAAAACTCTTTACAATAGGAATACAAATGAAGAACTTTGTTCTTCCACACCTCTCTCAGATGCACACAAGATCTCTCACTAGATCTCTATTCCTTAAGAGCTCTCTCTAAAGTACAGTCCTTCAAACATTCACAATGTTCTACTCGTACTCTATTACACTCTCTCGCGAGCTTGAGTCTACAACTCAAACTCATCATGCAAACACTCGCTTCTGTCTTCGGAAATCGCTTTCTGGACACGCAGGTAACCGACGTCGGTTCCTGCCTGTTCGCCTGTGACCGTCGCCGGCCGACCATCCTGCCGACGTCGGCGCCTCTGAACTGCAACTGACCGACGTCGGTCGCTCCTGACCGACGCCGGCGTCTGTGTAGACCCGAACCTGTTTGTCTATGCTCCTTGGTGAAGCTTTTAGCTCCACATACCTAACAAGATTGGTGGTTGTTGAAACAACACCAAAATGTTGCAGGGTAGTTAGGCAGGTTTTATCTTATTTAGCTAGTCAGTAGTTAAAAGGTGGTTGCAAAAGATAGTTGTGTAATTGTCAAACGTTCAAATAAGTAGGATTAAAAATAAGCTAGGAGGACTTTTGTTGTGTATGAGAAGGTGTGAAGATAATAGAAAATAACTTTGAGTATTCCTTCCTTTCAACAAGCAATTGTACTTTGTTCAAGTTTTTGTTTCGTCTCAATTGTGGCTAAATCTTTCACGCTTGAAAAAATTTACAAAATATTTTTCTTCTTTTTATTGCACATCTCTCAAAAGTTTGGTGATTTACTTTGGAGAAAGGTGCTTTTCATTTTTAGTTAACTTGTTTATTTGTTTAAGCAAGGAAATACCACAAATGCAAAGTTTTGGATTCAATACACTTGTACAGTGTATTTACTATTTATTGTATAGTGTAATGTCTTCAGTTTGTTGCTTTTTGTAAAAAGTAAATATAGGGAGATATAAGGAGGTCGCCCCTAGAATAGAAAAAAAACTTAGTTTCACATGTGTCACTTTGTCATTCTATACATGACAAATTCTAGTGCTAACTTGTTGGAGCCCCAACATAGTGGGGTTATTCATATGCAAAGATTTTCTTCCTTTCTTGCTTGTCTATTGTAATATAATGGCACTATGTGTCCTATCAACTCGATGCTGCAGAGCATCTAAGCGTCAATGAAAAACAAAGAGTGCATCAATGTATGGTGTGCTGACAGTATAGACATTGATTTTAGGTTTGAACATTGACAATATATGTTTGGCTGAGTTATATAAGCTATAGGTTATGCAATCACATATCAAATCTGTTATCAGAGCCCTTTTCATGGGTTTTAGGGAGAGAGATCTTTCTTACGTAGAGTATATGCCTTTGACCTGAATAGGAAAGGATAGTGAAAATGGTGAATCAGAGCCATACAAATCAAAGATTGATTCTAGGAGCGGGAAAGCTCAGATTTGAACCATGGAAGTGAAAAGAGAAGATGTGTATGAAGGGTGTTTTGAAAGATCAGAAGCCAATGTAACTAACTTGGTCACTTCACAAGCTAGTTTTTCTAATTTCACTGAAATGTGGTGGCAATCATAGCTGGAAAGCACATAACACCTCCACAAAAGCAAAGGTGAGAAGGAAGAAAAGAACGGAGAAGGAAATGGTAAAGCCCCACTTTTCAGTTGCAGTCCTGCCCTTCATGGTGGAAGCAAAGTTGGAAATTCAGCCCTATGAGGGTTAAGTTGATGCCAAAAAGCTCAACACTTGGTTGAAGTAGTGTTAAGTATTCTTTGGTATCCTTGGAATCCTCGATGTTTAAAAGATTTCCTTTGCCAGTTTTAAAATGTCCAGTCATGATTTTATATGGAGGGAGAGCCATGTTGTTACCTTGGGATTGAATAAAGAACCATTTAGTGACAAAATGGGAGTCTTTCATGGAGATTGTTAATTCACAATTCAATCCCATTGGGCGCAAAGAGAAGAACTAATACCCGAGGATTATTGTGCGATATCGTGGAGGGCTGGATGGTCACATCAGAAGGCAAGAGAAATTCTTTGATGTGAAAAAGACAGATGAGGTGTGTGCAGGCCTTTTACATAGGAATAGACAAAAGGGAGCAACAAGTGGGTTCTTCCAGTGCAAATCAAAGAGAGGCTGCTTAAAAGAAATGCAATAAATGGATAGGAATTAGCAAAATATATTTTTGCCGTCCAAAAGATAATTGCTGGAAACTTTGTGAGGAACATCGCCCCAAGAATTAGAAGAAAGAAAATTTCAAGAGGAATGGGTTAGCCAAGGTTGAGGTGCAAGGCATAGCAATTTAGAACACAATTCGTATGCGAACAGAAGCTAGCATGCACCATGATGCAAAAGGCAATTGGAATTGCAGCAATGAAGCAAAGTTGAATGAAAATTGCTAGAAGCTTTTTCACATCAAACTCAAGTGAAAACCATAAAGGTAGAGATTTTTTTTGAGTTCATAAAGGAATCTGGTTTCCTAAGTGTTGGTTTAAAGTTTGGACTCAGCATACAGATATCCCTAATCATATCCATTGGGTTCGGTGAACTATGATATGTAATTGTAGGTCATTAGGCCATGCAAGTTCAATTTTTCTATATCTGCCAATTACACTGATGAAATAGAGACTAGAATGCGATGTGGTGCCCCTTGATGTGTGTGAGGTGGTGTTTGGTAGCACATACATGTGGGATAGAGATACAATCTTTTAAAGAACAAACAACAAACAGCAAAGAACAAATAGTGAAGAACACATACTCCTCCATCGAGGATAAACCTTTGTCTTCAATGCCTTCAAAGGGAACTAATCAAGCAAAACGTTTGATCTATGCAAGAAAGAAGTTTGTTGTTCTTGAAATCCAAGCAAGATGAAGGGCAAGTGGAAGTAGACTTAAAATTCTAGTTGTCCAAGGCAGTTCAAAGGAAGTAATTGGATGGATTGATTCAACAATTTCACAAGGTGGTCCAAGAACCAAAGGTTTATCTTTGAAAAAGAGAGGTAGACCATGAGATTTAATTGTTGCCCAAATCTCTGTTATCCAACTTGGAGTAATATAGGCAATTTATCTTGGAATCTGATGAGGTGAAGATGTAATGCTAGAGCTGTTGGACCATGGTGTGATTCACCAAAGTTTATCACCATTTGGGTCACCCATATTCTTGGTTCCCAACAAGGCTGGTTCACATAGGATGTGCATAGCTTGTGGAGCCCTCAACAAGATAACTGTCCAGAATAGGTACCCTCTACCTCGTATTGATGATTAATTGCAACATGCAAAATATTTCACAAAGTTGGACTTGAATTTGGGCTATCATCAAAGTTCAAATGAAGGAAGAGGACTCTTAAGACAAGGCAAGGTTTGTAGAGGAGCTTTTATTTCCATTTTGTCTCTTATGGAATGCAATTACTGCTTTCATGAGATTGATGAATGATGTGCTTTGACTATATATTTGCTCTTGTGTGATAGTGTACTTGGATGATATTCTTGTTTATAGGCATGAAATGGGAGGAACATATGCAACATTTGAAACAAATATTGGAATTCTTTAAGATATAAGTTATCGCTGAATTTGAAGAAATGCAAGTTTGCAAGGCAATCTTTGGTATATTTGGGATACAAGGTTGGTGGAGAGTTGCAAACAGAACCAGCGAGGGTAGCAGCCATTTTAAAATGGCTGACACTTTCCCATGTGAGTGAGGTAAGAAGCTTTGTAGGTACTGTCCAGCATATTCACGAGTTCTTAGCCTTTTTCTCCCAATTGCAGCTCCTTTACATGCATTGACAGCAAGTGGTAAGTCTTACTTGGGGTAAAACTCAGCAAATTGCAAATGATGAATTGAATCTTGAATTCATCAATGCTCTGGTTTTTGCTTTATGTATTTTGCAGCAACCGTTTGAGATTTGGACATATACATTAGGTTATGCAATGGGAGCAAGGCCTCTGCATGGAAGAAGACTGGTTTGCTATCATTTGGAATTGTTCATTGCGGCGGTTTTGGTACTATCCTACATATGAGAAGGAATTGCATGCATTTTTACAAGTAGTGAAGAAGAATCCTTTGAAGGGGTAGGAAACAACAGTGCATACCAACTGTCAGCCATTGCAATACTTGCATATTCAAAGATAAATTGCAGTAGTCTCACCATTTCAAATGGATGGGATTCTTACAACAGTTCTACTCGGTGATCAGGTAGAAGAAAGAGACAACAAACAAAGTAGCATATATGCTATTTAAATTTTAGACCCTCTATTTCAAAAATTTCCGTCATTGGCACTATTATGCTACTTGAACCTTTCACCCATGAGGTTTATGAGGAGTAATATGGGTAAGATGCTCATATTGAGGGAGTATTTCAGAAGTTACATTGCCCAAATTGCATGATTCGGCCAGGAAAACTGATTGCAACCTCAATATGAAGGATTGTTATACAAGTTGGACAAGCTATGTGCGACTCGTGCAAAGTATATTCATCTAATGGGTGAGGCCCATACCTCTAAATTAGCAGGTCACTTTGGGGTTGGGTAAAACATTGGCAGCTTGCAGTGGTATGTGTATGCAAGCAGATGTAGCAAAGCTCATTCATATTGCAAGCAGATGTAGCAAGGTTCATTCATGGGTGTACATTGTGTAATGTAGACAGATTTAGCAACGTTCATTCATGGGCGTCCATTGTATAATGTAGACAGATGTAGGAAGGCTCATTTATGGCTGTAATTTTTGTAGCTTTAGCAAGCCAAACAATCTAATTTTGGATTGTACACTCCATCGCTGGTGCCTACTGGCCTTGGGTGAGCATGCCCATGGATGTTCCAGGCAGTTCTTCCCTGTCAAGGGAAGATACTGATTATTTGTTTGTGGTGGTCATAGTTACCAAGTTTGGAAATCTGGATCTGTTCAGGAGGGCCAAAAAATCTGAAAATCTGGAATTCTTGAATAAGTTTGGAAAAATCTGGTCCGGAATATATATACATAAATATATGTGAGCATAGTTTTATAAATATGCAAAATTGACAAATACAATGAAAATCATCAATAATGTAATATAAAATGTTAGTATTATATAATATTTAATATTTATGGTCGCAGGCCCTTTTTTCTGCATAAAATAATTAAAAAAAATAAATACATAATCTTTTTGTAAAAAAAAGGGCTGACCTGGACTGAACTTGTTGGATCTGGCCAAAAAATTGGGATCCTGCCAGATTTGGAAACTATGTTGGCGGTATGTCGTTTTTAGCAACATGTTTGTGTTTCTTCTGTCTAAAAAGACAATTTCAGGTCAAGAAGCTTCCCAAACATTCTTCACTGATGTATGGGTGTACTTTGGATTGCCTAAATTCATGGTTTCTGGTAGGGAATCATGATTCATATGCAATTTTTTTTTGACAACTTTGATTATTATAAAACACTTAAAGTTTAAGTGCTCCTGTCCTCACATTCCCCCCTCCCCACCTGCATTCCATCCACATATGTATCCACATACTTTTCTTTTGTGGATAAGGGCTCTAGTTTGGAATCAAAAAAGGCTTCAATTTTTTTTTTAAAAATCAGCAGATTGATACACTGAAGAGCACAAGAGAAACTCTTGAAATCCTAATCCAAGTACAAGGCACTTCATGATCAGAACAGGAAATACCGACATGGTATGACTTTGCTTGAGCAAAGATAGGCTTCATACATTCAAGGACAAGGTAAGAAGCTCAAGTCCATTAGTTACACTTCATTCCACATTGAACGACTTTTGAAGGCTGAGGGCTGATGGATTTAAACTTGCCACAAGCTGCTAGGATGTGTGTGTGCACGTGTAAGCTAAAAACCAACAAATTGTTAAAAAACCCACGTTTTTTTCAACTATACAAATAAAATGTCAACTATTATACTTTTATAGCCCTCAATTGAAAATTCTATATGAAATTTTAGAGAGTACATGTTTTGGATTATTTACAATCGGCTATTTTTTTGAAAATTTTGCTTGAACGTTTGTCTTTTTGAATCTGTAGTGTTTTTAATTTTATTTTTTTATTTTTTATGGGGATGCAGATGTCTAAGTACTTGCATTTGTGAAAAATCATTTGTCACAAGTGGTAATAATTAGCTACGTAGTTCTTTGCATGCTGCTGGGTATCTAATTCCATCTTTCTTGTATGATTCATCATTTCGTGTTAATATGGAAGTCAACTGATAGTTGTTAGATTGCATTGGGGGGTTTTTCTATCACACGCTCAGAGATTGGTTAGTTAGCAGATATATCTGTGCTTTCTTACCTTGAGTTTTTAAATTTATTAATCTTAATTCAAGATTAGCAATAAATTCCAAGATTGAAGTTCAAAGCCTAATTTCTTACAAGATGTACAATGCATGTTAAAAAGTTTATTAATGATAGGCTTGGAGATTGCCATTCTTTACTCATTTAAAGGTTCGGAAGAGACATCCTTCTAGATATGATAGGTTGCATAATCATGCTAAGAGCATATTGCTTATCTACGAGTGTTGCTGTCCACTGTGTGGGTATGCAGGAATAGGGAAAACTGTCTGCAAAAAAAGATGTAAGGCATAGAAATGATGGCAAACCTGATCTTAGCAACAGCAATTGTATTGATAGGAAAGCAAAATTAACACAAAGATTCCAAATTGGACATAGACATACCACGTAGGATAGCATAAATGGCTGGATCTGTATGATACTTTAAATGATAAACAACACCAAATCATTTAGTAGTAGAGGTTTTTATTTTTACGGTAGTAATAGAAGTTTAATAAAACCAATGTAATTGTAGTATGAGAATTTCAGGAACCAGCGCAATGCCTGACTATTGGCATTTGTGTCAAAGCAGTAATGTTTTTTTAACGGCTTAACATGAAAATAGTTTTGATATATGCTTGATGTAAGAAGGGTGAGTGGCATACGGGTATTCTGTTTGTCAATCATAAGCTTCGAGGTACTATGATGGGGTTCTGCATGTTTGTGTTGGTGGAAGTAAATTTTGTTGGCTGTTTCTGATATGTTCGCTTCAAAAGTTCCTCATGTTTCACAGGTGAATTTCTCTCTTATGAGCAATGTACACTCAATTATTTTTTTGAATGTCTAATTCTTACAATACCTCTATGTGGCTGGTATGCTTAATTTTTCCTGGAATGTGTATAGCATGTTGTTATACAGTTGGATTAAAATTCATTTCAAATTTTTTTTAGAAGGATCTGAAGTTTAGGTAGTTTGCACATAACTTATCAGGATTTTGAGTGGAGAACAAAATGGTTGCTGACAACCAAAATTCCATCTCATGACGAGTAAATTTAGAAAACTTGAATATTACAGTTTCTTAAGCAATAAGCATTCATTCAGGGTTTTTTGTAAGATAGACAACTACAAGGTTAAAGATTTGCAGAAAAAGCAAGATAATGGTAGGTGATAACATGGAGAAGCATCTAAGTGAACTATTGTTACTCTAGCTGAGTTTGGATGTTGGTTTGGTGCAGATATTCTGTACTACAGTGGCATTGGTTGCTTCAATACCATTGGGGGAGCTTTTCTTTTTTCACATTATACTGATTAGAAAGGTTAGTTTCCTTTTATAAATATTCCTTTGGTTCTTTCTAATGTTTTTCTAAATTCATGTGTTACAAAACTTTTTCTTTAATAAGGTTGTTTTGTAAAGGGCATTACAACATATGAATATGTTGTGGCAATGAGATCACAAAGCGAGCCACCGGCAATTTCTGCTGAAGGTGAACCCCAAAGTATACCCTCATCTCCAAGCAGCTCGACTGCAACTGGTTTAAGTGGGGCAAGTTCTCATGGTCTACATTATAAAGGGGCATGGTGTACACCACCCAGAATATTTGTTGATCAGGTATGCAATTCTAAATTTTGTTTATCTTTCTAATACAGGTAAATCCATAGACTGACTTATATTCTGTTGTAAATAACAGGATGAAATTATTCCACACTTGGGCCCTGGTCAAGTGCCATCCACTGTTGATCCCGATGATGTGGCTGTTGTAAATAGGGCAGCAAACAGGACGCAGAAGCCCCCTGTTAGGCTAAGTGCTTGGAGGCTGGCTAAATTGAAGCCTGATGAGGCTATGCGAGCAGGGGCAAAGGCTAGGGAGTCTTCATCTATTTTACGTCCAGTTGGTCCACGAGGAGTGCCTGATGCTGATAATTATTCTAGTGGTAATGCTAGTAGCAGGAGCAGTATGAGTATGGACCTTGCTGCAAAGAAAGAATCAAGAAATAAACGAATTCAGTCACCCTTGAAATCTAGCTACCCTCCAAGCCGAGCTAGCAAAGATGATATTGAAACCGCGACTCAAAGCAGAAGTAGTTACAGCAGTCCTAGTCACATTAATGAATCAGCCACACTAAGTCCTCTCTCACAAGAGCACAGATATGGTCAAACAAGTGGGATACGCCTGGCAACTCCTGGACGTCAGATCCATATGGAACCTTTGGCTACAACATCAACAAATACGTTGAGTTCAAGAGATGCACTGCCAATTTACAATGCTGCTCCAGAACATTCAATTTATTTAGGTAGAACTTCCGGAAGTGATGTGTATGGAACATCAACCTTTGATCGCATGGATGATGGACTGGTACGACAGACAATGACTATGGGGCAGGAGAACACTAACCAACTAACTAGAGTAGTAAGGGGCAATAACAGGTCATCTGTTTTCTGGGACCAAGGAGCTGGACGGTATGTTTCCTTTCCTGTTTCTGGTAGAAATGAACAGATGACTGAAATGGGCACAAATTTTATCACACAGGGACAGGGATCGGCAGGTACATCCATATCTCCATTCTTGTACTCAGGAAAACTCAATACGGAGGGTGACAATGGCAGAATCTCTCCATCCCCAAATCTTCATGGATTACAGTCTCCCCTTACTAATGTTCATGCATTCCAGTCACCATCTCCTCGGCCGAGTTTACCCCCAAACAGTTCACCTTTGCAGAGTTCAGGTGCAGAACCTGAAAACCTTCTCTACACTGGAGAATCTATATTCTATGGTGGCCCTCTTAGTGTACCTTTTGTTGAAAAGCACTAAAATGGAAAGTGCCTCAGGACCTGATCCTGAAACATGCCATCTCACATCAGGATTCCCATGAAACCCAACCATTTTGTGGACTAACCATGCTATTACAATCTCCTGTGTTTGTACCATTAGTCCTCGCAAGAAAAATTGAATTTCTCATTTTGCTTGTTGATAGCTGCAGGCATCACACTATTTAAGGTTGTAAACTAAGCTACTTGTGGTTTCAGTCAACCCTGCATGTGTCCAATATGCAAGAAATCCATCTGATTTCTGGAAGAAGAAAATGAATACACTACACCTTCCTCTCTAGTATCATCTCAGGATTAGGATAACTGCAAGTTTCCACAATTTGAGCCTACTTTTCAAGTTGTCAACAATAAAGACATTATGATCTATTGAAAGCATGAGCATTTTGCTTTTCAGTTGCTCTTTCACTAATTGGTTTTATGATTTGTCTCCACTCACAGGTTACTTCCTTTTTGTGAATTCTAATAACTTTGTAAGCGTACTTGTATGGCGGTAGCAGCCAGAAACAAAATAAATCAGATTGCCTTCTCTTTCTATTTTTTGTTTTTGAGGTGGTTTCCTAGTTGGGTAAAAGGTGGGTGCTGATACTTGATTTTTCAAGCCATTGTAGTGCTATTACCGGATGCTCTGGATTGTTGACGTCATGATTTCATTTTTTAATGTAGAAATCAAATCTTTCATCATACATCAACTTTTGAAAAACTAATGGTAAGTTTTAAATGTTCATGCATGCAATGTTGTAACCACGTTGATAGCCCTAAAAAACTCTACATGTTGATCTTCTAGAACCTTGAGTAAAAATGTTCATTTTTGCCTGTTCTGGAACCCATGAATTACTAGCATGGTTGGTTTTCAAATAGTTTTTATGCATTTTTAACTTGAAAGAAGTTGTTTGTCAAAGAGCAGCAGATTATGAATAAATTGGGCTTTGTACTATTATCATTATAATGGGTGATGAGTTTTCATTGGAGGTGCCAAGGATGTAAATATGATCAATGCAACGAAAATACACCTAGCAACAAATATTATAAGACACAAAATTGCATTGTAAAATGCATAATATTCAGGTAGTAAAAGCATAAAGCTCCCAACAATGGAGACTAAAAGGTGATAGTATCATTTGCCAAACAAACATTTTCTCTTTATTTTGCAAATTTGGGGCTGCTTCACCTTTTTTTTAATGTTGACAATTGAATAAGTTAGCACAAATAATTGTCTTGTAGTAATAAGTTTTTGCTTGTGACTGATTTTTTTCAAACCCTTTTTGGTGTGTGTTAAGACAAAGGGATTTTGGTTTGAATTTATTTCCTTATTGTTATGTTACCAAATTTGAAAGTTTTGAGCCTCTATTTTTATGTTTATAGGGTGGTGGTTGCTTTGTTTGAAGTTTTATATCTTTGCAATTAAAATATTTGTGTTTTATTTTATTTAATCCTCACAATCAAATTCCCCCATTTGTCACTTGTGCTTTCTTTCCTCGGGTCTCTTTTTCTTTTGTTTGGATTGTTCAATGTTCTTTCTAGAGTCAGCAAGGGTGACCCAAATGGCAAACTTGTTTTGATTTGATCCATGCGTACCTGTTTTCTCATGGCGCCGCACTTATTGCATGAATGTCTCAGAGGCAAGGCATCATCTCATGACATTTCCATTGGGGTGCTCCTTTTAAAGGGTTAATTTCCCTTTTTGTTCTTAGTGTTCCTTGAGCACACTAGATTGTGGCATGTGGCACCATCTTGCTGCATCTCACGTTAGAGCCTTTAAAGGGGAGCATTGTTGGTGTTATTCTTTTCTCTCTCCTCAAAGGTAACGAGTGAGCAATGTGTTGCTCTCTCAGCTTCTTTGTTGTGAGTTATCTTCTTTACTTGAGTAAGTGAGATTTTCACATAGGTTAGAGATTAAATTTCATTTGGGCACATCAAATAAATTATAGGTGTGTATTATTTGTCTTTATGAGGTGGCATGTAGTTTTCACTTTATTTGTCTCATTAATAATGTTTTTCATTATGAAAAATATTGGAGGACATTTTATATTCGACACTTTTTTGATGTCTAAAGTCTTATAAGATTTGTTTTGTTTTAGCGTTTTTATGGACTATTATATTTTTTATTATTTCATCATTGAAAAAAGTTTTATGTGCATTGAGCTATCTTGGAATTGTCTTGGGCCATCTTTCATCTAACATGTAGGGTTTTTAACTGTATTGGTTTTCCCACCACAAATCCCATATTTCAAGGCTCATGACATGACTTTATTGAATATTTATTTTATTATGTATTTTCACTTATGATTTATTGTTTTGTTTGTCCATCTTTACTCCTAATTTTGTAAGTGGGGTGTACTAATAATAATTATTGGGATTCAACACATTAACTATTTTGGGTGTTTCATTTGTTAAGAGCTTGGTTGCACATTCCAAGGCAATACTATGAAGGTAATTAAACAAAACAAAAGCGGTGTATATGACCACCTCAATCCTTAGCCAAGAGAAAGGACTTAGCAACGGACAATATTCAGCTGCATAGTAACTAGGGATGGGTGGTATAAGGAAGAGCATTTTAATAGTTTTAACCCCCCAATGTATACAGTCGGTGTTATATGTAAGGTGAGTTTATTGGCTCATATTCTAAAGGGAAAAAATTTTCAATTTAAAAAAAAAAAAAGTTGAAGGCCAAAGAAAGAGATAATCAACATGCGTTTTGTTTAATCAATTGTAATGTTGTTTCATCTCTTTATCAATTGTAATGTTGATTCATCATTTAATCATTAAGAAATTTATATTAATTGTTTTGAAAGCAGTGGGACTTTAATGTAAAGGAACATTAATTACGACATTCAATGCTTAACTATTATTAATCTAGGGAGACTTTTTATTTAAATATTGAGTTTGATGAAGAATAATTTTTGTTGCCAATAATTCTTGTAGGCTAATTTCTTTATATAATCTTGAATTTAGGCATATAATGATGCTTTGATACCAAAGGTTTTTCATATTTAATTATGTAACTAGACCATCGACTATACCATTGTGTTACTCTTTTATCCTTAATGTTATAAATTGGATGAACTTCAACACAAGGGTTCATCTTACTAAATAGAATAATGCATGTTATCCTATTTTGACCTTAAATGTTTAAAGTTGAGAACAAATGTATCAATCATATAAAGCTCTTTTACACTTTTTAGATGACCAAACAATACTTTTAGATTGAGATTAAGTTTTCTTTTTTAATTCCACAAGAGTAAATACCAAGCTATAAGATTATGAGGTTTCAAGATAGTTCACATTTTTCAAAAACAATATTTTTAATTTATCACTCTAAAACAATGTTCTAAGTCTTGCACAATGCTTTATTTTTAATATGCATAGAGATGGTTAGACTTCACTTTCTATTAGATAAGTTGACTTACATGAGGAACCAAACTGCTTGTGCCACTCATTAGGATCTGTCTACAATGTAATCTTAAAAAGGACATCCATTAATCGAAACTCTTCTTTCTACAATTATTTTCTCATGATGATGCTTTATTACAAATGTACAAGACTTTCAAATGTCCTTTCGTTAGAGTTCTAGTTATTATTTTTACTTCACGACCATTACAAATATTTTACCTTGCTCTTTTATTTCTACTTTTTGGAGATAGTGATATCCCTTCATTCTTATTTATCTTATGCAGAAGATATGCAATAAAGAATCAACATACCCAAGCAACCTTTATTATTTTTTGTTTGAGATCAAACTTATATCATAAACTCTTATGTTTATCGTGTTCCCTTACTGGTAAACAAATATAATATATTAATCCCATTTACTTTAAAGAATTATAATATCAAATAAAACATAAGGTGTTCCAATTATCTCTTGATGAACTTTAAAGGATTACTTTAGAGGCTACCATTTTGAATTGGTGCTTTTCCCATTAAAGGATTACTTCTTCATATAATGTTAGGAACTACATTGAAGGTGTTATAGTTTCTAAAATGACAACTCCTTGTATAAATATATTATGAGTGCATCTTATTATGCACTACTTAAAGTAAATCGAGCCTAAATCTTATAATGAAACAAACAAGTATAGAAATCTAATACAACACCTACTAGATTCCTCTCTGACATCTATGTAATGGCATACCTGAAAGAAGGAGAGACCAAAAGAATTGTCAATTTACATTCCATTTTCATACTTTCATGTCAATATGTTCATAGGATGAGGACTAACTAATTTATTGAGTAAAACAATGTCAAGACTTATGGTCCTTATTTTTGTTGGTGCAAACTAGAGATACTACTATAATGGTGTACAAAAAATACCCTTGTTTCAACGAGGATTGGTATTATCATTAATGCCAATTTTTAATGTAGTTTTCCTAAATAACAAGTATTTTGAAAGAACTTATAAAGCAACAATGAGCTTACCATTGGGTTGACCAATGTGTAGCTAGCTTTGTAGAAGCTCTAACATATAAATAATATGTGGGCATAATGAGGCAAACTATTGGTGGGGCTTGTTTGGCCCTACCCACCCAAACCATCAGCTTGGGTGTGGGAATGCATTATGCAAAGATTACCATAAACATAGATGAGAGAGAGACCAAGGCTCTATGGATTTATACAGAATCCAAGCAACATACATACAATACATTTTATTGTTTCATTTTCAACCTTCTATTTTCGTAAACAACCATCTGTCAAACATAAATTGGAAATCCAAAGATTACTTGTTCATTTTCTTTATCATTGAGCTAATAGTTTTTAAACAACTTATTTCCCAGCTTTAACAAATCAAATGGTTACCCCATCATATTCATACATCTGCCTAATGGTCTTACAACCCTTTCCAATTAAGCTTATGTTTTTCGGATTGTTACAAATTATTTACGACCTTGATAATCACTTATTGCCCTTTTATCTTGTTCATTAACACATGAACTATCAATTCATATCCATATTTGTTCCTTTGATTATCATTATGGTGTTTACACCAATAAGCTTTCATTCCTTGGTTAATGGTCTTACTGCATTTGCCAAATGGGGCTTGCAACTTATCTATTGGAATAGATTGTTTATAGCCTTGGCATCCACTTACAACTTAACTAGTATGTTGTGACCTAAAACTACGTGTGAATCATCACTTTGGAAATTTTGCATTATATGACAAGATTCTAATCAACTTAAATCCTATCCCTTTCTTAACAAAATGATTCAACAAAAATATTAAGGACCCTGGTTTAGTTCATTAACAATTTAATGGTTTCCCCATTGTATCAAAATGTTAATAATTTCCCCACAACCACTACTAACTTCACATAATGAATTTCTCCTTAAAAAAAAAAAAAACAAGGTTACTAAACCCAAGAAGCTCTTCTACAAAATTTGAGAAACATGGCACAAGAATAATTATTCATTCCCTGATGCTAAGCTAATGGAAATCTACTAGTAATAGTATTGCATTTGTCTCTCCTCTTCTCCTTTACTTACACCAAATCTTATTGATCACGTATTACTTATTTATAATACCTTTGTCCAAACCTTTTGTGCATATTAATTCCATAGTTTTCTTTCCATTTATGCCTTCCCAAACTAGGGTTTCCAGGATTCAAAATACCAACAAAATTTCATTCTCCATGGCCATATGGCCAGAGTTTGATGAATGCCTACCATTATTCCCAATAAGCAAAAAGACATGTTTTTAATTGCTTTGAATGTATATCTCGATCAACGACGTAATGATGACATTTGAACATATCAAATACATTACTAGTCAAACATGCAGTCGACCTAATAGTCTTCCTTCATCGTTATTGGTTGGACGTGGCCCTACTTTCCATTCGTTGAAATGATTACATTCTAAACCTAATCCTCTTTTGCTTTTTACCCTTTTCTCTTTTCCCTGAGGTAGTGCAATTGGGACCTGAGTTAGAGTTTTCTCTCCTTTTCCTTTTCTTTAAAATAAAAATAAAATTGATCCTTAATATTTACCACATGACCATATGGATATAGCGGATTCTTAATGATGTAAGATAATAACCAAACACACATAAACATGTAAGCATGATGGGATTATTTATAACAGTACCTAGGATTCCCTATTGCTTTCTCATACTGCTGTTTACTTTACTCTTTCTAAATTGTTATGTCGCAAGCAAGCCTAATTTTTTAACGATCAATTTAAGAACCTACAAAATAATCCACAATGTATCAACAATGTCTGCTCTAATGATAAATCATAAGGCCAATAATAAACCTATAGCTACTAATTATAGAAGCATCATAATGCTATGAAATTAGTTGTACAATTGAATCATAATAAAATTAATGCTAGAGCAAAATCCGGAAAGCATCATAAATATAATCAAATTTGAAAAATATCACAAGTAAATCTAAATTTGAAAATATTACAAGTACAGTTGAATATTTATCAAAACCAAAACATAATACTATTGAGGCAAATAAATGATATCATAAAAAATTATGCAACAAAAACTTAAAATAGTTTGAATTAAAAACCATCATAACATAAGGTTATAGAACTCATATCAAAATGAATATACGAAAATAGTCATGTGCCCCCGACATATATCATGAAATCAAAGTCTCCAAAATAAGGATTGTCATCCTGCCCATATAACTAGGCAACATTGTGGTGTTTTAATTTAGAAAAGGTGAGGGTAGTTTCTACCATAATTTACAAGTATACATCTACCATAGTCTGAACTAAAAACCATCAAAACACAAGGTTATATAACTTGTATCAAAATATGAATATATGAAAATAACGATGTGGCCCTGATACTTACTATATCATAAAACTAAAGACTTCGAAATAGGGATTATCATCTTATCCCTATAACTAGGAAACATTGTGGTGCTTTAATTTAGAAAAGGTGAGGGTAGTTTCTATGGAAGTGGTTTTCATATTCCCAAGAAGCACTCCTCTCACTCTACTAGTCCCATTGGACCAGTACTTATTGTATCTCTCTACTTCATAGCTTGATGTTGCAATATGGTAGGATCCACACTAGTTCCAACTGTATAGTTGCCCAATCCTCCAGCTAAGTTTTATCAATTTAAAACATGTGTAGGATCAAATACATACTTATTAAGCAAAGATATATGAAATACATTATGTATTTTAGAGAGAGGGTGGAAGTGCCAATTTATATGCAACGAGATTGATCTTTTGTAGAATGTCAAATGTTCCAAAAAATCATGGAGCTAGTTTGAAAGCCTTCCCAAACTTGATGGAACTATTTTGAGGATGTACTCGTAAGAATAAGAATACCTTATCCCTGACATGAATTCTCGAAGAGTTCTCTTTAATTCCTTATAGCTCTTCTGACTATTTGAATTAGCTTTGAGCTTCTACCTAATAATAACTATTTGAAAGTCGTATTTTGAATCAATTCAAGACCAAAATTAACCATGTTTTCCAAACCCTCCCAACTAAGGGGAGTTCTTTAAAAAGATTCCATTTTCAAAGAGGCATGATATGTGTTTTTGTATGCAAATTCAACCAGATGAAGATAATCTTCCCAATTATACTACTGGGTCATTACATACATTTTGACCATATTCTCCATTGCTTGATATATTATTTTAATTTTTCCATTTATTTATGGATGATATGAAGAGCTAAAGTTCAGCATAGTAGCAAATGACAATGTCAAGGTCTCCCAGAACCTTGAGGTAAACAACTTATTTCATCTCAGATCTAATCAACTTAGGCGTATTGTGAAGACCAACAATTTATCTCACAAATCTTTCTACAAATATGGTAGAATCATTAGTGATAATCTAAGGTTTAAAGTGAACAAATTTTGTGAGTTTGTCAACTAATACAAGAATGGTGTCATGCATTTTCCTAGACTTGGGCAGTCTTTAAGTAAAATCCATGGAAACAACAACCCACTTATCCTCTAGAATGTCATGAGAATAAAACATGCCTCCGAGATGACAATTATTTGCCTTGACATGTAGACATTCTAAGCATGTGGCTACAAATTGAGCCGCATCATTCTTCGTTCCTGACCAAAATAAAACAATTTCAGTTCATGTGTCATCTTATTGATACTAAGATTAACAAAGTAAGGAGCCAAATGTACCTTGTGCAAAATTAACTCTCAAAATTTGCCTTGTAGTGGAACATAAATTCTTCATTGAAATATTAGAAAACCATCCGAGTTAGTAGAGTATCCAACATAATTTTTATCTATGGAAACCCAATTAATCTTAAGGCTAATTCCCTTGCAAAATTCATCACTCTTTTGTTGTTCTAGTAGTTGTTCCCCGAATCTCTAATTTGAAATAGGTGATGGCAGCAAAATAAACTTTTCTATTAAGAACATCAACTACCTGATTCTCTTTTCCTTTGACATATTCAATTTGCATGTTGTAATCACTGATAATTCCAACCCCCTACGTTGTTGGGAATACAAAATGTATTTAGTGTAAAAAATTCAAGACTCTTGTGGTCTGTTAATAGTTTGAATTATTTACCTAACAAAAAATGCCTCTACATTTTGAGGGCATGAACAACTGCGGCCAACACCAAATCATGAGTTGGATAATTAGCCTCATCTGGTTACAAATTATGTGAGTTGTAAAAACCAATAGAATAGGTACACTAGTAAGTAGTTCCTTGAGCTTTTTGAAAGATTCATCACTTATAGTATTTTAATCAAACTTTTTCTCTTTGTTCGTAAGGAAGTGACAAGATGAGCTATCCTAGAAAATTCCTTCACAAATGACAGATAGTACTCAACAAGACCCATGAAACTCTGTACCTCATGCACATTTTAAGAAAAGGCCACTCCTTAATAGATTTAATATTTGTAGGATCCACTATAATACCCTTCTTGTCTATAATATGTCCCATATAGTGTAACTCAATCTTATTAAAAGAACATTAGAGAGCTTTCCAAATGAGTTATGTTGTCACAATCTCTCCAATACCAACCTCAAATGGTGTTCATGCTCCTGTTCATTTTGAGAATATATTAGGATATCATTTAGCAACACCATTAAAAACTAATCTTGGTAGTCTCAAAATATGTTATTCATGAGATTCATGTAAGTTGCATCATGAGCATTGGTCAAACAAAAATGCATAAGTGTGAACTCATAGTATCCATAGCGATTTCAAAAAGTGGTTTTATGAACATATTCTTCCTTAATACACAATTGATAATACCCAGATCAAAGGTCTATTTTGGAAAATATAGTTGCCCCCTTCATTTGATCAAATAAATCATCGATCCTTAGTAGAAGATAACTATTTTTGATGGTCACCTTGTTCAACATATGATAATAAATGTACAAAATTAGGGTTCCATCTTTCTTCTTTATGAAGACAACAAGTGATCCCCATGGAGAAACACTTGGTCTAATGAGATATTTGTTCATGAGTTCTTGCAGTTGGACCTTGAGTTCCTATAGGTATGTGGTATTCATCTGATAAGGGGATTTTGAAACAAGTGTAGAACCTAGCATAATGCCGACGGAGGACTAAAATACTCGTACTAGAGGAAATCTTAACAATTATTCTAGAAAGACATATTCGAATTCTCACAAAATGAGAAAATCTTTAAGGCTAGGTTTTGCCCTTGAGTCTTTTCATCTACCTGAATAGAGTAAAATGAACACCCTTTCCTTAGTGCCTTTTTTAAGTTACAGAGTTGAAATGAATCTAGGGATTCTTGCATTTTTAATGATTTTGATAATCAACTAGTGACCCCTATTGTCTAAGCACTGGACACTCTTTCCAACGTAGTCTAAACTGGCTTGATGAGTATGGAGGCAATGCATTCCTAGGATGACATCATATGAACCTAAGGGAGCTAATTGTAGATTCATTCAACTTTTGATGTCTTAAATCAAGTTATGCCTATTCAAGGTGTTTGGCAAAAAAAAACCATTTACTTGTGTCAAATTACACTTGCCACATCTCTCTCATTCTAGTAGGTTTGGTTTTATAGTTATAAAAACTTTGGGATAAATAAAACTATAATATGATCCTAAATCAGTCAAAAGTGTCAAACAAATACCAGATATAATACCTCTATTCTCTATTGGAGTGGCTTGCATTTTTGCTTGGTGGTTGTCAACTGCTACAAATACCATGTGATTAGATCCTTAGTTTACAAGTTATTCTAGGCAATCATTTTTGTAATTATCTTTGTCGCTATTCTAAAAACCTTGTGTTGGCCCTTGTTGCAGTAAAAAAAACCTTATTAGTCCCTATAGTAGGATTAAAATTATGTGTAGGCGGTGGTGGAGCATTACATTGAAATCCTTGAGGCCTTTGACCTCCCTTTGAATTACCATGAAACCTTCTAGGATTTCTCTTGAACTTACTATTTCTCCTTTTGAAATTTTACCTTTTAAACCCATTATTGTTAGGAGAAAGAACATGCTTGTTATTTTGTGATAAATTATTTTTCATCTCTTGTTTGTACTTCATACTTGTTTTTTATTTCTTTATAGCTATATACGCTAATTTAATTACAACAACCAATGTTTTAGGTTTTGCGATATTGACATCATGCATAATCACATCTCGAATTCTTCATTATGCATATAGTTAACTTATTGAAGAAGATCCAAAAAACTTGTTTCATACCCAGACATCAAGAAATTATTTTGTTGTAATAGTTGATACTTATTTTGTTTCTGATCTCAATGGTTAATTGAATTATACCTTATTTTGAAATGATTCTCAAACTGCTTCATGTAAGAGTTTCTTTTTTATAAGCCTTTATTTCAACAATATGAACCGACCACAACAATGCATCACATTATAGATGGTAGGTGGCAATATGAGCTTGAATATTAGATTTAATGTCATGCAACCCAAAATATTATTGGAGACTAAATAACCAAACCTTTGTGAAGTCTCCAAATTTTGTCTCTCTTCCCTTGAACTTTAGAATACGAATATTCTTTAATTCCCAAATGAATGAATCCATTCATTGAGCACTGGGGTTTCTCCTTTCCAAATTATTTAGCTTCTCTTGCTGGTCACCCTCAATGTTGTGATTACCCAAGAGTTCATCCATTTGGTTCTCTTGCTCTTCAATTACGGTTTGGAGAGTTCTCAATACTCCTAGTATGTCTTCTTAGACATAAACATTATTTGTAGGTAGGTGTGGAGGAGGGTTCTCTTGTTCATTTTGATTATAATCCTAATTTTGGATGCTCCTTTGTCCTTGGGCTATGTTGACTGTTAAATTTATAAATTCAACTAATTTATCCATTCACCTATAACGAAAGCGAAAGTGGAATTGTGATAGTCTAATCATAGAGACCTATGACTTAAAATTAGTTCTAATATGTGCAAAAAATATTTTAATGGTTAAGAGAGTGTTTGAGACTTAACCAAGTTCTACGGATCAATTAAATTTCCTTTTAAATAGTCAAATAACTTAATAAAAATGAGAAAAATTTAATGAAGTTATTACAATCGACATATTATCTTATAAGATAATCTTTGTTTACTAATTGATATCAGAATTTCACCAAGTGTTATTAATCCTATCCGACAGAGAAAATCTATTAAAAATGTAATCTCTTGAAGGATTAAATACTCTGATTTTTAATCGATAATCAAAATATCTATTTTTAATTTTTTTTTTTTAATATTGCTTCTTCATTAATCCACTCAAAGAACACAAAATAATAGAAAGAACAACACAAAACATGAAAATGAACAAAGAAAGATGAAAGAAAATAGCAAAAACTAATCTAAAAATAAAATCAAGTTATATAAAAAAAGAATGCTATCACTAATCTAAACCGATACAAGAAAGTAATGAAGTGATACTAGGAAAAAAGAACTAATCTAATGTTAATTAACTAAACTAAAAGTAATACCAATAAATAGAAAAGAGAAATTATTATTAACTAAAGAGGTTGAAAGTACAAACATAAATAAAAAGTGAGCTTGATTTATAATAAAAAAGTATAATTTTTTAATTGAGAAATAATAGATTTTATAATTGATTTACAATAATTTTAAAAGAAAGTTATAAGTAATAAAAACTCAAAAATATGTCGTACAATATACAAGGTAAAGTACAAATATGATTTATGCATATGATTATATTATTTTAGAGTCATCAAAATATTAAGAATCTTAGTCATGTTCAGCTAATCAATTTATAAATCAAATAGTAAACTTGGATATACATGATTATACCAAGCAAGACACTTCACCATCATAGAATGTTTTGTTTGGTCTTCTTGCAAGTAACACTTGATCTCAAAGATTTATGATAAAAGAAAAAACATAATATGAAACTTGAACGTAAGAATTCTGTATATGTATGAGTTCCTCTGTTTGAATAATGTCATTTATGTCCTTGTTAAGCCTTCACTTTAGAAATTAGATGTACTTTAAGTTAGAACTAATTTTTTAGTTAATTTAAAATAAAGTTAAATTACTTTATTAAAAGTTAACTACATTGTATTAGGTTTGTAAATAATAAGTTCATAAAGTGAATTTATTATGACTCGAGATCTTAATTAATTTAATAGACAAAAAAAAATTCTAACGGGGTGGAAGCCCACTTATAACAATTTGATTAAGCAATAATACAAGTTTTCATGTGTAAATCGATAATAACTGAATGATTCTAAATGATAGATCTTTAAATTTCACTTTCAATTTATCTAACTTACTCTTCAAGAATGATACAACATAATAAACCAACTAGCTTTGTTCAAAATAACCAAATGTAAGCAAACTACTAAAGTATTTCACTAAATCTGATCCAAAATGCAACTAAAAATAATAGACTAGAGAGAAAATAAATCATAACTAATAACTATTAAAATTACTACAATATCATAATGATAAAATCATTATAAAGTTTTAACTATAATAATATATTCAGTGTGAAATAAAAAACATTGCATTTTGTAAAGTATTTCAAATCAAATTGAAAATAATCATCAAAGTTTGAGAATGTATAGAATATCAATAGCAAATAAATCAATAAACAATTCACGCTCTATTAGAAACTAAGTCAATCAAAGGTGCTAACTTTGTTCAGTTTGATAGTCAGCATATTCAAGAGATGTAATGGGCATCTCAATCCTAGTAACACCTCTAGATTCATTATCCACTTCCAACTTAATTTTATTCATAATGTGAGTTACTATAGACGAGTATGAAGGGCTATTAGCACATTTAAAACTCAATAAATCAACATTAGTTGAATCAATGATAGACTTAGATGCTTCAAAAGTCAACAAGGCATTATTTTCAAGATTAGGATGTTAGGAACCCCTTATCCAACGGAAGCACAATTGATTAATTTCTTATAAGCAATTAAACACGAAATTATACCATAATGATTAAGCAACTAGAAACTTGAGACAACAAAGAATTTGAGAGACAATACACACTCTTGTATTAAATATTACTAGAAGAAAATACAATAAGGAAGATGCCACTTCTTCCTCCACCTCAAAGGCTTGCCACACCTCAAGACCTTCTTCCCTCTCTCTCTTGCTCAACCAAAACCAACTCAAATAACCTGAGTTGTTATCCCCTCCTTGAATGCTTCAGCTGATCTCCTTGACCTTACTTGCTTGTAGATCTCCTTGACCTTGCTTCAATGCTTCAATGCTTTACTTGCCTTCTTGATGATTACAATACATGCCTCATGGGTCTTTAAATAGAATCCCATGCATACAAAAACAGAACTCTAATTACAATAATTAGACACGCAGTTCAAGACTATAATTAGCCCCTTAACATGCAAACACTTAGTTCAACTAACTAACTGTTCGTGCAACGAACAGTTCTGGAACACACAGGCGACCGACGCCAGTCCCTGCTTGCCTGGTGCTGCCGACGTCAGCCGACTTCCTACCGTCGCCGGTTGCCTTCTGCACTGATCATGACCGACGTCGGTCATGCTACCGATGCCGGTGCTTCTGGGTCTTCAGCAACCTCTCCATGTCTGCAACAGTTGAAGCTTTTAGCTCCACACTCTAACAATCTCTCACTTGGAGATAAATAGCTGCAACTGTACCTGTACCTGTACTCCATCTAGTTTGTTCCCTTGGCTCTGTATCCCTCTTCAAGCTCTCCCCTGAAGACCAACCACCACACAACCTGTGATGCTATATCTGTCACTTATGCCAAAAGAATTTTTCTACTCCCAAATTCTTCATGACATACTTCTGAACCAACATTACCCTTAGCTCAAAAAACTCCCTGTATATGAAACCCTGCAACAAGCAACACAATACAGTAACAGGATAATGTAGCTAATATTATCCAACCTGATAAAGATAAAATACAATGGTCAAACCTCCATCGTTCTGCAGCCTAATCAAGACCATATACCATAGCTTTCTGTCTCACGTATCCATCCACTCTCTTCTCTAAAATGGGAATCCATCTCTCTATCCAGTGCTTTCTTCCAGCTGACAACTCTACCAACAAATACCTGTTTGGTTCTTCTTCAAGGACTCACACTCCTCATCCATGCCAAGCTCCCACTATTTCTGGACTCTACCTGCATTGCTTCTTCCATCTTCCTAGTTCTTGACTATCAGTAAGCAATATAAAGAAGGTGAACAATGAATATGAGGTTCACTTACCCTTTCTGACCTCCATATGGGTGTTTGAGACTCCTTGATAGCTTGCTGTCCGCCCAACATCCGTTCCAGTGACCGATCTCGACCATCTCCCAGTTTGCTCCTGATCGATGTCAGTTCCCTGCACTGACCCTGACTGTCAACGTCATTACCCCTGGCCGACGCCGGTGTCCCCCCTGCCGACGTTGGTTCCTACCTAATCGACGTCGGTCTTCTCCTGCCGACTCTACCGACCCTGCTGGTCTGCACATGACCGCTGTCGGTACCTGCCTGGTCGACGTCGGTGCCATGGGAGCACCGACGTCGGTACCTGTGTTTTCCTGTAAGTGACAATTTCTTTATCTGCGAGCTCATCTTGGATCATACCCCTGTCCATACTGCCCTGCTCAAATTTATTCAGCCCCTGTGACTGATCTCTGTCCATCATCTCCTCCATAAACACCAAGGCTTCTTTGTTCATGTCAAAAGCATCAAATTTCCTTTTCCTGCAATGAACTCTATCTATGCTTTTTGAATCTGAACACATACCTTTTGAATCAAGAACGTCCATTCCCTTCTTATTCATGTGACCCAACCTATTAAGCCACATCTTCGAATCTACAGTTGAAGTAGATAAACCAGAATTAGAATCAATAATACAAGTAGATAGATAAAGAGTACCTACTTTCTTACCTCTTGCTAGAACAAGTGCACCCTTGGTAACCTTCCAAGAATCCGCTGTGAGGGTTATTGTGCATCCCTCATCACCCAACCTTCCTACAGAAACCAAACTCTGCTTCAGAACTGGGACATGCATGACCTCCTTCAACACCCATGTGTTGTCTATCTGCAATTTCAGCTGCACTTTCCCTTTGCCAACTATTTGACAAGGCATACCATCCCCTAAATAAAGCACTCCAAAGTCTCCCTGGACATACTCATGGAACAAATCTCTGTTTGGGGATGCATGAAAAGATGAACCAGAATCTAAAATCCATGATCCTACCTAACTATCCAAAGAAAGTATGAGAGCATCCTGTACCATAACATTTGCATCCTTTGCTTCTTCTTTACCTTCAGGTTGATTCTCTTTATCTCGCAACCAACACTCCTTCTTTGTGTGTCCTTTCTTTCCACAAAACCAACAGGTAATACCTTTGGATTCGGATCTCCTTCCCGACCTTGATTTTCCTTGCTCTACTTTCTCTCTTTGCCTTCCCCTGCTTTTTGCACTTAGAGCATTCCCTGATGATTCACCTGTGCTTTTCCTGCGTATTTTTTCATTCAAGATCACACTCACAACATCATCAACTTTTAAGATTTTAGAAGCAGATGCAGAATTACTTACTGCCATAACCAAACTATCCCAACTTTCAGGTAAAGATCATAATATCAAGAGAGCCTTTACTTCATCATCAAAAACAATATTGACTAAAGCTAACTGGTTTACCAAACCATGGAAATCACTAATATGAGTATATACCGATCCACCTTCCTGCATTTGCAAAGTAAATAACTGTTTCATAAGAAATACCTTATTTGACGCTGAGGGCTTTTCATATAAATTTGCCAAGGACTTTATCAACTCTTCCGTTGTCTTACACTGTGACAAGTTGGAAATCACAGACGATGCAAGGCTCAACCTTATGGAACCTAGAGCCTTCTGATCAAGAACGTTCCATTCTTCATCCTTCATATCTGTGGGCTTGCATGCAACCCCACCCAACGGTAAGTACAAATCCTTATGATACAGATAATCCTCTATCTGCATCCTCCAATGTTGATAATTCTTGCCGTTAAACTTCTTCATTCGTAGCTTACTTTCTTCTGCCATTGCTGAACTCCCACTCAATCAGAAACCCTGTGAATGACCTGTAATCAAAAACAATACCTGCTCTCTGCAAATCGTAGCTCTGATACCAACTGTTAGGAACCCCTTATCCAACGGAAGCACAATTGATTACTTTCTTATAAGCAATTAAACATGGAATTATACCAGAATGATTAAGCAACTAGAAACTTGAGACAACAAAGAATTTGAGAGACAATACACACTCTTGTATTAAATATTACTAGAAGAAAATACAATAAGGAAGATGCCACTTCTTCCTCCACCTCAAAGGCTTGCCACACCTCAAGACCTTCTTCCCTCTCTCTCTTGCTCAACCAAAACCAACTCAAACAACCTGAGTTGTTATCCCCTCCTTGAATGCTTCAGCTGATCTCCTTGACCTTACTTGCTTGTAGATCTCCTTGACCTTGCTTCAATGCTTCAATGCTTTACTTGCCTTCTTGATGATTACAATGCATGCCTCATGGGTCTTTAAATAGAATCCCATGCATACAAAAATCAAACTCTAATTACAATAATTAGACACACAGATCGAGACTATAATTAGCCCCTTAACATGTAAACACTCAGTTCAACTAACTAACTGTTCGTGCAACGAACAGTTCTGGAACACACAGGTGACTGACGCCGGTCCCTGCTTGCCTGGTGCTGCCGACGTCAGCCGACTTCCTGCCGTCGCCGGTTGCCTTCTGCACTGATCATGACCGACGTCGGTCATGCTACCGACGCCGGTGCTTCTGGGTCTTCAGCAACCTCTCCATGTCTGCAACAGTTGAAGCTTTTAGCTCCACGCCCTTTGTTCAGTTTGATAGTCAGCATATTCAAGAGATGTAATGGGCATCTCAATCCTAGTAACACCTCTAGATTCATTATCCACTTCCAACTTAATTTTATTCATAATGTGAGTTACTATAGACGAGTATGAAGGGCTATTAGCACATTTAAAACTCAATAAATCAACATTAGTTGGATCAATGATAGACTTAGATGCTTCAAAAGTCAACAAGGCATTATTTTCAAGATTAGGATGAGCAGATGGAGTTATCACATTGTTTGCAAGTTGTGTATGATGAGTTGAAGTATTTGGAGAACTACGTTCAAAAGAATGATATTTCTAATCACCTCTGCAAAAAAGTCACTAAGCACAAGTACCATAAGATGACAAAGAACTAGAAGGTACAAAATTCAATATATCCCAAAATGAAGAATCACTATCATCAAAACAAAGGGAAACATAAGTACCACAACAAAAATATGCATAAATATACTAGAGGCCCTTTGGACCCTAAAGGCTCTGTTTTGATAATTGTCTTGAATAGGTGTCACAGACTCATTTTATTGAGATCTTCCCCAAACATTGTTTCTATCATAACTCTGAGAACCTCTATGCCAACCTAATATTTGTCTCTAAAATTAAGAGAGAAAAAAGCAATAAGACAACATTCTTATGTTTATATTTATATAAAATATCACTACCATCTCGAAAAATACTACTAAGAAAATGATTACTCAGATGTTTCAACATTTCAAACAATTTCAATTGAAATGTAACAAGGATCATATGCAAATTTCTATCTTTTAGAAAATGTTTGCTATCTCAAAGAGAAATATGTAAAATGAAATTCAATCAATCAACAAAACACACAGTGCCTTTAAATAGTCATTCTATTTCAAATATATCATGTTGTTCAAAATAATATCCGCAAACTATTCACTTTGATCCTCTAAACTATTACATTGTTATCAAAAAACAACAAGTAATCAAAATAAATGGATATAATAAATTAAAATTGAGCCTTGCAATCTAAACAAACCCTAATCATTCAAAATATATCAATAAAGTATTTCACTATTTATTCAAAACCAAATTCTTTTTATTCATTAATTGTTTTGAGATTTTCCAATTTGAAATAACTATGTTTGTATGTTAACATATATTGAGACATTTATGTAATCCAAAAATAATATTTGAATATAAAATACAATATTTTCCTCATAAAAATAAAAATGTATGAGTTCGAAGTTCCAAGTTTGATATGACAAATTTAAAAAATATAACCCAAAAAATTACAATTAAAACCCTTATATAAAAAACATCAATGCTCTAAATCAAATTCTAGTCATGAAGAATCAAGAAATGATCAAATAAATCTACCATTATTGCCACCAAAATTTTTAGACAAGAATAACATGAAATCAAAACATATTGAATTTGAATATATTAATCTCATCAAAACCATATGAAAAAACTTATATCTAGATAGTCAGTTGAACTATAAATACCTTATCAAACATCTTTTTCTTATTACAAATTTCTCAAATTTATGATTGAAAATTTGAAACAACTAAGGAACCTTTCCAATTGCCTACAAACTTGTAGGTAAAGCAAACAAAAAAAAAAAAACTTGAACTTTTCAACTTATTTAGATAAGACAATTACATTTGCATCAAATATCACAAAAAAAAGAATTGAATATGCATACAAAGTTCCCATTATATTATATTTGTATGTAGAGTTTCAAATTTAACGAGTTTACATACAATAAAAAATGTGAATGTTTTCGTTCTTCGAATACAAAACTGAGCTTCAAATAGACAAAATTATCTCAACTATCTGTTTGCAAAACCAAAAGGATTTGAAGATCATGAAAGGTCCAAATTCATGCAAATAAGTATATCTTTGTTATCTTCATGCAAAACTAAGATTCAAACACATAATCAACTTATCTCTATAAACAACTAAAAATAGCCAAGAATAACCAAAGAAACCTGAAAAGACCTTTTAAAAACTTCAAGTCGAATGTGACAGATGCATCATAACCCATAAAAAGTAAGAAATAAAAATATAGATATAGGTCATCAAACTTCATGATGCAAACAAATATATTCGTATATCCATCTACCCATTGAGTATCAAAAAATAAAATTTCAACCATTTTGTTTGCAAAACTGAAGACCAAAGAACTTCTCAAAACTATAAGATATTTGACCATGTGATTTATTTTTGAAACCCATTAAAGATATGAACTATAAATATGCATGTGAGCGTCAAAATTTATTATTTGCATGCAAATCAATATATATGTGTATATTTTTCATGTATTAACTAAATAAAAAAAACTTAATAATTTTTATTTGTATGCAACTAAAGATAACCAAAAAATCTATAAAAAAACTTTAAAAACTATAAAGAAGTTTGATTGAAATGATTTATAAAAAACACAACAAGAATAAAAAATATGTGTACTGATTCGAGCTTTATGAACTTACATGCAGACTCTCTAGGAAAATATCAGGTTTAAGAGTCAAGGAGACATGGAGGAAAGAGATGACTAACACTAAGTTTAAAATCACAAAAACAAAGACTACATGTGAAAATAAGTACTCTAAAAAATATGCATACACATATTTTATTTAAAACTTATCATTTTGAAAACATCTAAATTTACATACAGAGAAATATGGATTCAAGACACATAAATACAAAGAAAATTATAAATATTTTGTTTGAAACAATTCGAAAATTACAAGATTAATTTAAAATTTCAATAACTAAAACTATCAAGTTAAAACTATTCATTGTAAAATAAACGAGCTCATACATGTTTCTAAAAAAATTGAGTGCAAATAGGACCTTGAAAACTTCAAGAAAACCATAAAAATATGCTCATAAATTTGTTTATTACCTTTTAGATGTACAAGAATAATTTTAAAACTATACAAGACGTTGAAACAAACATAGACATATATAAACGAATTAGAGATTTTTGAGAACAACAAATGGTAACATTTGGCTTCTACAAATAAGCTTGCCTAGGGGACCCATTTAATGTTTAACACATACATGATGTGTGTGAATGGTGGTGACCACCTTTTTAAATCAAAAACCAAAAACCAAATTAACAACCTCCACCAATTGTCTCGATATCTTTAGCAACATTATCAAAACTATTGAGACCAATGTTAATCATCATCAAACTGGTTTTGACCACCTTTCTAAATCAAAAACCAAATTAACAACCTCCACCAATTGTCTCGATATCTTTAGCAACATCATCAAAACTATTGAGACCAATGTTAATCATCATCAAACCTGCCACCAAATTTATCTCTCTATTCTACCAAGGATGTCTTCTGCCAACCAAATATCTTACCAATTCACAAAATTGAAATGACATGACTAAAATATTCAACGATACTGTCAACATTCCATTGGGACTTAAATGCATATTAAAATGAAATCAAAATAAAGTTTGAATGTGACAAGAACTATATGCAATCAAAGTCTCTTTGAGATGGATTTGAATATCTTCGAAATAGATGACTTGACAAATTCAAATGACCTTAGTCGATGTTGAATGCCTAGGTTGAGTCTATTTACCAATGTGAACATAATCAACATTACTATAGTCACCAATATAAATATGCCAACATTGTTATGATTGATAAATATAATCAACATAACGATATTCAAAATTAAGAACTACTTAGATTGTAGTTTTAGATAGAACTTTAAGAATTTAGGATAGGTTTAGGTTCTTAGTTACTTACTTAGATCATAGTTATGATATTAGGTCATTAGGATTTAGGACCTTAGTTACTTAGGATTTTAATGAATATTGAAACCATTAGAAATTTTACAAAACCTACAAAATTTATTTTCAAGTTATGTATTGAAGGCAAATGTGATTCAATGAAGTGCTAGAGCTGACATGATCTAAACTCATAAAATATTGTAAAGATGACAAACTCACCTGAGAATACTAAAATTACCTATTCATTACAATCATTTATCCTTTTTTTGCATAAAGCTAGACTCAGGGTAAACATAAATGATGAACCCTAACTTTTGTGTACATTCAACCTAGGGTTTATATTATTTTTCCATTAGGGTTTGTTGATTTCATTCACTTTTTGTAATGAAATTACATAGATGATTTGCATCAATGGAATAATATATCACATATTTTAGATCAGAATAAAAATATTCACAATAATAACTGACAAAAGAGTAGATTAATTGATAAATGTGACTGAGCGATTTTGAGGGGGCAACCTCTACAACAATACAATATGATAAAAATTCATTATATGATGATGAAAGGATAACCAATACCTATTATATATAAAATAATTATCCATGGTTATTTCATAGGCCAACCTTACTAAGAACATAAATAAATATGAAAAGATAACATGAAGGGTTATGTAAGCCAAGTTGGCTACACATATCCATAGACACACTATAAGTTAAGGACGTAACATGCCCCTCCCATTTAAAATGACTTGGCCCTCAATATTGAATCGTCTTTGGATGTTTTTGTAGGAAAGCTTCATCCTCCCATGTGAAATATTCATAATTTAGATTCTTCCACTTGATCAAATACTTTTTAATCTCTCTTGTTTTCATCATTTTAGAGAGTGTGTGTGTGTGTGTGTGTGTGTGTGTGAAGGATCTCCTTAGGATCAAGAATGACTCTGCCTTCTTCATCCAATTTTTATAACTTAGTCTAAATAGAAACTCTTTATCCAATTACCTTCTTTAGGCAAGATACATGACATACAAGATGTATGCGAGTGGGCTCGGGTAGTTCAAGCTTTTATGCCACACTACTGATTTTCTTTAGGATCTAATAAGGGCCATAATACTTAGGATAATTTTGTTTATCATTTTTCTACTACTTCATAGAAATTTTATTATATGAATAAAACACACAAAAACCCAATCACCTATGTAAAAATGCCTCTCACTACTGTGCTAATATGCTTGTTAATTCATTCAATTTTATGCCATTGCCAAATTCTCTCTCAAATTAGCTAGTACCTCTAGTTGATGTTGAATGTGTTATTCAATAGTTCAAACCTTGGGTTGCACTTTCAAGGATGAAGTGATAGACAAGGGATGATAACCATAAAGTGCCAAAAATTAAAATATTTTGAAAGAGTTATGGGAGGATGTGTTATTAGTAGCCAATGAACCCATTGTTCTTATTTATATGATATAAAATAATGTAGATACCCTTCTAGAATTTTTCGACCACCTTTATTTTCCCATCAGATTTAGGATAATATGATGAGCTGTGAGCCAAATGATTACCCAAACATGTGAATAAATCAGTCCCAAAATTATTGGCAAAGATGGGATCATAATCACTTATAATGATATTGGGAGTACCATGCATATTTTGAGCTATATTGAAAAACCACATATATTATACTGGCTAAAAATGGTTGTGATAAGGAGAAAAATGAACATATTTTGTGAGCCTCTCCATAATTACCATGATGAAAATTTTACCTTTAGACCTTAGCAACCCTTTAAAGAAACCCATGGAAACCTCATCCCACCTATGACTAGGGATGGATAAGGATTGAAGAAGACCTAGTGTCTTAATTATTTCACCCTTGCTTTGTTGACATCCCATGCATTCTACCAAAAATTTATGTATATGCCCATTAAGTCCTTCCAAAAATAAATCATGCTTGATTTTATGATAGGTTTAGAAAAATATTAAGTGCCTCCTATTAGAAATGCATGAAGCTCCTGAAGGATCTTGTGTTTTAGGATATAATTATTACATGGGTATAATCTATCTTTATACCATAATGTGTTACACTCAAATTTGTTAGAAACACCAAAATCATGCTAAAGATTCTGAATCAGAACCTATGTATCTATGTCACTCTCTCAATCATATCTTGCCTCTTCTAACCAATCTACATGCTAAATGGTCATTACACATAACAATGCCTCAATTGATTCATCCCTCTTGGATAGTACATCTACTAAACAATTACCTTTTTCTTTCTCATAGATTATTTCAAAGTCATTACCTAAAATTTTAGTAACCCATTTTTGTTGTTCTTCTCATGACAATCGTTGTTCCAAAAAATATTTTAGACTATAATGATGAATATTTACTATTTAAGTGTCTACCCATAAGGTAATGTCTCCATTGCTTGAGTGCATGAAGAATAGACAACATCTATTTCTCATAGATTGGCTTGACCTTATATTTTCCCTTGAGTTGATGGATCTCAAATGCAATGGATATTACTTCCTACATGAATATTACCCCCATACCATATCCTGATGCATCACATTCAACAATAACATTTTTAGAAAAATTATGGGTAGCCAAAATTGGAGTGGTGAACATAGCCTCTTTCAGCTTCTCAAATGCCTTGGTAGTTGTTTCACTCTAATGGAAGGATTATTTATTCAACAAGGTTGTGAGTGGAGTTGTTATGCTATAATAAGTTTTTAAAAATCTATGATAGTTGTCTATTAGCCCCAAAAATACATGGAAGTTTGTGAAGGTCTTTTGCACTTGTCACTCCATCATAGCTTTGATCTTCTTATGGTCAACTTTGAATCTTTTATGTGAAATAATATGACCCAAGTACTCCACCTGTTAGACTCTAAAAACATATTTGGAAGGTTTGGCATAAAATTGATGTTGTTCCAAAACTAATAGTACATGTTTCACATGATTCAAATGTTATTCCCAAGTTTTTTGGTATATTAGAATGTCATCAAAAAACACCAACACAAACTTCCTTAAAAAAGGGTTAAAAATAATATTAATCAAACTATGAAATGTATATGTTGCATTTGTGAGACCAAAAGCCATGACCATAAAATCATAATGGCCTTCATGAGTTCTAAAAGTTATTTTAGAGATATCCTCATCTTTGATATGAATTTGGTGATAACTAGAATGAAGATCTAGTTTGGTAAAATAAATAACACCATGTAATTCATCTAATAAGTCATCAATTAATAGAATATGGAACTTATATTTGATGGTGTACTTGTTGATTTATTTATAGTCTGAACACATCCTCTAAGGGTCATCCTTCTTACACACCATGAACATCGAGGAAAAATATTCAATTTGGCTATGTCTGATTATATCTGCCTCCAACATCTCATATACCATATTTTCAAATTCACTCTTATAAAAACATGGATATAGGTATTGTTTGAAGTTTGGTGGTTGACTACGTAGAAATAATCTTATGGCATAATCATGTTATCTTCTTAGTGGTATTCCTTTTGGCATGACACCAAAAAAAATGGGTGGTCATCAATAATCATCTATAAATTAGGAGGCATATGTTGGGGTTAATTTTCACATTAGGTGAAAATAGGTATTTACAGAATCGTAAATAGTAAAGTAGATATTTATCGAGAGGTAAATAAGTAACAAGTTAGAATATTATATTATTGATATATTATTAAAATTTGTAACAATATATCATATTTAGTGGTTTGTTTATTAGTAGGTTTCAGGTGAGTAAACAAAGTAGAGAATATAAGAATCATTTTCCTATAAATATGTGTAATGTCCCAGATGTTTGATATAGAGTGAAATAATATTATTTGTATGATTGAAATATAACTCTTTGTGTACTATGTACGACTCTGTGTGTAAGTGTATGAAGTAAATATTTATTAAGCTCCTTAGAATACTATCATTGGTATCAGACCCATGTCTGATCCATAGCTAGTTCGACGCATGCATAATGAAGGAGATTTGATAGGATTCAAGCATTATATACTCCATGCTATCTTTTGGCTAATGCTTCATAGTTTTGGCATGAATTTTTGACCTACAACTATTATTTCATTGACACCTCATCCACGTGAATCCACATCAATCCATAAACATGGTGAGTAGTGCAAAATAATGTTGAAATTAAATTCTTCATTTGTTATCAAACTGCAGTAATCTGATGAACTGCATGTCACATCTCGACCCACCAATAATGTTGCAGCCTCTTCCTATGCATGCATTCAACTTAGCTAAAATAATGTGTATTTCCTAAGCATGAAGATTTTATAAGTATAGTTTGACTTAATTTTGCTTAAGCATATCTCAATTGTAAACTCTCTCAGGATTTTGTACAGGAACATTTGCACCTTGCACATGTTGCTTATCGATTCCTAAATTTTGTTTGAGCATTGGTATATGTAAATACTTTCACTCTTCAATATCTATAACTAAAAAACCCCTACTCTCTTAGCTATTTATTGGGCCAAATTTCTATGACCAACTTGGTAGTTGCCAATTACACAAAGCATCATGACTATACATACATACTTTTATGCCAACAAAGCATCATGAGAAATTTGTCACCACTTGTGCATCATTTAACCCGTGCATGGTGATATAATTGATATTGAATCTCTATGGTATGGTCAGATCCACTATTGGTAAGTGTCTGGGAACGTTGCAACTCCTCCAAGCTATTTTCAGCCACTTGGATCTATGAACAGTCCTTATGATTAGCTGTCAAATTCTCTTCAGTCTTTATAGGGTACATAGTCTTATTTAGATATGATATTCTCAAAAGTGGAGTTTTATATATCTAAGGTCTAAATTCATTGGAAAGATGTTTTGTCCTTTTAGTCAAATGTTTTAGATCAAAAGTATAGTTAGTCTTAAGGAGTCATTTTTATTATCTTGAAGTTATTTTATAGTCTCAAGTTTCAAAAATTTGAAAATGTTATTTAAAAAAAAAAAAAAAAAAGTCTTTATTTAGTCATATAGTTGATAGTATCTTTGTATATTTAGGTGAGTCTTTTAGTTTTTATTGTAAAAAATTCATCATAAAATTCAAAAATGTCAAAGTTTTTCATTGAGTCCTATTTAGGTGAATATTATGGTCTTGTCTAGGTGATTACTAGGAAACCATTTTTGTATAGATGCATTTTTTCTTATACGTGATGTCCACATTATAGGGGGATTTTCCTCAAAAAAATCATGTACTTGAGCATCATTGACATATCGCCTGAGTAAGCAGTGACATACTGGAGGCTAGAGGATACATGGAGGATGGAGGTCTTTTAGTGACCTCTCATCAGTCACCAATGATGAGGTCGCATAAATGTTTTGGTGATGAGTGTGGTGTGTTATTTTTAGATTTCAATTTTTTCAGTGTGGTGGGATAGTTACTGTTATTTTTAGTTGTGTGGAAAATAAGAACCGAAGTATATACTTGTTCACTTGTGATATTCCCATGTAACCCTTTTGTATATTTACATTGGATAATGTTGATCTAAAAAGCATTATAGTGATCATGATGAAAGGTTAGTGGTAAACCTATGAAAACCATGTTGTAAGGTTAGTGGTGAACCTGTGAAAACTATTCTTTAAGGTTAGTGGTGAATATGAGAAAACTATTTTGTAAGGTTATTGATGAACCTGAGAAAACCATTTTGAAAGCTTATTGGTGAACCTATGAAAACTAATTGCAAATGAGTGTGAATGAAGAGATGTGCGATGGCACATGTATGCAGTGAAGATCATGAGCACACAGAGGTGGAACATGCTACAATCAGAAATAGAGATATATTATACCATATAAAAACTATGGAGGGAAATGTTGGGGTTAGTTTTCATATTAGGTGAATATAGGTATTCATGAAATGGTAAATAGTTAAATAGATATTTATCGAGAGGTAAATAAGTAACAAGTTAGTAATTAGTTAATCAAAATATTGTTATATAGAACAATATTATGATATAATATTATATTATTGATATATTGTTAATAGTTATAACAATATATCATATTTAGTGGTGTGCTTATTAGTAGGTTTTGGGTGAGAAAACAAAAGAGAGAATATAAGAATCGTATTCCTATAAATATGTGTAATGTCTCGGATGTTTGATATAGAGTGAAATAATATTATTTGTGTGATTGAAATATAACTTTTTGTGTACTGTATATGGCTCTGTGTGTAAGTGTATGAAGTAAATCTTTATTAAGCTCCTCTGAATACTATCAACATATACACATTTATTAGTTGAACTTATTTGGAAAATAATCATGCTACAAAACCTTCATCCCATTTTTTTAGAATATTTATCATCTGATGTGAACTAACCAATTGTGGATATTTTCTAGTAATTCATGTAGTTAAAAAGTCACACCTTAAAAAAGAAGAGCATGAATAGTTCTTAAAAAATCAACTGTATCATGCCCAAAGTTATGAGCCATTGTACTCCAAAAATAATGTTAGCACCACCTATGGGAATAGAAAACATAGGATAATCTATCATGTAGGCTTAGATAACAAGCTTAATACTATAGCATTTTCTAGAATTGTTGATTGTACCACCATCTGTAATCATAACTTAAAATTCTAGAGTTGGGTAAATGAAACAGTTCAAACAAGTAGCCAAATTACTATTGATGAGGTTGTGTGTACTCCTTGAGTCAATCTACATTATCACCTTAAAAAATTAAGGATTAATAATACCCAAAAGTGCATGATAGGAGATAGTAGGGTGGGAATCTTCAGATTCCTCCTCTAGCTAGACATCACCTTCTCTTGAGGCCTCGTCATCTTATTCATCTTCATTGGCACCTTCAATGTAGAAAAACTTATTTTTAGCACATTTATGTCCTTTGATCCACTTGTTGTCACAATTGAAACATAACCATTTTGCATGCTTCTCTTAAATTTGCTGATGGGTGAACCTTATCGGCTAAGGAAATGATTATGTTATGGAATTATGTTCTTGAACATTCATGAAAGTGCTTCATTTGATCATATATTTTTCCTATACCCTATGAACTAATGGTATGGATTTAGATATTGAAGTAAGGTTAAATATGCAAACCTCAAGTTAAATTATATCCTTAGTCATGTTGTCCTTGTTGATGTCATTCATGCATAAGGATAGATTCTAGAATTGCTGAAAAAAAACCTTGATAATCCCTAATTTTCACAACTTTGTTAACTAATGGAAGTAGTTTTTTGAGACATTAATGTGATACTGCATATGTATCTCCTTAGTGAACATAAACAAGGTAAAAATAAGGCCCCTTTTTAAAAAAAACACAACCATATATACCAAATGAACTATTCAACTTCTAGATACAAAGATGTCATGACCACCTTTTACGCACATGGGGTTTGATGATGATCAATTTAAATTTTTATTTTGATTGATCCAAGTGAGTGGATCCTTACCATCAAACTTATGCACCTCTACTTTTGGCATCATGATCTTCAAACTAGTATTTGATTTTTGATTATTTTATTTGGAAAAACCCAAATGGATTGAGGGAAGATTCTTTATCGATGGAATATGAGCCATAAGAATGGTCAATTTCCAACTTATAGATGCCAATTGAGACTTCACATCTTTCATGTCCCCTTTGACCTCATTGATGCCTACTATTATTGCATCAATATCATATTTCATCATTATTCTTTGCATATCTGATTAAAATTATTAAACCATCACAAAAACCCTAGGATCCAAAGTTTTAGACTCTATGTCATCTTTATGAGGTATTTTTATTAGAGTGTCTTTCCCTTTTACATGACTATGATTGTTTGTAACAACCATGCATGAACCCTATGGTTAGGGTTTTGAGCCAGAAAAAGTGTACAGGAGGATTATACCATTGTGATCATCTTGCCGAGATGATTCTAACAACTGCTAATTTTCATAAGGTGTGAAAAAACCTAGACTTAAAAAAAAAATCGAACAATATTGTCGTGATGAAAAAATTAAATTCTTCCCAGATTTCAAGTTATGTTTTTTAATCCTTCGTCTCTTAGGATAACAGTCACACCAGATCAAAAAAACTTGTCCAAATCAAATGTTTGTTACCACTTATAATGAATTTACTTATATGATGTGCATCAATAAAATAATATTTCACATAATTAAAATCATAATAAATAGATCCATAATAATAATTGATGAAAAAGTGGAATCCTTGATAAATATGATTGAGTTACTTCAAGGAGGCAACTTCCACAACAATGCAATAAGAGTAAAATTTGCAATATGATGATGAAGGACTAACCACTACCTCCTATATATAATCTACTTAACCATGCTTATTATATAGTCTAACCTTACTAAGAACATAGATATATGCAACAAAATAATATGAAAGGTTATGTAAATCATAAGTTGGATGCACATGTCCCTAGACATGCTATAAGTTAAGGGTGTAACACTTTCATTTTCTAATCCTAGGGTTTGTTCACCATTCCTATCCATAATGTTCATATAACTTTTTATGTTCATTGCTTGGTTGTGTTTTACATTATTTTAGTAAAATAATGAATGTATTGTAATTAATAGATGCAAAATCAGATAGATATCAGAATGGTAAAGATGTACAATAATCAATAATTCTGATTTTGGAAATTAATAAATATAGAAAATTATTGTTTTTAGAAAACACTAAGAAGAAATATACATAGATCAAACTGGGATTTTCATTAAATGTTATAGATATCTGACAATGAAAATCAATAAAATATGTGATTTTTCACGCTCAAGATCAGGAACATAATCTAAAACTACTTTTAGATAGAATCACTCTAGTTGGACAAGAGCACGGGCCACTCATGTCTAGTGACTGTGAAATTTTCCTAGTTGAATATAATTAATGACTAACAACTAAAGACATAAAGAATCAAAGTCTAAATGGTGATAGATCAAAAATATAATATTAGATATTACTATACTTGACCATTATAAGTGGATATTAGCATAATACACTCACATATATTGACTACAAATTTATCCTCGTTGATTATGACAAAAAAATCTAATTATTTCACCACCTACACCTATATTAATTATAGATATCGACTTAATTTTAGATCTAAAATACCATGTGAATTATGTGCAATACAAAACCCTAGTTTCGTACAGACTAACCAAATTAATATCAAATAAGGGGTGACAGGTGAAAAGGATTGACTTGGACCAACCTTGGTCAATCCCCATTGAATGACCAAGCATTGTAGTACATTGTCAATACTCCAAAGAGGGATCAAACTTGAATGTGGTTCTCCCACTCACTTGTATGTGTGAAACTGTGAATGTAATTCTATATGCTCTTTCTCCTATTTTACCCTTGGCATAAGCATGCAAATGTGAATTCAGCCTTTGAAAATATTTAATCTACCTTCAACTAATCTATAGATCTGACATGTAAATATTTGAATAGCTTTTGAGAGTGAGGAGAACCTTCATTGATTCCTTATAATAGCCTTCTATTTAGATAGATTTTGATTTTGAATTTGGAAACCTATTGACATGGAAAAGCTGACCTAAGATAAGACCCAATCGAAAAAAATAAGATTTAAATGAAACATGACTCGACAAAAAGTTCAAAAATTATGCATAAGCAAGTCCAATACTTGAAAATAAGATCATGAGACCATTATTATCTAACCACAATAGACTTATCCAAAAAGACAAAAGACCAAAATTGCAGATCATTGTGAAAAAATGGGAAGATGACTATCAAATGGATGAATACACAAACATAATAGAGAAGACCAAAGTAAAATGAACCAATAAATATCTTATTCATCTTCAATAGACTTATATATGTATAAATTTGTGAACAAAAGGACATCATGGTTGTTTTGTACTAAACTTGGGTGTCTACATTCCCCCCTAGTTTAATCTAGGAATGAAAATTTTAAGGTAAAGGAAAGAAATGAAACATCAGTGTGTACAACACACTTTGTTTTTTGACTCAAAATTTTGATCGTGTAGATTAATTGATGGTAGAACCTATAATAACACACATAGTATTCAATATCCATATATGAAATTTGACAGTATAAATTTTAATATTGCAAGGGTAAATATCAAGGAAAGAGTGCACCTATATGCATGTTGTATTATGTCGTTTGTGGAGGATGCTCATGTCACACAGAGTGGAGAAAGGATGCTTTTGGTCATGTTCATTTCCTGGGTAGGGAACTGAGAAATTCCTCAAGCATTAGTGGGAGAGTAATATCTCATCGAGTATCTTTATACCCATGACCATATTAACTTGAGTAACTATTATAACTCTAATCCTATACCTTGAGATAAGATGTTGGAGAAATTGTGTTCATTCGCTAAAGAACTTGGAGAAAGTAGTTGTTTCTATTGAATCATTGATAAATAAAGAGTGATTAAGTCTTAATTTTTGAATAAAAATAATTCTCATGATTTGGAAAGATAGATATTTCAATTCTCATTAATAAGAAGTACCCCATGTACTAATCCCCAAAAAGGTGGAACCATAACGGATTTTTAATAAGTGATGTCAAGGTCATTGAGTGTCACTGGACTCGAATGTACATCACCCATAACAAAATATGGAAGCACACAATGGGTTCACTAGAGTAATGCCAAAGTCATTGAGTGTCACTAGAATTGAATGCACATTACCCATAATAGATTGAATCATATTGTTATAGAAGGATATAGATTCTATTTACTTGATCGAAAGGGAATGAAGAATACCCATGCCCCCATCATGACTACATTGTTCTTTGAAACTGTAACTTTGAATATTAAAAATGTTCATGAACAAGCATCATGCCCTTTTAAACTTTGATCTTTGAACATATGCTAAAATTATATAGAATGTTATGCATTATATGCTCACTTGTAACTGTATTTTGAAACTTTAACTGTTCTAAATATGCCCATGTATATGCAATCAAGTGTGTATGATCTTGTACTTTAAGTATTTGAAAAGTGAGTGCATATATATGTCATATGCACCTAAATTTTTTATCCATGTGCCCATATCTATAATGTGTTTTATTTATGAATTACTTTTAAGATTTTGAACATGTATTGTGAACCTTCAAAACATGATCTATGTCATAGAATCTGATTTATATTTTTTATTTGATCTGATTGAGTGTACTTGCATGGCATGTACCCACATTACATGTGGTTTGTTAAGAGTCTATAATATCCATGTCACAAATTTGTAATGTGTGGATGATTTGAAACTTTCCAAATCTTGCATAATGTGCCAAAATTTATTTTATTCTAGCTTTTTTAATAATAAGCCCATTGTATGCCCCCCTTTTGATGCGGGGAATGAGATTATTGAGTGAATCATATCAAAATAATAAAGTGTATGTTTTGAAATACGTTTGTTAAAATTATAGTTTTTTATTAAATATTAATTGACATTTGATTACTTTGACATATTAGTATTTTCACCATTTGTAATAGAAATCTTTGTAATTCGATGAGTATTTTTATGGAAGATTGTTGAAAGTATTAGTTAGGGTGAAAACATTTCGAGTTAAGCAATAAATTCCACATATAAGTAAGTACGCATTAAGTTTGGAATTTTTAAAATGTTGGTTAACATGATAGAAATATTATCATGTGGAAGAGCATGTTGTGTGTTCCAACACAACTTTTGGGGAGTGATTTTATTATGTATCACTCAAGATATTGCATGAGTAAGTTTGAGAGGAATTACATACATACATACATACATACATACATACATACATACATACATACATATATATATATATATATATATATATATATATATATATATATATATATATATATGAAAAAAAATCAACCCATATAAATAGGTTGGTTTAAGAGAAAATTTTAAGTCATTTTCATATTGAAAATTTATGATTTTTAAACTTTGGATGAGAGAAGATGGCACAAAGTAGATAGCTTGGGCTTACAAAATTCAATCAAGTCGATGCCATATTATAGTCTAAGGATGCTTTGCCTTTGGTATGTCAAAAAACTCATTTTGTTGATATATGTAATTTTTGGAGTTTTATCATTTTTAATATATTTTAGATGTGTTTTCACACTTTGCCAGTTGTGTCTTATCGACATCAGTCATGTCTAGACCCTTTTCAGACTTGTCCAAGAATATCTTGAACTTGTTTAAGATATGTGTGAACTTGTCTAGTTGATCACAAACATGTGGGATTTGAAGATGACAAAAACTAAATTGTTTCAACACCTGCACTTATATTAATTAGGGCCATTAATACACTTTCAAATCTAAAATACCACATGAAGTATCAGCAATACAAAACCCTAGTTTCTTACAAAAAACCAAATTAATACTAGTTAAGAGGGTGTTGAGCGAAATGGATTGAGTTAGACTGACCTTCATCAATCTTTGTTAAATGACCAAGTGTTGCATTACATTGTCAATACTTCAAAGATGACTCAAAATCGAATGTAGTTATCCCACTTATATGTATATGTGAAATTTTGAATGGAAGTCTTGATGTTCATTCTTTTATTTTACCCTTGTCACAAGCATGAAAATATGAATTATGCATTTGAAAATATTGAATATAGTTTCAAAAAAAAATACAAATGTGATATGAAAATATTTTAATAGCTTTTGGGAGTAAACAAAGTTGTATTTAATGCCTTATAGTAGCCTTATATTTATATAGGTTTTGATTTTAAATATAAGGGCTTCTTGGTGCATAAAAACTAACCCAATATAAGATCCAGTAGACAAAAATAAGATTTAAATGAAACATGACTTGAAAGAAGGTCTGTAAATTACACTTGGACAAGTCCATTCCTTGCAGATAAGACTACAAGACCATTCCTTTTCGACAACAATAAACTTGTCCAGAAGGACAATAGACGAGAATTAGGGATTCCCATGATAAAATGGAAAGATGACTATCAAATGGACAAATGTACAAACCCAAATTAAGAAGACCCAAGTAAAATGTGCTAATAAATACCTTATTAATTATCAAGAGTCTATATGTACAAAGTTGATAACAAAAGGACATAAGGATGGGACTATGCCAAATTTGGGTGTCTACAGGTTGTCATCATGGTTTACATTAGAAAATTTGATGAAAATATTATCTTTTTTAGATGGTAAGTTGTAAAATATCAAAATTTCAAAGGATAACAAGATTAGTGAATGTATTTTAAAATATTTCAAATAGAAATATTCTTGAAAACCCTATTTTTATCTATAAAATAATACATAAGGCTAAGGAGGTTATGAATACAAATGTTTCTAACATAGACACCCCTAGGGTTTGTACTTGTGTTCCTACATCCTCTATACTTTATGATAAATGTTTGACTTCTAATCCCATGAAAAATAGTGTACCTATTTCCCATATCAATGGAAAGACTCAACCCTTGATTTGAACCTTTTCAAAGTACTACATTCCTAAACAAGAACAAGTGAATATGATGCATGTTATAGGTAGGTTGGAAAAATAAGCATGTATTTTATCCTTTGAACAAGATTTTTTTAGGCTAGAATGAACAACAACCTAATGCCTCATAATATTATTCAAAAGGACATATTTGACATGCTTTTTTCACATGACTTAATCATTTTAAAATTCAAATTATTTGATGGTCATGGGGATCCTCAAGCACACCTTTATTTAAAATTAACTTCTATAATTATGAGGGCCATCATTTAATGATACTCAAGTTGTTCTTATAAATTTGGTTTATGAAGCCATGGATTGGTTCTATTATTTTATTAATGGTTCCTTAGATTCAATAGGATGTTTGAAAAATGTATTCCTAGATCAATGCATTACCAATAATGAACCTATAAATACATTTGAAAGTATTCAACATCTTAAACAAAGTCCCAATGAATAAATATGAGATTACATATTTATATTTAGTTGTTTTATGTGTTCATTTATTTATCAACCACATGATATTAGAAGACACCATATCTTTATCAACAGTCTCATAACACCTATCGAGGACTAAGTTACTTAACACAACTTACAAATTAATCATTTTCCTTACGATTAGGGCTATTCATCATGAGAAATAAGAATTAGTAAAATCTAAAGTCCAAACATCACTAATAAGGAATCAAACAAACTAAATGCCCATAAGCCAATCATGAGTACATCTACTCTTAAGGTAAAATAAGCAATAACATGATATGGAAGCCATTTAAACCAAATCTAAATAATTTTTTAAGAATCAATATAATATACTAAGAGACCTAATAGACAAAATCTTGGTCAAATTACCTCTTATGTGCAACTTATTTTTCAAATCATGAGCCAACATTGTTAGGGTGTGGAGCTAAAAGCTACACCTTAAGGCAAACAGGAGGGTTTTTGGCGTAAGCAGTCGTCGGCGTCGGCAGGCCACACCGACGTCGGTCAGGGGACGCAGAAGGGAAACCGGCATCGGCAGATGATCGGCCGGCGTCGGTCACCTCCAGGAGGGTAGGGACCGACGTCGGTCACCTGTAGCGGTCTAAACTGCTGTTGACGAACAATCAGTTAAGTGAACACTGAGTTTGCATGTTAAAGGCTTGTTCGAAGTCTTGAGCCGCAAGTCTAATCAGTGTATGCATGAGATCTATATAATAGACTCATGGGCTGTATTGTTAAGCGGAGAATTTGGAGAAGAGCTATGTGAAGCTTGGAGAGTTCTTCCCATGGTGGAATCAAGTAGGATTCCCCATGTATGTATAAGTAAGATCAGGTTTGATATGCAGGGATGTGTGAATGCGAGGGTCAGAAAGGAGATCAGCAGGGTAGCTAGATCCAAGGTGACAACAATACATCAGCAGGATCATGGAGAGATCTACTTGGAGTACGGTTGTGTACTCGATCGTACAGATTTGCAATGAGGTGAACAACAGCTTGTGTTAGCTGTGTGTTGTGACCTATGAGAGAAGATTACTCTAGAGGGAAGTTTACTGTAAGCCCACGAAGTGGAAGAAAGAGTGCCACCTCTTTGTTGTAAATTCCTTTGTAATGAGTTGAATACAATTGTGTGTTGCCTCTCATATTCTGTGTGTTTTCTCATTGATAGTTATTTGTTCTTCTGGATTCCGCATGTTTAGTTGCTTATACATTGGTAATCATGTGTGCTCTTAAATCTGACAAGTTGTGTCAGAGCTTTGGGGAGTTTCGGTCCTATCAATTGGTATCAGAGCGAGGTTGGACGTTCTCAAAGTGAGTTTGACTAATAGATGGGCCAGATCTGTTAAGTGTTTGTTGATTACAGGTTACTCACAGGGGTTGTTGTTTGAGTAGGAGTATAGTAAGGCAGAAGATGGTACAATGAGAATGAAGAAAATTAGGCACAAGTTTATCACCACAAGGAGTGTGGTGGGTTGTCTTCGAGTGGGAGCTCGAAGAGGAATACAAGCCAGGATATAGATTGGACAGAGTACTGGTTTTGGGTATAGGTGCAGCTCTTTATCTCCAAGTGGGAGATTGTTAGGGTGTGGAGCTAAAAGCTACACCTTAAGGCAAATAGGAGGGTTTCTGGCATAAGCAGTCACCAGCGTCAGCAGGCCACATCGACGTCGGTCAGGGGACGCAGAAGGGAAACCAATATCGGCAGATGATCGGCCGACGTCAGTCACCTCCAGGAGGGCAGGGACCGACGTCGGTCACCTGTAGCGGTCTGAACTGCTGTTGACGAACAGTCAGTTAAGTGAACGCTGAGTTTGCATGTTAAAGACTTGTTCGAAGTCTTGAGCCGTAAGTCTAATCAGTGTATGCATGATATCTATATAATAGACTCATGGGTTGTATTGTTAAGCAGAGAATTTGGAGAAGAGCTATGTGAAGCTTGGAGAGTTCTTCCCATGGTGGAATCAAGTAGGATTCCCCATGTATGTATAAGTAAGATCAGGTTTGATATGCAGGGATGTGTGAATGCGAGGGTCAGAAAGGAGATCAACGGGGTAGCTAGATCCAAGGTGACAGCAATACATCAGCATGATCATGGAGAGATCTACTTGGAGTACGGTTGTGTACTCGATTGTACAGATGTGCAATGAGGTGAACAACAGCTTATGTTAGCTGTGTGTTGTAACCTATGAGAGAAGATTACTCTGGAGGGAAGTTTATTGTAAGCCCACGAAGTGGAAGAAAGAGTGCCACCTCTTTGTTGTAAATTCCTTTGTAATGAGTTGAATACAATTGTGTGTTGCCTCTCATATTCTGTGTGTTTTCTCATTGATAGTTATTTGTTCTTCTGGATTCCGCATGTTTAGTTGCTTATACATTGGTAATCATGTGTGCTCTTAAATCTGACAAGTTGTGTCAGAGCTTTGGGGAGTTTCGGTCCTATCAAACATCTTCCAAAGGTACATACTTTTGTGTTTTAACCTATTTTTATTAAAACACTAAATGTATTAAGAAGTGTTTATTATGTATATAGGTGTAAAATTGTAAATATCATAATGCCAAAGATATACAAATGATTAATTATTCTAATTATGACAAAATATTAAATATATAAAAGTGTTATTTTTGAAAAATACTAAAGAGCATACTGAGCTCACACATTGATCTATGTTGATTGTTATGTCTGCTTGACTATGAAAATTGTATGAAGAGATGATTGTGCAAGTTTAGTATCATAATCAAGAACAAAAACATAATCTAGGCAAGTTTTCTATAAGTGGATGGTACTGCAATGCAATCTAGTCTAATGAGCACAAAATTGTATGATTTGAATGTGACAGGTGGAATGCAAGAAAAAATAGAGAAGGTAAGAATATGGAAATGATATAATATAAGTAGAAGCAAAAGATATTTCTAGACATGAGCATTGTAGGCAGATAACAATATAGTACCCTTGAGTTTGTTGATGTTGGACTTATATGGTATTGACTGTGTGTTTAAATTAGTCATTGAACCTATTAAACCTATGGATGATGAGAAGTATGAGATATTGCACCTACAGTTTTGTCATGCATTAATCACTATTTGTCTTCTCTTGCCTTTGAAACCCTTAGGAAACTTTGATAGCTCAAAAACTTACAAGAATAATAGGGGAGTGTAATGGACCAATATGACCTCAATCACCCCCTTGATGATTGACCACTGTCTAGGTATCTAATACTCCAAGGAGGGAAATCAATCCCACGTAGTTATCCCACCTAGATTGAATGTGCAATTGTGCTCCTTTGACTATGTGTATATAACTAGAAAGTGGCTTTGATAATTGATAGTGATAGCTCTTGACTTGTCTTATGATTACTCCTTATGAATAATGTAGAATTTGGGTACAATATGAAATTTTTTATCAATTTTTATAAGTATGTACGCTTTTACCAAGTGAATCACAAGTGGGGCTACTAAATGAATCTTGACATGTATTTGTAGGCAAATATTTTGACAATTTCATTTAACTGATCTTATGGAATGTATGAGAAGACCCAAAAGATTGATTTTAAATTTGGAAACTAATCATTATTTGGTGTTGGATGTTACCGACCTAAGTGAATAAAAATACATTATGCCCTGTTTGGCTAGGGTAAGCCTACCCATAAAGGTCAAAGACATGTGTCCTTTGTAGGGAATAGTCTGAAAGTGTTTTTGAAGAACTTAAATATTTAACATTAAGAGATATGTGTTAGGTTGTGGAGCTAAAAGCTTCACCAGGATGCAAACAGGAGAAGTTATGGAGGATGCAGAGTTGCGGGGAGTTGCAGAATCAGTTGCAGGGAAACCGGCGTCGATCTAATCAACCGACGTCAGTTAGATGGCAGTGAGGAAGCAATCGGCGTCGGTTACCAGTCGGCCAACATCGGTCATGGAGGAGCCGACGTCGGTAGCCTGTGCGAGAACAGGCAGTTCGCATGTTGATTTCAGAGAGTCTATTTTTGGACTGTTAGTTTGCATGTTGAAGGCTAGTCTTAGTCTTGAGTTGCGTGTCTAATTATTGTAATTATGATAGTCTAATTATTGTAAGCATGAGATCTATATATGGACTCATAGGCTATATTGTAAAAGTGTGCTAGAAAGCCATAGAGCTTTTAGAGAGAGCTAGATTAGCTCCTCCTAGTTCCAAAGGGGTGTTGAGAGTGTATGATTAGGGAGAGTTGTAGGGTCTGTAAGGTCTAGGAGCTGATCCACCGGGGTACTGGTTGAAGAATCATAAGGACTTGGTGAGGCAAGGACAAGGGTTCTTCAGGGGTGTAGAGATATCTACATGGTGAGTAAGGTCTAGTGATTTGCAGGTAGCAGAGAGCAGGAGATCTACTTGGAGTACGGTTGTGTACTTGGTGAACTGGCAGTGTGTTACTGACTGGTTGGAGAGGTGAACATCAATTTTGTATTGGAGTTGATTGTTGTGACTGAGAGAGAGAGGGAAGAAGGTCTTGAGGTGTGGCGAACCTTTGAGGTGGAGGAAGAAGTGGCATCTTCCTTATTGTATATTCTTCTGAGTGATTATTAATACAATTGTGTATTGTCTCTCAAATCCTGTGTTGTTTCATATTTCTAGTTACTTATTGATTCTAGTATAATTCTGTGTTTAGTTGCTAATACAAGAAGTAATCATATGTGCTCTATTTGAGGAGCAAGATCCTGACAATATGTGTAATAGTAATGGAAAACAAATGGTCAAGCCCACATAAAGATGAATGACTTAGAATAATAGAAAATAAGAGTCTTGTATTTGAGCATAAATCATGTGGTTTGGAATGTGTCAATAATTAACATTGTTAAGTACTTGTGATTACAATTATATGTCTATAGTTGTCACCCCTCACCCCACTCTTTATTATAGAAATGAATTTTCTAGATTAAAAGAGAAAGAGTTGAACTTAGTGTGTACAACACACTTTTCCTTTGAACAAATACTTCAATTATGCAAGGCACTTTAATTTAGTAAACCCTACAACAACTCATGAAGTATTCATTTTTTTCATTTAAATTTTGAAAAAAAAACTTAACTTTGAAAATTATGAATTTGAAAAGAGATCAAGGAATAAGTACACCTCTATGTAGGTGAAACCTAATATCATGTAACCTGTAATTAATAATGAAAAATTGTGCCCCTTTATTGGAGCATTTACTTAATTTGAACCAAGGGTGAATTGAGAGTGATCAGATACCAATTTGAATAACCAATCAAGTTATTGAGTTGTAAAGATGGATTATCTAAACCCTTGTGAATAAGGGAATAATATAAAAAATATTAATCTAAAAAGGTGGAACCATGTTAGGTTCACTAGAGTTGATGCCAAGTTTATTGAGTATCACTAGACTTGAATGCACATTACCGACATATATTTGAATCACACTACTACAAATGGATCTAGATTCTGAATTGCATGCTCAAAAGGAATGAAGAGTATTTATGCCCCCATCATGACCACATTGCTCATAGAATTTGAATATTTTGATTTTGATCTTTTAACTTTGAACTTTGAATTTTGAAACTTTTAATACGCATGAACATGAATGTGTATCATGCCCTCTCTGAGTATGTGATGATGATATACAATGCTATACATCTTTATGGTCAATTATAATTATATTTGTAACATGTAACTTTGATTTTGTAATTGATTTTCATATGCCCATACATATGCCTTCAAGTGTGTATAATTGTGTACTTTGATTCTTCAAAAATTGAATGCATATGCATGTCATATGCTACAATAATATGTATTAATGTGCCAATTTATACCTTGTGTTTGATTTTTGAATCACTTTGTATCTTTTGAAAACACGTATTTTGTAAAAATATGATTTTTCATTCATTTGAATATTTGAAAACCTTTACCTTGTATTTTTGAAATATGTATTATGTCCCAAATATGTTTATGAAGATTTTGATCTCTAAGACAAACCCATTGTGGTACTCCCCTTTTGAGATGATATATGTAGCCTGCAAGTCACTCATCTCAAAAGAAGAGTTAATTATATCATGTGATAAAGATACAATCATATAGTATAATTTCATCATGTTGGAGAGTATGCCATAATAGAATTTTAATTGTCATTGAATCAAGTATGTAACATATTGAATACAAAGTGTTATGTCTACATAGATTTAGCAATAAAGTGTGTATTAAAGTAAGCATCTTGGAAGTAGACTATGCCCTGGAAGTGAATGATCAGAATCATGACACCACTAATCAAGCTTAGAAAATACATGAGCATAACACAATAATGTCACACAATGTGAAATAATAAGGCCAATGGGCACATACAAATGACATGTTCAAATGTTGGATAAACAAATATATTACACGCACATAAGGCTAAGGGCAATAAGTAATGGACATGTTCAAATGTTTCATGGATCAAACAATGATCTCATAAATATGCTCAATCAATTTTCACACAAAAGCCAAGGGCCACACATAATAAACAAGAAATGTTAAGCATATTATGAAAGAAAATAAACGAACAAGTGAAAGCTAGTATGTTCCATTCACATGTATGAATGCCATATTATTAACAAAATAGCATATCTATGTAACACAATGTAAGATATGATTGATTTAGAAAGACACTTTTAAGATATATAGCTCAACATTGCATTTGAGGTCATATATAGATATAATCTGTTATAGTGTAACCGATAAATTTATATGCCCTCAGAATAGGCATGACCGTTAGTTAGAAAAGAAGTTTAACATATAATAATGTGCATGTAATGTATGTATTGCATCACACTCAAATACCTTGTGAAATGTACGTGTGTAAATAAAAAATGCTATCTACCACCATATATGGTAAATAACATATGTAGATAAGTAACTAGCATCTCATGTCATGATTAGGTCATAGTTTTATATTTTTGACATATTTTGAATGTTTTTATATTTATATATTTTTTGTAATATTTGATTTTTTGTTTTTTTATATTTTTATTTTTTTGAAATGGTTGTTTGCTTATCCAATGACTTAGTCGATAGGATGTTCCCATGGAGTTCCTACATAACAGATATAATCACCATTTGAATTATAATTTAATCCACCAATTGGAATGGGATGCCTTTATGTAGATTCTGGCTGATTTGGTTTGTCATACCAATCTTCTACCTAATTTGCATCAAGGTCATAATCATCTACATGATCTTGTAAATTCATAGTGCTACTATAAATATTGTTTGTATATGGATATGTAAATGAAAATACACCATAGTGTGTTAGTGAATTCTCTGATGTATTATGTGATGTGAAATGTGATTTTATTGTAATTGTGTTATTTGTATTTGTTAGAATAATATCTATAGAGATATTTTATTTTATGTAATCTTGTGTGATGGACTTATTTGTGCATGAGATTGATCCAGAGTTCATTCTAGAAAAAGTTTCCAAATCATGATGAAACTAATTTCAGAATGTATATCTTGTCGAGAGATTTTTGACACTTTTTGTGGTTTGAAAAATGGAGTCCAGATGCTCAAGATATGGCTTGTTGAAGAAATCTTGCGACAGGGGTTGTCGAAAGTGACGTGGCACTGTTGAAAACATGCCAAGTAGACCAATAGCCATTTGACACGTGGAAAAATAATTTGGTGCAATTTTTTTTTTTGATTTTGTATTTTTATTCACATGTTATTTTAAATTTTAAAACGTTTACCACTTTGAAAAAGGTGCCAAAGGCCAACTTGTACAAACTGCCACATCATCCGCCACGTTGTGCATGGACCAAGTCAAATCAGCAGCCTAAGTTGGCGCCCAAGTCTTGGCATTTGAAATGTTAATGAAATTGACTATTTTAAGCATGGAAAATAGTAATTCCCAACACATTTGGGACAAAGACAAGTCAAGGTGCCATAAAAGGAGGGAAAAACTTTCAAATTTCATGATAAGTGCACCCTAGAAAGAAGGTCAACCTTTTCCTCATGCAAAGGCGCCTAGAAAGGTGGGAGGTGGTTTTGAACTCCTAACCTACCACCTAAAAGGTTAATGCCTTGAACAATTCAGCCACAACGATCGAAATGTTATACAAGGGACTAATTTTTACTTGAATAGACATAGGAAGCCGACTGTGTATTGGAGATTATAGACCCGATTACAGTATTTTCTCATTTTAGAGCCCTTAGAGGCCAAATTAGAGCTCAAAGTAAACTACAAATTTGTTTAGAATTCTGATACGCTCTATGTATTATATTTATTTTCCCATTATGGAGAATTGGTGATGCCATTTTGAGCTATAGAAGTTGCCAATTTTGATTTGGAGAAGCCTCTACGTGTGATTCAGGAAGGTGAAGGACGTGCTGAGTTAGCCAAGGTCTTTCGAAGGTCTGATCACTATTATTGCAGAGAGATATGATCTTTTTTTGTTTTTAAGTATTATTTGGGTTGCAAATTTAGCAACAATTAATGGATTGGTTCGATACGAACCTGAGGACATAGGAATTTTTGAACCCTGTAAATAATTTCTATGTTTTGATCTTTGAATTCAGTTTTGCATTTAATTTATAGTTAATTTATAGATTATAAATCAGATTTTAATCAGAATGCAATAATTACTCATTTGATCATTTATGGGAAATTGGATAAAATCAAAAATTTGAAAAATCTGACGGTTTTAATGGAAACTTGATGTGATATATCAATTCACCTTTATTTTAGTTTTGAAACTTGGTTTAGATCAGATTTTCATCAATTTTTAATCATTATAACATCTTATAAGTTGATAAATTTAGAATCCATACTTTTAAAATTTCACTTAGAGTTTTTCAGTGGAGTTTACGGATCAAGTTGGTATCAGAGCGGTTAGAATGCAAGGATTGCTTCTAGTTGTGTATTGACAGTTGCTTCCAGAATAGTTGGATTATTGGTTTGTAGATTAATTATATTGTAGTGTGCAGTGTGAAATCAGTTGTTTGCAAGAAACCATGGGCAAGTTGTCACAGATTGAGGTCATCAAAGATGAAAACGCAATCTTGAGATGCCAAAAATTTGCATTTGAATTGCAAGTGGTAAAGTTAAAATTGGAGCTTGAATCCAAGGATGAGATCTTGATTAGATTGCAATGTGGTGAGTGTGAAAAGGTAAAGCCTTCAACTTCAGATGTAGAGACTATGACTGAGTGTAGTGTAAGTTTTTATCCCCAGGAGTCTTCATCTTCTTCTACCATTTCAGATTCAGATTCTAGTAATATTGTTTTTGGTGATTTTGAAAGATACACTAAGGGCATAGGATATAAATTGTTGTTTAAAATGGGTTATAGTGGAGGAGGACTTAGTCTGAGTTGGGTATGGGTCTAAACTGATCATTACACCTGTTGCATCTATGGATGATAAGAAACATGAGATATCACACTTAGGGTTTTACCACACATAAATCGCTATTTTTCTTTTCTTTCCTTTGAAACCCTTATGTCACTTTGATAGCTTGAAAACATGTAATAAAAAGAGATTGAACATCTACTTGTCTAAGTTGGCTATAGGTTTGAATTGATCATTACACCTATTGCATCTACGGATGATGAGAAATATGATATATCACACGTAGGGTTTTACTACACATAAATCACTACTTCTCTTTTCTTTCCTTTGAAACCCTTATGTCACTTTGATAGCTTGAAAACATGTAATAAAAATAGGGGAGTATAATGAGATGAGTTGATTTCAATCATCATGTTGATGATTGACTGCTACCTATGTATCCAATACTTCAAAGAGGGAAATCAATCCCATGTAGTTCTACCCTCTAGAGTGAATGTCAATTGTGCTCCTTTGACTATGTGTATGTAACTAGAAAGTGGATTTGATACTTGACAATGATATCTCATGACTTGATTTAGAGGGATCTTGACTTGTCTTATGAATCCTCCTTATAAATAATGTAAAATTTGGGCAAGATAGATAAGATTTTTTAAATGTGCAAAAGTATGTATGCTTATACAAAGTGAATCGCTAGTGGGGCTAATGAATGGATTTTGAAATGTAATTATTATCAATTTTTTTGATAATTTCCTTTAGCCAACCATATGAAATGTGCATGAAGACCTAAAATATTGATTTAAAATTTGGAAAGTAGTCATTATTTGGTGTTGGATGTGATTGGCATAAGTGGATAATGATGCACTATGTCATTATTTTTGTAGGGTAGACTTGTCTAAAAATGTCAGAGATAAATGTCCTTTACATGGAAAAATTGAAGGTGATTTTTCAAGTATCTTGAGAATTTAGCATTAAGAGTTATATGTAATAGTAACGGAAAATAAAGGGTCAATCCCACATATAGACAAATGGATTATAGGAATGGCAAATAAGAGCCATATTTTTTTATCATAATTCATGTGGGTTAGAATGTGTCAATATTTAGCATTGTCAAGTACCTATGACCAGATTTATGTTTACATTTCATTCATATCATCTGATAAAGGGGCATTCAACAAATAGATGCACCACTTTAAGAAACAAGATGTAGGAGTTAATTAACAAAGGAAAAATCAGACTTCTTTATTAAAATTCCCTAGGAAAGGGTATCATGTACAAATAAAATCAATCTCCTAATGATGTTTCAAAGTCAAGAAAGTTTGTTACCAAGGACAAATATACATGCACTCAAGATTTTGATAATCTTGATATGTTATAAAATGATAATATTAGGGGAATCCTTATTGCCCCCGCTATATGAATTAATGCTTCATAGGCATGACATGGGCTTCAACATGTACATCTTATGACATTTTCCTTGTACTACACTTTTGCTTGCTTTGTTTTACTTTAATATGGTTTTAATACACCTAGTCATCTACTTGAGAGTGTTACCACTTATTCAAAGTTTCATTATCTAATGATATGTATGGACTATGATACTTACTTATTTGAAGTAAAACATTGGCTTTAAGACTCATCATTTATGGTGACTTCTTCATTGTTATGATTATAATTTGAGTGATACATATACACTAACCATGCATACATATACTACTTACTTGATACTTAATTATGGTAGATGTTCATTATACATGGCATCACATGTGCATTCACTATCAAAAAAAAAAAAACTTAACTTTTTCTTTTGTAATGAGTGATTGCAACACAAGTCTTCGTCTCTCACCTTTAAAGGGGGTCATATATCAAATATTTTTTTCAAAATTAAGTGAATTTCATTGAACTTGATTTTTTTAAATATACTTCCCTGATCAAGAAGTCAATTGGGCCCTAGTGATTCCCAGAGAAGTGTTGGCTATGTTTTAACATTATCAAAAGTCTAATACCAGAATCAAATTATTCTAACATTTAGGGAAATGCCAATCATTCCTATGTTATTTTTCCAAATCTAAAATATCAAATTTTCAAAATTCAAAACCCAAAATTGAAATATCTATCATGAATATTGACTACATGTAGTAATTGGCACTTGTTTCAGGTATATCAGAAACTTGGGTGAATGAAATCTTAGCTTGAGTTGCATCAAAACCTTCTACTCTTCCTCAGGTAAGTGAAGGTATGTATTTAAAATTAATAATATTTATACTTTGATGCACACATGCATTCACTCATACTCACATACCCATGTCAAAGTGTGGGCATTATGTAGACATATAAATTTGGTACAAGACCCTTTTTTGTAGTCTCTTTTATCAAATCTATTATTTGGCCTATTTGTGTATATTTGTGTATTCATAGGACCTCTATGGCCACATTGGTATCTATTTAGCCCTTGAACCTTAAAAAACAACATCTAAAACTTATTAGAATCTATTTGCTAGCACCCTTGGACTAAATTTCATTTGTTATCATGTTCCTCATCAAGATTCAAGATTATGCTCATTCTAAGTAAGATGTGTGCCTTGCATGAGTGTGTCTTAGGAATATATGTGCCTTCTGTGGATCTATTTCATTTACCTTTATGGGTCTTTTTGCCTATGCCTCTAATCATGTGCCTTTAACTTCACTCCTTACCACTTTAAAATTTTGCATATGTACATAACTTATCCTAGAACACCTATATATACAAGTCATCATAAACCATTTTATGAGAGATTGACAAATAAGATAAAATAAAATTATCAAGGATCAAGACATAGAGCATATTCAAGAACCAAGTTTCATCATTTCTCCTATTTCAAGTTGAGATTATTGAGTCATATATACACACTTGCGAACAATTGAGATGAAATTTTTTACCTTGGTCTCTCAACATCCTCATGTACCAAATGAATTTTTTAGCTTGAATATAGATGCATCATCACTTCTATGGAAGAGGAGGATCAAAACCCTTAATCAATCTATTTCATTTACACTCACTTAAAACTACATGAAGGTTTGATTCCAACTTGTCAGATACATAGTCTGTAATATTATTTTAGTGATTTTCTAACTACATAATTCCTTATTTATTTTAAGTGTGAAGCTAGTTAAAATAGGAGAAATCAACAATTTAGCTTATTTTGCTCAACAAATCAGTGAAGTAAGAATATAAGAAGATTAAAATTTAAACAAAAATTGATGACAAAATTAGAGTGTAAATGCCTACAAGGGCCAAACTTAGTGGAATATAGTTATCCTTGATAGCACAATTTTGCCTAACATAAATCTGTCCAGGTTAAATATGCACAAAGTGCAAGTCTTCCCAAGAACCCAAAATTTTAACAATAACATTTATCAAACCTACATAGTCACTTTTCACACCCAAATTTTTGTTATAACAAGGTGTGATCATTTCTTGTCCCTTGTGTTTACTTTTCAATAACTAGTTCATTTATTGTTGTGTCTTGTTACTATTAATAGCTAACTAGATAAATCTAAATTTTGTACTTTCATAGTTGTATCAATAGGTTTATTCATTGTGTTGGGTGAATATTTTGTTGGACAGCTAACTGGTGACCAAAATAGTTCCTATCACCACATCATAGGGAGATGGGTCGTCCTGGTGTGTAGCTTTACTACATCAACCGGAGCCAAATCTCTCCTCTCATCAAGGGGAGGTTCCCTATTAAATATGCAGAGCTATATACAATATAAATAAGCAGAAAGTAAGACACAGGGGTGGGACAAACCATCCATCTCTCTTCTTTTAGAGATGATGCACACAGACAAAGGAGAAAATATTGGCTATAAATGCTGAAGGCACTTCTCTTCTTTCAGAAGTGTCCTTACAGGAAATAGCAGGAGTTTATTTCAGATAGTGAAATAAGTAGTGATCAAAAGGGTGTAGTAACAATAGGATGAAATAGAGTGCAAAGTCTCCACCTCAACTGCTCAAAGATTATATCATAAAGGATAATGGGGGCACAAAGTCGCCCCAAAATCCTCAACACAAAAAGAAAAGGAAAACACAGATTGAAATCAATTGTGAAAGCACAAAGTCTTCCCACAGTTGGTTTCAGGACACTTCCCTATTACCTTCACTAATTCTACGTACCAAATTAAATGAATAAGGACACCTTCAGATGACACAAGTCAGAACAACACAAAGTCTGTGAAAAACCTGCTTTCTCATTCAGATAACAATGGAAATGAAATTACAACCTGAGCTCAAAGTCTCAATTTTTCTCTTTCAAAATGGGTAGAGTTTCGCTCTTGTAAAATGAAAAGTCTCCTTTGTAACAAATGGGAGATTACAATATATAGCACTCCAAGAAAGACTTGGGCACTTATTTTCCATAGAACGGCCCATGCTGTGCATTCAATGCCTTGAATGCATTTCCAGGTTTGTCAAAGGACTACATTGAAAATAGGGTAGTTGTCTTAACTATGGCATGTCATTTCATCCCATCTGTCTTATCTTGAGTCTGGATCATCTGGTATGTCCCCTTTGATATCGACACAGCTGTCCATTTTGTCTTTACTTCATGGGAGGAAAAATAGGCCGTGTCTTTAATTTTTGCAAGCTAGAAAATCTACTTCACAGACTATTCCAACTACCAGAATAACTACTGCGTAGATATTTTCCTCTTTGTCCTCTTTTCACTTTTGTCTTTTCCAGCTTTGTCTCTTCTTGGAATTTAAGCTCCCAAGCTATCTTTTCAATCAGTCACTTGGTTCTTCCTTCAAGTTCCGCACTTTATTTGAATTTCAACGGATATTCCCTTACCTTAAATTTGACATCTGTGGGGACATCATTGGTTGGCTGTTTCAATGGTTCAAGTGGCCTTCTCGGCTCCTTGCTTCAATCACTTTATTGGTTCAATCGCTTTCTTGCTCCTTGGTTGAACCATCGCTTTCATTTGAACTTGCCTTTGGAATCATCCATGTTGCTTCTCTCTTTGCTTGAGACTGCCTTTGAAATTTTGAACCATGTTGAACCATTGAACTTTGAACTCTTTTGGTTCAAAGTTCAATCGGTTCATTGGTTTATTCTATGTCTCGCTCAAGCATTACTTCCTTTATCTTTCTAAGCTTTGGTTGAACCTTTAAACCTACCGATTGAACCAACTTTGGTTCAATAGTTCAATGGTCCAATCGATTCATTTCATTATTTGGCTAGGTGTTGAACCCATTTCTTTCCTGCAGAGTCCATAGAAACCAACCTTGAGAGTTTGTAGATTTGAGCCTGCCTGCAGAGTTCATAGATTCAAGCCTGTAGAGTCTGTAGATTCAACCCTGTAGAGTCCATAGATTCAAGCCTATAGAGTCTATAGATTCAAGCCTACAGAGTCCGTAGATTCAAGCCTATAGAGTTCATAGATTCAAGCCTGTAGAGTTCGTAGATTTCCAGAAAGCTTGAGAAATGAAGAACCTAAATGCTCAGAATAATTTTTGAAAGGGGAAGAGAGGATTTTAGTCTGTAGGACCAAAATAGTTCAAATATTGTTCCAAAAATGAGTGATATTTTTTGGAGGACAACAGTTGGCTCCAGTTGGGGAACTTCCTTCAAATGAGAACTTGGAATAGTTGAGGGGAGTAGAAACCAAAATCTCCAGTGCCTTGAAGTGTGCCATTGGGCTACGAAGTCAAGCTACCCAAAAAGAAAGGCTCCAAAAAATGAAAATGAAAAGCACAAAATAGAATAAAGACTTTACAAATATACAAATGTACAGGTGAATTTATTTGGTACTTCAAGAATTGAAGTACCTCAGATGCAGTTGAAAACAAGGCAGTTGTCTTAACTATGGCATGTCATTTCATCCCATCTGTCTTCTCTCGAGTCTAGTTCATCTGGTCTATCCCCTCTGATATCGGTGCAACTGTCCATTTTGTCTTTACTTCATGGGAGGAAAAATAGGCCGCGTCTTTAATTTTTGCAAGCTAGAAAATCTACTTCGTAGACTATTCCAACTACCAGAATAACTATTGCATAGATATTTTCCTCTTTGTCCTCTTTCCACTTTTGTCTTTTCCAGCTTTGTCTCTTCTTGGAATTTAAGCTCCTGGGCTATCTTTTCAGCCAGTCGCTTGGTTCTTCCTTCAAGTTCTACGCTTTGTTTGAATTTTAATGGATATTCCCTTACCTTAAATTTGACATTTGTGGGGACGTCATTGGTTGACTATTTCAACAGTTCGAGCGGCCTTCTCGGCTCCTTGCTTCAATCTCTTTATTGGTTCAATCGCTTTCTTGCTCCTTGGTTGAACCATCGCTTTCATTTGAACTTGCCTTTGGAATCATCCATGTTTCTTCTCTCTTTGCTTGAGGCCACCTTTGAACATTTGAACCATGTTGAACCATTGAACTTTGAACTCTTTCGATTCAAATTTCAATCGGTTCATTGGTTTATTTTGTGTCTCGCTTAAAAATTGTTTCCTTTATCTTTCTAAGCTTTAGTTGAACCTTTGAACCTACTGATTGAACCAACCGATTGAACCAACTTTGGTTCAATGGTCCAATCGATTCATTCTTCGTTATTTAGCTAAGTGTTGAACCCATTTCTTTCCTGCAGAGTCCATAGAAACCAACCTTGAGAGTCCGTAGATTTGAGCCTGCCTACAGAGTTCATAGATTCAAGCCTGCAGAGTCTGTAGATTCAAGCCTGCAGACTCCGTAGATTCAAGCCTACAGAGTTCGTAGATTCAAGCCTACAAAATTCATAGATTTTTGGAAAGCTTGAGAAATGAAGAACCTGAATGCTCAAAACAATTTTTGAAAGGGGAAGAGAGGATTTTGGTCTGTAGGACCAAAATAGTTTAAATGTTGTCCCAAAAATGAGTGATATTTTTTGGGGGACAACACATTACAACTATTTATCCTTATTTTGTATAAAACTAGAATTATGGTAAACAATAAGAAATCCTAAAGCAAATCATATATCATCAATCAATCACAAAACCCTAAGGGGAACCTCAAAATATATAGGCATTTGTGGAACAAATGGGTTCACCATTTTTTAAAACCAAAATGTGACATTAGGGAATAATGACACTAAGCAAATGAACAAGGCAAATCTAAAATATAATAACTAAAATAATAAATCAAATTTGACCTAGTGGCTAATAATACGTAGTTTATATTTAACAAATTAAACACATAATTTCACAAAAAACACAAATGTACACAAATGAAATTTTCTTCTATTCATATGAGAGATATAACTATTTGGATAACATACAAATTTATAGGGTATGATGGCTCATATTAAAGTGGAGTCAAGCCTAATCATAATCACCCCTAAAATACTCTACAATCTATTTATGTGAGTTTGGTTTAACAACTAAAACTCACTCAAATAATATAATACTAAACAACTTAAAATATGAGTTGTTATTACAACCACATTTATTATAATATATTCGATAATATAAATGACAAAAACATTAAAAATGTGAACACTATAAATTCTCAACATTCATTCCCTTAGTGTGAACATGGGGAAAACATCAATCCCATATCTATACTTGTGATAATGATTTGGTGATTTTCTTAGGACAACCACAAACCTTAATGATGGTTTTGCATATGACTTACAAACAACTAAAAGGGATGGTTTTCAATTGGTTTACCAACAACTACAAAAATATGACTTTACAAGTGGCTTACTACCAACCACATCATGATGTGTAGTACTTTTATTATCTCTTTTCATTATCTCACATTTATGGAAAATACAAAGGAATTTTCAACTCACTTGTTACATATGTAAACAAGAATATAATATGTTCTCTTATTATAACATAAAAACAAACACATAACTAAAAAATGCCACCATAGCTTCATGCAGCCTCATTGTTGGTGACTGATGAGAGGTTTTTGAAAGACCTCTAACCTTTATTTCCTCCATCCTCCAATATTGGAAGTTGCTTACTCAGCCGATGAAGATTTGAAGCTCAAATGTTTCCACATTGGGTTTAATCCCCCCTTAATGTGAAATAGTATATTTTTATAGGACATTGGGGTTGCCTGAAAATGCATCCTTTTACAAACAATTTATTTTGACTTTGATAATATGACAAGAAATTTTTGACAATGGACCTGAAAAAACTTTGACTATAAACTTTAACACTTTGATATTTTTTGATGATATAAAACAAATAGACGAACTTAAATTCTAATATAAATTTAGTTATGATTTAGACTTTTAATCTATAAACCTAGACTCAAGATAATGGCATTAGTTATACATTGATCACTGATTAAACTATACCCAAACAAAGACACTTTAAACTAATATCAAAATTTATAATAAATAAATGACTATATAAAATAATTCGACTCAACCAATAGCCTAAAATACTAAATAAAATTAAGTAAACTTAAACCTATACACTCTATTTAAAAAATAAGTCAAAATTCTTATTAAATAAAATCATTGTCAAAACCATGGAACTAGTGGTTTCCAACAAGATTTGGCTTCGTGAATTGAATGCATATAATGTGTGACCAGTCAAATGTGAAGATAATGTTAGTTAAACCCATGAATCAGAATTAAAAGGTGTATAATGATGGATACACATGGATCTTGACAAAATTGAATGGTTTTTTAAAGACGCATAAAAATAGGCCAGAGATTGGAAGAAAAACATTGATGCATGAGTAGGTAGATCAGACTGCATATGGAGCAATTGTGGACATCACAACTAGAGTGTGTAATATAGATGCCTCATAGGTACATGATGATAGACAATTGCATAGACCCGCAGAGGTTCTGGTAAATATGGTTTTCTTGAGTAGAATAAACACACACCAATGATAATATAAATTAGCAGAATCAATCACAAATAATAATATAAATATGAAAGAAGGTATATGTCAGAATCAACTACCACATAGGTGTGATAGCTCTATTGGGATTAATGATTTACATTTCACCACTCAATACAACTGATGACTTAGAACCAATATGACTTAGACTTGTAATCTTGAATTTTATAGATGGGAAACCATGAGTTTGAAACGAAGTTTCCCTCAATCACATATTAGAATCACAACATTTGATATTGGATGATCAGATTGTGAATTCATAGACTCTCATCTTGGATTGAACTGCTCTGATACCAGATAATAAATATATTTTAGAATTAACAAACTAAACACACAAAATTTTATAAAAAATGTGAATGTACACACAAATGAAATTTTCTTCTATTCATATGAGAGATATAACTATTTGGACAACATATAAATTTATAGCCTATAAGAGATCTTATTAAGGTGGATTTAATACCAATCATAATCACAACTAAAATACTCTACAACCTATTTATGTGAGTTTGGTTTAACAACCAAAACTCACTCAAACAATAATATACTAAACAATTCAAATATGAGTTATTATTATAACAACATTTATTATATTATCCTCAATAATATAAATTATACACACATTAATAATGTGAACACTATAAATCCCAACATTAAAGCATCATAATTAAGATTGATTTAACAAGTAATGGAAAATATGAAAATAAAAGAGATGAAACAGTCACACCTTGACGAAATTCTAGAATTCTAGAAGTGTAGTAGTGATACAAGAATACTAAATCAGCTATGTATAAAATTTGGAAGGTTGACTATACTAAAATAGATTCAACGCTTTCATGTGGACCGTCAAATATGCCTAGGATAGATTCGATAAGAACATCAAATTAATCCTACTAATATTAACAAATATGTTTCTTATCACCAATTCTATATGACCTTATCTTTTAGGTTCTATAATTTTTCTAAAACCATGCACCATAAGATGTCATACATCTCAATACCTTCACTTCATCGTTTTACCATGCTAAATACATATAATTTGATCTCCATAGATTTATTGACATAACTCACCACAAAACATCTATAAGAGAAAATAAGAATTATTTGGATCGACAACCATAAGGGATTTAAAACCACATATCCCACATGCTATAATTAGACCCCACATAGTTCTTATGTAGCATGAATGAAATTTTGAAATAAAAACTTCATTTTCTCTCTCTAAGTGTAATGCAAATACATGGCATTCACCTAGTCCTCTTTTAGTACAAGATACAACTATAAAACCTTGAAATAAGTCATTGAGCAAACATTTAGCAATATGAAATGTGCCTGGTCTTGAATGATAATGACTTTATCCTTGATGCTTGTCATTGAAATTATTCTAGACAATATGTATATATAAGCATCCTTAGTTTGAATTGGAAACTTACTAGCACTCAAGTCAGCGACATGCAAAAAATGAAAATTGAGGGTCTAAACATTTAATAAGAGTGAAAGAGGGTAAAAAAGGCCCCAAAATTAGAAAGGAATTGATTCAACGAGCTACGTAATCCACCCAAGGTCCATTCGAGGAGAATGATGAATCTGTCTCAATAGAGAAAACAATATAATACAAAGAACATAGAAAGAGAGAAGACCTCCAAACACAAACATAAACACCAAAAGCATAGGAACATCAGAAAGAGAGGAATCGAGACCAAATAAAGAAGAGAAAAGGAAGAAAATATGAATGAACAATAATAAGCACCTAACTCGAACCACTTATTCATATGCATAAAATAATAACAAAAATATTACAATAATAAACCTTATAACAAAATTATGTGTCTACAATCTCTTACATGAAAAAATTATTGGGCTACTCCAACCCTTTACACACATGTAATTTATTTATTTTTATTCATATTTTTTATTTTTAATAACTTCTGACAATGAAAATGGTATGAGATTTGTGACTTTGATAGATGGATACCCCTCAAGAGGCCTAAATGGGCACTAATTTGAATTATGTTCTCATAACAAGGTTTTAATCCCTAGATATGGCTTTCTACATTTTCCCTATATACCCAATATAAACTTTAACAATATTTAAAAGCAATGGAATTTGTAATGTATATATTCATTTTTAAAAAATTATATGAAAATTTAGCCTTTTTAAAGAGTAATTTATACTTTTTAAAGTTATTAGAGATTGATTACAATTATTAGTACTTGTCAATAAGTGGTACTATTGTTTTTCGTCAAAAGAAATTAATTTGACTTTAATTTGATTTGGACATCATGTAAGGCCAATGTTTGGGAAAAAATAATATTTTTTCTACAATTATGATGATAGAGTGTTGAGGAGCGGGTTGGGTTATGATTTGGAAGGTCCTTACAGGTTGCAGTTATCAACAATCTATTTCTTTTTTAAATGGTGTTTCTTCTTCTAAACAAAAAGGTAGAAAGATAGAGGTAGAATATCTAAGGATGGATTCTTGGTTGTCATTATTGATGATGTGTAGTGGACTCTAGATGATCTTCTTTTCCGTAGAGAGAGAAGATTGATTTCTGCTCACGGGTAGCTCCTTTTAATTCTAATTCAATTTTTATCTTTGTAAAATTATCTTCTTGTTGGCATTTTATTGTTTGTTGATAATTGGTTGTTTGTTTGTGACTATCTTTTTGTTACAAACTTGATGTAAGTTTGCTACCTTTTTTGGTGTTGGATGTTTATTAATCCACTTTGGTAGATTTTCTTGTTGCTTATCCTTCTTTATCATGTAATTGAGTTGTGGGATCTCCTATTTTTTCTTGTCCTTCATTATGGTCATTGTGTTATTTTTAGTTATTTGTTTAGTGGTCTCGAGCGACTAGGCCCCACTTTGTGTCCTAGATCTGGTTAGTAGCTCTAGTTTCTTAAAAACTATTTCTCTTGGTTCATAGTTGCAGTTAAAAATATTTTCCCTTATTAAAATTAATAATAAATATTTATTTTTTAATAATAGTTATATAAATCGTGATTGGTGTATATACGATATTCTCGGTTGATAAATAATTTTACAAAAGTATAAATAAAATATATATAATAATCAATAACAAATTTCATAGAAAACTTCTATCAAGATGGTTATTTTGGTTGTATATGACAGCCCTCCCCAATATTTTTACAAGTTACGAGAGTGTTGATGCTAAGTAGGGACATGTAATTTGCCAAACATTTTATTTACCAACACTGGCCAACCTAATCACATGGTTTGGTAACTCAGATGAAATTTTGAGGGAAAACAAAAAAATGCATACCCACACAAGAGGAAATGTGAGTGTAATTAACTATCTTGTCATGCATATGCAATCCAACTTACAACAATCACATCAATACAAAGTTAAAAGGAATATAATCTCATGGCTATTAGAGACTTAAAAGACTTTTTCAAAAATCAATTTACCAAAAAGACAATAATAGCACATAAATACTAGTTTACTTTTAAATTATTAGTTTAAAAATCTAAGGTAGGAACTATAAGCATGATAAATTTTATGAAAAAGATACGATATCCTCCTCAGCCACCTAAATAACACTTATTTAAAATTCATTAATAAATATTTTTATTGAAACTCATTAACAAACTTCATCTAAAAAGCAAATGTAAAATGTTTGTAGTAATTATTGTATGTGCATTGTGTACACATTCTACACATTATCACATAAATGAATGGTCTATAAAACCATCAAAATATAAAGGCATCCATAATATACTTACATCGGTATTTATTTATCACTCTAGGATCCACCACATCCTTTTGTATTTTGACCAAAACAACAAAACAAAATTAGGAGAAATCACCTCGAATTACAATATAGGTCCATAACATTACAAAAATATAATGTTTTTGTACTCATTGATGACAATAGTGGTGTTTACTTAAAGTTTTGTTTACAGAATGTATAATCTCCTCCACATGTTTATTTAAGGTGTAGTGCTCAACCTCAATTATATTGTATTGTTGTTCTTGGCCTTCACATTCCACATTTGTTATAATTAACCAAGTTAAGTTGCATAATTTTAATATCTAAGTTTGCTTTGAATTTGCTTTTGATTCTCTACACCTAAAAGAAAAATTTATAGAGCACATTCCCATTTTAAAACTATCACTAGAATCCAAATGTATGGTTTCATACATATTTCTGACCATTTGCAGAGCTTTTTGGAAAATTGTCACATTCTTCCAACACGTTTTTATTACAATGATGAAAGCAACAAATAATTTGTAACTAAGAAATGAACCAAATTTTTACTAAATTTGGAAACTTCTCACTTAAAAGTTTTTATTTTGCAGAAGAAGAATTGGCACACAATGGATCCAAGTTGGCGAGTACAGACACATTTTCCAGTTCAAACAAAAGTTAGAATGTTGTGGGAATTTTTTTTCTTAGCAGCAATTTTTCCCTTCCAATCAAATGGTCTAGAGAGTAACTCAAACATGGACAATAATGATATTAAATTAATTAGTATTTTAATAAAATAAACAAAATAACAACCTCCATTGATAGAATCCATGATTCTGCATGTTAAATTGGTGACAAAACATGGCATCAATTTTTGAATTAAAATCCACAATGTGTACCTTAGATTGACCAACATACATTTGCTTATTTTTATTTTTTCTACCAAAATAGCTAGTGTTTACAGTGAAAAAAACTTGGAGGTGTCACATAAAAATCCTTCAGATACTTAAGTGCCTAAGGCTGCATAATATCTTTTAGATGCCATGACATAAAGCACAATTTCAATGAACATGAATTATAGATCGATCATTCAAAAATAAAATGTAATTTGTGCAAGGAATTAGATACTTAAATAATATTATATATGATATTAATACATATAAAAATATTAATATATATATATATATGAATGATTTTATATTCTATTTAATATAATAATACATAATATATTTATATTATATGTATGTAATAATTTAATAATATAAATATAAAATATTATACTTATATAATTGTAATTATAGTATATAATAAATATTTTAGAATATATAATAATATTATACTATTACATATAATTATTATATAATTATATATTATATATTCGAAATTATATAATATATATTATTATATAATAGTGTATATAATAATAGTATATATTAGCACTTGTCTCAATTGTGCATGTTATGTTAGAAGGGATGTAATTATATGTTTTGGTAAAGTGGGTTTTGTGAAGTGAAAGAGTGTAAATTCATACAATAGTTGTACCTAACTCAAACCCATGATTATTTTTGTGCATAAAGTATTAAGCAACAATAATCTTATATTTCTAGTGTAGATGGTGAAAAATAAGGTTGTGTGTTCATTCATACAACATGGAAATGCCTTGTATGTAGAGGATATGTTTTGTTTCATGGTGATATTGAGCAATGGTGAAGTGGTATGGAAGGGCAAGGCCATACTAAATGTGTAAATGGTGAAATATTTCAAGGTGAGTTGGGCAGTGATGGTGAGGGGCAATGATAAGTGTTTTAGGGGATATCGTATGGTAAGCACAAAAAGTTGGAAGGCTAATGTGTGGATATTTTCATGAATCACCATAAACACATATGCATTATTACAATAACGCATAAGCATTGTGTTTTCTAAGCTTGGTAAACACCAATCCTATAACATGTATGTAATTTTAATAGTTAAAAATTCGTATACGTTTAATGTGTATGCATTTTTAAGGCTTAAACTGCATACGTGATACGTTAAAATGTTATAAAAATAAAAAGTAACTCAATGTGTTTATTTAATTCAACATTTTATCAACAACCCTCGCATTCAAAATTCAGACCACACTCATGTTTCAGTGCTAGGATGAGATAACATCCATCTCACACTATGCTTGCTTGAATTTCCCAGTTAGGTCAATAAATCAATAATGTTGTAGTAGAAGAGAGGTAAGTCAACTCAATTCATGCCAATTAACATAAATTTTAGTAATTATTTTGAATTTACATTATTTTTTTGTTAAAACCCTTTTTTAGTTTATACAGCCCATTTAAGTGTAAGACAAAACCCTCCTAGCCCTCCTACAATTCCACAAGACCCCCAGGTAGTCGAGAGAATTTGGCCGCATATATAGTGGAAAACAAAATATAAATTGAAGAGATAATTATGATAATGAGGGACCCCATTCAACCAACACCCACCATACTTCATTGAAAAATACCTTAGAGTCATTACTACACTAAGTTAACTCGATAACGGGTCAAATTGACATATGTACATCTTAAGCCTTACTGTGTTGAAAATTTATTAGCACATGGTGTGAACGATAAACAAATAACGAAAGATAAAATTTGCACAGTATTCATTGATCCATCAACTAATACACCACATCTATTATCATGCAAACAGTTCCCAATCCACCGGTGCCAGCATATTTTGATAAGAGACACACTTTGGGACCAATGTTGGATGATATTTGATTACCCATCTTGTAACAGCCATGAGGCTCCTTTGTATTTTTTGAGGAAATTCTATTGCAAGTTTATCCTCAATGAAATTCTTAATTATTTATATTACTTAGATTTTCACAACCGATAAGAAATCTTTATATAGGATAGACTAAGTACACATCATGCACTTAATTAGCCTACAAGAGTCCCTATCCAAAATCAATGTCAATCTGAGACAATCTCCTCTATAGTGATGGAGGTTTTTGATATTGACACTTTGAATGCACTTAATGTGCTTACGAAGACCCTCCTTATCAATAGGAGTAAGCTTTCTAACACTAATGTTAGAGAGCATGGACATGGGGATGTTCTAGCTAGCATTGATGTGCAACTACACCATTACAAATCTTATGGTGTTATATGCACTGGACCTTTAAATGAGGATGGTGGTGTTTTCAAGGGGACAAATGTTATGGTTATGATTAATGAGTTTTTGGTATATATATTTGGTGTGGATACCTCAACTTCCCCTATGAAAGCATCTTTTTTGTGTTTGACACATTAAAATATTATTTTCTTATTAAAAGGTATTAATTATTTTACATAGAAAATTTAATAATATATACCTAATTTTTTATGTTGCAAGAGAAGACGCTCGCATCATTTCCATATTGATATTGTGGGCCATCTAATAGTGCATATATTGTTGTTACTCAGCCAATGTATACATAGATGAAGGTAATTTTTCATTAATATTATACTTCATGTACATGTTTTTTCTTGCACAACCGCTCCATTTTCAAGCTGAAAATAGGGACCCTCTTTTTCTTGGTTGATTTGAATGTTACTACATCTGCTCTAAGGGACCTTCCATGTTTGAGAGTTTGCTTGGGAGTGGGATTTTGCATCTCTACGAATGATTAATTCTAATAATTTTCAATGCTTATTATAGGTTTCATGGCTAAATCTTGAGTTAAGATGTTTTCCATTACAAGCTTAGGCTAATCAAATTCTATGTGTTAGGTCTTGGTTTATTTTATCATTTGAATAGTTTATATAAATCTAACCTTTTAGGGTGGACTTGATTTCTATGTTGTGTTAAATTTAGCTTGATCGAGCCCTTATCATTGAGCTCGAGTCCCTCGATCCTGAATCACCCGAGTTGATCTTTACCAAGATCCCAATCTACCAAATTGAGTAGAGCAAGATCGAAGTACGCTAAGTCCAAACTAATCAAGTTGAGTTGACCATATCTTCAAAATCTAAGCTCAATGCCTTACCCATTTTTCATTTATTCTAAATCTAGGACTTGAGTCTTTTTAATCCCCCTATAACTTTCAACATGTTATTATTAGGTCATTTTTATGTTTTAAGGCCAAGTCCCAAATATTTACTAAAATAAATTTTCCCCGTCAGGCCCTAAGATGATGTTGCATGGCATGATCTTGATAACCCAGGGTGAGGAATCAATCAAAATTTCAATAGCTTTGAGGCATTAAGGGCCTAAGGAGTTACCATATGGTGACATCTCGAGACCCTGGGACCATGGAGAAATTGACAATAGTCTAAAGGCTTTAAGCCCCTATGGTCCTGAGAGGTTGCCACTGGCAATTCCCCTAGATCTTGAGAGCTCAGATCGATAGAAGACCCTGGACAGGGTAATAGTCTCATGGTCTTGAGGTCCTGAGAGGTTACCACATGGTAACTACCTGGGAGCCCAAGACCATGGAGACTAGACCGATTTAATTAATAATCTCAAAGGTTCAACTCGCTAAGAGGATCCCACGTAACATCATTTGCATGCCTAGACCAAAGACCAGCCTGATAAAGGGTTATTGTGTGGTACCTTGATGATGTCAACATTCTTTTGAGCTTAATTTTGATAGGTGTTTTCCCATCACCAAGTTGTAAACCCTAAACCTATGGGCCAATAAAAATGTGCCATGTGGCATTTAATGGGTTTAGATTTGACGATCATCCTGAATGTCAAAACTATCAAAGGCTTGAGGAAAGTGCTAGCCAATTAAATGTTGGATTTCCATTAGTCGGGTGGCCTTCATAATAACTTTATTCTATTTTAAAAGGCTTGGGTTGAATTAATGATGGTTCTATATCCGCTTTAGGCATATGGAAAGACTTATGTTTAAATTGAAAGCTAATTAATGTGAATGTATATGCCTAAATAACAAAATATTTAATTTTTTCTCTCATTTGATATAAATTGGTTGTGGCTTCTTTATTCATGATTCAATCATTTAAATGTTTTTTACCTTGTTATTTATTTAAATGATTTATGAATGACCATTTCATTTGATCTTGTAGGGTCCACCTTTCAATCCAAGCCATTAATTTAGACGCATATCCTCATTAAGGAATCTTAACCCTCAGCCAGATCATAACACAAAAAATAAAAACTTGGATGAAATTTAATTTTCAAATCATGAAGCACAAGGCAAAGGGGCGAGTCAATGTTTATTTGCAATGATGAATAAGATACATAAGATAACTTTGAACCGATGAGAAAATGATAGATGAAAATTGTTGGAAAGGATGGTGGATCTCAAAGTAATTGATTGATGATCAAAAGATGATGGTATGGCCTCCAAATGTAAAGTATGGGCATGCCTCCATATCTATCAGAAAATCAAGACCCTCAACTGCATTTCCTCAATCAATAATGAATGTTTATAACTATCCCGCTACTGAACTGAATTGGCAATCAAGGGATGGGGGATGGCTCCTTTGTGTATATATTATTTTTTGAGAACCTCTCTCAAGGATGGCATTTTTTAGGATTAGAGGATATTACAATTGGTTGGATCTTTGTGAATTATAACAAGGACTTGTAGAACCATACATATTTTCATGCATTTTATTACTTTTTTAGGATAATCTCTCCCTTTCTCTTATTTTAGTCATGTTACAAAATTATTTCTTACACTTAAATTATTATAATCACTCAATATGATTAATCAAAATGCATGTATTGATATTTGAAAGGTTGTTAAGAGTTTAAATCCATCTCATGTGCATGTATATGGTGGTCATGGTCTTTTTTCTTATCTAGTTAGTTTCTCAGATGCTCAAACCATCTTTGGGTTGAAGCTGTGATAGGTCCTGATCAACCAAGGATTAGTTTTAGTGTGTGCTCAATCAGAAATTATAAAGAACACTTTCCATCTTAGCAGGGTTTTTATCTCTTTATCCCTTATTTTTTGTATTTTATTTATGATGATCAATTAATCTAGGCTGAAAGTAATCTGAATATGCATGTTAATATGGGTTGCTTAATTTTTTTTGTAACTGTTTAAGCATTGTTAAATAAATGCAAATGATAAATCTATTTGGAAATCAATTATTTACTTGTTGTGCTTATCTTAAGAAATGGTGATTTTCATTTGAGGCTAGGCCCTACAAGCACTATCCAAGTAATTTCCTGCCTCTTTGATGTCTAATTTAAATCTTTCATAGAGTTTTGGTTTGTTAAAAAGTCCCTTTGAAATGGAATGTTTACACATCAATTTGTTGATTGAATGACAACATACCAAGACATGGTACATATGGACCTTAAGGAAGCATTTTATTCATGGGATATTCTTTCTTTTAGGAGAGGCAAAGTCTTTACAAAACCCTACCTAATTTTTGTTGTGTCAAAAACACCATCAACATGAAAGGTGTTAGAAAGAGCCCCCTGCCCATAAACACAAACTGAGTCACAACCAAATTTTGAATTAAGACATTTTATAAACCTTCAATTCCACTAGGCTAAATGTTGAGCATGGTCATTAATGCCATATATTGTCATTGAAGTCAATAGTTTTTCTAGCTACATGATGCATTAATGAAAAAGAGGTCAGTTGGTGGTTTGGAGAGCATATGCTAGTGATTTTAATTAGTGAGGACAAGGAGGATGTTTTGAGACATCTATAGGTGTCTTGGTGAGGTTCTGATGTCTCATTTTCCCTTTGGAGAAATAAGAATGTACCATTCTAACTTAGAGAATCCATACCATCACTACACATCATGAAGGTATGGGTAAGTTAGTCTATTTATGAATTTTTTAATTGTACTTGAGAAGTCAAACCTAGTCAAAGGAATACTTAGAGATGTTGTCTATAGTACCATGAAGGTTCCCTGGAAGTTTGGTATCTTGAAGATTTTTCTATCTCAAGTTATAAGCCTCCAAAGCCTCTCTAGTTGACTATGATGTGCTAGCAACTGTCAAGTTTAAGCTATGGGAAATAGCTATTATTTTTCAAAAATGTAGTCGTTGGAGTTCAAATTCAAACTGTGTGCACAATAGACCTGAGAGTTGTAGAAGTCATGATTTTGATCAAATGAAGATGGTGTAAAAATAAAATTTGTATCAAAATTCATGAATATCCCCCTCCATGTGGTATTTTGTCTTAATAGTCCATACAAGTACATTTATTACATGTCAAATGTTACTTTTTGTTGACTATGTTTTTCTCAGTGAACTCAGGAAGAATAAAATGGGTTTAGATCATGTCTAAAGTACTTGGATTATTGTTTTGAGTGTTGAATGGTGTTAATAACTTCTTAAATTCCTATTCTATGCATTGAAGGAGATCTAAAATCATGTGTTTATGCAAGAAAGTCACTATGAAAGTTGACTAGGTCTTAAGGTCTTTATTTTTGAGTGACCAGAGTATCTTGCTAAGTAGTTTAGTAAATTTAGACTCTCAAGGTGTTTGTTCAAAGTGGTTGGATATGTTATTAAGGGATTGTTTCTACTGTAGATGCATTTTATATGATCATATTGATCCTTTTTATGAAGATCAAGCTCAAGATAGAAAGAATAGAAGAATGAGGATTTCTAGACTTTTCGTGACTACAAACCCTAATGAATGCTTTCATGAAGTAAGTGTCTCTTATATGATCTTTAGATTTTAGTGAGAATTAAAGGGTTTGAGTGATAAGTTTTATTCATAAGGTTTCATGCTTGTAATGTATGTTTGATCTCTAGTTGATGTTCAAAAAGCAAAGATCATAATAGAGGCTCATGAGAATTATTGATTGGTCTATAAGACCAATGCCATTCTTGGTAGAGGTTTTATCCATGAGATTCAAGGATTAGAGATGATATAAATATTAAGTTGGTATATTATAAGTGCCATGAAGAATTTTAGTGATCTAAGAATGACAAATGTTATGAGTTTTCATAAATAGGATCTTGACTGTGTATACTGAGTTGATTCATTGAGTAAATATAAAGAGTATCTTAAAGATTTCAATGGTCTAGGAGTTTGAATATGAAATTAGGGTAATTTTTCATGGGTTTACTTATTTTGGTAACTTTTATTGATTATCTTGAAGGAAAAAAAGTATATCATAAGTCTGATAAAAACTAGCTTGTTTTCACAAAGCTATTTGATTGTGTGTTTCCATGAAGATGCTATGAAGTGATCTAAGCCATGATGGCTTGAGAAGCTTAAAGGGAAGTAGGTAGATGTTATAATGAGTATATGGGAGTTTCTCATACTTGTTTTATATGATCTATTTGGCCTAAGGGGTCATTGTTGAGTGAGAAGAAGTAGATCCATTTCATTTAGGTTTCTATGAGACCTATTGGTGATATGAGGTCTAATAGAGCTTTCATGAGGTGAATGAATGAATTATGCCTTATAAAACACTAAAAAGGTATTTAGAGCGTATTAGATCATTTTTTTGAAAGGTTTTAATTTTTTTATTGAGGTATATGTTGTTTCAAGGAATTAAAATGTAACGCATTATTGAAGGAGGGTTAAATGCTTTAGGTTTGTATTAGGCCTAAGAAGAGAAGGTGGTCTAAGTGAGTTTGACCAGCCTAATGGTGATAATATTTTGATTAATTATTGTGTTTAACGTGTCCTAAAAAAATTTTGGTTCTAACCCTAATGGATTAGTGCTTTGGCTGATAGAGAGAGTGAGTGAACTAGTGACAAGTATAAGAAGAATGCCAAATAGACCTATTTGGGCTAGTTAGACTATTGGAAATTGAAGTGAAGAAAATAGAAGATTATTGAGTGGTGAGAGTTCATGAATACCATAAAAATAGTGTATTGAATATTCCATGAAGGTTTAATAGTGTTTATTTAGGTGATGATTAAGTAAATTATATTGATATAAGGCTATCAGGCATATTTGTCTAGATATGCTTATGGAAAGGATTTGATTGAACATCAAGATAAAGGAAAAAAATAGAGGGATAAGGATGGATATCAACCCATGCCATGTATTCATGAGATAATGATGCATATTCAAAAGGTCTGCAAGCAGGGTATATTTCTAAGTTTCTATCTAGAAGGGTAGAGTGTGAAAGGAATATATAGAGAGCTTTAGATTGAAGATACAAGCTAAGAGAGGGCAGTGAGTAGTGGCTTATGAGAGTTAATTGATATTTTAATAGATGATTAGTGATGTGTTCCTGATGTTTTACATGTCTATATGTGTTTATGAGGGTTGATATCATGTTGTGTTGATCCATATTGTTGAATATGAGGGCTATTTGAGCAAGGAAGAAGGGCAGTTTTACTTGTGCGAGAGGCAAATTTGAGTGTGATAGAGTAAGAAAAGACCATCATAAATTATGAGAGGGAAACAAAACAAGGTAGATAGTTTCAAAGTTTTTATTTTTATTGATCATCAATGGGGCTTTAGCCTCCTATCAAGTTGATGCTTGTTAAAGTCAAGTTGGTGCTTGATAAATTATTAGGGGTTGGTGTTCCTTATTGGTTTGGTGCTCATATAAAATTGATTCATAGTATTATAGGATAATTTGTCCAAATTTTTCTTTAGTGGGTTTTATACCCCATCAGGGTTTCCCACATAGCTCTTGTGTTCATGTGATGTGTTCTTATGTTTCATGCTTTATATGAGTATATTTTCATTGTGATGTTGCTAGATCAGTTGATATATGTTTGAATGGTTAATAAATGATGATTAGAATTGAAGGAAAAATATTTAGCACTAATTCACCCCCCCTCAATGGTTGTGATTCCAATAATTGGTATCAAATCAGGTCCTTTGGATAAGGCTTGGTAGCTTGAAAGTCATCCTAGAAGCACAAGATGGCTAAGCAACTAAGGAAAGAGAATCAAGAGTTGAGATCTATGGTCAAGGTTATTGAGGAGAAATTTTATACCTTAAAGAGTGACATGGTCATAATGGATAAATAAGATGAGAATGTTATCAAAGATATTAAGTGTCATTTAGAGGCTATAAATGCATGCCTAAAATCAAAAGAAGAAAAGGATAAGTAGTACAAGATAGATTTGGATCAGTTCTTAGTCAGGGTGAGCAAGAATGAGAAATATAATGAGAATTTCATCAAGGATGAAAATACAAGATTGAAATCAAAGGAATTTGAGTGTGATTAGTTAAATACCAAGCTAGGTTATTTGAAGGGTAAGCATGAGCAGCTTGTAGTCAAATTGAGTGAGTTTGAGAAAGAGTAAGAAAAGTTAGATCAAGTCAAGAAAGATGCAAATAAGAAGGGCAACATGAATAAACCAATTAGGGATCCCAATGAAAAAAGGTATTCAATTTATTTTCATGTCCATTGTTTTATTTGTCATCATTTTGGTCATAGGGTAAAATATTTTATGAGGAGAAGAAATTTGTCAAATAGAGATCATAGTCATCATTAAGCAAGACGCATAAGTGAGGTTGTTTATTATTTTTGTCATAAGGTTGGTCACATTGAAATATTTTATCCAAATGAAGTTAATAGGTCATCAAGATATGACAAGGGATATGGAGCTCCTAGATTGTATGAGAAAGGTCAAACATTAGTATGGAATCCTAAGATAGTTAAAAATAATCATGTTATGTCGGAGGTTCAAGATGGTTTGGTTTCCATTGTAGAGCATGGGTCAGTTGTTGAAGGTTGTCAAAAGTTACTATTATCTGCATATGTTGATGAGGCAGCCAAAGAAAATTAAAATGAGGATGAGGTCATTGATCCAAATTTACCTATCAAACCTAAATGGACTCTACGGAAAGACAGTCATCTTCATGACTAAAAATAGGTCAAGAAAAGTGGTTTGGAGATCTGACAATCTCCTGAATTTATGTATTTTAAGAGCCCTATGAATTGGGGTTCTTCTATTAGATGCATAGAGGTATTCTTCATCAAATGGAAGCATGAAAAGGCATTTGTGAGAAGATCAAATAGATGACTATAGAGTTGTGTTGTTTAGTTCACAAGGAGTCATGATATGATGTGCAAGAGGTAGTTCCTTGGTTTATAGGTATGAGAATTTTTATTATATATCTTGTATGCATTGTATCTCTTTGTAAGTAACCTAGGAGAGAAGAATATTGTCTTGACTATGAAAGAGGTCCATGAGGGATAAGTTTGTGAAGGTGAGTTTCAAGATCAAAATGTTTATCAGCTTGTTGATGAAGAAATCTTGGTGGATTCTTATTGAGTCTTGGTAGGTGTTGCATGACAATAAGGTGTGTTTTACAAGTCAGTTGGCTTGTCTAGCTAGCTTAAATGCTTGATCCAAGGGAGAGATTGTCAATTCTAAGTTTTTGAAGCTTGATCAGTGGTTTTTATCTATGTCAATGGTTTTAGGTGAGATAAGTTGCATTGAGTATGTTCTTGATGGTTGTTAACTTCTTGTGATAAAGATTTTTGACCATTGGAAGAAGTCATTTGGGTCCAAAAAGATCAGTATTTGATGTTAGATGTTTCATGAAGAGTGTTAGTCATTTGTTGCGGCCCATGTGTGAATAAAAATAGCTTTAATCAAGGTATGTTATTCTTTTGAGCTGAGTCAAGGAGCAGTTATTTGTCGATTAGGTGGTCGTGATCTAAGGTTTTATGGTCTGAGATAGTTGTGTAAAGTCTTATTGGTCATATCAGTCATCACAAGTCAAGTTGTATCTCTTGCATGCAATCAAGTGATTGAAGAGGTCATATAGAGAAGTTCAATTAGAGGTATGTTCACTTCAATTGGTATGATTCTAAGGTGTGCATAAAGTAAGGGGGGGTATGTGTGATATGTTTCAAAGGTTCAAGAAGCATGTTTTGTTTAGTATGGTTTGAGATCCCAAATGAGAAAAAGCATTAAGAAGTATGTATGGACAAAGGGGGAGCTTGATGGCTCTGAGAGGGGTCAGGTCCAAGGATCAGTGGACTATGTGTGGATGACCTTATAAGAGTGTGTATGACCCTTTGTCATTAATGTCAAAGGGGGAGAAAGATCAGAATGGAGGAGAAGTTTAGATTAGGAGAGAAGACATTCTGAGAGTGGTTTGCCATAAATGACAAAGTGGGAGATTATTGAGCATGGTAATTGATGCCATAGGTTGTCATTGATGTCAATAGTTGTCTTGGTTACATGATGCATTAGTGACAAAGAGGTTAGTTGTTGGTTTGGAGAGCATATGCCAATGATTCAGATCAGTGAGGGAAAGGAGATTATTTTGAGGCATTTATAAGTGTCATGGTGAGGTTCTAATGTCTCATTTTCCCTTTGGAGAATTAATAATGCACCATTCTATCTTAGAGAATCCATATAATCATTGCCCATCATGAAGGTATGGGTAATTCAGTTTGTTTGTGCATTTATTAATTATACTTGAAAAGTCAAACTTGGTCAAAGGAATACTTGGAGATGTTATCTATAATGCCATGAATATTCCATAAAATTTTAGTGTCTTGAAGAGTTTTGTATCTCAAGTTATAAGCCTCCAAAGTCTCTAGAGTTGACTGTGATGTGCCAGAGACCATCAAGTTTAAGCTACATGAAATAGTTGTTATTTTTCAAAAATGTAGTCGTTGGAGTTCAAATTCAAAATGTGTGTGCAATAGACCCAAAAGCAAAGATTGGATTGTATAAGTCATAATTTTTATAAAATGAATATGGTGTAAAAATAAAATTTATAGTAGACTTCATGAAGATCTTCCAGGTGGAAGTTTGTCTTAACAGTCTATACAAGTACATTTATTGCATGTCAAAGGTTGATTTTTATTGACTGTGTTTTTCTTAATGAACCCGAGAAGAATAAAATTGGTTTAGATCATGTATAAAGTACTTGGATTGTTGTTATAATTATTGAATGGTGTTGATAACTTATTATAGTCATATTCCATGCATTGAAGGAGATCTAAAAGTTGTGCTTGTGCAAAAAAGTCACTATGAAAGTTGACTAGGTCTTAAGGTCTTTGTTTTTGAGTGACAAGAGTATATTACTAAGTAGTTTGGTAAATTTAAACACTCAAGGTGATTGTTAAAATTGGTTGGATATGTTATTAATTCTTTATAATATCCTATATGCATTTTATATGATCATATTGATCCTAGATATGAAGATCAAGCTCAAGATAGAAAGAACAGAGGAATTAGGGTTTCTAGACTTTTTGTGACTAAAAACCCTAATGAATGTTTTCATGAAGTAATTGTCTCCTATATGATTTGTATGTTTTAGTGAGTGTTATATCGGTTGAGTGATAAGTTTTATTCATAGGGTATCATGCTTTCAATGTATGTTTGAGCTCTAGTTGATGTTCAAAAAGCAAATATCAGAACAGAGGCTCATGAGATTTATTGATTGGTCTATAAGACTAATGCTATTTTTAGTAGATGTGTTGTCAATGAGATTCAAGGACTGAAGATGATATAAAGAGTAAATTGACATATTTTAAGTGCCATGAAGAATTTCAGTGATCTAAGAATGACAAATGTTTTGAGTTTTCATAAACAGGGTCTTGATTGTGTAGACTGAGTTGATTCATTGAGTCAATATGAAGAGTATCTTAAAGAGTTCAATGGTCTAGGAGTTTTAATATGACCTTAGGATCATGTTATATGGGTTTAATTTTTTTGGTAACCTATATTAATTATCTTAAAGTAAATAAAGTATATCATAAGTCTAACAGAGACTAGCTTATTTTCACAGACCTATATGATCGTGTGTTTCCATGAAGATACTATGAAGTAATCTAAGCTATGATAGCTTGAGAAGCTTAAAGGGAAGTAGGTTGATGTTATAAGGAGTATATGGGAGTTTTTAATACTTTTTTTAAATGATCTAATGTGTCTAAGGGGTCATTGTTGATCGAGAATAAGTAGATCCATTTCATTTAGGTCTCCATGAGACCTATTGGTGATATGAGGTCTAATAGAGCTTTCATGAGGTAAGTGAATGAGTTGTGGCTTATAATGAATTAAAAAGGTATTTAGAGGGTATTGGATCATTATTTTGAAAATTTTCAATTTATTTATTTAGGTTTATGTTGTTGCAAGGAATCAAAATGTAACATATTGTTGAAGGAGCTCTAAAAGCTTTAGGTCTCTACTAGGCCTAAGAAGAGAAGGTGGTCTAAGTGAGTTTGGCCGACCTAATGGTGATACTATTTTGATTTATAATTGTGTGTAACATGTCATAAGACATGTTTTGGGTCTGAACTTGATGGATTAGTGCTTTGGCTGATAGAGAGAGTGAGTGAACTAGTGACAAGTATAAGAAGAAGGCCAAATAGGTCTATTTGGGCTAGTTAGACTATTGGAGATTGAAGCGAAGAAAATAAAAGATTGTTGAGTGGTGAGAGGTCATGAAGACCATCATAATAGTGTATTGAATATTCCATGAAGGTCTAATAGTTTTTCTATAGGTGATGATCAAGTAAATTGTATTGATACAAGGCTACTAGGCCTATTTATCTAGATATGCTTATGAAAAGGATTTGATTGAATATCAAGCTAAAGGAGCATAATAGAGGGATAAGGATGGATATCAATCCATGCCATGTATTTATGAGATGATGATGCATATTTATAAGGTATGTAAGTATGTTATATGTCTGAGTTTCTATCTAAAAGGGTAGAGTGTGAAAGGAATGTCTAGAGAGTTTTAGATTGAAGATATAAGTTGAGAGAGGGCAGTGAGAAGTGGCCTATGAGAGTTCCTTGAGATTTTCATAGATGATAAGTGATGTTTTATAGGTTTTTATGTGTTTATGAGGGTTGATATCATGTTGTTTTGATCCATATTGTTGGCTATGAGGGTTATTTGGGTGAAGAAGAAGGGCAATTTTGCTTATGTGTGAGGGAAACAAACCAAGGTGGATAGTTTTATAGTGTTGATTGAGTTGGTTCTTGATCAACAATTGGATTGTATCCTCCTAACAAGTTGGTGCTTGATAAATTCTTAGGGGTTTGTGTTCCTTGTTGGGTTGGTGATCAACCAAACTTGATTCATAATTTTATAGGACAAGTTGTCCAAGCTATGTTTTAGTGGGTTTTATCCCCTAAGAGGGTTTCCCACATAGCTCTTGTGTTAATTTTATGTGTTATTATGTTTCATTCTTTGTATGAGTATGCTTTCATTGTGATGTTACTAGATCAATTGATATATGTTTGAATGGTTAGTAAATGATGATTGGAATTTAATTAAAAATATTGGACACTAATTCACCCCCTTCTCAGTGGTTGTGATTCCAATAATAAAGTGTCTCTTAAACTAAAAATAGGAAGATAAACACCCAATCAAATTCTTTTGGGGACAACTTTGAGCTCTTAGAGATTATTAATCATAGAATACCAAAATAGAGAGCTAACAAAGGAAAATAAAAGGCTAAGCCCATTCAGTCAATTGGTAGTTCACCAATAATTATGAATACTCCTTTCTTCAATCCATCTTTCATCCCCAAAATTATTCCAATAGTTAATCCCATGTCATGGCTTGGCCAATATGGGTTCCATGTAAATGTTCCAGGGACTATGCATGACTTGCCAAAGAACCCAAACAAAATTTTTCATGATTTCATAGTTGAAAGACCTCAAAAAATTGAAGATAATATACATGCATTCAAGGATGCTCTTATCAAAACATGGTTGAAACTTGAGGGTGATGCTTGTAGGTTTTTTCCTTATTCATTAGTAGAGGCTACCTATGCCTAGTTCCTAGGATTACCTAACATGGCTATAAGCACTTGGTATGGATTGGAAATTGTCTTTGTAAACCATTTTACGTTCCCCATTGGCCCCATTATTTTATACCATAATTTTGTAGCTACTAGGAGAGAACCAAATTAACCCATGAGCATGTTCAATACTCAATTCCATAAACTATACCAATGGTTTAAATACCCCTACATATTAGCAAAGGGACCAGCCATTCAGACTTACTTGAGGGTTCTAGATCCCTTAACATCAATGTTCCTTAGATGAACCCCAATTGCATTTATCTCCCTATAATTGGTGTATAATGAATATATGAATATAGTACACTAGATGGTACCTCAAGGATATAGCACATGTGTTTTACCATATTTAAGATAACCAGGGGCTTATAACTAGGTCCTCATGATTAATCAAGCTCTCAGTCAAGGCACCCCATTAATAAACCCCATCTCGAGAGCCTTGTATGGAATTTTTAACATGTTATATAATCTAACACCTATGGACCACATGCTTGGGGGTCATACCTACGTGCCTCCAAACCATGCTTTCCCCCAAATAACTAATAATCAGCTTATCCTAGTTGCTTACAATAACATAGTTCCCATGTCAACTACTAGCATCTATGTTGCATCTAATAGCCACCCATTGATATTACCTTCATTCTTAAACAATAAATTTATTGCCAATAACACCCTTCATCCAGCATATCCTACTACCCTAATGTTTCTAAATGATAATGCACATGTGTCAAACCTACAACAAACTATGAATCAACCAAATGGTGGCATAGACCTTGAGATAGGTAATATGAGGCAAATGATCCAACACTTTTCCAATGATGTAATTTATCTACATAGGCAAAGACCTTTGAATTTAAATAAAAATGCAAATAACCTACCTCAACATAAAAAATTCAACTTCTAGAGGTCTAATAGATAATGAAACACTTGACCTAATAATGGGAATGTGCCCAGTCTTCTTGACAATGATATTTAGAATAATAACAATTCTTCCCACTTGATGAATTTCAAAAAAAAAATTAGACACTTGGTGTAGATTGCATATCACATTCACCCATATAGAAACCAATTATGTTGAGTTATAATTGCCTCTAACATCTTCCAAAAGGAGGTAAACATGGAAATAATGCCTACTCTTGGTGATAATACAAACCAAGTTGGAGGAAACCCAAGCACCACTCTAGTATTAGAGACCAATAATTTCTATTTGAAAAAGAAAAATAGCTCAAAGACAATTTGGATAAGATTCACTCTTTTAGACAGTTCCAAAGGGGGAACAATTATTAGCTTATGAGTAAATCATCTAATCATTTGACCACCTCTAGTCCTCCAAGTAACACTCAGGTTCTACTTAATGTGAACTTAAGTAATAATCCTCCCCCACCTAAAGGAACTACCATCTCTTACCAGTCAAGGAACTATGTGGCACATACTCCACCTAGCAAGTAACAAGAACAAGCCAAACCTGGCTATGACATTGTGGAAGATTTGAAAAAAAAAATAAAGATAACATTACTATGTTTAAATTGTTATAAATGTCTAATCATAGGGAGTTAATTTTGAAATAATTTTCTAGTAATAAGGGGAAATAATTTGTGAAAATATTTGACGCACATGTTGATTTATATAAGGAAAAAATTGTTGATTTATATAAGGAAAAAATTGAAATGTCTCCCTTTCTCCTAACAGTCATAATCTTTGGAAATAACTTATATAATTGTTTGGTTGATTGAGGTACCTTCAGTAACATCATGACATATGTTATTTACCAATAGTTAGGCCTTACACCTACCCAATCAAATCAAAATTTAGTATAACTAGGAAAAATAGAGGTGAAATTAGTAGGGGAGCTGAATCATATACACGTGCAATTGGCCTCAGACCCAAGAGTTTAGTAATTTATTGATATTTGGGTAGTGGATATCCTTGATGTTTATGGTATGTTGTTGAGTAGGGACTAGTCGAGGACACTCAATGGATATATGGAAACCAATTTTCTCATGTGGATCCCATGTCATTTCATACCTAACCAGATCAAAATTGAGTGAGAACCCAATATGGCACATATGATTACTAAGTATAATCGAATTAACGAGGTCCTCTATGAATATTCAGAAATGGGAATTTACTTTCTAGACGAAGAAGAAAAGACCCATGACAACTTCTCTATTAACATGTTAAATGTGGAATAAAATGTAAAATTAGAGGAATTAGACCAATTAGATGAAGAGTATTGACCAATCATATGAAGTATGAACAAAGGTTTACAAGTCAACCGTGTATTCATTCATGGTGACTGTGTGCACAACATGATTATTTGAGCAAATTATGCTTAAGTAGAAGAGTGTTTTGGTGACTGTCATCACTTGAGGGTGTCAAATGGGTCATGTGGAATGGGTCCATGCATTTGAAAGTGGCCATTTGTTCTTAGTTTGCTTGGATAAATGTCAAAGATGTGAATGTGTCTCCATAGGACCTAAAAGGTGACTTAGGCCTATTTGAAAGAAAGTTGTGCTTAAGTGTGATGCATGTAAGATGCCTTAAGGGTGAAGGCATGTGTTATGTTTGATAGGAAATATTGTGTTTTTTGTAATCATGATAGATCTATAAATGGAAAAAAAAATGTGATGGTTTCTAGGCTTGTGTAAGACTTGGTGAGACAAGTTTAAGGTGTATGTAAGAATTATGGAGTGAAAGAGAGGTATAGTGCCCAATTGATGATCTAATGAGTAGAGTAGATTGAGGACTATGTTTATGACTTGTAGATCACATTTCCTATTCATCATAGTTAGCTTAGATAGAGACCAACAAAAGTAAGGATGCCATAGAGGTCTGAGTATTAAGGAAGTTTAATGTTTTAAAGTGGTGAGAGGATTCTCAAGATAAGACAATAATATTGAGTCATTAAAAAGGAATTAAATGGAATTTTCAAGTCATTAACATAGTTATGACCACTTCAAACAAACTTATAGGTGCAAAGTTGAAGAAAGTGGCTTAAAGGGTATTATTACCTTAAATTCTCTGAATGACATTTTTTCTCCAAACATTGTCATATGTTGGTTGAAAACCATGAGATTTATGTGAAACTAATGTTTTCATTATTGTAAATTAGCCATAAAGGTAATGATTGAACATGAGAGGAGGTTGATATCTTAGGAGAAGATAATGGTAGGATGGGTTTTAACTTAGTCAAAATAGTATTATAGATACTCAGTAACTATAGTGTCAAAAGACCAAAAGTGAACCTGGAACTTGCAAACTCCTAGTGCTTTGATGGTTTAGAGATGAAAACATGGTTATAAGGCATGAGATGCATATTTCTAAGTGTGGAATGGCCTAATGAAACATAATATTCATACATATGTGATCACCTATAGGATCTTTCCAAATTTTATCTAATGCACATCTACAGGTGACATAGTCAGTACATATAGTAGATTGGTTTTAGCTAGTAGAGAGAGGCAGTTTGAGTGTTAGCATAGCTATAAGGTAGGATAAAGTTAAAAAAACTATGGAATGGTCTTAGTGACCTAAAGAGGGACTTAGGTCATGAAACAAATGTTCAATCATAAATAGACACATATAGGAATCCCATTTTCCTAAGATGAGTATCTATAGTCTTCTACAATCATATATTAGCTCATGCTAGTGAAAGGTCTTGACTAACATACTGAGATGCAGGATGGACAACATGATTGAGAAAACTCTCACAGTGGTAATTTTAACTTCATATAATTCTCAGATAAATTAATCAAAGCAAAAATAAGTGGTAACTTTTCACTCGGTCTGATATTTCTAGACCCTATAGATAATACATAGACTTAAAAGCTAGTATTAAGGGTTTATGACCTAAAAAGCTCAAAAAAGGTAAATAATCCTTGAAAATTTGTACATAAGGTCATCAATACCTAATATATCCTCTCATAGTCTCAATTTATCTAGGTAAATAGGGGAGATGCGATCTATTTTGTCTCAAATAGAGGGCACCCAACAGTCATGACCACCCTGCAAGCATAGTGTGTGAATGGTGATAGGAGGAAAGGGAGATCAAAGAGGCATTTTATAATGATGTGTGAGGATTTTTTTAAGGTGAAAAAGTGTTTAAAGTCACCTAAAGTCTTGATAATCATTCACAGGTGGTTAAAGACTCAATAAAGGTATTCTAAGCCTATTAGGCCTAAATTGAGCAAGAACCCTAATGACTTCCAACTTCACTTATAACATCATGTGATTTCTCAAAACTAGTTGAGAAACTAAATTTATAAGTGGGGAGTCTATGATATCCATTTATTTGAAGTTAAATAGCTCAAGTTGGTCACTTTTGCCTAATTTGGTCTCAGGCCTACTTAGAATGCCTAAAAGGAGCTCGAGAACCATCTTCAATTTCTCATACCTGTAAAGACAAGCTGCATGAGACCTCAAGAAGCTAGGGGGAGTTTATTAGGGTCATTAACTCAATATTTTTGGAATATTAGTTCATGGTTTGAATGTCTAACCTTTACGAATCAACGTTAAGAAGTTAAGAGACCTAAATCCCTCTCAAAACCCTTATGCAAACCTGATAGAGAATAAATGAATGGAGATGCTTATAAAAGTGGCTAACTAGTTAGGAAAATGAATTGAACATATATATCACTCACCCAGGCTCTATGACATCCATTTTATCTGTATCATCACTTGTACGGATATACTAAAATATGAGTTTCTTATAGGTTTTGATGTGTTTTGTAGGTACAGAGGAGAATTGGTAGATGAAATCCATTGAGGGAGGTCTATAAGAACTTATTTTAACTCCATATACTCATATCTCACCCAAGTGCATCATATAAACTCCTCTACTAATATTTTCATTGTGTGTAGTCTTGGATAGATATTGAGAAAACAAAGTAATTGTCTAGTGCCAAGATGAGAGGTATGATTTTAGATATTTTGAGGTATACCTAGTAGAATGGAAGAAAAATAGGTTATAAACATGTGTCTAACATATCTTCGATAATCTCCCTTGGAAAAATTCAAGTCACTTTGATGACAAGCATGAATATTAAAGCCAAGAAGGCTAGTAAAGGGTTGTAGATAGTGAATGACAAGTGATAAAAGGGAAGTCATCGGTTGAAGGGCATATATGAATGTTAAAAATATTGTTTCCAACCTCCCATGTCAAACATATGTGTTAATGACTCCTATGGAATTTCTAAGGTAGTTCAAGATAGATGGACTACTCATCATCATGAAGGCAGTTTCAAAAAAGAACCATGGAGTGTTTCTATGTCAGCCTCTAAGATGTGTCATGTATGTGATGAACACTTATCATGGACTACTTAAAGACCTATTTTACACTTCATTATCTTTAATTGTAACTATTTTCCAAATATTAACACTTGGCCTTGTGACCCTTCCACTTTTTTTCTTCTCTCTCCTCTCATATGCTCTATATATGAAAACTATTTTGGCCTTTGAAACAACCATTATGAATGAATCTATGTTTGCTTCTCCCATAGAGTAATTATCCATAGTGGCTTCATTGATTTAATGACCCTCACAAATTGAAAAATAAAATGCATGCTCAATTAAAGATGAGAAAACACACCCAGAGGTTAACATTGCATCTACACTCCCCTTACAAATACCACCAACATGTTATAGTAATATAAAATGCTCTGACACAATAAATCAGACTTATGGAGATTGAAATTCCATGGTTCCAATTCCAAAGGTAGATGTGGTTCTAGAGTAGAATTAGTTGATCCAATAGGGAAGTCATACCTAGTTGCATACCACCTATAATTTTATTATACAAATAATATGGTTGAGTATGAGGTGTTCGTCTATGGACTTTGAAGTTCTCCTTGGGAAAGAGAGTGAAAAACATTAGGGTATTGGGAAACCAAGAACTAATTATTAAACAAGTGATGAGCCAATATTCATGTAATGATATCACAAATTTTAAAGTTTTCAATGATGACCAATATAACTTAGAATTTATCACTAGTATAAAGGTATTTGTCAATCAGATTATTGATGAAGATGGTCAAGAAGACTTTGAGCTAGATGAGGATGGGACCATCAATATAAAAACTAATATCATACCCAAAGGAATGGTCTCACTTGAGATACTATTCAACATGGATTATCAAATGGAAAAAGATAATTCTACCCCTATTAAATGCATTTTGCATGAAAATTTCAACTTGGGAAATGAAATGATCCTAAAAATGTGTTTTTGGCATAGCTAGCACCCCAGAAGATAAGTGGGAAATGACACAAGCCCTTAAATATTTCATATATGTGATTGCATGGAACTATGAAGATCTGAAAGTCTTCAACGCCTCCATCTTGATGCACACCATCCCACTGAATCTAGGAGTCAATCACTTTAGGTAAAGATAAAGGCCTGTTAATCCATTACTTAAGGCACTAATTTTTTAAAAATTGTAAAAATTGCTTGAAACAAGAATCATATTTCTAGTTAGGCACTCCACATGGGTTGCAAACTTGGTACCGGTGAGGAATAAGAATGGGGAGATCAAACTTTGTGTTGATTTATACAACCTAAATAAAGAACTTAAAAATGACAATTACCCTGCCCTCATTAGATGAATTTATACAAATTATGAATGGAGTTGAGATGATGTGCTTCTTAGATGGAGACTCTGATTATCATCAAGTAATAGTTAGCTATGAGGACCAGATCAAAACAACAATCACGACCAAGTGGGTCACCTTCGCTTATAATAGGATACCTTTTGGCCTCATCAATACAGGGGATACATTACAAAGGGCCATGGACATAGCTTTCAAAGACCTTGTGGGCAAGTGTATTATGGTATACTTGACAACTTGACAATATTCTCTAGATATAAAGGTGACCATGTTAAATATTTGAGGAGAGTATTGCCGAGATGAAGAGATTACAAGATCTCATTAAACCCAAAGAAGTGTATATTTGGGGTCATCAAAGGGAGTTTATTAGGCCATATCATTTACAAGGTATATTAATAAGCCTTTAGAGAATGTAAGATATTTTATAAATCCTATTGCCTAATACAAAGGAGTTAAAATAATTTTTTGGCAAGATTAACTTCGTGAGGAAGTTCATCTATAGATTTGCAGAGATCGTTAGACTTCTAAATAACATGCTCAAGAAGGATGATAAAATCAACTGGACAAGTGAATAACATGTAGCTTTCACCCAGATTAAAAAGGAAATTATGTGCATACCAATGTTGATCAACCATGATTACACATAGCCTTTTTATATTTACTCATTCACTTTAGAGTATTCGACTGTTGTTGTTTTGACATAGAGAAAAAGAGTTGGAGATGAATGACCTACTTCATTTGTGAGTACCCCTTTTAGGAATGTAGAATTAAGATACACTATGGTGGATAAGCAGTCCTTTATGCTAATAAGGGCTATCAATAAATTTCCTCATTACATATTACATGGTAAAGTCTTCATTATTGTATCAAACCAAGTAGTCAAAGCCATGTTAATACAAAACAAATTTGGTGAGTGAAGAGGCAAGTGGATGACTATCCTTCAAGAGTTAGACCTTGAACTTCAGTCAATGATGATTATGAGAGAACAAAGACTTAGCAAAACTATCATAGAATCAAATCCATAAATCACTTGCTAATAATATAAGATTAAAGACATCACCAATGATGATTGGTAAAAGGATGTAGTCTATTATCTTCTTAAAAAGTACTGCCTCGATCATTTGAACTTTATAAAAAGAAGGGAAATGCGCTTGAAGAGCAGTCACCTCATGATCAAAGTTAGTGTGCTCTATAGAATGATCCACTAAGGCATTTTTTTGAAGTGTCTTAATAGAGACAAAGCAATAGTCATGCTTAGTGATTTTCATAGAAAATATGGGACTAGGCATGGTTCAGGTGATACCATGCCCACCATATATCAAGAGTAGGCTACTATTAGTCACATATCTTTAAATATGCACATTTACATGTCTAAAACTACCATACATTCCAAAAAAATTCACATAGAGAACATACTTGAACAATGCCTCTATTACTAGTAGTTGAAGCTTGACCATTTGGAGAGTGGGGACTAATTTCATGGTAGTGATCAATGAGAATTCATCTATAAGACATACATTCATTATCATAGCCACAAATTACTACACTCATTGGGTTGAGGCTCAACCACTCAAGAATTGCACAACCAATGTAGTTATCCAATTTTTAGAGAAGTACATTATCACAAGGTTTGGTATACCTTATGCATTGGTATACGATAATAAACCTGAATCATCCTCTTTATAATTCCTATAATGGGAATATGATCACCAATTAATCCTCCAATTCTCTTCTAATTATTATTTGCAAGGAAATGGACTAGCTAAGTCGACTAATAAGAATTTGATAAACATAATTAAGAGCACACTAGAAAAGAATCCTAAGAGTTGGCATAATGTCTTAAAATTCACATTGTGGGCTGATAGGACTAAAACTAAATCAGCTTTAGGCACTTCTCTTTACCATTTATTTTATGGCCAACACCTTATTTTTTGGGAAAAAATAACCGAGTAGAGGCCCACCTCTTGAACCTTATGCACTTGGACGAAAAATATGATGTGGCCTTATTACACTTCAATAAACAATGAAGGATTATCAAACATTGGTTTGACAAATGATTCAAATCAAAAGCATTTTGGGTCTCACACCTTATCTTTATGTGTGACAAGGCTCATGAATAAAAGGGACAAGATAAGAAAAATTGATGCCTTATGGCTAGGTCCTTCTCTAAACTCTGAAATCCTGGACGAGAATGTTTTATGCCTAAGGTGTCTAACTGGGGAGGATGTCCCCTTGCTCATCAATCAATAATTCTTCAAACACTAATTCCACACTTGAATAGGCTAGAAACACCTTGTAAATACTTGCTTATTTCTTTTTACTTTGGTGTTTGTTTTTCTTCATGTCCCTTGTTTTGGTTTAGGTTTGATTTTGTTACCTTTTGTTTGTTTGATTTGATTTTTGATGCTTACTTCAGTTGTGTGGTGTTGGTTTTTTAGTTGAACCTATTGTTTTGACCTAAGAGTTCCCCTAATTCGTCCAAATTTGATAAATGAATGTCTTGTATGTAATTAACACTAATGACACTCATATGTATTAATATGAATATATTTTAATGCTTGCATAAACTACTATGTTCTCTTTGTATTTTTAGAATGCTAAAGTCCAATGATTTCAAACAGAACATATAGATATAGAAAGCCCTATTTTCTTGTTTAAAGACCATCAGATGCACTAAATTAAATATCTAAAGGAAGAATGCAACACTATTTTAATTATAATTTGTCTTATTTGTCATGATATTTCTAATTTTCCCTTAAATTCATGGCTTGGTCCCCAACCCTCCAAGGATGAAAAAGTAAAATCTCTTTCAAAATAAGTTGAATTGAAATGCAAAAAATTGAAAATTATCCTTGAAAGGGTGATCTTGGCAACTTGTACCACAGGGTTTTTATCCCAATTGGTAGTGAAGTAAGGCCTTCAAAAGGAACCAAAGGTATCTCTTTCAGGGCTATGAATGCCTAGTTAGTAGTAGAGCAACACACATCCCATTCCCCCTCAAGCCAAATTACAAAATATGTCCCCTTTCAGAAGTTTTTATCATTTAGGCAAATATGATTTATTGTGTGTGCATGCAAAGTAATTGAAATAATCACATAGCACACACACTTATGATATTTAATTAGAATTTCATCTTAATATGTCATGAGTTGAAGCATAATTTTGTGCCTTTATATTTTTATTTTGCCTTGGATGATTGCTTGTAGCTAATATTTGTGTTTGAATGAAAACTTGAGATTTTGAACTCTCAAGATATTCAGGAGTATCTCCCAACAAGAGTTGCCATTTGTTGTTACTTACACAATACACCCCATTTTTAAGAAGAAAATGGGGACCCTCTTTTTCTTGGTTGATCTGAAAGTTGATACATCTAGTCTAAGGGATCTTTCATGTTTGAGAGTTTTCTAGGGCATGGGATTTTGCATCTTTATGAATGATTAATTATAATGAGTGTTCATGCTTACTATAGGTTTCATGGAAAAATATTGAGTCAAGAGCCTTTCAATTGCAAGCTTAGGATAATCAATTTATATGTGCTAGGTGTTGGTTTATTTTATCATTTGAATACCCAATCTATCTTTAACATTTTAGGGCAAACTTGATTTCTAAGTTGTGTCAAACTCAACTTGATCGAACCCTTATCCATTGAGCTTGATTCCCTCAATCCTAAGTCATCCAATTCAAGCTCTATCAAAATCCTAATCTACCAAATTGAGTTGAGTGAGCTCAAAATATGTTAATTTTAAGTTCATCGAGTCGAGTCGACCATGTCTCTAAATTTCAAGATCAATGCCTTAGCCATTTTTTCTTTGTTCCAAATTTGTGCCTTGAGTCTTTTAATTCCCCCCAAACCTTTCCATGTTTTTCTATCGAATCATTTAAAAGTTTGAACCAAGTCCAAAAAATTTACTAAGTTAAACTTTCCCCATCAGGCCCTGAGATTATACCATGTGGCACAATCTCGATAACCCAAGATGAGGATAAATTAATCAAAAGTTAAATAGTTTGAGGCTCTAAGGGCCTGAAAAGTTATTATATGGTAAGGTCTCAAGAGCCTAGGACCATAGAGACTTTAGTAATAGTCTAAAGGCTCTGAATCCTTGAGGTTCTGAGATATCACCATGTGGTGATTTCTTGGGAGCACATGAGCTTAGATCGATAGAAAACCCTAGATAAGCCAATAGTCCCATGGCTTTAAGGTCTTGAGAGGCTGCCATGTGGTGATTTCTTAGGAGCCTAGGACCATGGAGAATAGACTGATTTAATTAGTGAGCTCAAAATTTTGGCTCATCAGAAGGATGCCACATAACATTATCTTGTGTGCCCAGACTAAAGACCCATCCTGATGAGGGGTTATTGTGTGGCACCCCAATGATGTCAACATTATTTTGAGATTAAGTTTGACATTGGTTTTCTCATCACTAAGCCATAAATCCTAAACCTCTAGGCTAATAATAACATTCCACATGGCACTTAATGGGCTTAAATTTTACGGTCATCTTGAATGTCAAAATTGTCAAAGGCTTGAAGAAAGTGCTAGTCGATTAAATGTTGAATTTCCATTAGTCAATCACGATTCATAATAAATTTATTCTATTTTAGAAGGCTCATCTTGAATTAATAATGGAAATATATGTAGTTTATGTGTATAGAAAGGCTTGTGTTTGAATCGAAAGATGATTAATGTGAATGTCTATGTCTAAATAAAAAATATTTTATTTATTTCTCACATTTGATCTAAATTGGTTGTGGTTTATTTATTCATGATTCAATCATTGAAATGTTTTTTGTTGTCAATTCTTTAAATGATTTATGATTTACCATTTTGTTTGATCTTGTAGGGTTCATATTTCAATCTGAGCCATTGATTTGGATGTGTGTCCTCATCAAGGAATCAGAACCCTCAACAAAATCATAATGCATAAAATACAAACATGGATGAAATATCATTTACAAATCATGAAGCACAAGGCTAAAGGCGTGAGTCAAGGTTTGTTTGTAATGATGAATAATATACATAAGACAACTTTGAATCTTTGAGAAAGTGATAGATGGCAATTCATAGATGGGTTGGTGGTTCCTAAAGTAATCAATTGATGATCAAAAAATTATGACATGGACTCCAATTTCAAATCATGGGCATGTGTCCATATTTTTCATAAAATCAAGACCCTCAACAACATTTCCTCAATCATCAATGAATGTTTGTAACTATCTCACTAGTGGGTTGAGTTGGCAATCAAAGGAGGGGGTTGGCCCCTTCATGTATATTTTTCATTTTTGAGAGCCTCTCTTAGTGATGGCATTTTTTAGTATTAGAGGATGTTGTGCCTAACTGGATCTTTGTGAATTTTAATAGAGACATGTAGAACCAGACATACTTTCATGCATTTTACTATTTTAAAGGATAATCTCTCCCTATCTATTTGTCACAAAATTGTTTCTTACACTTCAATGATTGAAATCACTCAATATGATTAATCAAAATTCATATCTTGATATTTAAAATGTTGTTAATATTTTAAATCCATTTCCTACACATGTATATGGTGGTCATGGTCTTCTCTCTTATCTAGTCAGTTTCTCAGACTCTCGCACCATCCTTGAGTTGAAGTCATGCTATGTCTAAATCAACTAAGGATTGGTTTTAATGGGAGTGATTACTCAAACATTCAAGGAATACCTTTTGTATCAGTAGGGTTTTTATCTCTCTATCCCTTATATTTTACATTTTCTTTAAGAAGATGAGTTAATATAAGTTGAAAGCAATCTTAATTTGCACATTAATCTTGGTTGCTTAATTTTGTTTGTCACTGTTTAAGCATTGTTTAATATATGCACATGATAAATATACTTAGAAATTAGTTATTTACTTATTGTGATTATCTTAAGAAATGATTATTTTTATTTGAGCCTAGACATTATGAGAACTGACTAGGGAACTTCATGTCTCTTCCTTAATGTATAGGTTAAATCCATCATAGATATTTGGTTTGTTAAAAAGACCCCTTAAAATAAAATGATTACACATCAACTTGTTGAGTGAATGTAAACATCCCAAGACCTGGTACATATAGACCTTAGGGATGCATTTTATTCATAGGATCTCCTTCTTTTCAATAAAGGCATAGTCTTAATAAGACCCTGTCTAATTGTTGTTGAGTCAAAAATACCATCAACACATGTACTTATTTATATATACATACTCAACCAATAATCTTGTTTTTTTGTTCAGTTGATGACCATAGTGGAGACTCCTCCATATATACGATCATGAACAAACATAGGCATTGTTGTTGCAATTTCATCTGCACAATAACTCACTAAGGTATGTCAAATTTTAATTTTGAATTGTAAATATAGTATTATTTTAATAAATTTACTCTATACTTGTGCAAATATAACTAACATGAATGTATTATTCATGTAGGATTATCCGATGATGTTTGATAGTCCCATTAAGATTATTAGTAGGGCACCAACTCATGTTATTTCTCTCTTTCACACTCATGTGCATTAGGGTTAATAAGTCATTAACCCTATTGAGTGTTAAAAGCAAATTTAACATGACCATAATATTATGATAAGTGCATGTTTAAATAGTTTATGTATCATTTTTAAATTAACTTATAAATTTGGTTACATATCTAGTGTGTAATGTTTCTAACAATATTTATTTATGAATAGGTTTAGCTACATGTGATATGAGTGTATAAGGACTCAATCAGTTCTTGTAAGAATCTAAGGCATTTTAGGGATTTGCATATACGAAAATTCATCTGAGGGAGAACCTTCTTCAAACAATTCAAAGAGAGGGAGGTTTTTTATGACTATAATATGTCTTATGTGGTGTACTTTGTTGTATGGTTGTATGGAATTGATCCAACATTCTATTATGTTCACATTTCATATACCTTTATGGATTATATGGATGTGTGTGTTTGTGTGTTCACATTTTGTAGCGATTGTCTTTTTGTGAAAAATTTAGCCCATATTTTTATTGAAAAGCTAAATTTAAATATGGTCAATTTTAATATTTCTTTCTTATACAATGTTGAATAAATCATTGTCATAAAAAAAAATCAACTAAAATTGATGGTATGGTTTTTGCACCATTCTTGGAGTTTAACTATTTTAAACTCGCCATTGTATCAATAGTAAATGATGTTACTACCCCCTCAATTATTTCTACTGCTATAATTCCATGTCACCTAATGTTGTAGTTCCCATTCTTGTCCTAGCTCATAACATTTCAATGTCTAATACTATTTCAATTCATGTTGGTGTTTATGTGCTAGTTTTTAATAGTCCTACTATCGAGCCATCAGTTATTACATCCATTATGATTGATATTGTTCTTCACCCTAGGTCAGGCCCAAGTAATTATTTTCTTATCAATTGAGGTTATTTCTTCAAGGGTTTCTACCCCAATTATTATTTCTACCCATGTTGTGATCTTATAAGTTGAAAGTGTAATTCCATATCCTACAACTACCTCACCCAACTCACTCACTGCCTCACCCAACTCAATCACCATACTCATTATGCTCCTCACAATTCAAAATCCATCAATGGCCACTTTGCTTCCCACTACTCCTAATTCCTTTGATGACATTTTTTTTTCAACATCCATTTACTAATTTTTATCTCTTATATTGTTATCTTAGGCAAATTAGGTCTATAAGACTATAATATAACCCTAAATAACTCTTTGCATATTTGGACTTTGATCTAGGATCTTTACAACCAGTTTCTATGCCATGTTGACTCTTTCAATCATGAATAATTACTGGAGTGTGTAATTGTTGTTTCCTAACTCAAATTTCACTTATAATACATTGAATACCATACATCATAACAATTATTTTTTGTGTAATATATCAACTCTAAATAGCTTTGCACTTGTAGGTGTCTAAACATTATATTTCTTGATTTTTCTAGTTTGGACTAGGTTTTCCTACTCCAACATGAGATAAGACTATGGTTTTGGAGATCTAAAAATCATCTCAGATACATATACTATACACTTTCCTTTTTAAGGTCTTTAGTTTTATCTTACCAAAGACATAATTTCAAGAGTTTAAAAATATATAAACTTTTCAAAAATATTAACTTAGCTTATGATGTATGATGTTATGGTTTGAGATATACCCTGAGTTTTTATCTAATCTAATGTATTTCAAAAGAGCTTTGAAATGAGGCATGTGAACTATGAATTATAAAACATAATGTTTCAATGTTTTAAACCTAAAATGGATAAGATACATGAGCTAATTTTATCAACATGACAGGGACAATATGCATTATAGAGTCCATATCCTCCAACTGATATTTCTACTTTTGGGTCTTCCCATTTCAAATCCATCACTTCTAACACATTTGAATAGGAAAATCACACATTATCCCATGGCCAAGACCTCTGAATTCACCCAACTACACATTTTTACACCTGCTTCAAAATGTGAAAACATTGACAATAGAAGTTATCACCATTGAAGTTGTAGTTAGATATCTCCACCTATGATGCCTTGTGGCTAAAAACTAACATTACCACAATGTTGGGGGTGGAAAATAGCATATAGGACCAAGTTATTTACCTTCAATCATGACCAATTAGGAGATGGAGTGCTTGTTTCAACCTTAAGAATGTCCTTCCTAATACAAAAAAGTGGCAGATTTTTAAGACAACTTCAAATGTGTATAAAATGGAAATCAGAATCCATTTGCATGGACTAAAAGAACCCTCACATGCATGTCTAATCCCTCTAATTTCACCCTAGATCATGATGATCAAACATTAGAGATGAATATGTGGAATACATTATACTAATAAGTGTTGAAAGGCAACTTTTATGTAGTCAAGAGACAAGTTCTTGTCTTCCAACTGACATTTTACCTCTGGGACCCCCTTATAATAAATCAATCACTTACAACACATATGGATATGAAATTCATATGTGTTCCCATGAACACAACCTTCAAATTTACCTAGATGAGATTTTTACACCTATTCTAGAATGTGTAAACACTAACAATAAATATTATTAATGGTGAAGCTGTAGTTGGAGATATCCATCTTTAATGTCTCATGGCTAAAAACTAGCACTATTACCATGTTAGTGGTGGAAAAAAATATCTATGAACAAGATCTTGGCCTCTGATCACACTCGATTAGGTGACAGAGTACCCATTCTATCTTCAAGAACTTCCTTCCCAGTATAAATAAATTGTAGTTTTAAAATAGTGTTTATATTGTTGAAAGTGCACTTTTCAATAAATAAAAGTAGTGTTATTAATGCACCACTAAATAACACTCTTACATCTATGTATAGTGTTATTAGATGCACCATTAAATAAAATAACATTATTAAATGTACCATTAAATAAAATAGTGTTGTTAGATGCAAATCTACAACTATACATAGCGCTATTAGATGCACATATACAACCTTGCATAACACTATTAGATGCACAAGTAAATAAATTAAAAAATTTATATGCACATCTCTTCAACCATATCATCATTAGATACACATCTATAACTATAGATAGTGTTATATATGCGCTATTAAATAAAATAACGTAATTAAATGCACATTTACAACCATACACAACATTATTAGATACACATCTACAACCATACATAGTATTATTAGATGCACCATTAAATAGAATAATGATATTAGATACATTATTAAATAATATAGTTTTATTAGTTGTGCATCTACAACCATGCATATCACTATTATATGCATATCTATAACTATATATAATGCTATTAGATGCACATATGCAAACATACATAACAATATTAGATTTACCATATACATCTATTAGTTGATGTATTAGTTGTTATGTGTACATCTATAACCTTACATAGTGATATTAAATGCACATATACAATTATACACAATGTTATTAAATTCCCTATTAAATAAAATAAAGACATTATACGTATATTTACAACCATATATAATGTTATTAGATGCACATTTACAACTATACATAACACTACTAGATGCATTATTAAATAATATAGTGATATTATATGCACAATTGAATAAAATAATGCTATTATATGCACATTTAAAGTCATACATAACATTATTAGATGCACGATTAAATAAAATAACACTATTAGATGCAAATCTATGAATAAACATAGCACTATTAGATGCACATCTATAACCATACATAACCCTATTAAATGCACATTTATAGCCATACATAGTGCTATTAAATGTACATTTACCATGATATATAAAATTATTTGATGCGACATTAAATAAAATAGTGGTATTAGATGCACATCTACAATCATATATAATAGTATTATATGTGCATCTACAATAATGATATTAGATACACATCTATAACCATATTGTAGCTCCAAGAATCTAAATAGAACCACCAGTGTTTGGTAGGGTGTTAAAATAAACCACTAAGAGGCTAGAAGGTTTAGGGCTTCTATGGGCTATAAGAGGTCTATAGTGGTTATCCAGTTTGCCAACTTGAACCAAGCTATAGGCATACTTGTAAACTAGGTTAGGGCTAGCATGAACAAGTGCACAAAGTACACAGGCACCTATATCAAATCCAACCATCGTAAAGTAAGTAGCTAAGACTAGGCTATTGATTACATAAATAAAGTGAAAACAACAATACCAAATGGAGAGAGATAATAATTAGAATGTAAATATAGAAGCTAAGGTAATTTGAGGCTAAATGAAAGACATTTAAATCATTAAAGATGTTTTAAATCAAGGGTTTAAGAACACGCGTGTTATAGATTTGAGTTATCTTTCACCTTCCACACAGTTGTTTTCTAACAATGGAATGTTCTAGTTTAGCAAAAGAGAGATTGTTTGAGCAAATTGTATAGTTTGTTTTGAACATGTACAAGTCTAGTATGCAACAAAAAATGTTTCCAAAGAGAGCATAACATGTAGTAGGAGATGTTTCAAGCAATGAAAGTGTTCTCTAACCATATACAAATGCAAGAAACTTCAGAAAATATTTTAAGAAATACCCAAAATAAGCTAAATCACTAAACAAATCAAACCCTAACATGTATACTACTACAAATAAATAAAGAGTTTCAATTTGAAAAGCAAAGTGCCCTCATATCCAACTCAAAGAGATGTGCAGACTTTTTACCAATCTATTATCCAAGCTAAGAGGCAAGAGAGGAAGAAGATCAAGTTGTGTATAAGTTGAGTCTAGACCAAGATCCAAAAGTTGTGGAGGAGGTGAAGGAGAAACCATGAATCTATGAAATATCCAATGCAAAGAGCACAAAATAGGTGCAATAGAGTCTTGATGGATCAATGATTAACCCAAAAGCTTCAAGGACATTATCAATAGCAATGAAAATCACCAAAAATAGTTGCAACAATGTAGGGCATCCCCTGTCACAATGAAAGCTATTGTGTCAAGCAAGAATCAAGAGAGATTCAAGGAGGTAGCCAAGATTCAAATGGACTGATCAAGGGCGAGGATTAGATCAAGAAAGTGATCTAGAGAGAGGCTTAAATGAATGAGAATGAGGCATATATCCCAACCCCAATATGCCAAAAGACCTAAAACTAGCCATTTTTGATTGTTTGGATTCATTTGGGTACTTTTAAGCATGTTTTGCCTAAGCCATAGCTTTGGTGAAGGAAACTTGTAGCTTAGTCCATTGGTTTCCTTCACAAAATCTGTAGTCTGGGTCAAAAAAGGTACTTGACTAGTCAATAGGCTCTCAAAAGGCCTCGGGGGGTCTATAGAAGGGTTGTCTTATGTGTAAAAGGGCCAATGTGGACTAAGGATGTATGGAGGGTAAGAAAATGATGTGGGAGAGGTCTAAACAAATGGCATATGTCTCAAAGAGAGATGACTAAGGTTTGTAGTCTACACATGAGCCGATGTGTAATCATAGGGAGGGGTAGGGTCATAAGAAGTATGATTACATACACCCTCAAGGTACAAGCAGTTGGTGTTTGACTGAATAAGGAGTGCTGTGTAATAACTAAAAGCCACATCAAAGCAAAAGAAAGCAAGAACTAAAAATATAAAAGGAAACATTATTTGCACTTACCAGATAAGGAGGGTATTGGAAAAATTTGATGGCACGATCCATGGGTGAGAGTGTAAATGTTGCGTAATCTAAAATTTAACTCCAACTTTAACTCTAGCTCTTGTAAAAAAGGGACACAAGTGATATCAAATGAAATCATACTATCCATAATGATATTCACTAGGGTTTTAGCCTTAATGTTCTCCCTATAAGGGATATGGGTGAACTGGACGTCCTCGAAGAAAGAGAGCAAATCGCACATTGCCTCAAAGAGGGAGAGAAACCTAGAGTTGAGGACAACCCAAACACCAGTGAATTGAGACATAACTAAGAGTGAGTCATAGAATAATAACACATAGCACATTCCTAACTCATAGGCATTGGTCAAGGTGTCAATGATTACGTGATACTTGGAAATATTATTCATCTCACTAGTAAGGAAGAAATCAGTTATAATAAGCTCATGTCCCCATGGATCATTGATAACCCAAGCCATATTTATCGATCATGGGTTGTCTCGACTACTACCATCTATGTGAATCACCACTGAGATGTGTACCATGATGGGGGTTGAGGATATAAGAATAATAACTATCAATAGGCGATCTCAAAGTAAAGCCGTGTAAGAAAGTTGCTTGAGGGAAATAAATAATAAAATAAAGCCACAATCATAGCGATCGACCAACATCAGTCATAGTGAGAGGTAACAAGGGAAAGTGGGGGGAAGTTCAAAGAAGATGAAGACTAGTCGACAAGACTAAAGTAAGTATCGAACCACCACAACCAACTAACAACTCTACATGTAACCATGATAAAATGGAGAAAGAGAGGGATTTAGAATGGATCAATTGTGGAAAATTAGAGAAACAACTAACTAAAAGAATAATAGTAACTTTTATCCTTGTGTGCCCCTCAGGAGGTCAATGAGATCCTGAAAGGGGTCATGGGGACCAAAATGTGGCTAGAGTGGGTATAAAGAAGCCTTAGATTAAAAATAGGGGTTGCCAATATGCTCAGAATGTGCCAAAACTTCTAAGATAGAGGCTTTACAATCTAAAACACAAAAATAGGTAGGAAACCCAACCAAGGGTCCATAAGATGCATCTAATAAGGAGTACATGAGTTTGATAGGCTAAAGAACTTGGGGTTCTAAGAGATTAGAATGATCCCAAAACATACCCAAAGAGGCCTCAAGGAGAGAAATAGATCCTGCCATTGCATCCAAAATGGGCTAAAACCTCTAAAATGAAGGTTTGAGGATTTCGAGAGCAAAAATGGAGTGAAATTGAGGTCTAAAAAGGGCAAAAAAAGGCTCATGGCCTACCTAGGCAAAACCCATGGCCTGGACCTTACCAAGCTATGGATTATCCTATAAAATGAAGTCTTGGACCAAAAAAGGCCAAAAAAAAGGCCCAATGATCTTAGACAAGGCCCACAACTTGCCCAGAATGGAATGAGAGGGGGGAAGATGAGAAAAATAGTCATCAAGATCATCTAAACATGTTTTTCTCATTCCCACACACACATGACTTGTCCAAGTTCATGTTTCTCTAATGTACAAATGCAAGGAGGAGTCAAGGTACAAGAGGCATGAAAGGCACCTCAGCTAGCAGAGCTAATATTGATGCACAATGGCCAATTGTGAGAGAGTGCCTCAATACCAACCATAATGAGAGGTAAGGAGGGGTGGTAAGAGGATCATGCGAGATGAATACTAGCCATGAAAGGATAAAGTAAGTCATAAAAAACCACAACCACTAACCCATACAACCTACATGAACTGCAAAAAAGGAGAGAGGAAGTTGGTAAAGGGCTAGCTACTAGCAAGTAGTAGCCTGACCAACTAAAAGAAGCAAAAGACTTTGTTTCTATCCCAAGGTGCATCTAAGGAGGAGTGCAAAATACAAATGACAAAAGAGACCCACAAGGGTCTAACTATGGATGCCATGAGAGGGGAAATCCACTGAATAGGGGCCTAAAGAGGGTGTTCTAGTAAACTATGAGACTCACCAAAGCACCACAAGCCCAAGCTCAAGCCTACCCCTAAGGACAGGCCATGACTTCTCCCTAACTAGAGGCCTACCCTCAAAGCAGGCCACTGATCATCTTATAAAGAGGCTGAATAATAGGGAAAAGGTAGGAGGAAGGAGATGGAGTACCCATATCCTTAGGTTCACTAGTCACGACCTGAAACATAGGAGTGTTGAAGGTGGGGTCATTATTCATGAACAAGACCTTTCAACCTAAACTAGTAAGAGGATGGAGGCATGTAGGATGCATGGTTTGAGCTTCTTGTAAGCTCTCCTCTCATTGATTGGGTTGGGTGCTATACCATGGATGGAATAACACTCAAGTTTAGACTTAATGACTCTAGTAGCCTCAATGGGAAACACATTAAGGGAGCCAACAATCTGATGGGAAAAGTATGATGCAAGGGGAAGCTTAATGTATGAGGAGACATCCTAGAAGATCTCTCTAAAAGGAGATGAGTTGGCTTAGCATCATGAAGTGAAAAAGTGAGTTGGTTGATGTATGCTAGACTCTAAAGGAGTGAATGATCAGTACTCAGCTAGATGAAAACATTCATCTTTGAAGAAATTAGACTCAAAAACATGGGATGTATGAGAATATATAAACCCCCATGAGGAGAAATTCAAAGCCTCACCTGAGGGATTTGTCTTTTCATAGAGCAACACCCAAGGATCTAGGTCAACCTCCATGGTGTGAACCTCACCTTCATGCATAAGTTACATCATGCAAAATGTGGCTGATGCAATGGCCTACATGGTAGCGATCTGAAGATGGACAAGAATCATGTTATACAAAAGATCAAGGTCTAACACACAGAACTTGGTTTTGATTGGGGCTAAACTTGACCTAGAGATTCGCATTCCCTACTGGTGTAACTATTTCATTATTGAAACCAACATAATTATGGTAATAATCAAAGACCTTCTTTCGACTGATCCCAAGCTCGTTGAACACACATAAGGGCATGATATTCTATGCAACTCCTTCATTGATGTTGCATCACTTAATATAAAAATCATCAATAGAAGTCTTGATATAGAGAGGGAAATGAGCCCTCTTTGAAAGAATAAAAATGTCAGGCAAAGAGGTTAGGGTAAAAGATAAGATCGGAGGATGACGGTGCTAAGGTATATCAAAGTTGAACAATAATTTGACATAATCACGTAACATAGCCACATGAGAGAGACCAAGCTCATCAAAGATGAGGCCCCTTTGTTCAAATAAAAGGTGAAGAAGGTCTCAAATGGAGATCCTAGCTAAGAGGCCTTGCAACTCCTCTATGATAGATTAAGAACATTGTCTAGCCTGGGGAGGGATGTTATGCCTAAAATAAAATCCAACCTTAGGCTTTCCTGCCCCCATGGGCTAGACAAGGGGCCCATCATGACTAATCTCTCTAGCAGGGTTGGTGGCCCAAATAGAGCATGTGTTGATAAAGCACTCATACCTAGTAGAGGCTATGTCGATAGCAACAATAACTTTTTTACTCCCACGCTTGGCTTTTCCTCTCAGGTCAGCCTGAGAAGAGGAGTCATAAGAGGTAAAAGAGCAAGAAGGGGGATGTGGGGCCTTAGCCTTTGATTTATTCTTCTTCTTTTCCTTGTAGTGGTCAAGCAGAGAATCCTTGAAAGCATTCAACTTGCAATTGGGTTATACAAGCAGAGAACTTTGTGATCGAGGTGAGTCTTACCCACCAGACTTCTAGGAAACATAATTATTATCATCATGCCCCCTCATCTGATGGAAATAATAAAACTTGATGGAGTCATAAGGAAACACCATCTATTGTTTTTTAATTCTTTATTTAGAAGCCTTCTTTTTATCTATCTTCTTTCTCAAGGAATTCACCTAATGGTTGTCCTTGTTGTTCATCTTCTCAACTGGAGAATCAATGACACCATCGTTGATCACATTATAGTTGTGATCATGTGAAGAGGATGATTTTTGGGAGGGACAGGTCATATGCCCATGCGTACCTCAAACACTGATATATTTAGACACTCATTAATATCTTCATCATAAGAGGTAAGTTCACACTTGAGGACCTCAAGGTGAACCTCCTGCCTCAATACTCGCATAAACATATCATAAAGTTGGTCATCCAAGAACCTAGTCTTGTATGTATGAATAGTTAAGCACCATCTATGCATAAAATCAAAGTTTGACTTACTCTTGGCATATACCATAGAGGTGAGTAATTGGATGTTGAGGTTAAAAGGTCTAAAAATATCAAAATATTAGAGGAAGTCATCTAGAAGGAGTTAGAAACTAGAGAGAGAATCTAGTGGTAGATTTTAAAACTAAACAAGAGATTCAACTCATAGATAACAAGTGAAGAGCTTCAACATCATGCCTTCATCCTATTCCCAATACATACATGCCATCATGAATTTTGTGATATGCTCTGTGGGACTAGAGTCTTGCATCTCATTGAATTTAGGCAATTTATGGATAGGAGTAGGAAGGGGAATAACACACATCCAAGGGGCAAGAGGATTTTAATAAAGATCCTCTTAAGCATAGTTGATAATAGGCTGGAGATGAACTCTGAGATGGGATTAGTGATGGTGATGATGTTTCTTATGCCCATAGGCATCACCATGATCATGACTATGAGGAAGATGATGTCAAGGAAGCTCCTGACAGGGAGGATGCTTATGATGGAAATCATATCTACCATGGGGTGGTGAATGGCCACAAGAATTATGACAGTCCCCATGAGGATGATGGGAAGATGTGGCATTCTCATGAAAATGGTCATGATGACTAATATCTCCATGATGCTAGTCATGTACCATCAGACAAGGGTTAACTGATAGCCTTTGATGCTCTTGATATACATCCCATGGATCTCTAATCCAAAAGTGGTGATCAAAATCAGCATGCTCATTGGAAACTCTAAAAGAAGGACTAAGAGGATGGGAGGAACCCCCAAGATGGGCTTGCTGAGTTAGAATACCTATGACCCACAACATAGATATGAGGATGTTCTTGCTCTAGAGTCTCTAGTCAGGTAAGAGGTAGAGAACTTGCATGAGAATTGGTCGAGGCACTCGATATTGAGTGGGTGCAGGATCTATTTCTAGAGGAAGCATGCCACCAATTCCTAAGGGGAGTAAGAAAAACTTCATTCAAATAAAGACATCTATAATAGTCATCAATTATCACATGTAACTTGCCAGGTCTTAGTTGCGTAAGGAGATCCTCATCACCTTGAATGGGTGAATGAGGCATGTCATGAGGCTAAGATAAAACATCCTCAGATGAATAAAGCTCAGATGAGTGAAAAGGAGGCTGAATCTATTGGTTATAGTCTTACCAATATTGTTCCCTTTAAAACATGAGAGGGTGTAGACTACTATGTTCGGTCAAGGGAATCTCCTAGGTCCTATGGTGTTTATGGCATTCCATTGTAAATGCAGTTTGCTCATTAATGAACTCAGGGATGAGACCCTGAATATTCTAGGATTAGCATCCCAAGGGTGGGAAATCAACCATGGATTTAATGAAGCACAACAAACATGGAATACAATAAAAAAGGCAAAGTAATAAGGAACCAACAGGGAGAAAGACACAAAACCAAAGCAAGAGAAAACAACTAAGGTGAGAGCCAAAACACAATTGAAAACAAAGCCTAATAGCTAACAAAGGGGAGTTGGCTAAGAGAGATCTAAATGGGGTAGAACTAATGTGAAACCATATATGAGGTCCCACTAGGTGTGTTATAATGTATCTCCAATAATTTTAGTGGAACCACCAGTGTTTGGTAGGGTGTTAAGGCAAACCACTAAGAGGCTAGAAGGCTCAGGGTTTTTATGAGATATAAGAGGTCTATAGTGGCTATATAATTTGTCGGCTTACACCAAACTATAGACAAACTTGTAAACTAGGTTGGGGCTAACATAAACAAGTTCACAAAATATGTAGGCACCTCTAGTGGATCTAACCACAGTAAAATAAGTAGCTAAGACTAGACTATTGATTGCATAAACAAAGTGAAAACAACAATACCAAATGGAGAGAGATAACAACTGGAATGTAAATCTAGAAGCTAAGGCACTTTAAGGCAAAATGAAAGACATTTTAAGTAATAAAGACATTTTAAATCAAGGATTCAATAGCATGCCTATTGTAGATTTGAGCTATCTTTCACCTTCCACACTATTGTTTTCTAACAATGCAATATTCTAGTTTAGCAAGAGAGAGAGATTGTTTGAGCAAGTTGTATAGTTTGTTTTGAACATGTACAAGTCTAGTATGCAATGAGAAATGTTTCCAAAGAGATCATAACATGTATTAAGAGATGTTTCAAGTAATGAAAGTGTTCTCTAACCATATACAAATGCAAGAAACTTCAAAAACTATTCTAAGCAATACCCAAAACAAGCTTCAAACCCTAGCATGTATAATAATGTAAATAAACAAAGAGTTTCACTTTAAAAAGTAATGTGCCCTCATATCCAACTCAAAGAGATGTGTATAATTTCTACCAATCAATAATCTAAACTAAGAGGTAAGAGAGGAACAAGATTAGGTTATGTGTAAGCTAAGTCCAGACCAAGAGCCAAAAGTTATGGAGGAGGTGAAGGAGATGCCACAAATCCATAGAAGATCCAATGCAAGGAGTAAAAAATAGGTGTAATGGATTCTTAAGGGAGTAATTAATAACTCAAAATATTTAGGAACATTTTCAATAGCAATGAGAATCACCAAGAATAGTTGCAGCAATGTAGGGCATACCATGTCATAATAGAAGCTATTGTGTCAAGCAAGAATCAAGAGAGATTCAAGGAGGCAACCAAGCTTCGAATGGAATATTGAAGTGGGAGGATCAGATCAAGAAATTGATCAAGAGAGATGCTCAAATGAATGAGAATGAGGCATATATCCCAACCCCATTCCACCAAAAGACCTAAAAATAGTTGTTTTTTACTATTTGGGTTTATTTTGGCACTTTTGGGCACATTTTGCCTAGACCACAACTTTGGTGAAGGAAACGTGTAGCCTAGGCCAAGGGTTTCCTTCACACAAGCCCCAAATTGGGTCAAATAAGGGCCTAGGTTGGTCAACATGCTCCTAAAAGGCCCTGGGGGGTCTCTAGAAGGCTTGTCTTGTGTGCAAAAGGGCCAATATGGAATAAGGATGTATGGAGGGTAAGAATATGATGCAGGAGAGGTCCAATCAAGTGGTAGATGTCTCAAAGAGGGATGACCAAGGTTGGTAGTCTACATGTGAGCCGATGTGTAATCATAGGGAGGAGTAGGGTCATGGGAAGTACGATTACACATACATAGCATTGTTAGAAGCACCATTAAATAAAATAGTATTATTAAATGCACCATCAAATAAAATAGAATTAGTAAATACACCATTAAATAAAATAACAATATTATATGCACAATTAAATAAAATATCACTATTAAATTCACTATTAAATAAATTAGCATTGTTAGATACACATCTACAATCATACATGACATAATTATATACACATTGACAACCATACATAGCATTATTAAATGCATCATTAAATAAAATGAGATATCATGTACTATTTTATTTAATAGTACATCTAGTAACATTATTTAAAGTTATAGATATGCATCTAATAACGCTATGTATGGTTGTAGATGTTCATGTAATAGTTTTATATATGGTTATATATGTGCATCTAATAGTGTTATTTATAGTTGTAGATTTACATCTAACAACATTATTGTATCTAATGGTGCATCTAATAGTGTTATTTTCTTTAATGGTAGTAGCATTATTTTATTTAACTGTGGATCTAATAGTGATTTATTATTTAATAGTGCATTTAATAACATTGTGTATGGTTGGAGATGTACATTTAATAACATTATTTTATTTAATATTATATATAATAGCATTATCTATGGTTGTAGATGTGCATCTAATAACACTATGTATAGTTGTAGATGTGTATTTAATAGCACTATGTTATTTTATAGTATATATAATAGCATTATTTTATTTAATGTTGTATTTTTAATAACATTATTTTATTTAATGGTGTATTTAAGAGTGATATGTATGGTTACAGATATACATATAATAACATCATTTTATTTAATGGTGCATATAATAGCAATATTGTATTTAATGATGCATTTAGTACCGTTATTTTATTTAATTGTGCATTTAATAGCTATATGTATAGTTGTAGATATGCATCTAATAGCATTATTTTATGTAGCAGTGCATATATTAAAATTATTTTATTTAATCATACATCTAATATTGATATTTTGTTTAATTGTGCATCTAACAACCCTATATATGTTTGAAGATATGTATTTAATATCATTATTTTATTTAATGGTACATCTAATATTGCTATTTTATGTAATCATGCACCTAATAGTGTTATGTATGGTTATAGATGTATATATAATATTGTTATGTATAGATATGATGGTGTTATTTTATTTAATGGTGCATTTAATAACACTATTTCATGTAATAGTGCATATAATAGTGCTAATTTATTTGTGTATCTAATAGCACTATGTATGGTTATAAATGTGCATCTAATAACACTTTTTTTAATTGTACATCTAATATCATTATTTTTTTAATTTTATATATAATAACAATATTTCATTTCATAACTCATTTAATAGTGTTATGTATGGTTGTAAATGTGTATCAAAGAACATTATTTTATTTAATAGTGCATATAATAACGTAATTTTATTTAATGGTGTATCTAATAGTATTATTTCGTTTAATGGTGCATCTAATAGTACTATTTTATTTTATGGTGCATCTAACAATGCTATGTATGATTGTAAATGTGCATCTAATAGTGTTATATATCATTTTACATGTATCTCATAGCACTATTACTTTATTTAATAGTGCATATAATAACGTGATTTTATTTAATGGAGTATCTAATCGTATTATTTCATTTAATGGTGTATCTAATAGTACTATTTTATTTTATGGTGCATCTAACAATGATATGTATGATTGTAATGTGCATCTAATAGTGTTATATATCATTTTACATGTGTCTCATAGCACTATGTAAGATTGTAAATGTGCCCCTGATATCTCTATTTTATTGTATAATGTATTTAATAACGCTATGGATGGTTATAGATGTGCATATAATTATGTTATGTATGATTGTAGATGTGTATCTAATAATTTTATTTTATTTAAGAATGATATTTTATTTAATGGTGCATTTAATAATGTTATTTTATTTAACAGTGTCTCTAACAATGCTATGTATGGTTTTAGATGTGTATCTAATACCACTATTGTAGATATGCATTTGGTAGTGTTATATATGGTTCTAGATGTGCAACTAATACCAATATTTTATTTAATGGTGCATCAAATAATGTTATGTAGCATGGTAAATGTACATTTAATAGTGTTATGTATGGTTATAAATATACATTTAACAAAGCTATGTATGGTTGTAGATGTGCATCTAATAACACTATGTTTGTTTGTTGATGTGCATCTAATAGTGTTATTTTATTTAATTGTGCCTCTAATATCACTATGTATAGTTGTAGATGTGCATATAATAGTGTTGTGTATGGTTGTAGATGTGCATATAATAACGTTATCTTATTTAATTGTGCATCTAATGTCACTATTTTATTTAATAGTGTATCTAATAGCGCTATGTACAATTGTAGATGTGCCTCTAATAACATTATATATGGTTTTAAATATACATATAATATCATTATTTTACTTAATATGGAATTTGATAGTGTTATGTAAAATTGTATATGTGCGTCTAATAGTACTATGTAAGGTTATAGATGTGTATGTAATAGTGTTATTTTATTTAATGGTTCATCTAATAATGTTATGTTTGGTTGTAGATGTATATCTAATAGCACTATGTATAGTATGTATATAATAGTGCTATTTTATTTAATGGTTTATGTATAAAGTAATTTTATTTAATGGTGCATCTAATATCACTATTTTATTTAGATGTACATATAATAGCATTGTTTGTGGTTGTAGATGTGCATCTAATAGTGTTATGTATGGTAGTAGATATGCATCCAATAATGTTATTTTATTTAATGGTGCATCTGATATTGATAATTTATTTAATGATGCATTTAATGACATTATTTTATTTAATGTTACACATAACAACATCACGCATGTTTATAGATGTGCATCTAATAGCGTTGTATATGGTTATAGATGTGTATCTAATATTGATATTTTATTTAATGGTGAATATAATAGTTTTATATATCATGGTAAATGTGCATCTAATAGTGCTATGTATGGTTGTAGATGTGCATCTAAAAATGTATGGTTGTAGATGTAAATCTAATATTGTTATAGATCATTGTTAATGTACATATAATAACGTTATTTTATTTAATGGTACATTTAATATCATTATTTTATTTAATGATGCATCTAATATCACTATTTTATTTAATTGTGAATCTAATAACATTATGTTATGTAATAGTGTATTTAATAATGTTATTTTATTTAATATCACTATTATGGTTGTAGATGTGCATATAATAACGATATTTTATTTAATGGTACATCTAATAGTGTTATGTATGGTTGTAGATGTACATTTAATAACACTATTTATGGTTGTAAATTTGCATCTAATAGCGCTATTTTATTTAATAGTGATTTTAATAACACTATCTATTGTTTTAGATGTGCATATAATAACACTATTTTATTTAATCATAAATCTAATAGTGTTATGTATGGTTGTATATGTACATCTCATAATGTTGTATATAGTCATTATATATAGTTATAGATATGCATCTAATAATTATATGTATCGTTATATATGTGCAACTAATAAAACTATATTATTTAATAATGCATCTTATATCATTATTTTATTTAGTGGTGCATCTAATAACCCTATGTATGGTTGTAGATGTGCATCTAATAGAGTTGTATATAGTTGTAGATGTACATTTAATAACACTATTTTATTTAATAGTGCATATAATAACACTATCTATAGTTGTATATGTGCATCTAATGATGATATGATTAAAGATGTCCATATAAAAATGTTATTTTATTTAATAGTGCATCTAATATTGCTATTTTATTTAATTGTGCATATAGTAATGTTATGTAAGGTTGTAGGTGTGCATCTAATAGTTTTATGTGCAATTATAGTTTTGCATCTAACAACACTATTTTATTTAATGGTACATATAATAATATTATTTTATTTAACAATACATCTAATAACACTATACATAAGTGTAATAGTGTTATTTTATTTAATGGTACATTTAATAACACTATTTTATTTTAAAACTTAAAACATGCATAGAATGAAAACTGTAAGTTATTTGCATGGACTGAAAGAACCTTCATGTGCATGTCAAGGCTTTGTACTTACAACCCAGAGCATATTAATCGAACATAAGAAATGAATCTGTGGTAGACAATATACTAATCAGTGTTGAAAGGTAACTTTTATGTAGTCAAGAGATAAGTTCTTGTTCTCAAACTGACATTTCCACCTCCAGGACCTCCACCTAAATATCTATCACTTCTAACACATTTGAATAGGAAAATTGCATGTGTTCTCATGACCATGACCTTCAAATCCACGTAGATTAGTTTTTTACACTAGAAACACTAACGACAAATGTTTTCAACATTGAAGCCACGGTTGGATATATCCATCACCAGTATCTCATGGCAAAAAATTGGCATGTTGTCATATCGAGGGTGGAAAATAATGTCTAATACCAAGTTCTTGGCCTCCAATCATGCTTGATCAGGGGATAAAGTACCCATTATAATACACAAGAATGTCATTCCCAATACAAAAAAATTACAATTTTTTAGGCCAACTTCAAAAATGTGTAAAATGAAAATTGTAAGTCATTTTCACAAACCAAAAGAACACTCACATGTGTGTCAAACCCCTCTAATTTCACCCTAGATCACAATTATTGAACATAAGAGATAAATTTGTGGTAGATGGTATACTAATCGGTGTTGAAAGATAACTTTTATGCAATCAAGATACAAGTTAATATTCTTTAACTAATTTTTTTGCTTTTGGGACCTCCCCTTACAAATCCATCACTTTCAACATGTTTGAATAGACAAATCACATGTGTTCTTAAGATTACAACTTCTAAAGCTACACAAATGCACTTTTTTACACTCGTTCCAAAATGTGTAAACATATATAATAGATGTTGTTAACATTGAAGCCATAGTTGGAGATCTCCATCTTTAATGCTTTATGGTTGAAAAATAGCACTACCACCACATCAAGGGTGGTGAATAACATCTAGAACCAAGTTATTTTCCTCCAATCATGTCATTTTAAGAGGTAAAATACTCATTCTACCCTCAAGAATGTCTTTCCATTTGACATTTTCACTTTTGGGACCTCTCCTCGTAAATTCATCACTTTCAACACATCTAGATAGACAAATCATGTGTTCCCATGACCAAAACCTCGAAATCCACCTGATTAAGAGACAGAGTACCCATTCTAGCCTCAAGAGAATATGAAATTATGTAATAATGGTAGCAACCTTATCTCAAGCTTTTAGTAAGCTTTTATGAGCTCTAAGAATATTGAATTCTTTATTGATGGTGCCAAGTGTGTGAAGGTGAAAGCTTAATTAGCACCACTAACCTACAAAAAATATGTGAGTAAGGAATTAAAATTGAAAATTTTATGTACTACCTATAAAATCAATAAAATTTGATAAAATTACATACATTTATTCTTGAGAACTCAACATACATTAGATTTCAATCCAATGAGCCACTAGGATTTATTTTAATCTTGATAGTAGCAAGAATTATTTCATAGTCAGACTCACAAACCTTCTATAGATTCTTGTTTAATGACCTCCCCTAATATTTAAGAAATTGAATATTTTTTATGAGAAATAAATTTGAATAGTGCAGTATCTTCCTTGATTTTTGCTATGGTGTTTTGGACTTTAACTTTTTCTTTGATTTTGAAAAAAAATTGTCACCCTGACCAGACAAACTTGATAGGGTGGGGACCAAAAAACCAAATTGATTCCTTTTGTCTTCCATTATGTAGGGCACAAAATGATAAAAATAATAACAGTGGGGATAGAAATTTTAAAAGAGGTCAAATATAAATGTTGGATATAGTGTCTTATTGGTAATGAAAGAAATGCATACATGCTATAACATGTACGCATTTTTATCTATGTAATATTATATAATAACATAAAATATATATTATAATAATAAAATTACATCTTATTTATCACTACTTGTACCAATTACCTAATTGGCTATTATGTGATCAAATTAGGGCTAATTTAGGCCCCAATCAAATCTTATAATTGTAGTTAGGTTTTAAATGGAATCAAATTGGCCCCAATCACCTCTATGATTGAGGTAGTCAACTATTTAATTCATTGTGTGATGCAATTGGGGTTGATTGATGCCCAAATCACATCTTGTATAGTTAAAATTAGGTTCACATGGTTTAATTAGCCCCATATCATATTCTATAGTCGTATTTAGGTTCAAAGGTTTCATATTGACCCCGACTACCTTTGTGATTGCATTAATGATAAAATCAGGGTTGGTTGATCCATAAATTACATCATATATAATCAATTGAGCCATAAATTAGGTTCACGGTGCTCAATTTGGCCCAAATGACATTTCTAAATACACCAATTTATTAATTGGATTAATTCATGATGGAATCAAAGCTAATTTATCCCCAATTCATATTGTATAGTCATAGTTAGTTTTTACGAGCTTAGATAGACCCTAACTACCTCCATGATTGAACTAATCGACTATTTTTTTATTTTTGATGAAATTTGAGTTGATTAATGCCTAAATCATAACTTTTATAGTCAAAAATGTGTTCGTCATTGAACCAAACAATTCTTTGGCTCATTTTTTAATGAAAATGGGGTCGATTGAGCCCTAAATCACATTTTATAATCACATTTAGGTTGAAGGGCTCAAGTTAGACCCAATTGCCTTCATGATTGAACCAATCAACTATTTGATTTTTTATGACATTAGGGTCAATTGATCCCTAAATTATATCTTATATAGTCAAAACTAGGTTTATGGGTTTAATTTCACCCAAATTGCATCACTAATTATATCAATTGACTAATTAGCTCAATATGTCATGAATATAAGGCAATTTAGCTCAAAATCACATCCTATACTTGAAATTAGGTTCAAGGGGTTTAGATTAGCCCTAAGTACCTCTGTGATTACATTTATGATAAAATTAGGGTTGATTAAGCCATAAATTACATCTTATATAATTGATTAAGCAATAAATTAGGTTCACATTGCTTAATTTAGTCCAAATCATGTCTATAATTATACCAATTAAATAGTTGGATCAATTCATGATGGAATCAGAGCTAATTTAGCCCAAAACCACGTCTTCCTCTAGTAATTAGGTTGAAGGGGCTCAAATTGGCCTCAATTACCTCATTGATTAAATGAATAGATTATTTGAATCATTATGTGATGATATTTGGGTCAATTTTACTCCAAATCACATCATATATAATTGAAACTAGGTTCACGTGGCTCAAATTTTCCAAAATAACATCATAAATTGCACCAACTGATTAATTGGCTCATTTTATGATGACATCAGATCTAATTTAGCCTCAAATCGCATTATATAGGCATAATTAGGTTCAAGGGGCTCATATTGACCCTAATTGCCTCCATGATTGAATCAAATTGACTATTTTGTTCATTATGTGATTACATTGGAGTTGATTGAGGCCCAAGTCACATCCTATATAGTCAAAATTTACTTTTGGCATTAAACCAAATGATTTTTTGGTTCATTCTCTAATGAAATTGGGGTCAATTGAGATCAAAACCACATTTTATAATCATAATTAGGTTGAAGGGGTTCAAATTGGCCCTGATTATCTTCATGATCAAACCAATTAACTATTTGGTTTATTCTATTATGACATTATGATCGATTAAGCTCCAAATTACATAATTTATAGTCAAAATTAGGTTCACATGGCTTAATTTCATCTAAATTACATCATTTATTATACCAATTGATTCATTCGTTCAATATGTCATGAAATCTAAGCTATTTTAGCCCTAATTCATATCCTATAGTTGTAACTAGGTTTAAGGGGTTCAAATTGGCACTAATTGCCTCCATCATTGAAATAATTAACTCTTTGGTTCATTTTGTGATGAAATTAGGGCTAGTTGAACCCCAAATCATGTTTTATAAAGTTAAAATTAGGTTCACAAGCTCAAATTCACCTAGATTCCATCACCATATTCACTATGTCCTATGTATGGCAATGTATATACTGACACACACCACTTTTATAATAAAAAATTAAAAATTAAAAAATAATGACATGTCTTCTTCACATTAACATCCCTCGTGGTGTATAATTAATTTTAGGTACAATAGGTAGTCAACTACATGGGTTGTGAAAACATTGTATGTACCTTTGTGTATGTTTTTAGTGATAAAAAATCACATGAAATAAATATATTGTATGTTTCTAGTAATGATAAATGAAAATAGATATATACATAAATTTAAACACAGATAGAAACATCCATATATATAAAAACATATATGAAGATGATTTTTGTTTTCTATGTTATGTTAAAGAAATGTGTATGCATTATAACACATATGTGTTATAGCATGTATGTGATTTTGTTATATGTAATTTGAAAAACATACCTACAAGCTTAGAAATGCCTTAGATTCCTAAGCTTAAATCTTAGACCTATAAACACACAACAAAATCCATATTTTGTATTGAAAATAACACAATCCAACATCCATCATCATAAAAACTATGAATTTCATCGAGACAATTTGTAAAACTATTATTGTAATGTTGAACAAAATATCATCTTTCCAAACATATGATTTTTTATGTTTTTGACTATTCCAAGGTTTTCATGTATATTAATTTCTACGTATGTCTTTTTCAGGTCATTGTATGCCATAACTATACATGTCTATATTTATTTATGTGTTTTTTTTGTTCATCCAAATGCAAAATAAATTATATAGTGAAAAACTAGGCCTAATTCTATATATAATTAAAAAAACTAATTTTTGTTTTATTTTGAGGTGGTTACGGGGTGCTCCACTGACTAACCAATTTTTAAAGTTTTCAGGGTCTATTTACTTGTAAAATTAAAAATATATACATATTCATTATTTAAATATATGTGTGTGTGTGTGTGTGAGAGAGAGAGAGAGAGAAACTAGATGATCTTATCTACATTTCCACCAAAGGGTTTCAAACACACTAATTAATGCTCAAAAAATGAGGGGGCACACAACTAACTATCTACTATATTTAAAAAAATGAGTTACTCTTCAAATTTTAGATGTTTGACATACATATACTTGACAAAAAAATTTAAAAATCAGTGTTTTAGAAACTAGACTTGAAATGATACAATTTATGTTCTTATATCACCTTCAAATTTTGAGTGTAGCCATCTCAAATAATCAATAGAAGTTGAGATTTCTCATTTTTTAGGAAAAAATGTCCACTTAAGACCCATTTTTGGCCAATCAACTCTTTGCACTTACCTTGTACACCACATGCTCCATATCATACACCATACCTAAATTCAGGGTATTTATTGGATTTACATGACTCGAACACATTGTAAATGGGTTTGTAACTTGTAGGGTCAAGGCATATTTGATTGGTCATTTTCTATTGTCAAGGGTGGATGAGGACATCATGAGAGTTGATTTGATTATGATAGGGTTCCACCTCCATGTGCATCTTAAGTCAATGTTGTAATACCACTAACATGGGGATGATACATACATGAACACCATACTCAAACCCTTGAGAAGAAATGACAACCACAATTAGACCTTATTACATCTCTTTTAGTGTAACTTACACACTTCAATATGGTAGTTGCAACATCCATAGAGGAAGCAATAACAACCAAGGTGGTGTCTAATTTGAGATACATCAAACCACCATAACACTTGGAGAGAGTAGTAGAGACTAGTGGTGATTTTAATTTTATTCATTGAGTAATTAGAAGTGAATGTTATTGCTACGAATACAATCATTATTCTTAGTGTTACTGAGAATGAGAATGGAAAAATCTTGGAAATATATGTATAATATATATTTGCATATGGCATCCTACATCGACCAATTATACTATATATGAGGCATTTTTCATTAAATAATCCTTTTCCATTTCTTGTTTAATTGGTTTTAGAGTCATCTGGTTAGGTTTTATACAGTTAAAACAATCATAGTTTTCATCTAATTAGTTTTAGACTCACCTAAAATTGGTAATTATGCATTCTCTATGTTTTTAGAAGAGTTGTTAGACATTTGACATGTGTTTTCATTGATAAATCCCCTATTATAATCATGTATCAGGTAACTAAAATAGTTTGATAGAAGCTACAAACTTCATTGATAGATGTGACATGTCATTAAACTTTGCACACATATCTGCCTAGGCTTCTTATAATCCATCACCTGCAATACCTCATCATTTCCCCTCACCATCACCACCCATATCACCTTGAAATATTTCACCACATTCATACTTTTTATGGCCTTGCCCTTCCCAATTACTTTTGCATTGCTCAAGCTCACTATGAAACAACATGTCTCCTCCCTACACAATGCATTGTTGTATGAAGTAAACACAACCTCATTTTCCACTGTCACCTCCACTAGAAATATCATATTTTTGTTGATTAATGCTTCATGCATAAAAGGTGAGATGATTTTAGAGGTCATGGGTTTTGAGTGACGTAATACTATCAATGTACACTTTCATTTTATAAAACCCAACTTTACCAAAACAAAACATTACATCTCCTTTGGTGTGACTTGCACCATTGGGATAATTATTAGTCAATTTTTTAATACAATAAAACAAAAGAACAACCTACATTGATAGAAGCCATTGTTTTTCATGTTATATTGGTGAAAAAATGTGGCATCAATAGTGAGTGGCACACATCGATACCAAATGTACTATTCAAGACTCACAATGATTGGATCCCATGACCAACTTCACATTTTTCACCATAAATTTTGAAATACTTAAATGTATGAAGTATTAATGTGCCTTTGTGATTTGAATTGAAATAAAGGTACACCTATCAATCAGTTGGGCTAACAATGACAAATGGCCATAATATATGGCTTCTTGGATACAGGTAATTTTGCCAAATTTATGTCCAAACAGAGTTTACTAGATAATTTAGAGCCTCATTTTTCATCCCCTTAATATAATTATATATTATTAATTATGAGTATAATAGTATAATATCATAATTAATAATATAGAATTATATTAAGGGGATGAAAAATGAGGCTCCAAATTATCTAGTAAGCTTTATTTGGACACATCTTTTGAATGGAGTGCAAATTGATCTAGGATATAATTGAGGGCCCATATCCCTAAGCGATTTATTCTCCCCTCATATACTACATGTATACCAGATATAACTAAATTTATACCATATGTTATCACATATGATAGCCAACAAACTCATGAATACCACTAATGACCACAATCGGCCTTAATAAAAACTATCAATGGCCATAACCAACTTAAAGAGTACCAACAATAACCATAATCTAGATCTAGAATTAGCAATGATGACAACTGATCTCATATGCATGTACTAATATTTAAACCTGGATGGGACTTGAAACAACCAAACCAATTTACCAACTCATCCACATCTCATTGGCTATATATAAATTACATTAATTATATATATATATATATATATATATATATATATATATATATATATATATATACATATATATTGCTAGATAATCCCCCTCACCCATTTTATTAAATGAAAAGAGATTACAAAACTTGTCAAAGATGTGGAAAGCCAAAAAAAGAAAGACCCAAAAATACAAACCTATACCAAGGACCAATAGCCCAGGGTACCAAACAAAATAAAAGACACCACTAGGCTTGGGACTAACAGCCCTAGACACAAGACCCCAACGACCAAAAATAGATAGCTAAAAACCACCTATGGCTATGACACCAACATCACTACCACCACCAACTTATAATGCATATCCAATTGTTAGTGTCCCATGACCATAAACATAACAATTTCCCTTGAAAGGGACCTCAGCCAACACATAGTTCCCCAGACTAGTAACACTCCCTATGATAACATCTGCCCTATCCACATTTATCCCTTATGGCTAGGTGAATTTATACCTCCTCTTTACTTTTCTTTCCTAACTCACACTTAGCATCCCCCCACACCCATATTCATAAGCATGTTATCTAACCAAGCCTGCATGTGTCTCAAGGTTACTCATCTAGTAATGGACCCAAACCCACACAGATTGGATCATTTAATGGGAGGGGGTGTGCCCCAAATATCCTCAAGAGCAATTTAACTACCAATGCCAAACCCAAAAAACTTCATCCCTAGAGTGCAATCATGATTGATATTAGTAGAGAATGTAGGGATCCCAAATCTAGTAGTGTCACGTGACTTCTAAGAGGACCTAAGTTATGAATCTTGGATTGCAATAATTATAGGTGAACCAACAGGTAATCAAACCTATAATCCAAATGCTAAAAGGCCCTAAATGGGATGAAAATAGTGTTTCCAACCCAAATAAAGTTTGAAGGCCTTTATCCTCTGGAGAGAAATCCTTCGCAGTCACCTCCAAGCCCACATGACAACACTCCCAAACTAATCAAAAGACACCACAATAGTCAAGTCCTTATCCATGATGGCTTGAAGGAAATTACCTGTTAGTAGAGGTTAGTATAAATACTCTAGAACATGCTAATTATAGGGATAAATTGTGTAGTAGAGAGTTAAAAAGGCACAAAAGATACTAAAATGTTACACACCATTTATGATAGACAAAGATGCACCCAAGAGCATGAAAAAAATAGATGCTAATAGAAGATGGAGCATAACCAACATAGCTTTTGATAACAGATTAAAGCAAAATAGATTACTCACTGCACATTAACCATTTATAAAATAAGATTGGGAAAACCATAATAGAATGATTCTATTAATCTCCATCAACACATCAGAACCATATTCTATTACAACAAAGGGCTATATAGTATTTTATAATATATTGTCTCTTCACATTCTAGACTTTCAAGATACAAAAGGAAAGTATAGTTATATAAAATGTCCAAATGGGTAGTTTGAGTGTGGTTTGTGACACCCTATCCATAGGTCATTTTTCATGCTCTTGTGACCCTTCTAGACACCTTTTCGCTCTTTTCCAGTCATCCATAGCCTTCCAAACGGTCATTCTACCTCAATCAAACTCTATTTCCTAGGCCAATCCTATCCCCTAAGGTCCCAATCCTATAGTACATGAGTGCCATACCTGGACTACAACATCAGACCCTAGGTTGTCCCATTTTCAATGCTCTTGTCCATTTGCATTTTGAGCCCAAACGATTATTTTTATTTAATTCGTATTCTTCATTATGTCAACCTAGGGTGAATACATCTAACCCATGACCAATAGTTCCTTATAAAATCCCATCTAAAGTTCATTTACAAAAGGAGGGGACAAATCTTGCAAAGCAAGTAAGAATACAAACAAAGCACTAAAGCAAATTTTCCTATTGTTTGCATACAGTCACCCAACATAGCTACAAACATATTCAAACCCTCATACCCATCCCTAACCACCTCAAGCACTCTCAATTTTGAATTTTTGCATCTGCATCACACTATTGCATAAATCACATTAGGTGGGAGAAATACATATGGCTTGATCCCTCTTTGGAGTATTGGTATGTAGGCAGCGTGCCCACACAAGTGGTGTAGATCACACGTTCACTGCTTCTTACACACACTAACCCTCACCCCTTTCTCAAGTGATTTAAATCTCATTTTATCAAGCATTATGGAGGGTTAGGTTTAAATATCAAATCATATCTATAGTGATCTATGTCAACATTCAACACTCAAGATTTCACAAGCAAGCTCACATAAGAACAACATAAAGAACCCCAAAAGTTTAGGTATTTGTGACTAGTTTGGACAATAGCGGTAAGAGTGGACAATAGCGTCAGACACCAAAGTGTCTTATTTTTTATGCTCCTATCCTTTCACCAAAAAAAATATAGATTTTGATTTATGACATTATCCCAATCTTGCATAGGTAGTTTCAGATCTTGTATCAACAATCTCAGCGTGTTTCAAGATAAGCTACAATTTCTCTTTATTTATTGCTATTTTTAAAAAGGTAAAAATGATAGATAAATTATACAAATTAGGACTATAATTATTATAATATTAATTACTGATTTATTAATCTAAACCTTTAACTAAAATAAGAATAAAACTCCAATATTCCCAAAAAATTTAAATCATTTGGTGAGCCCAACTTACTTCGTTTGTATATAAAAAACTTAGAAACCCTAGGGAAAATTCCTTGTTGTTTTTTCTAGTATTTTTTTAATTTTTTTCCTACATATTTAAATCAAAATTTTATATTCAATTTTTAAATTTACATTAATAATTTTTAAAATGATTTCTTTCAAACCCTAGTTGAATTTAAAGGTCCCTTTGTTCTTGAGGTATCACCTTAAATGTTTGTGAGCTTCTTAGCCTTTTTTATGCATATTTAAGTTCACTATTTAGATTATATTTATTTAATATTCTCTCTCATTTTTCAATTTATTTTCCATATGCCATCTAAGCTCCTTGCATCTCTTCTTTTGACATGAAGTGCAAGAGTTAGTGGCAACCCTCCTGAATTCACTCAGATTCTTCCAACCTGTCTATATACCATGGATAAACAACCAACCCAACTTCCTGCTATAGATCCTGCACATCCAAATTACACTAATTTCCATGAGGATAATTTCAACAATGAGTGGTATGAGAATAATGATGATGATACACACACTGATGTTCATGACCCACCACATCAGGCTCTTGATCCATTTCCACCTATCATTGATAATGATGTAGTCATCAACAAAGATTTGATTCTACAAAGTTTTAGAGAGAGACTAAAGGAATAACCTAGAGATCATGCCCTTATCTTAAAATCTATCATGTAAATTAAAAATGCTAAGCAATTTGAGTCTTTCATTTCCTCAGAAGAACTAGTTACAAATGACACTACGGGGGAAACTATGTGTCAACAACCCCTATAGTAGTCCAACCTTCCTATGTGGTACCACCAGTTTTGGCTACTACATCTTTGTCTCCTGATGTGGCTGCCCTTGTACAAGAGATAAAATATCTTCAATCTAAGGAGATACATCTTGATCAAGGTGCCTCTAAACCAACACAGGATTTGAACTCTTTTGATCTTCTTCATATACCTTTGGCATGCCATATTGCTTCTACACCTTTGCCACCAAGTTTGTTCAACCCAAGCTCACTCTATATGATGGAAAAGGGTGATCTAGAGACACACTTGATATATTTATATGTAGCATGATTGGACTATGTACCAAATGATTGGTTAATAACCAATCTATGTCCACGGAGTCTAAAGGATTATACTGTACAATGGTTATATAATCTACCAAATCAGTTGGTCAATGCATTCAATCCTTTAGCTAACATGTTCCTAGCTCATTTCAACATTAACATAGGTGATAAGGTTTCTTATGCCCAAGTTGCACAATAAAAACAAAGGTCAAATAAGAATCTCACAAATTATGTTCTTAGATATAAGACTATCTTAGCTAAAATGACTAGCCCCATGGTCGATCAAGAATTATAGGATCTCTTTAAAAAGAGTCTTCTACCAGCTTTACATGAGTCAATAATGTTCAAAAGGTTCTCTTCCTTCACTGATTTATGTCATACACTAAAGGAAAGGGAAGTTAAATTAATTTTAATGGGCAAACTCAAGTACACAAGCATATCAGAAATAACAAACAAGAGTAATAGTAAAGTCCCATATAAAGTAAAAGTTAATGATAGAAAAAATCAAAATCAACCTATAGTTAATGCATCTTATGATCCCCCTCAATCAGTGGTTTTATCAACACCTCCTCAGTGAACCTTCACCAATCTACCAATATCACCAGCTAGAGTCTTACAACACCTTTTGGAATGCAATGTCATATCTCTCCCTCCTATTTGAGAAATTAATCCAACAAATCCTCTTCCACATGATTATGATCAAAATGCATATTGAGATTTTCACAAGGCACCAAGCTACATAAAAAATAGATGCATCAGTTTGAAACACAAGATACAAGACTTGATAAATGGCAACCTTAATGATCTTGGAATTCTAGTTAAGCCTCCTCAGGGAAAGCAAACATAAGACAAAGCTTTAAAAAAATTCTCATATCCTTTCCCATAGCATTTTGAACAAGAGACAGGGGACACATCAGGTGTTTACCATATATATCATGCACATCCTCCACCATCTACATACCAGGCACCTTTAGTTTATTCACATCCTTTGAGAAACATAATTGGTGTGTATAATTCTAGAGTTCCAACTAGACCTTCAATCTCCTTTTTAGAATAGGAGATACTTGAGGATGATTCAGATTACCATGCACTCTTTATTAGAGCATACATTAAGCATCATCCTATTCATAATGTTCTCATAAACAATGGATCTAGTGTGAACATGTACACTATAACATTATTATAGCATTTGAGATATTCAGGCAAGATATTACCCTGATGAACACAATTATTAGTGGTTTAGTGGGCACATATAAAGTTCATAGGGTGAGATTGCACTTCCTCTAAAAGTTGGTCCAACACATGTGGCCACACCATTTACTATTTTTCCTAGTATAGGATTCATTGATATGTTGCTTGGTTGACCATGGATTCAAAAACGTTGTGTAGTACCTTCTACAGTGCATAGATGCATGAAATTCATTCACACTAATCACGTTATTATAGTTGGTGGAGTTATTTATGAATTACCACTTCCCACTTCAGATCCATCTACTACTTTACAGTCACCAGTTATAACTCCTCCACTAGTTACAATTATTCCTCTAATTTAGATTCAGACACAGTCAAGGTCTCCATTGCTAGCATAAAGATTTCATACACTTCCACAAAGGCCTCTTTTAGAGTAACCATAGCTTCAAGACTCCAGACAGTATTCAGCTACAAAATTCACACCTAAAATGGTATCATTGAGATCTCATACCTCTACACATAGAGCACATTTTCAAAAAGCCTATTCTACTACTAGATGGGTCCTTAATTACCCCACAATTACATTTACTTCTTAGAGTTACAGTGGGACCCCATAGTTGGTTTCCACTATAGACATCTTAGAGATCTTACAGCATAGACAAATTTTAGATTCATAGTCTCATCCCTTCCACCATTCTTCATGATCATGCACAATCTCTCTCATTGATATAGGACACCATGATAGCGATTATCTTATGAGACTCATCGAGTGGTATCATTTCCTCTTAGCTTACTTGTACATAATTTCTCAGCTTCTCTGTACATAGTTTTTTTTGCTTACTTTTACATAGCTTATTTTCAATTTCATGTACATGTTTCCTTATGCTTGATTGTATATAGCTTATTTCAAAATACTAAAAATAATATAATATTCCAAAATACAAAAAACATTCAAATATTCTAAAATACAAAAACATTCAAATATTTCAAAATACAAAAATATTCAAATAAATCAAAAACACTAAAAACATTTCAACTATATGCATTATCCATGTTTTACATTTATAATACCATGATAGACTTACATTTTATTATTCTATGTTATTTTTTGTAGATTTATCTACATTTCCATGCTTCACTTGATCTTCTTTGAGTGTGTGCAATGACACCCAGTTCCTTGATTGCTTCACTTTACCCATTGAGGGGGCATGTTACTTCTACATTCAAGACACACATCAACATATCTACCCACAAGGGGCATCTTTTACATGACTACACCATCCAGGTTGTGTCATTCCTACACCACACACTCTAGTTGTCATATTGATGTACATTACTTACTATCTTACATAGATTACTCTATCAACACTCACTAATATATAGTACTTGTGTATTTCTTAGCATCTACCTAGTCTTGTACTACATGTTTTACATGTTTTCACTTCTTGCTTTGATTATTTAGATGCAATAGTATTTTCAGCTTATACATGTCTTCTTTTCTTGCTTTGCATAGTTAGATGTGATTACATTTCTCAGTTCCTATTTTATCTCTTGTATGTGCCTTAGGACACTTACCAATGTCATTTGAATCTATTTTTGTGTGCGCCTTAAGACATTTTCCAATGCCCTTTGCTTGTACTCTTATATGTGCTTGTGGCCCTCGTGCCAACCTTGTTTATTTTTAATTGTATGTGTATGTAAGCATTTGAACATGCCTTGTATGCTTGTTTTCCAGTTTGAGTGATATATGCCCATGTCCCTTGTTTGCATGGCCCCTTGACCACTTTTGTATGCTTCTTGTTTCTTTCCTTGCATGCTTGTTTGCTTGTTTACTTCTTAGTTGTATGCAATGTCATGATCCACATCATGCATTATTCTTGATCTCTTAGATGCCATGATGGACATCATGATCCATCCCTCCTTGACAAGTAATAAATAGAAACTAACATTTCTATTTTCAATCCAACATACTGCACTTCTTATTACATTATTACATCTATCTAGGCAACCTTTGTTGATCTAACAATATTCAATACAAACTATGCTATATCTCGAGACATATTTTTGATTATCATTGCTATATCATGTCTTTTGCAGCATAACATACTTGTAAGGATATTTCTTTTAAGGAAAACCATTACAAGGTCTTCATTCCTACCCTCTAAAGAGGGGGAAATAAACAAGGGTTTTGTAACAAATATTAGAGCCTTCTACAGATCAAAAATCAGTTTTAAAAACACTCAAAACATCATTCATAACCCAAACCAGGCAGAATAGACCAAAAACATGGTGATGAATATATAAAAATGATTAAAAAAAACAAAGGATAAGAGCACCATATTTAGTCTATAGCACCAGACAACAAAGTACCCTATTTTTGGTGCTCCTATCCAAATAACCAAAAACTCATAATTTTCAAAAATAGATAGAAAGATAAGTTTAGTTACAATTTTATCAGTGATAGTTCAGTTCAGATTGGGTAGTTTCAGTATAGTTTTTCTTAAAAAATCTAGATACATGGGACATCATGCACAACATGATGGCTCTAGCTTTTAGTTTTGGATTGGTTAGTTGGTATAAATTCTAGATCAGAATCCATGTTATGGACACCAGTGATTAAGGGTAATGTGCATGGCACATTTACCTTCTTTTCTTTTCAGTTCATTACATTACCTAGGAATTCTTAATAGTTGCATGCCTTATTCCATCTGGATGTGGTTGACATCATTTTAGAGTGGCTTTTGTATAAGCCTAGTTTCTATTTTTGGAGTGGCTTTCATACAAGCCTAATCTCCACCTTTTAGAGTGGCCAATATTGGCCTAGTTCTTAGCACACATTCAACTATCCATGCCACATTATTAGATTGTAGATCATTCATGGGCTTTAGGAGCCATCTCATATGAGATACATTCATTTTGGTATCAGTTCATAGTTCACTACATAGTGGGCAATGATGGAACCAAAGGAATAGCTAGCCTTTGTATTCTTGAGCCACCTACTCAGAGGGATTAGACACACAGTCTAAACATTGATTAACACACGCCTAATCACATAGCTTCACTTAGTGGGCAATGATGGAGCCAAAGGGCCAACCTTTATATTCTTAAACCACCCTCAAGGAATTAAGCACTCAACTCCGCTCATGATATTAATCTTGGTAAAGCACATACCTAGCATCATTTAACATCACTCAGCATCACATGTTTTATATTGGTTTGTGTACCCAGTGAGGTGTATTTGTTCCTTTCTCTTCCTCTCTCTTTTACCCAGATTATGTATGTTCTTATTTTAGACATAACATGTCTAGTAAGAAATGATCTACTATTTATTTTATCTTACATATTTTCACTTCACGATGTGTTCTCTCTACACACACTCAACATCACACATATTCATGGATTTTACCCTTACAAGGAAGTTCAAGTACACTTTCTACTTGTCTTTTATCCTAGTATTTTGTTTTGTTGTATCACTAGAATAAAAGGGGCTAAATGTAGTCATATAAAATGTCCAAATTGGTAGTTTGAGTGTGGCTTGTGACACCTTACCCATAGGTCCTTCTTACATGCTCTTGTGACCCTTCTAGACACCCTTTTGCTCTTTTTCAATCATCCATAGCCTTCCAAGTGGTCATTCTACCTCAACTAAACTCTATTTCCTAGGCCAATCCTATCCCCCTAGGTCTCAATCCTGTAGGACAGGAGTGTCATACTTGGACTACAGTAGCAAATCCTAGTGTGTCCCATTTTTGGTGTTCCTATCCATTTGCATTTTGAGCCCAAATGATCATTTTCATCTAATTCTTATTCTTCATTATATTGGCCTAACACGAAAACATCTAACCCATGACTAATAGTTCCCTATAAAATCCCATCCAAAGTTCATTTATAAAAGGAGGGGATAAATCTTACAAAGCGAGCAAGAATACAAACAAATCACTAACACAAATTTCCCTATTCTTTTCATGCAATCACCCAACATAGTTACAAACATATTCAAACCCTCATATCCATCCCTAGCTACCTCAGGCACTCTCAATTTGGCATTTTTGCATCTACATCACACTATTTCACAAAGCACATTAGGTGGGAGAACTATATATGCTTGATCCCTCTTCGGAGTATTAATATGTAGGCAGTGTGTCTACACAAGGGGTGTGGATCACACGTTCAGTGCATCCTACACACACTAACCCCCCTTTCTCAAGTGATTCAAATCCTATTTTATCAAGCATGATGGAGGGTTAGGTTTTGAATATTAAATCATCTTTATAATAAGATCCATCAATATTTAGCACTCAATATTTCACAAGCAAACTCACATAGGAACAACACAAAGAACCCAGAAAGTTTAGGTCTCTGTGACTAGTTTGGACAACAACAGTAGGAGTAGACAACAATGCCAGACACTAAAGTGTCATGTTTTTGGTACTCCTGTCCTTTCAATAAACAAAATCTAGATTTTGATTTATGACACATGTTGATCTTGCACAGCTAATTTTAGACCTTATATCAATAATCTCAACCTATTTAAAGATAAGTTATATTTTCTCCTTATTTATAGCTATTTTTAGAAAGGTAAAAAATATAGATAAATTATACAAATCAGGGTTATAATTATTGTAATATTATTTATTGATTTATTAATACAGACCCTTAACTAAAATAGGAATAAAACTCCAATGTTCCCAAGAAAGTTAAATCAAAAAGACTCTTCACATTCTTCTATTTCCCAATTAGGCTTACAAGGTTGAATACATACAAAAGTTATGCAAACGACAAAATCATATACTTCACACATGTGTCCTTCTATTATACTTAAATGTTTTACCATGTTTTGTTCTTCATATAACACTTTCCTAGACTTAAATATTTATCTTGTCCTGAGATAAATCCATAAGATGATTTGAGTGGAGCTAAAAATATAAGTCATAAACAAAAGTCATAGTTATCACTCTAGGTGTCATTTACTAGTTTTAACCCTTTGTGCACTACTTAGCTACCCTTTCAGGTTTTCAACTAGGTAGCATATTAGCCTACTACCCTTTAAGGGTTTTAATATACTATCATAATCAAGTGGATTCCCTTTACATGTCTTCAACCATCCCATCCCTACTCCTAATTTTTAAAATATCTTATAAAAATTACAATATTCTTGAAGTCACAAAAATGAAGTGCATGTAACTTACTACTACAACTGAGGAGGTGTTTAACTTTGTGCATGTGGAAGTTATTGTGTTTGGACAACTACTGATCCATTGGCTTCTAATGTACCCAATTTCATAGGTAGTTTTTGAGACTACACCTTTATGTCTAACTTATTTTCCTGTATGATTTGTCAAAATTGTTATAGAGGAATGAATTGGGGTGCATCTATTATCTAGTCAATAGCCGGATCAACTTGAGATAGATCATGCTTGAGTGTTTTCCAATATGTAAGCACGTCACATACCATGGCAAGTAGAATGTACGATGGTACCTAGATCATCATCATATTTTGCAAATCTTCATCATCTGCAATTTTAAGAAATGTCTTAGTACTAGATAGCTTCAATTAAATATCTAAGATGAGCTCCTATAATATGTTTGTTGTCCTTTGGGCTTGGATGGATATAAAAAAGTGTTGTGCGTTATTTCATTATGCCATACTTGTAGCTTCTATATGGCAACATCCTTAGAATCTAATAGTTGTATGAATGCACTGCTCATCTTTTTTTAGTTGTCACTTGATCTTCTAGTATGGATTTAACTTTATCTAAAGTGGAAAATTCAAGTTTTTTAGTAGCCAAGGATTGATTAAGATATTGTCTCCAATTTAACATATCTCAGGTTATTTGTTTGGCCTACCTTACAACAGTGTCTAAGACCCACTCATATTCATCAAGGAGTTCACATATGACTTTTGTTTTAGTCCTAAGAGCTTACCCTTGTACTCACAATACCAATACTTTTTATGCAACACCCCAGTTCTTTATAAGCTTTGTCAATAAAACAATGAATTGCTTATCTTCTGACGTTACTTGATCACCCAATACTTGTGTAACTAAGGTGGGACAATAATTATTTATTAGTTATCATGCATTTTTTAGTTTTTCTTTTGCTCAACTTTTTTTTCTCAGCCTTTACTACAAATTTGAGGCCTTCTACATAATTGATTCTTGAAAGGTGACTACTCCTTTAATATGTTTTAATAGCAGTAGTTGGGTCATGTCTAGTGATATTTCCATCACTATGGTGGAAAATACCATGGACGTGGTTGCAAGTGTTGTAAGATCAGGTGTGAATTGATCCAATGGAAGTAAGAAAGTATTTTACCACATTGATGTATCAGGGACATCCCATTGCCATTGGCTAGAGATCTGTGATGATTCTTTTGTGGCCTTTATGTAGATTGCAATTGCTACTTTTGCTTATTCAATTGCATCTTTATGCTCCTTAGCCTAGGTTTCTACTTTGGTCTTGGCCTTAGTAATGAATTTAGCTCATGCTTTATCTTCCTCTTTGGCCTTAGCCTTAACATCATCTTGAGTTTTGGCTTTAGCATCTGCCTCAACCTTAGCTTTGTCTTGAGATTTAGCCTTAGCTTTATCTTGGGCTGCTTGTGCTTCTACTACATGTGTAAGTTGTTATTTAGTGGCCTTGGTTTGAACCTCTTGTTATATCTATTTTTATTATGTAGCTTGCACCTCTTATTGTCATCTTGGGCTTCCTCATATTCTTTCTTCTTTGCCTCCACTTCTTTAACTTACTTGCACATTGTTTATGCTTCCTTAATTTTATTTGTTATATCTTCAACTTTTTTGGCTTGATTCCATGCGGCCTCTACTTCCTCAACCTTCTTTTGTATTTTAGTGCATATGTCTTATTGATTTTATTATTGACATTGTGTAGCTTATTTAAGTGTTTCTTGCATCACTACTAGATGTGCTTGTTCTTGTTTTTTCTTGCTCCTTTCTTCATCCTTTAACTCCCTAGGGTCAGGTGTGTCCTACATAATTTTTTATTTAAATATTGCCTCAGGCATAGTTGTATCCATGGGTTTCTCATCACCTTTAAGGTCTATGAGCTTAGTGTTTAATTCAATATGCTCAAGTGCTTATGATTCACCTAGGTGGCCTTTGTGCACCAATTTATTTTTTCTATATTTGTTAAAAGCATGAGAGTCTACTTTTTTTCTTTGAAACCTGGGGCTAAGGCTATTGTGATGCTTGAGATTATTTCACACCACTTTATTTTATATGTTTGATGAAAGACACCATCCTTTCCCACAAAATTTATTATGGTTTAGTAGAAGGGTGTGTGCATGGTCATTGGAATAAGACTGTGTACGATTGTCTTCTTCAAGTAAATCAACCATCTGTGAAACTGAGGGTCTTGTGGCTGAATTTGTTGAGAATTTCTCATCCTCCAATTTTCATCAAGATGCTTCTTGTCTTACATTATCAATAATAATATAATGAGGTGGTTGAGTACTATCAACCCAGAGGTCTTTTCTTACCTAATTTTACACTTGGCAAGTCCACACTGCTTCCTAAAATAAGAACTCCTTTGCCACCTCTTTATTGTACACCTATTTTTTGATATATTCCAATATTTATTAGAGAACTTCTTGTTCTTCTACCTCTAACTTAGGTAGATCATACTCAAAAACTATCCTTGAAACCATGGGATTCTTGATCCAGGACTTTGTTTAACAAGTTATTTTATTTAGTGGTGGTGGTGAGACTCTATGCATAGGTGTTTTCCTATTGAATTTTTATCATTATGTCAAAGCTTGTGATTGTACTGGTTATGATAGTTGAGCATATGGTTATGTTGGTTGTTGGAAGGGTACTTTCTTCACTTCTGGTTATTACACCTTTATAACAAAGGCTTACAACAAAGGAACTGACCTTATAACTAAGATTTTTTGCCTATACACTTTAGCCTTCACTTTGATCATTTAAATGAAAAATGGCATTGGGGCCACAGTTGGAGTAGCCAACTTATAAACCTTGATCTAGATGTCATTATGTAACTTGGTGACTGGAGCATGTTATCCCAAATATTGAATTTACATCCTTTGGGATCCTAGGGTGTGTTTAGATCAAGGCTAGGGATTCAATCCAACACATGTTAAATTACCCCAATTACTCATAATACTACCCTATTTTGGTCTTTACGATATTTTTAAAGGCATTATGAGGCCAAAAGTCTGTATTTACATTAATTGTCCCTAATGGATATTTCCATAAAGAACCAAAAACTAGCACTAAAATATTTGTATGCTTCCTGCAAGTACCTTTTTTATGTTAGTGGTGAGCTCAACTACCAAAAACTCAAGGCAATTGAAGTCCTCTTGTAGCTTTGTCATGTGATAAGTAATATCAATTATGCCTCTTGTTGCTTGTTTCACTTGCCTGGTGGTTTGACAAAATATTTTTTTAATGCATAGTGAAGCATCCTTAATCGAGTCAATAGGTATTCCTCACCTTGCCCTTGTAGTATATTTTTTCCTAATATCTAAATGGATTAGTGGTGTTATAGACTTATAATGGAGGAAATATTTATTGTGATTGGAAAGGCTGGTGGCTCATGTTATTGTGTATGCAGTAATCCAAATTATGGCATCTTGAGCTAAATAGATAGCCCCTTGATTATAATGGCTTATTAAATTCATCAAGACCTTATCTAACTCCCTAAATGTAGGTAGCTTAAGCAATATTTTAGTGTTGAATCCTCAAAATGGATGTCAAAGTATGAGGGCTCATGTTTGTGTTGTTCCTTGAGTATCATGTGCAAAAGAGTAGTTTCTATTGCATTTATAAAATTTAATGGATGTAGATCATTATACTTAGTTTGTTGAAGACCTAGTGCAATCCTCTTCCTCTTTTTATGCATTTAAAAGTGGAAACAATAATTGATCTCTCTTCATGGTTCGATCGGCACTCTAGAATGAATGATTTCTTTGCTTAGTTATGCTCTAGTTCAAAATCCATTCACGATTAGGTATTTTGAAAGTATATCATAGAAGCCTCTTGTTAACTTAAGTTTGTAATGTTTTAGGATTGTCCATATCTTGCTCTTATATAGTTGTAGGCACCCAATTTCATGTCATTGCCTACTTGGAATGCATTGATTACTTATGCATGAATGTTCCTTTTTCAATTAATATTAGTTGTTGGAAGCTACCTTGATAGGGATGTTTTGTACTTAGGATATTTGATTTGCTTATTTGGTAGTTATTATATGTGAGTATTTGTCCTTTCATCTAATCAATTTGACTTATGAATCCACTTGTCTATTTACTACCAAATTTGCTTTAAAAATGATGTAATATTTTTGAAATGTTACATCAATAATAGTCTGACCTGACCATTGGCCATCCATTTATTGTACTTATTTTATCATCACCTTCTTAGAGTTAATTAAAATGCTCGATTTAGTTGCAACTAGTTATCTCTGGAATGTGATTTCACCATATGATTATAGCTACTTCTTGGTGGTTATGATGTGTTGTGTTACAATGAACATTTTATACAAACATTCTAACCTTAAAAAACAAAATAGAAACAAACAACATGAAATAAAATCCTCACTACATGGTGATACTCATCACCCACTCAATTTTTTAGCTGAATGATAGAGATTAAAGACAATATGGCTTAAGCCTACAACCATTTATACATCTTGGTAATATAGTTCTTTACAAATATTTCAACACTATGGTAACCTATGGTGATACTTCATGAATGAAATAGGGTCCCTTTCATCTAATGCATAGCTTTCCTGGGAATGCTTTAAATTTTCTCTCATAAAGCAATATTATTTGGTACGAGTAAAATTACTTATATCACAAGTTGCAATCATGCCATGATTTTTGAGTCTATTTGTTAATTTTTTGTATCCACCATGCCCTTTGTCTATTTTCTTCCATCTTTTTGAAATCCATAAAATGTGCCTTTAATGAATCCTGATCTCCTAATCTCATAACCATTACAATGCATAGACTAGGTATACTCCCTAGGCATTATTGCCTCAAGGCTATATACTAGTTGAAATGGAGTGAACCCTATAGTTCTATTGTGATGTGTTCTATAGGCCCACACAATCACAAAAATTTGGTCTTCCTAATCACCCCTTTGAGAATTACAAAATTTTGTTAACATCTTCCATAATACTTTATTGGACGCTTCTGCTTGGTCAAATGCCTATAGATGGTACATCATGCTTTTGTGGTGCGATATCATGAATTCCTCAGTGAGAGTCTTGATAGTATTATTTAGGAAATGTGTGCCTCTATCAATTATTATTTTAACTAGACATCCAAACCTTGTGATGATGTTTTCATATAAAATTGGTAGTATATTTTGCACCGTAGCTTAGAATAGTAGTAGCTTCCACCAATTTCATGAAATAATTTATCATAAAAATAATATATATAGCATGATTGCACTTAATTTTAAGAGCTATATGTCCAATAAAATCAATTCCCCATTGTTCAAAGGGTTGTTTCACAAGCATGGGTACCAAAGGCATTTCATCTCACTGGTTTGGCTTGCCCATTTTTTGATAGATGCCACATTGTTTAGCAACTTTGTGTGCATCCTTAAATAATGTAGGCCACCAAAGACCACTCTATAGTATTTTCCTTGTAGTGGTTTCTCTTGAAGAATGACCTCCTGTAATTCTTTGATGAGAATCTTGGAGAAGCTATTATCGCTCTTGCTCTAGAGCTACTCTGTGTAATAAATCATCTTTATGAAGCTTGTACAAGAATTCCTTAATAAATTTATACAGTATGGCTCAAGTAAGCATTTGCTTCTTATTTTGCTCAATGTAGTGCACAAGAAAAGTTCTTTGTTCCAAGAAATTTGTAATGTCTTCCATGTTATCAAGAACTAAAAAAGTTCTAAATAAATGTGCATATAAGGATTCATCTTTGAGTTCCTTTGGTTCCTCCCCATTGTGAAGTCTATTGAAGTGATTTGACCCCACATTCTCTCATCCTGGCTTAACATTAATTAAAAATTAAAATTTCTAAAAGAGCATTAACCACCTTGATATACATTCCCCAAGCTTTGGCTTATTGACCAGGTATTACAATGCATGGTGATCCATGAAGAACTCAAAAGGACTAGCCAATAAGTAATGCCAAAACTTTTTCAATGCAAACACCATGGCTAGTGTTCCTCTTTTTATGGTTGTGTATTTCTTTTTTGCATTGATAGTTTCCTATTGGAAAAATGTATCAAGTGATCCAACCCACCTTTGTCTAGTATGTTAAAATAGCTCCCAATATGGTACTAGAAGCATCCACATGTATGTGGAATGGCTTCTTCCAGTCAGAAATTACTAAGATCATTGTTGTTACCATTCATAGATTTAACTAAATGAATATTGTTTGATAGTCTGGTATTCATTCAAATTTGGTATCCTTGCACAATAATTTATCCATAGATGCAGATATAGTTGCATACCCTTTTATAAACTTTTGATAATATCCCATATGACCAAGGAAGGTGCACACTTTAGCTGAGTTAGTAGGAGGTGGCATTCCTACTATAACAACAATTTTAGCTGAGTTGACCAAAATACCATTGTTACACACAATATGACCCAACAAGGCACTAAAAGGTGTAAAGAACAAAAACTTCTTTAAATTTAAAGAGAAATGCAAAGCTTGACATCACTCTAGCATCAATCTTAGTTTTGACAAGTGTTCTTTAAGCAAAGATAATACAAACCAATCATCCAAATAGACTTCTAAGAAATCATGAATGAAATCTTTGAATGTATTTACCACAACTCTAAAAAATACAAGTGCATTTTTAAAACCAAATGGCATTACCTTATATATGAACAATCCCCATTCATTAGCGAAGGTAGTCTTACCCTAATCCTCCTTAGCAATCAAAATCTGGTGATATCCTCTAAAACCATCTATAAATGAATATACTCCATACCCAGCCACAGATTCAAGGACTTTATCTGTAAAATTAATTGTAAATGGATCGTTAACACAAGTGTCATTAGGTGTGTGGTAGTCACCACACACTCAAATTTCTCCTATTTTCTTAGGTTGAACAACCAAAGGACTCACCCACTCTACCTTTTCAACTAGATAAATGATTCTAGCTTCTTACATTCAATCATGTTTGGCCTTTACTTTGATCTTCATATTATTATTGAGCCTGTAAGGTCACTTTTTAATAGGGCATGCACACTCTTTTAGTTCTATGTGCATTTCTCCTAGATATCGATATACTCCTTTTACCTTTGTGAATTTACTTGGAAACACATCTTGATAATCCCTTAATAGCTACAAGGCCTCAGAGATTTTCTCTTATTCCCAATAATCTCCCAGTGTTACAAGCTTAGGAGTTGACTCTATCCCAATATTTCCTTTAATTTTTCATAAAACTCCCTAATATATATTGCCTAATCTACTAGGTAAAGTATCTTGCAAAATTTGCTTACCTTCGCATTGTGGCATGTTAATGTTACGCAGTTTCTCCTATCGCATTTTTTCTATGCTTTGCACTAGTTTGGGTTCATCTTCATGTTGTGGCTCAAATAAACCTTGTAGATCAAGATATCCATCACTATCACTGTCACTTGATTTTGTTAGATCATTGATTATTCTATTACATGGTTGAACAAGTAATTGTTCTTTGTGGTTGGATTTGTAATTACACAGTGCGATATCTTCATGTTGTGGCTCAAATATTATGCTCTTCTATGATAGAAAAAAATTAATCTTCTACAAGGCATTATGTATTAGTGGATTATCATCTTCAAACACAAAAAATTGAATAAAATCTTGTTAAATTTTCACCCAATTTTAGTTTCCCTTCTATCTTATTGATGAATATACCAAGTTATTGGTAGAGGTGCAAGAGTGTGGCTAAATATGTGCACCTATTATCATGGTTATACTCATTGTGCAATCCATATATCCACACACTAATGAATGTGCAATTTTGGACATTGACCTTCTTGAAAGAAAGGCCATTCTGATTTGATATTAGATGGTAGCTAAAACCTTGCATGCAAGATTTCACATGCTTTCTCCCACTATATTTTTGATTTTTTGTGTATTGCCCATTATGTCATAACAATTACTTCAGTGCATAGTTGAGTGTGCTAACTTATTGATCCATCTCTGGTATATGGTGTTCAAGCCTCAATATGAATGGATTGAGATCCTCTATCACAAAATATTGAAGTATTTGGCATTATAAAGTGAACACCATGCATAGAGGTCATAACTCATGATTCCTACAAGACCAATTCAAGATATTCATGTATGAGTCACCATTTATGGATGATACAAAATCCTAGGGTAGAATACCTTATGGGGTTGGTTCAAGATAGTCCATCATAGTTACACTAGTATTATACAATAAGTCTACTTTAGATCTTGTTAGAGAGCACAATAAAGTAGAAACATAATCTTCAATGTGAACCTGCCTAATCAAAGACTTTGTTATAATAAGTTTCAATACTAGTCATTGTTCTTATTGTGTAGTACCTAGTTTTCAATTTTGGCACTCTACAAATTGCACCCCATTTTTCCTTTCATCTATCTCCACTTTAAACAAACTATGTTCCCCATAACCATAAAGATATATATGGATTTTACTCTAACTTATTTAGGGGCATGACCACTATTTTATCTTTTTAATGCACTTCTAATTGATTATGCATAGTGTTGATGGTCATTTGGCCATTTTAGGCCCATTTATTATCGATTAAGGTAAGTTAATGAGTCTTTGATATCTTCATTTTTATGACCTTGAAATCCCCTCACAAGTTGAGATTAGCCACTTTAATTTCAACATCTTCTAACCTGCTAATGGGTTCAACTTTGCCATAATACACCAAACTCAATGGTATTGGACTGTACCTCATAGTTGGTCGACTAATAGCTTCCTATATTGATCGGGGAATCATATTGACTATGCTTTAAAAGTCAAATACTACATTTGGAATATCATATCCATCCAAGTCAATATCCATTCATGAATCCACATCCCAAGACTTCTTGGTCTTGACATACTAAACTACTTTATCGACCCTTACTTGTCCTTGTTGCACACACTCCAAGAGATTGTGTAGGAGGTTAGTGATATTTTGTGATATATCCACATTATAAAATATACTAAGTAGTTTCATCAGGTCTATTAAAGTAGTCACAACATCCTCTTGCCTCATTATCCTAACAATTTGCCCATATATTTTAGCATCAATAGCTTTGTTATTGTTCTCATAAACTAATTTTTGTTGTATTTCCTATAATATTTTTGGAACTTGATACATTAAATTAATTTTTGTAACAAGATTAGGATATTTATCCTATTAAAATTTTCTAATGCCATGATCCAGAGGCATTTATAAAAGAGGTAAGCCTTGTTCAACTCTTTGTTACCTTGTAACAACTTGTACAAATGCATTTTCATTTGGTTATCATTGATCATATTTACATTGCACATTGGCTTATCCTTTCTTTGTTTCTCCAAAATTGGACAATATTCTATTTGATGTAGAACTTCGACCCTACAATACACATAATAGACTTGTCTTTGAGGGTTGGTGGGGCAGTTCCTCGCATAATGATTATATGTGTCATATAGATAACATTACATAAGGGGTCGAGCTTATCAATTATCATTGATGTGACCTCCTTGATATTTTCCATGATACCCTCCCTTATATCCCCCTCTATAGCCTCCTCTATTCTATTGATATTCCCTCCCTTGTGATTGTTGTCCATCATATCCTCCTTATTGATTTTGAAACAAACCCACTGGTTTGACTTAGAGAGACATGAAAAATTTTATTTTTAATTTAATCAACATATTTTTTCATTAAATTACACCACAAGAATCTAATCAGTGATCCATATAAAATGTTATAATTATGATAACTATAAAATAAACATGGGACATTATTCATCATTGATCACTATTATCATAAGAAACACATCATAACTAAATATAGAAATTAACTACAAACTTTTAGCCATGGCTAGTACAATCATACAACCACTGCTATCAATGTTTAATAAGTAAGTAATTGCAACTCATCAAATATTGTTTTAACAATAAATAGAATACAATGTATAAATATAAGATACATAGATTCATGGAGCGTGATTTTCTTGAACTCTAGTATTTATGGCAATCTCAAGTGTTGTCTCCAAATAAGTACTATTATGGGGAGGGAGAGCATCATTTGAGCACTTTTCCACACCAACCACAAACTATTGATCCCATGAATAATTTCTCATTGGGGAATGACACTCGCTTCTGGATGAGTACATAGTGATGGTGCAAGAATCCAAAGAGACAAGTTAGTACCCATGTGTTGTATGATTTCTAAAAAAAAATGTGATGTACCATAAAGAAATCTATTCTAAAAAGATATCAGACAAACATGTAAATCATACACAAGAAATGACAATGTCTAACTAACATTACTTTGGCCAATTTTTTTAATAGTTATTGATCTCTAGGATCAGTCAATTTCATACACACCACTTGATCAGATAACCTTCATTTAACATTGTGATGCTAGTAAGCTAGTGAAGTGCATCTCATTCCTTACTTAGTACCAACAATGCAAGATTTGGTTAACAAATATATAACTAATATATTCATACAAATTACTTACTAATAACAAGCATTAGAACATGCTAAACATAAGAATAATCAAAATACATACATTTATTCTATCAAATGTATGAATGGATCTCCACAATATTATTTATCACATAAATAATAAACAAACAAGTACAAATTATATCAATCGGGTATAATATTTATAAGGTTGCATATTATATTTTTCATAAACAGACACAATACAATACTTTCTACTAGATGTCATAAAACATGCTAAACATAAAAATAACCAAAATGCATACTTTTAGTCTGTCAAATTTATGAATGAATATTCAAAATATCATTTATAATAGATATAACAATTATAGTTTGTACTATCTAAGTATAACATATATTTAGACTACAATTTTTTAATTTCTATAAGTAGTTTTCAAATATAATACACTCTATGACATCCCATAATATCATAATTCATTATTCATGAGTATAGCTACACAATTATGAATAACTGGTTTTCTAATTTTAATAATAAAATATCTTATAATCTAAAATAATAAGCAAGTATAGTTTATACCAACCAGGTATATCTTATGTTTAAACTACATACTACTAATCAAAAGAACTGTAACTTATAAGCACACATCATGACACACTAATATATGATATATATGTCTAAACACTTCTACATATTAATATTCTCACAATATGTATTGCACACAAATTTCTAATATTGTATGTGTTTATACTAATAGTCATTTATGACTCTAATCAATGTCTTTATAAGATTTTCACAATCATTACATCCAAGAATCATCAAGATATAAACAGGGTACTACAATAAATATATCTTTTTATATTAATATTTTGCTTTCATTACTTACTGTTAGTTCTTTTAGACACCTAAATCTGGCCATCGATAACCCCCCATCAAGCTTTTGATCTATTTCTACCGAAATGCACAATTTGGCTTAAAAACACTAAAACACTTTAAAAAGCTTTGAAATTGATATATTCAAGTTCCAATTTTAGCCAAAGCAGCCCTAAATAGGGCAATGTATTTTATGGGTCAGCCAAATTTGATCAGATCATTTTGAGTCAAAATGTTAATTTTGCACTTGGGTGCCCTGGGTTGTTCTTTTCTATCAAATCTCTTGCACAATACATGTGCCTTTGTTATTTTATGTTGACATCATCCTAAATGGGATAATGGATCCAATGTATCTGACATTGCACCCTAATTTCAATCCAATCAAATTTTGGGCCAATAATAAGATATTCTGACCAATTTGAGTAATTTGTGCACAAAATGTCAAGGTTTGCATCAAAGTGATTAATCATGATTAAGAGATAATTAAACCAAATCATGAGCCAAATTGATAATTCCATGGAACTTGTTGAATAATTTCTTTTTGGAAATGAATATTTAATATCTACATCATCAGGGGACATCATTTCTTGGAAAGACATCCCTAGGCCATAAATGCCACAAATATTAGGATTCATGCCTCCCATGCCTCATTAAGACCCTCTATTCCTAGTTAATGCCCCTCTATCCCAAATATTGATGAGCCTATTTATGAATTTTAATTGCATAATTGAGTTAATATTTATCCACACATCTCCATCTTGAGATGGATGGTTCAAGTTGATTCTAACCATTTGTAAAAATCTATAAATAGGAGGCCTTGCCTATTGAATTCTAAACTCTTTTATGCCAAACTTATAATAATCAAATGCATTTAAAATCATGCAAATTAGTGTTATAATGTCCAAATATTGAGCCAAACCAAGCCAAACCCACAAGGTGCCAAGGAGAGATGGAGGTAGCCAAGCTTCCATTGATGCAAACTTCATGAACACAAACTAAGCAAGCCACTACAACAAGCACTTTGGAGCATCCAAGGAAGGTAAAAGAAGGTTCTTGTTGAATTTTAGTTGAATTTTCTATTCATATTTTGTTAACTAAGCTCCCCCTTTGAGATAGACTTAGAGTGTTAGTTTAATGTGTTTTTGAATTGATTTGGTTTATTCACTAACATGATACTAATCTCTCCCTAGTGCAATCCTATGTTCACAAACGACACATCCAATGGGACCTAGCCTTAAAAATTTGGTCATAAGGCTCCTAAAAGCAAACTACTAACCTTTGTTATGCAAAATTTTAGATTGTGAGGCCCAAAAGAGTAAAAAATTTGAGTAAACCACTTTTTTCTAGAAGTCACGGGTTTGCTTTGACATAGTCATGGGATTGTCATTCGAAGTTACAATATTATGTTTAACTAATTTTCTAGAATAAATTTGCCTTTCTGTGTAGGTCTGACAATACTACTGCTCACTCAATCATGAGATTGTCATTAAACTCATGGGGTTTCCTAACTGAGTCACGATATTATTTAATCGCTAGCAGTTAAGTGATAATACTGCTACTTAAGAAGTTATGGGATTGCCCTGCAACTCGTGGGATTATTGATCTAAGTCACAGTATCATGATTAAACCATTAACGGTTAACAATATCTCAACTCAAAAAGTTGTGGGATTGTCCTACAACTAGCAAGATTGCCAAACAGAGTCATGATATTGTAACTAAACCGCTAGCGGTTAAGTGACAATATTGCAACTCACTAAGTTGAGGGATTGCCTTGCAAATCATGGCATTGCTTTGTTCAATCATGGGATTGAAATAGAGAGCTAAAATTCAAAAAAAAAACTTACCTCACCCTCAAAGTGCTTCAAAGCTAAAGGATTTACTGACCTTTTTCTTGCATGATCCAAGAAGAAAAGAGCCTTTTTTTAGCTTAAATAAGTCATTTTAAATTTCTTTTGGGTGAATTAAAATTAATTAGGCATCTTAATTTGGGTTAAATAGAAATTTTTTGCATGTTTGAGTTGAATGTTTTGATTATGTTCTCAAATTTATAACTTAAGACCAAGGGGTCAAGAAGAACATCACCAAACATTTACTTTAAGTTCTTAAAAATGAACTCATTTGTGAAATTTTTATCTTCAATAGTTGTTTAATCTAGTTTTTTATTGGAAAAGAGGAGGACGTTATGTGTATGCTCTTCCATCCATCCCCTTTATGAAACTTTTATAATTAAAAGCATCATCCTTATTGCAAACATGCCTAGTCCAAGGCATAGAAAGAATGTCATTTAAGGCACTCCCTAAAAACTTGTAATAGTGTTGGGTGATATTGAGACAACCCTAAAGTATTTATATTATGTCTTTTATTTTATGCAAACTTGGCTTGTTAGGGAGATTTCATCACCTCCCATTAGTTTTCTAGGGTTAAAACACACAAGACGTATTTGCACTTTGGACATCGCACTACACTGAGCAAGCAATGAATGTAGTGGTTACAAAAAGGACTAGGCCTTTTTGCAACAAGCCAAGTGCCACGAACACCTAATTAAAATGTGTTTCTTTTATATCATTTGGCATGAAAGTCATTATGCAATTGATCCATTTAGAATGATTGAAAATTTGATAGTTTTAGTCAACCCCACATTACCATACCCTTGCTAAGATTTGGATGATTATACTTAGTGTATTTTGGTCATTTTTTCTTGGTATGTTTTGAGGCTAAAACTTGTTTGTTTGTTTATAACCATGCCAAAACCATGTATTTGAGTTAAGGAGGGTAGCATTATCCTTCCCAAATCATGTCAAACCATTTTGCCTTTGAGTCTTTGAAATATAGCATTAGTCACATCATTTGAGCATGTTTACACCGTTAAGTTGCTCAATTTGTTTCAAGACTTCTTTACCATTATATCAAAAGCCATTTGTTTCAAACCATGTCATGTATACCATTTAGACATTTGTCTTGTTTATGGACCATCATGATATCCAATTTTATCTATCTTGTTTGGTCAAATCTTAGTTTTCGACATTGAGTTTTTAATTAACCTTGTCAAGTTTGGATTCAAACATTGATTGATTTTTGTTTAGGTCTCAATTCGTGGGGTTGATACACAAATATTTCACTTTTGGGTTGCATAACTTCGATTAATCAATTACCTATATTTGAAGACTTGAATGTTTGTTTATTCAAAGCCTATCCTCATCATCATTTGTGCCTTTATTTAGGAGAACACAATCTTTCTCCAAGAGCCTTTTGCCTCATGCCTTATGCCAACTAATCATGTTTATGTTTGATTATGTGTGTCGAGTCTATGGAAAATTTATTTTCAAACTTGTTAGATTAAATCAAACCAAATCATGCCTTTGTTTCAAGTCTAGCTTTTGATGTCGTTTGGCCAAAAGTCCTAGCATAGCCTATTTGAGCCTAGCTTTTGACTCTATGTTTGGAAAAAATACCTAGCGACTCTTTTCCCTTTCCTAGTTCAAACCATGTTTGGAACACTTTGACCTAGACTTTTGACATCCCAATTTTTATTCAGACACTTGACTTTTTGTTGGGAGAATAAACCGGAAGCACACAATTTGATTACCAAACCAAGCAACTTAATATGCGGAAATTAACCAGATTCACCAAGTAACTAGAATTCAGAATAACACATGATATGAGAGACAATACACAAATTGTATTAACACTTTATACAGAAAAGAATACAATAAAGAAGATGCCACTTCTTCTCCACCACCTTACAGAGGTTTCCCACACCTCAAGTGAACAGTAATTCTTCTCCACAAAGCTCTCCCTCTCACAGGTCCCAACACCCAACTCAAATACAGAGTTGGTGTTCACCTCCCGTGCTCCATGCACACCACAAGTGCTCCACGCACTCCACAAGCACTCCACGTGCTCCACAAGTACTTAAGGTACTTCAAGTAGATCTCCCATGAATCTGCAACAACCTGCAATTCAACAGACCATACTTATGGAAGGAACTCCCTTGCCTTCCTCTTGCTCTATCCGAGTACACACCTGTACTCCAAGTAGATCCTACCTGATACTGCTCCCTGTTGTGTTGCTGTCTATATGACCTTGCACACCTGCAAATCAAACAATGGTTTTGCTCACCTGTGAACCTCGACCTTGCACACACATACACCTGCAGATCAACGATCTTACTTACCATGTAGATCTCCTATATAGGCCATGCAACTGTGACCAAGATCCTACACTCTTGAAGAACCCAGCTGGCTCTCCAATCCAGCACCAACACACCTGGTACTGAGGCACTAGGAGGAACGCACCATTGCTCTACCTCACACACAGAAGGAGCTTATAATTATGCTCTCTTACTCCCTAGCACACTTTTCCAATACAACCATGAGTCTATTATATAGATCTCATCCAAACAATGATTAGACATCTAATTACCATAATTATATCCGCAGCTATGAGTCTAAAATTAGCACTCATCATGCAAACACTTGGTTCGTTAGCTCACTGCCCGTAATTAGCTCGCAGTCGAACCACACAGGCGACCGACGTCGGTCCCTGTCCGCCTGGGGGTCGCCGACGCCGGCCGATATATGACCGACGTCGGTTGCCTTCCTGTCTTACCCTGCCGACGCCGGTTGGCCAGACCAACGCCAAACACTTCTGACACTTCTGCAACTTTCCTGCAACCTCCTCCATGTCTGCATCAGTGAAGCTTTTAGCTCCACAATCCTAACACTTTTTGTGCGTATGACATTTAACGTTAGATAGTTGATGTTAGAGTCTTTTACTCCAAATTTTAGCACAAACCATTTTGGAGATATGGCTCCATGATCAAATCATCGTTTGGAGATATAACTCCACTTTCGACCAAGTTAGACCTAGTTTGAACCATTTGTCTTTTGGACATAGTTTTTTAGAGTTTGTAGAACTCTAAGCCTTTTTGTTTCAGAGCTTTCTTCATTTATGCAGATATGTCTAGCTACACTTATTGTAGAGTCATGTACAATCCAGCTTATGATAGAATGGCTACACAAAATACCACTAAGAACCCCTACAGAGAAAGATTTTCTAAGGAGCTTTATTATTCTCCCTACAGTACTCCATATGGAAAACATAGTCAAAAACACAAAATCCAAATCAAATTACCAATTGGGATGATATGGTTTATGAGGACTTTGAAGATCCAACTATAGATAATGTTATTTGGAATATAGATCCATACCCTTTTTATGATAATTAGTACATAGAACATAGTCAAGAACCAACTTATGATCCAATTCAATATTGGGATGATATAGTTTATCAAAAGGACATGGATGTTTTGGCTTGTGTAAGCAATCAAGTTCCACGATGTCCTTTTATCATCTAATCATCAGCTACCCTTAACCCTCCTTTGGATTATATGAGCTATCATGCTCTATAATATACAAGGAATACCATTACCATTCTGAGACCTCATGCTTTGGCTTGTATGAGCAATCAAGTTCCAAAATGCCATACCATTTATATACCAAGACCTCATCTTTTGGCTTATGTGAGCAACCAAGTTCCACAACGCCCAACCATTTCTATACCAAGTCTTCATCCTTTGGCTTGTGCAATCAATTAAGCTCCATGTCACCCTATTTTTATCATTTCAAGACTTCATCCCTTAGCTCGTGCGAGTAATCAAGATCCATAATACCCTACCATTATCCAACCATAAACCATTCCTCATATAGTACAAATCTCATCCAAACCTCAACTGATCTAATCATTCAAAGACCAAGCTATGTTCAAAACTAGTATTTTTTAACTCATGAAACCAAAACCAAGAAAACTAACCAATCCAAGATACATTTGTTGAACCAACCACTTGTGATAAGTCAACCTGTGATGAATCACCTATGGATCCTATACCAGTTGTCAAGGAGTCTCACTTTGATGAGCCAATCTTTATTGAGTCACTTAATGATTATAATTACCTTTGGAAAAATCATTACCTTGACCATATACCTATTTTTCAAGATCTTCTTATAGACAAGCCAATCTTTGAGGAGGTGTCTCTTGACCTTTTTCCCATCTTAGCGGAGTCCCATTCTGACAAACTAGTTTTTGTGGAGCCCATTATGCCATCACAATCCATTAATTATCCAATACCAAACATTTAATAAGACATCATTATAACAGAGTACCCATTAGATGAATAATCAAAGTTATAGTCAGGTGTTATTCTTAAAGAGATAACATATTTAGCATCAAAAGTAGAATAAATATCAGTCTTGACATCAAATTCAGAGTCTATTGAGTCAAAATCAGATTTAGATCAAAATATATTCATGACTGTTACAACATTGGTTATGCATGCCTTGTAGATCAATTTGAATACATTTGTGATCCTTCTACAGTTTTTGAGGATGAGTACTTCAGCTTCGACACAAGTTCTAGTATCTTCTATGAGGATTGTGCGGCCATCCCACATTCCATTACCACCCCAACATAGCCATATTATTGACATTTCACCTCCCACAAGTGTCAACTGAGACTGATAGAATCACACTTTGTTAAATTGCATCCATGGAGACATAGTAGTCAAAGAAGAGCAAGGAGGCCAAGACCACATTCATGTAGCAAAAGAACACTCTCCTAGTGAAACCTTTTCAGAGGCACTAGGGGACAAGTAAAGTTCAAACTCAACATCTTTTAGTGAAAATTTTTGGAAGCACTAAGAGACAATCACAGTCAAAATCCAATGTTCATTAGTGAAACCTTATTAGAGGTACTATGGGACAATCAAGAAAACTTCATTGGTGAAAACCTCATAGAGGTGCCAATAGCTAAGCATAAAATTCCTTCACTGCTTAATGATGACATTATCAAAGATCAAATCATAATAGCTTCCTATCTACAACCTAATCAGATGGTAGCTACTCTCAAGAACACACAACAAAAATATTTGGTGGTTGTATCGAGATAACAAGTCTTTGACCCTGCCATAACTAAAGCTATGTCAAATCTGGCATCAACATCATTACATGTGACTAAAAGTCTCAATCTTCATTTATTTCCCTATCATTATACATTCCATTATCATCTGCCATTCCATTTCATAAAAAAACCTATCAATAATTATTTATCCTTATTTACCATCCATGGACACACTTTCCTTTGCAAAGGCTACAAAGATACCTTATCTCGACACTTGAAGGAATTAAAATCAATGACCAATGAAGATCACAAAAGCATTCTTAGCATCCATATCTGTAGCTAAATTTTGACAAAACAACTATTTGGATGAGGTGTGGGGTAGAAATTAACATGATTGAGTATTTTATTTGTATCATTTGTTCATTAGGATGTGCATCTTCACTTCAATAAGAATAGTAGAATCATATGCCAATTATCATACCCAAGCCAAAAATGTGTACCATACCATTTCATTGCCATGTCATTACCATTGTTACATATCTTTTTTCCATTATTACATATCCCAACAAATCCCCTTACCACTTGGGGGTAACCCTCTTACCATTTTATCCACTCTATCAAAACAATCATTATTCTATCATATCCCGTTCTATCCTATCATTCTTGTTTAAACCAAAGCCTATTTTTAAGTCATCCTACTCAATCCTATTTTGTTCTTGGTTTACTTGGTTCTTCTCATAGCATTTGTGAAAGGATTTTGATCAATTTTTAACAATCAATAAAATCCATGTTTACAATGACAGTCTATCAAAGTAGTGTGACAATTGATCTAGAAAGAGATCTTTCATTTTCTATATATATCAAGTTAGTTTATGTGAGCCTGATTATAACCACCTATGGGTAAATTAGTGTCTCACTGGTCTTACTACTAATTATAACTACCTATGGGCAACTTAGTATCATTAACCTATGTCATTGTATCCTAGTTATAACTACTTATGGGCAAACTAGGGGCAACATTTATTTATCATGCATTGCCGCATCACCTTTGCCATTACTATTTTCATTTGACTAGTTATTTTTCAGAGTTTAGAACTTGTTGGGACTTAGTTGTTTTTTCCCTTGCCTTTTGTGTGGATGGAACTATAGTGACTTGAGGTCATTTTAGAACTATGTGAGTCGTGTTTAATTGATGTTGAGGTCACCTCAATCCCCCCTTTCCATACACTCTCACCATTTTACGAGAAACCTAATCCAATGCTCTCACCATTTTGTAAGTAGGTATCTTAGCATTCTCTAATGAGCTAAGATACCTTAAAAATTCCAAAAACATTTAAATATTTCATAATCCAAAAACATTTATCCTGTCTAAGCCTAGTCAGTTATCCTCGATCTACCTTACCAGGGCATGGTCATTGTTAGGATGCTTTCTTTTGCTTTTGTTTTTAGGCTTTCTATTTGTTTGTTTATTTCAAGTTGTTTATTTATTTATTTGTTTATTTGCTTACTTGCTTGCTTACTTGCTTATTTTTTTATTTGATTTTAGAACTATTGTCTTGACTCAGTCTATATGTGTTCATTGAGTGATTTCTTGTGCACATTATTCTTAAGTCCATCCATATTCATACATCAACATTATCATCATGGTTTTTATCATTGGTGCATTATTTTTGAGTGTTTATTAGATTGAGAGCCAGTCCTTATGCATATTTTAGCCAAGTCTTCATGGTGTTCTATCATGATGCCTACCATCACATGCTATAGCAAAAATCAACTTCAAAAAGGTCTACAATCACTAAAGCTGCAGAAGTCTCTCCTTGGCACCTTGGAAAATCCTTCCACCCTTGATTGAATTAACCCATTGACCATTCTATTTGTATCATTACTAATAAAGATGCTCATCTCTTCATTGGTAGGGACAATTAATTTTTTTCTATTGATCAATTTTATTCTTCTATTCATCTCTTTAATCACTTTACATCCTCGTATATTTGGTTGTTTATGGCTTCTTTAGTCACTAGACCATCGCATCTACATTTGTGCCCGCTCATATTTAATATGTATTCTAGGTTATACCCTTGAGTTATACTTTCTAATCAGCCCTAACTAGGGCACAATCATCTTTAGCCAATCTAGGTCCTCTTAATGATTATAACTACCTATGGGCAAATCATTATTTTGATTTTTATTCCTGATTATAACTATCCTTGATAAAATCAATATCTTTTTTAAAATCAATGCATGCAAGCATTTTCTCATTTGGATTAATCTCAACCATGGGTTAATCCTACTTTTCTTCTTGCTTCTTTTTTAGGGACCATCCATCCACATATGTGATGACCACTCCCTCGAGGGGGCATCATCATAGGCTTTCCAAACACCATTTGGAGATTTTTATTTAAATCATCATCTTATTTTTGGCATATAGGCCATTTCTCATTATTTGAGAATACATTGCTTTACTTATGGTTTGCAACATCTTCCCAAATAGGGGCAAACTGTAGACACCTAAATCTAGCCATCAATGACCATCAATCAAGCTTTTGACCAATTCCCACCAAAATGTACAATTTGGCCTAAAAACACTAAAACACATTAAAAGCTTTGAAACTGATATATTCAAGTGTTGATTTTGGCCAAGGTATCTCTAAATGGAAAAATGCAATTTATGGGCTAACTAACTTTGATCAGATCATTTTGAGTCAAAATAGCATTTTCACCCCTAGGTGCTCTAGATTGATTTTTTCTACCAAATTTTTTGTATGGGACACATGCCTTTGTTATTTTATGTTGGTAACATCCTAAATGGGATAAATGATCCAATGCATTTGACATCGTATCTTCATTCTAATCCAATCAAATTTTGAGCCAATAACAAGACATTTTGACCAGTTTGAGTAATGAGTGCAGAAAGAGCCAATGTTTGCATCAAAGTGTCTAATCATGCTTAAAGATAATTAAACTAAATCATAAACCTAATTAAAAAATTCATGGAATTTGTTGAACAAATTATTATTTAAAATTGATTGTCATTATCTGCATCATCAGGTGACATCATTTCTTGGGAAGACATCTTTAGGCCATAAATACATAAAATATCAAGGTTAACCCCTCCCATACCTCATTAAGACCCTTTAGTCTATTAATTTCCCATCTATCCCACATATTGATGAGCCTATTTATGAATTTTAATTACATAATTGAATTAATACTTAGCCACACATCTCCATCTTGAGATGGATGGTTCAGGTTGATTATAACCATGTTTAAAAATCTATAAATAGGAGGCCTTGCCTAATTAATTTTAAGATCTTTTATGCAAAACTTATAATGCCTAAATGCATTTAAAATCATGCAAATTAGTGTTATAATGCTCAAATATTGAGACAATCCAAGCAAATCTAAAGCCACGAACGGTGCCAAGGAGAGATGGAGGTAACCAAGCTTTCATTGATGTAGAATTCATGAGCACAAATCGAGCAAGCCATTACAACAATCACTTTGAAGCATCCAAGGAAGGCAAAAGAAGATTTATTTTGCATTTTAATTGTATTTTCCATTCATTTTTTATTAACTAAGCTCCCCCTTTGAGATAGGCTTAGGGTGTTAGTTTAGTGTGTTTTTTAATTGATTTGGTTTAATCACTAATACGATACTAATCTCTCCCTATTGCAATCTTATGTTCACAAATGGCACGTCTATGGGACCTAGCCTCACAAATTTATATTTACACCCACTCATCTTTAATTTTTATTCCAAGTTTTATCCTTGAGTTATGCTTGTTAATCATCCCTAACTGGTGCACCATCATCTATAACCAATCAAAGGCATTTTAATGATTATAACTGCCTATGGGTAAATCATTATTTTTGACTTTTATTCTTGATTATAACTATCTTTATGCAAATTAGTATCATTTTTAAATCAATGCATGCAAGCATTTTCTCAGTTGGATTACTCTCAACCACATGTTAATCACGCGTTTCTTCTCGCTTCTTTTCAAGGGACTATCCATCCACATACGTGACGGTCACTCCCTCAAGGGGGCATCATCATAGGCTTCCCAAACACCATTTGGACCTTGTTCTTCAATCATCATATTTATTTTTTCATACAATCCATTTCTCATTATTTGATTAGACATTAATTTGATTATGATTTGTAACATCTTCTCAAATAGGGGCAAACTGTAGACACCTAAATCTAGCCACCGATAACCTCCAACTAGGCTTTTGACTAATTTCTACCAAAATGCATAATTTGGCCTAAAAACACTAAAACACTTTAAAAAGTTTTTAAATTGATATATTCAAGTGTTTATTTTGGCCAAAGTATCCCTAAATGGCATAATGCATTTTATGGGCCAACCAAATTTGATCAGATCATTTTGAGATAAAATATCAATTTTGCACCTGGGTGCCCTGGATTGCTCTTTTCTATCAAGTCTATTGCATAAGACATGTGCCTTTGTTATTTGATGTTGACATCATCCTAAATGGGATAATGGATCCAATGCATCTAACATTGCATCCTAATTTTTATCCAATCAAATGTTGGGCCAATAACAAGATATTATCACCAATTTGAGTAATTTGTGCATAAAGAGCCAATGTTTGCATCAAAGTGATTAATCATGCTTAAAATCTAATTAAGCTAAATCATGAGCCAAATTTATAATTGCATAGAACTTGTTGAATAATTTATTTTTGAAAATGAATATTGAATATCTGTATCATCATGTGACATCATTTCTTGGGAAGACATCCTTGGGTCATAAATGCCACAAATATCAAGATCCATGCCTCATTAAGACCCTCCATGCCTAGTTAGTACCCCTCTATCTTAAATAATGATGATCTTATTTATGAATTTTAATTGCATAATTAAATTAATCCTTAGCCACACATCTCCATCTTGAGATGGACGGTTCAAATTGATTCTAGCCATTTGCAAAAATATATAAATAGGAGGCCTTGTCTATTGAATTCTTAGCTCTTTTATGTCAAACTTATAATGCCCAAATGCATTTAAAATCATGTAAATTAGTGATATAATTCTTAAATATTGAGCCAAGCCAAGCAAAGCCACACAAGGTGCCAAGGGGAGATGGAGGTAGCCAAACTTCTATTGATGCAACTTCATGAGCACAAACTGAGTAAGCCACTACAACAAGCACTTTGAAGCATCCAATGAAGGTAAAAGAAGGTTTATTTTTCATTTTAGTTATGTTTTTCATTCATGTTTTGTTAATTAATCTCCCCTTTTGAGATAGGCTCAGGGTGTTAGTTTAGTGTGTTTTTGAATTGATTTGGTTTATTCACTAACACAATATTAATTGATGAGCCTATTTATGAATTTTAATTATATAATTGATTAATACTTAGCCACACATCTCCATCTTGAGATGGATGGTTCAGGTTGATTCTAACTATTTTTAAAAATCTATAAATAGGAGGCCTTGCCTATTGAATTTTAAGATCTTTTATGCCAAACTTATAATGCCCAAATGCATTTAAAATCATGCAAATTAGTGTTACAATGCTCAAATATTGAGACAATCCAAGAAAATTCAAAGCCACACAAGGTGATAAGGAGAGATGGAGGTAGCCAAGCTTCCATTGATGTAGACTTCATGAGCACAAACTGAGTAAGCCATTACAACAAGCACTTTGGAGCATCCAAGGAAGGTAAAAGAAGGTTTATTTTGCATTTTAGTTGTATTTTCCATTTATTTTTTATTAACTAAGCTCCCCATTTGAGATAGGCTTAGGGTGTTAGTTTAGAGTGTTTTTTAATTGATTTGGTTTATTCACTAACACGATACTAATCTCCCCCTATTACAATCCTATGTTCACAAATGGCACGTCTGATGGGACCTAGCCTCACAAATTTACATTTACACCCACTCATCTTTAATCTATATTCTAGGTTCTATCTTTAAGTTATGCTTGTTAATCATCCCTAACTGATGCACCATCATCTTTATCCAATCAAAGGCATCTTAATGATTATAACTGCCTACAGGCAAACCATTATTTTTTACTTTTATTCTTGATTATAACCTCCTTTAGGCAAATCAATATCATTTTTGAATCAATGCATGCAAGCATTTTGTCATTTGAGTTACTCTCAACCACATGCTAATCCTACTTTTCTTCTTACTTCTTTTCAAGGGACTGTCCATCCACATATGTGACGGCCACTCCCTTGACGGGGCATCATCATAGGCTTCCCAAACACCATTTGGAGCTTTGTTCTTCAATCATCATATTTCTTTTGGCATACAAGACATTTCTCATTATTTGAGAAGACACTGCTTTGACTACGGTTTGCAACATCTTCCCAAACAGAGGCAAATTGTAGACACCTAAATCTAGCCACCAATAACCTCCAACCAAGCTTTTGACCAATTTCTACCAAAATGCATAATTTGGCCTAAAAACACTAAAACACTTTAAAAAGATTTTAAATTGATATATTCAAGTGTTTATTTTGACCAAAGTATCCCTAAATGGGGCAATGCATTTTATGGGCTAACCAAATTTGATCAGATCATTTCGAGTCAAAATACCAATTTTGCACCTGAATGCCCTAGATTGCTCTTTTCTATCAATTCTATTACATAAGACATGTGCCTTTGTTATTTGGTGTTGACATCATCTTAAATGGGATAACGGATCCAATGCATTTGACATCATATCCTAATTTTAATCCAATCAAATTTTGGGCCAATAACAAGATATTCTCACCAGTTTGAGTAATTTGTGCATAAAGAGCCAATGTTTGCATCAAAGTGCTTAGTCATGCTTAAGATCTAATTAAACCAAATCACGAGCCAAATTGATAATTCCATAGAAATTTTTGAATAATTTATTTTTGAAAATGAATATTGAATATATGTATCATCGGGTGACACCATTCCTTGGGAAGACATCCCTAGGCCATAAAAGCCACAAATATCAAGATTCATGCCTCCCATGCCTCATTAAGACCCTTCGTGCCTCGTTAATGTCCCTCTATCACAAATATTGATGAGCCTATTTATGACTTTTAATTGCATAATTGAATTAATCCTTAGCCACACATCTCCATCTTGAGATGGATGGTTTAGATCAATTCTAGCCATTTGCAAAAATCTATAAATGGGAGGCCTTGCCTATTGAATTTTAAGCTCTTTTATGCCAAACTTATAATGCCCAAATGCATTTAAAATCATGCAAATTAGTGCTATAATGCCTAAATATTGAGCCAATCCAAGCCAAACCAAAGCCACACAAGGTGCCAAGGAGAGATGGAGGTAGCCAAACTTCCATTGATGCAACTTCATGGGCACAAATTGAGTAAGCCACTACAACAAACACTTTGAAGCATCCAAGGAAGGTAAAATAAGGTTTCTTTTTCATTTTAGTTGTGTTTTTCATTCATGTTTTGTTAACTAAGCTCCCCCTTTGAGATAGGCTTAGGGTGTTAGTTTAGTGTATTTTTGAATCGATTTGGTTTATTCACTAACACGATACTAATCTCCTCCTATTGCAATCATATGTTCATAGCTCACAAATAGAACAAAATAACCTCTAACTCAAATCCACCATATAAGGAATTTTTAGAGTTCCTTTATGTTTTTGTACTCTACAACAATGTATGTATTGTATATATATTGCTATAGGTTCGACTCATTTTATGTAAAACTATTGTTTGATTATATTCATAACTCATCAATTTGTCTGACACAGATTATAATAAATTTTTACTCATGATGGTTAATAATGTGTTTAGAATGGAAAGAATTAACATAACACACCTCTTTCCAAGTGCTAAAAAGGCACTTGACACATGATGAAATTGGTCTATGAGTTCTTTGTATTCATTAACTCCACATGAGAAGTTCCAACGTTATAATTTCAATCAATTAATAAAATTGTAGACATAGGCATACAACCTGATACTCTAATATTTTTTACATTCTTATGGGAATGCCTAAATCTTTAGATAGATATATTCCCTATCCATGTGTAAGTAAATAATATGGGGACCATTATAGCTATAGTCATAATAGACATCTATATATAATATCACTGTATATATAGAGGATTTAGATGAAGCTACTACATGGACACCTGGTTAATGCATGTTAGCCTACATTAGTGATAAAATACATGTTCAAACAACCACATCCCTTGGTTAGGTACATATACCTATCCTTTGCTAAACAAGGCATATGGAGGATGATGGGAATCTACACCTAAATATAAATAAACTATACCTAGGTCATTTTATATATATAGCATGTCATAATTTTTATTGCTCATTCTACATATATATACCTGAATAATCTATAGGTAGCATGCCAATTGTGCATGATATAGATATATAATAAAAAAAACATTATACTCTATATATATATATATATATATATAGGTAGCATGCCAATTGCGCCTGATATAGATATATAATAAAAAAGCATAATACTCTATTTATACATGCTCAGAAATCTTTGATATTACATATCATTAAATTTTCAAAGTTGTGATGCATCATTAGAAACATGTTTAAAGTTCGAATCTTTAGATCCTAAACATGTTCAAAATTACTTTAATTTTAGTATTATATATAATTCAAAATTTAAATATGTGTTGCATCATGATAAACACACATAAATTTATATTCTTTGGATCTTAAACACATTTTAAAATACTTAAAATTCATTATACATATCCTTAAAATGCCAATTGCGTCTGATATAGATATATAATAAAAAAGCATAATACTCTAGTTATACATGCTCAGAATATATATATATATATATATATATATATATATATATATATATATATATATATATATATATATATATATTCTGAGCATGTATAAATAGAGTATTATGCTTTTTTATTATATATCTATATCAGGCGCAATTGGCATGCTACTTATAGATTATTCAGGTACATTTTAGACTTTCAATCTTGTTATTCATACTTGTACAACCAATTATATGTGACACTACCCATACTTGGATAGTTTACTAAAAATATATATACCTATCATTATATTTACTTGATGTATATATTTATAAATCACATATCACTCCAAATAGTCTATTTATTAAACATACATAATGATTGTATTGCTCAACAATATTCCAATAGCACCAAAACATTGTACATAATATATATATGATATGTCTAGATCGTTGAAGTTATATATATATCCTAAACATGAAGTTCGAATCTTTAGATCCTAAACATGTTCAAAATTACTTTAATTTTAGTATTATATATAATTCAAATTTTAAATATGTGTTGCATCATGATAAACCCACATAAATTTATATTCTTTGGATCTTAAACACATTTTAAAATACTTAAAATTCATTATACATATCCTTAAAATGCCAATTGCGTCTGATATAGATATATAATAAAAAAACATAATACTCTATTTATACATGCTCAGAATATATATATATATATATATATATATATATATATATATATATATATATATATATATATATATATTTTGAGCATGTATAAATAGAGTATTATGCTTTTTTATTATATATCTATATCAGGCGCAATTGGCATGCTACTTATAGATTATTCAGGGACATTTTAGACTTTTAATCTTGTTATTCATATTTGTACAACCAATTATATGTGACACTGCCCATACTTGGATAGTTTACTAAAAATATATATACCTATCATTATATTTACTTGATGTATATGTTTATAAATCACATATCACTCCAAATAGTCTATTTATTAAACATACATAATGATTGTATTGCTCAACAATATTCCAATAGCACTAAAACATTGTACATAATATATATATATATATGATATGTCTAGATCGTTGAAGTTATATATATATATATATATATATATATATATATATATATATATATCAAAGGTGGTCGTTATACATTGACAACTGTGTGTGTGTGTGTATTCAATATATATACAAAGTTCAAATATATTATAGAAATATTATCATATAATCACTATAGCCTCTTTATCAATGTAAATCGTTGCATATTTAACTCATTTTGGTATAATAAATAATAAAATCGGTTTATATACATTATAGAATTGGACTATTTTATACCAAGTCACCATATGAATCATTGTATTTTAACATGTGATATATGTTAACAAGTTCATTAACATAGTATGTGCCTATCTACATGTTGTAATGATCTCTTAATATCTATAATATATATATAGCACGCCTATATCTATGACTAAAATAAAGTATAGATACAATTTTAAAAGGTATCTCAAGCATAATTCAAATACTTAGTAGTTAACGATAAATCTATCATATCCAACGTTCATATTATAAGCAATTAATTGATATATAGCTTTCAACTGACATATTATAAATACATAATTTAAGTAGTTAACTGATATCTAGTTTTGAACTGATTTATGAATTAACAAATATTCATTGCTTAGTATTCATAAATATATAATTTCTATTAATATGCCTAAGAAGTGGTATTTCATGTAATATATGCACAGATCATATACATATACATATACAGATTTTTTTCTGAATTAAAAACACCACTAACCTTTTTATCAATCGATCAAATGAATCCAGAAGGTGCTCTCCTTTTCTGTGACCTGCTCCCACCATTTTCCTCTTCATGTTATTCTCTTTTGTCTTTTTCTCTTCCACGCTCCATACTTTTCTCTCAAAATTGGGCCATCCTTTTTCTTGCAGGAAATATAGTCCCCTCTTTCTTTTCATGACTATGGCACTTTAAGGAAGCTACATTCCCTCCCCCCCTTTTTTCTTTTTGTTTTATTCTTTTTTCCTAAATATATTAAATTTTCCAATTTCTTCTTTTTATGTCTTTCTTTTCCTTTCTTTGAATTTTTGTGTTTTTATTTATTTTATTTCCTTTTTCCTATTTTTATTATAATACAATTACGAATTATAATAAAATCACGTTATTTATTACTAATTTAATTTAGATAAATAATCATTATGACTTAATAATCATATGGCTTAATAATAATACCACTAATATAAAGTCATTTACCTTTTGTTACCTGATTATATTAAGGCGTTAAAGCCAAATAATGATATTCTTGAATATCATGAGGGTAATTGGTTAACATTTCAGACACATGGGTTTAGTCTACATATGGTAGTAACCCAATACTTATTTCCATAGATTTACATTCTCATAACATTAACAATCATGATCAAAGCACATAACAACATTTTCACTAAATCTATGTTTAATGTTTATAATTGAATCATACAAAATTAATTCCATCTAGGCATAAATCGTAACACACAACTAGTATGCAGAAACATTTATCAAATGTAAACAACATCTAAAAACACACTACGCTAACCATTCAAATAATGCATATAATATATTTTTTCTAATGTGGGTGTGCAAGGTTTTAGCCATTCCTCTGTCATCCTCCAACAACTCCATTTATGTCATCCTTTGCGATGATGCTCTCCCTCCGTCATGCTCTAAGGGATAAATCTCTTCTACGTCCAACTCACGATAATCAGGTAATTAGTCCATAACATCATAACATGTATATATCATAAAATACTACTGAAATGACAAATCAACATGATCATAAAGTAAATAATATACATTATAGCTAACTCATAGCAATGAAATCATGTAATATATAAGTAACATACAATTGCCCCATAACAACATATGACTTACAACTTAGCTAGTAATAATCAAATTAACTTATTAACTATATAAATTCTATGGATAATCAAATAAATTTGCTTAGTAAAAAATCAGGATGTAATAGATTCATCTTCACATCATATCCCCCATATTGGTGCTAAGAAGAACTTGAAATCTAGTTTGCCTATTGTTGCTAGAGATTCTTATTGTTTCAAGGCTGCGCATACTGATCATAATATTGGTATAAGGGAGATGATATATTATTCCAGCTTGTTAGGCTCTATGGCTAATACTATGGTGATGAAGGCACCTGATATTAAGGTGATGAAGGCATCCATACTAGACTACCTCAAGACACATTTGCCATCCCCATGTATGGTCCTGAAATTGCTTGCTTTGTAGTTGGTATTTGTTGGGCTACAAATGCGAAGATGTTCTTCATTATATCTTGTTTTAATTCTTGAAAAGCTTGGTAGCTTATCTCATCATGATTTGTAGATTTGCAAAAATTATAGTACATATTGTGTGACTTTTGGATATATTGCTAGAGAAGATGACACTTAGACATAGGATGTCCAACTACACTACATATTTCATAAAATTTTGTTTTAATTAGCAGACATTCATTTCTATGATGTCCCTCTTAGCCACATTCTACACACCATAGTCCTAATTTAGGCTTATCATTTTCATGCATCTCATTAATCTTCCCTATAAAAACATCTAACTTAGCTTCTATTTTTGATCCCATTGATGGAAGATTTGTGTAATCTTCTATCTATTCTACCCATATGACAACAAACTGAACATCAGCGTTGGTAGAGAATTGAGTTTGAGAAATAGTGAACCTTATTTTTAGTCATAGACCTTCTACAAACCAAGTAACCTTGTCTTTGTCTTCTAAAATAAAATCAATTTTGTTCATCACATCAGAAAACCTATGATCATATTCTCCAACCGTTTATCCATTTCAGGTCTGAATAACTTGAATGGAACATTTTTTTACCTTAAATTCTATTACTAACAAATCTTTAACTCATGTGAGATCGAGACTATTTACATTTCTTTTGTAAATGAACTCCAAAGCACATCCTGCCAAAGCCCTTATGCATTCACACTTCTTCACATCAATCCATTATTACCCTTTTTACGATCTATTTCATTTCGTAAGTTATCAAGTATTATTTAGGGTCTGTAAACCCATCATTAGACATTAAAGGCACAAACATATCTGCCATAGTTGGTAATCTAGTAGTTTTAAGTGCCATAGTTGGTAAGCTAGTAGTTATTACTATAGATATTTAAATACTAGCAATTGTAATTGGTGGTGATTGTGCACTTATTATTGTGATATCAAGCAACTGCATAATGTTTACTATGACTATAGGTTGTTGCGCATTAATATTTTCAAGAGTAAAAAGAAATCTTGCTTCCTGTAACTTATTTATTTCTACTGCTTGCTTAGTTTCTACATTGAGTTTCCAAACTTATCAATAAAGGAATCAAACCAACCTGAATCCACTTCTCTCTCTGTACTTTTTCTACCTTCAATAAATAAAGTGGACTTGACGGATGTGCACCCTTGAAATGAATAACATTTATTTATAACTTTGAACTTGAACCTACAATATTACTGCTTTCAATTTTAACATTTTTTTAGAAACTTTACTTCCCAGTTGCAACTAAAAACCCTTCCCTTAACTGTGATCTACATCTACTTCTTAATTGTTCTACCTCTGCATCACTACTTCTAGCATCTTCTTCCTCATCGGGCCCTTTCTCATATTTTGCATACCCTTTTCTTTCAGTAGTTTCCACATCTTCTCTCAACAACCTCTCTTCTCTAGCATCTTTTTCTTGTATTTCTCCAACTCTAGCACTTTTCTCTCTACTCATAGTCCTATTCGTAGTTAAAGTCCTAACACTTTTGTCTTATTCCACTTTCTTTGATATCATAGTTCTCTTTCTAATTTCATAATTTTCTTCACTCTAAGTTTTTAACCTTCTATTTTATGGGATCAGGGTCAAGTTCCTTTACTCAAATCTTCATCATTCACTTTCTCCTACACGCACCCCCATGGTCCCTGAAGTGACTACTCCATGTTGGCTGGAGTAGGCACCATGGCCTTTTCTACAACCAACATATTTATCAACAAAGGCAGTCATTATAAAAATTTTCCTTTGATTCTTTGGATAAATCAATCTTGCATAGTCTCAAAAACTATGTATCCTTATACTGTGAACTCGATAATATAGCTGTCGATTGTAGTTTTTGTCCAATAATCTATTGCTCAGAACCAATTGGTATCTAAGTTGCATAGTCTTTCTAATTTTTCCTCGGTATAGATTATAAATTATGTTTGCCTCAAACTAAATTAATAATATTCTAATCTAACTAGCCATGTAGCTAACAATTTAGGCAACTCGTACCAAAAAATTCACAGATTGTACCATAGAGTTGTTCTTGGATAATCCCCTCTACAGTTTTTTAGACTCTTCGTGTTTCTTCTTTTGCAAAGTTCTGGAGTCTATCATCTAACCATCTTTCTACATCTCTCTTCCCTGGCAACCATTTCAGCATATTTCATCCAAATAAGTTATACACTCACTGCACCATTATTAGCATAGGTTCCTAAAAATACTCTAAAACATATTAATTACAGGGATAACTTGCATAGTGGAGAGTAAAAAAGGCACAAAAGAGACTACACTGTTACATACCATCTATGATAGACAAAGATGCACCCAAGAGCATGAAGAAAATAGATGCTAACAAAAGATAAAGCATAACCAGTATAGCTTTCGATAACAGATTAAAGTAAAATAGAGTACTCATTGTGCATTAACCGTAGATAAAAGAAAGATTAGGAAAACCATAACATAACGATTCTATTAATCTATATCAACACAATGGAACCAAATTCTATTATAACAAATGGCTATATATAGTCTTTTATAATTTGTTGTCTCTTCACATTCTAGCATTTTGAGATACAAAATGAAAGACTCTTCGCATTCTTCTATTGCTCGATTAGGCTTACGAGGCTGGATACATGCAAAAGTTATACAAAAGACAAAATCATATACTTCACACATTTGTCCTTCTATTATACTTCATGGTTTTACCATGCTCCATTATTCATTTAAAATTACCCACAAAAGTTGATGCCACCAAAGAATTGACTTTGACCCTGCATTTCATCTCTAAGAATATCAAACCCACAACCTCCTTACCAGCATGTAAAACATTCCCTACCTGAATGAAGAAAATTTGCTTCAACCTGGCATCTGACACTCGTCCCTCAAAAGCCAATTCACTCTTCTTTACAATGACACTTTAGGCAGACTCACTGAGAGCCACTTAGAGCATACGTTCCATGGTATATCCAAACCACCTTTTAGCGCTTGCAGATTTTCATGAGACAAATGCCAAAAGCCCAGCGAACTTTTATAACACCGAAGGCTAGAGTCTCAAGTTGGTTGAGAGGAAAAGATATCACTGGGGTTATGAGGGACGTCATTTCCCAATCTCCAGCCGCTCACCACCCTTAACAGTCCTTTAATCCCAAGATACCCAAGCATGAAGTAATCATATGGGAGTATTTAATTCCCACCTCTCCCAATCATTATCGCAGATAACCTCCTCCACTTGATCAACACCTCTATTGGCCAACTCATCGACTACTTGATTTGCTTCATGGAAGCAATGATTAGATTCCCAAGGATTTAAAGATGCAAGGCATTCCCATGCTCTACTCAAAACATTTTTGAGGTTCCAAGCTCCTGCCTTCCCATTCTGCAAGCCCTGAATGATAACCATGGAATCCCCCTTGATGAAGATTCAATCAATGCCACATTGGCACACAAGCTCAAGTCTAAGAACCAAGCCCTGAGCCTCAACTTCATTATTGGTTCCATCCAGATCAATTTTTTTGAAGCTGCTCTAATAAGCGATCTTGCATAATCCCGAATTATACAATCTAGTCTAGACGTACTTGGGTGTTCCTTAACTACTCCATCGAAGTTGAGTTTGAACATTCTTGAAAGAGGTGACTTCCAATCCTTCCTTCCTACACACACATTTGTCTTCGAAAACAAATTCAATCCATTAACAATAATAATATTATATACATCTAATGATATATATTAATAATATTATTTTACACATATATATATTTCAATATATATTATATATTAATACGTTATAATATAAAACAACATATACTAAAATATATTTGATTATATATAACACCGGCATTTTATTTTTTTAATTGTAAAATATAATAATTTTTCTTAGATCAAATCAAATACAAAGTAAATTTTTGAATAGATCTATCTCGTCTACGTTTTCATATTTTCTTAGTATAAATCGAAGGATTTTGGAAACAGCTTTGCAGGTACGTTTATTCATTTATTTTTCTAACAACAGGGTTTAAAATTTGTTCCTACTTTTGTTTAAGATTGTTCTCTCTTTTCTTTCTTGATCGCTGAAAACTAAGAATTTGACGAGAGTTTGGAGCAAAATCGGAAAAAAAAACATTGCTTTTGTTCAGGGTTTGACTGAAAAAATCCCACGGCAGAGGGGTGACTTGTCTGTCAAATTAACCCGGGACTTGCACCCCATGTTAGTTCACAGAGTTCGGTGCGATATTTTATTAATTTCAATTCTTAATTACGTTTCCTGAGGGTTTTAGCTTGGGTCTTGATTTGGAATCTCCTATGATTTCTTGAACATGATTATTCCATTCAGAGTTTACTCTCATAAAAATTGCAGACATACTTATCCTCAAGTTTGGAATAGCATAAGGAACATCGATCATTTTAATTTTGATAATAGAATCTGAGACTCAGGTTTCAAACTTCAGGCTTATCTGACAATCATAGCAACCATTTTCCTAAAAACTAAAACGAGAGGTTTGAAAACGTATAAAATACGTTTGGGGAAAATGAGAAAGTGACATACGGAATTCTTTTTGAGCTAATATAGCGAAGCATGTACAACTTCCTTCCCATAGAATTTATTATTTAGGGTTAATTAAAAAATGGACTTTGTGTCAATTAGTAGGCTTATTTCCACTATGCCTACAATTATTATGTGCCCACATTAGACAGGGTAAAGGATATGCGTTGGCTCCTTAGGAAACTATTTTAAACTTTGATGGTTTAACGATAATCATTAATTGGCTATTATTTGCCAATTGGCTAATATTTCACAAAATTGTAAAAATTAGACTCGGTAATTGATAAGTTTTATTAGAATTGCCAAAATATATGCGTTACCAGTAAATTCTATATGTTTCCTCAAAATTGGCGCCTATAATAGACATTGTTTGAACAATAAACAGTAAAATTTTGCGTGGGTTACAGTAATTAATTCTTAAAAGTGTGAGCTAAGTCTCTTGGTTGACGTGATACCATCCTCCCTCTATCTAGTTTACCATATCTGGTCGTTTTGGTGTCATGTTTTATGGACCCTCTCTAGCTCGTGGTTGTTATCAATGTTGTGTGTAATTTACAAGCTATTAAGTCCTGGTGTAGATGGACTGGTAAGGCCCAGTTTATTCCTGAGCACAGTCATGAGGTTGAAACCTAAGCAACCAATTCTTCCCAGTCTGTAGAAGAATCCTGTCCCGGTCTGTCCTTGGTATGGGTATGGGTCTGGTACGGAACTAAATACTACCCAGTTTGGCCTGGATGACCCGAGTTCTTCTGTGGGTGAAACCAGATCGCCTAGGATGAACCGGGCAAAAAAGAGCAGAACCAAAGCCCTAAAGCATTTTTATTTATTTTTTCAAAATTAGACATAAAGCATAGATAAAAAGTAATAAAAAATACATTGCAAACCCTAAAAGTGGAGTAAAACACATAAACATGGGATAAAAGAACACAAAGCATAAAGCAAAACACCAAAGCAAAAGCACCTACCTATCATTTTCTCATTGCATAATTACCTTCCATTGCTGATTTAGGGTTGAAGATTCATCAAGCAACATTGTAATCATTTTCCTACGCTGATGTTAATGCTCTTGATGAAGAGCAAGATGACTGAATATTAATTTTGATGTAATAAATTATTATTTAAATTTCTGATTATCGTGACATTTGACATTTAGTTAGTATTTTGTGGTTTTTTTGTTTTAATACACATACTATGTGGTTAATGTCACTAATTTTCTATTTATTAGGCTAGAATTTCTATGCTTTTTATATATATTTTTGCACTACCGTACGGAAGGCCAAAAAAATCGCCGTACTAGCAAACTTGGTTCTTTGAACTCGAACCAAACCCTAGTCGGTAACTCAGGTTGAAACCCATGGGCTGCAAAATTTTGAAAATATATAAGGTAAAGTGAAAAAGGCCCTTTGTTCCCACAATGCTGGTTTCATATGCCCAAAGGGCGTGCTGGCTGCACTGTGACCTTAATGAATTTTTGTTCCACATTAATATTCTTCTTCATAAAGTAAGCACATGTTTTATGCATATTTTTTTCACCCAAGGCAAGGTAAAATCCAAATATACTAATCATTTTGTGTCCTTGAGAGAAGATGCGTTCAGCCAATGTCAATGTGGTTTCACAGGCTAAAGAAGGTGCAACTTTCCCAGCATCTTACCATAAAGCTGGTAAATGTTTGGCATTTGACATTTGTTGCGGAGATTTAAATCAGGAGAACATACAAAAAAGATGATTATTTGGTTGAAAGCATAGAGGACATGCATCTTTGATTCATCTCCTGAATTTGAGATGGAGTATTTCAACAAGCTGATTTCTGTAATGATGCATGCATACATTTGTAGCCTGAGGATGCTTGTTATGTCTCTTGGGCCCTTTGTTCTTACCAATGCTCATCGCAACTAGATTCAAATTTATAGATGCTAGAGAAACAATATAGTTAAGTTGTTCCATCAAATCACTTGAGCAGAAAAGATTTCACATGTTGCAATAAGTGGTTGAATGATGAAAACATAGCGCACAATTAAACAAATATAGGACACAACTTATCTTATGCTTCTTATCTTTATGACATGTGGAACTTTGATAAGGCGTTTATTGGGAAGGTGATCTTTATGTTAAAAATATGGCACAACATTCAAAGGGGTACATGATAGAATTGCAATTGTTTTGAGCAAAAAATGGATATGTATCGCTCTTACAAAGATATTAATAAAATTGAAAAGGGGGAAAAAGTTTACATAAATGTTTAAGATCTGCCTGAAATTGAAGCCTGAAACCTATTAAACTATTATTATAAGACATCTCATTTGGAAATGAAATGTTCCTGGTTTCTACAATGCATGCAAGGTGGGTCTCATAATTCATTGAATTTGTGTCCTTTCATGAATTAGTACTTAGATTAGTATATTGAGTGAAACAACGAAGTCAAAGAAATATTGATGCATGTGGAATGTACATATTTTGTACTATTGTGACTTCCTACAGAAAGGATCAGGTGGTTCAATTTGTTAAAAATTACTGGGGATGAAGATGGAGATTGATGGGTTAAAAATAAACTTGTCTAAACATTTCAACCACGAAGCAGTGGGGGTCTTAAACTTTGACTATGATTGTCCTCATGGTAGGAAGAACCCTACTCCAAAATTCAAATCAACATTGTTATGTTGGTGTCTACGAGAGGCTGCAGCCGATGCAATAATCTCCGAACCACAAAAAGCAATAAGAGGCATTGCAAAAATGTGCGTACCCCATATGAAACAAGATAAAAGCAATAGTATGTAAATGGAAAGACGGGGAAGAGGTTGACTTGGCTAATTTCCTATGTGGAGATATAGACCTTGATATATTAAAGTGTAGGGAAAGGGAGAAATATATAGAGGTTATGCACCTTTAGCTTATCTAGCGATTAATAAATTGCTTGAAGAGAATTAGTTCCTTGAATATAAAGAAGATAAAAATGTCGACCTTGTTGCTAATGAGTTGGACCCTAACTTTGTTTAGGGAACCCTAGCTCTAACAAAAAACTATAACTCTATTGATATGTTGGACTCGAAATTGACTAAATTTATTAGCTTGTTAGGGAATGTGTCTTCAACCTCAAAACTAAGGGAAATTGTACTAGTGATCAAGATATGATGCATGCAGAGCAAAAGTTAACTTAACTGAGCAAGATGTAGCAGGGGAGAGCCAAGAATCACTTGGAAAGCTAAATAGGACTTAATTAAATAATGGAAGCAAAGAACAAAATGCAGGGGAGGTTCCTTACCAAAATGACACAAGCGATTTTGATATAGTGAGGGAGCATGTAATATCACTATCACCTCAGATATGGTTACAAAAAATAGAAAGCAATCCAACTGAAGAAATAAATAGAGGGGAAGTTCCTATCTCAACATCAACTTCAAATATTGTGGGTATAGTTACTTCATTCTACCCACCACAATCCTCAGAGGTGATATGTATCAATGATAATGAACAAGCACCGCAGGTTGTGTAGTAAAGTTGGAAGATCTAGTAAAGCTTGAAGAAGAGTACTGAGTAATATGTGTCTTAACCCCGAATAGCACATTTTAGACAAAATCTACAATCGATTGAGGAAGTACAAGAAGAGAACTAAAATTACATATATGAGCTAAATGCCAAAGTGAGCACTGTAGAAGCTGAAAAAGAAATTTTGGAAGTCAAAGTGGACATTCTAGAAGCTTAAAATGAAAATCTTGTGCAATGTTTGCATTCTTAGTAAATTTTAATAATAAAACCTCAACCAAATTAGAGGCAGGGTATTTAGACACCGAGGAAATGAAGGATAAGGAAGATGTGTTGAAGAAAAGAGGAGCACTTAAATAAAATTGAAGACGAGTTGCTGAAAAAGGTAGAGGAATTGCCTATGAAGGAGAATGAGTTGGCTAAGAAGGAAGAGGTGCTTGCTTTGAAGGAGTTGGATAAGAAACAACTCAACATAGAAAATTCACAAATAGAAGATATGACATTTCACATCCCCAGCCTACTTGCATTTGGCTACATACTTCATGATTAATATTCGTGCATATATATATATAATTTTAAGTCCCTTCATATTGTACATCTAAGATGTTTTATTCTGCACTTAATGCAGTAGCATCTCCTGTACAACATGTAAGCAAATATTCAAGCAATCATCATCCAGATATATAGAGATAAATTGATTGTGATGCAAGAATGCAACACTTCATATTCAATAAAGATAATCACCTGCTGAGTTGCTTGTTCAAACACCTGGGAAAAAATCGTTAGCAGTTGTTACTTTAGACAAGAAGTGCACCGACATGTTGTGCCATTTGATAGGTTACAAGTAATGATATATTCATTGGACCAATTGTGGAGCTTTTGGTGCATGTCATGTCTTATAAGCTGCCCTTGTCTCACAATTATTTTTAATGTGGGACCAATCTAATCAACCCAATATATTTTATTTTATTAAGTAATTAAAAATGACAGTGCAAGCTTTATTTACTTAACAAAATAAAAGATATTGGGTTTATTGGGTTGGTCCCACGTTGATAATAATTGCGAGACAGGGGCAACTTATAAGGCATTACATGTGCCAAAAGCTTTGCCAATTGGGAAAGATGTTGGAGTGTGAAAAAGCTCAAAGCGGGGGATATCCTAATACTCATTGTTCTTTGATAATTGATACTTGGATAATTGATTATCTGCTAGGCAAAATCAGCCCTTGGGAAAGAATTAGCTTCCAAATGAAGAGGGAAATGGGAAAAAGAGTGGCTGATTATATTTAAGAGTCCCATTTAAGTAAAGTCGGAAAACATTCTCTCTAAACTCTAATTTACAAGAGGATATTAATATTGTTATAAACTTGAATGCTCTCCTAAAAGGCTTTCACGTCAGTCAGTTGGATAGAGAAGATGAATTAATATAGGCTGATTGCAGGGATGGATTGTATAGCATGAAATCTGGCTATAGGATAGCTCTCAATATCAGCTCAGATGGTTTTCCTTGGTACAAAATCTAGGACAAAGATTTGACCCTAAAGATTTAACTTTTTCTTTTGGGTGGCAGTGTAAAACAAGATCGTCACTCTAGATAATTTCAGTGAAAAGATGTCATGTCCCCATTCTGGCTGACATCGTTTAGTGTGACATTCTACGAGGATTTGCCTATTCCTGACTCTCGTAGGCAGATAAAGGTGGTGAGAGGGTCATGTTGGCGATTCGATGGCTCACGATGATCCGGGAGATAGTTTATTTTATTATGGAGGCCAAATTGTTATATTTTAAATTTAAAATGCACTTTTATTTTAATTTTCATAAAATTACTTTTTATTTAAAAAGTATAACAAGTTTTGTATGATGTATTACGAAAACTCTTGGAAGTTCCGAAAAGTGCATAAATAGACCCTATGGGTCTAGTATTTGGCATCCAAAGTTTATTTTTTATCATTGAATCTCCTTGAGCATTTGTAAGACTGCAGAGTCTGCAAATCGTCAGATTAATCCTTGAGAACGATACCTCTCAAGCGATTTGCATAACTGAGGGTGTGAAAGATCATCCGAAGGGTTGCACTTGGAAGTGGTATTCAGCTACTTCAAGTTGGGCTTATTTGGTACTCAGACATTTGTCTGATGGTTTGTGTTTTCAATGGTCGGAACATTGATTATTCAGCGATTTTATGTTGTGTTTCGTTTCGAAAACTGAATAATATGGGGAGCCCCGTTTGGTGAAGCGACTGCATCAGTAGTCCATTCGGAGGGTTTAAAAAAAATTAAAAAATATATATGTTTTTATACAGTCCGTACAGGTACGGCCTGTACCTGCAGAACAGTACAAACGGCGTATGGACGGCGCATGGACAGTATCCTGGGCAAGGTCGTGGTCTTCAGTGATTGACTGGAGGAAGGCGCACAAGAAGTAACTACGGATGTTGGAAGAGCTGCGTTCAACAACTGAAGGCAGTGAGTGAATTTGGAGGTTGTGGGAGAGGTCGCGCTAGACAGCAGTCCATGTAGAAGTGGTCATGGGTATCAGTTAAGATGAATCCAGCATGTCAAACAGAGAAGACATGCTAGGGCGCAACAAATAGAGCCGCTTTTGTATTCAACGAATTTGTGTGGAGGTCGCAGTAAGGACAGAGAGCAGATTGTGGGTTTTGGACAGTCCCAACACAGCTGCGTAGGGTGGTCCAACCTAGGCGCCCAGCAAAATTCATGACAGAATCGCGCCAATACGGCCTGTACCCGCGGAAATGTACGGACAATTTTCTTTGGGGACGCAGACTTGGTCAGGTTCTCCTTAATTGTCATTGCTTCTAAGATTTGGATATTATAATCACTGTTGTATTAGCGATTGCATAAATAAGACGAAATTGATTTCGTTATGAGGGTTACATTTTCTTTCTAATCACTGACCAGATGTATTAGTAATTCTAGATTCTAGGAGAGGTTCTATTTACATTAGCATATCTATTGTAGAAATTAATTTATATGCCAAACTTTGGTATTCCATTCATTATTAAGGGGTGTTATTTGCATTGGCCTGTTAAAAGTTAAAAATTGCAAATCTATTGATAAGGATCTATATTGGCACTAATTAAGTTGAGTGAATTAATATCTAGTTACAATTACAGCAGTTTAGTTGTTTGACGAAAATCCATAAGGCAATATTAGTCTTCTGATGATCCTAACAAGTGTTTGACAAAATTCCCTAAGTGTTATATTAGTGTTTTAGTGATCCTACTAGTGAAGATCATTACAGTGGTATCAGAGCGGTTTCCTGCCAGCCTGATAGGGTTATTTCAGATTGAATTCAATTAGCAGTATGGCAACAACAAGAGACAAGGATTTGGAAGAAAGAATGCACAATGCAAAGAAAAAATTAGATCGACCATTTCAGCGAACAGAGGACCTTCTAAGAACTTTGGAGGAGTTGGAAACTTATTTAAGTAAGGTTGATCAGTCAGATTCTAATGCTATGCAAACAGCGTTATCTCCAGCATTTGGTTTGTTGGTGAAGCCCCGATTATTGAAACATCATGATGAGGTGGTAAGACTTGTAGCTCTCTCTTGCATTAGTGAAATCATGAAGATATTAGCTGGCTTTAATTCTTATGATGATCAGATTATGAGAGAGGTACTTCATGCCATGGTGAAAAGCTTCGAAAAATTGGATGACATTAGGGACCCTCATTTCACAAAGAGGGCAAGATTACTTGAAATATTTGCAAGGTGTAGATTTGAAAACATTATGCTGTCATTAGGTTGTATTGGTGACATTCGCAGGATGTTTAATACATTTTGGAATATTATAGATGAATTTCATTCAAGCGATGTATTAGCATCAATGCACTCTATCATGTTCACAATCTTGTTTGAGGAGGATGAAATTTCTAAATCTTTGGCAGAAGATTTATGGTATGTCTGGACAAAAGAAAGGAATTTGTCACCTATGGCATGTACGTGGTTAAAGAGTTTAATTGATAGGCCTAAGGATCGTAGTACTTTCCTTATGACAAGCAAAAACTTGAATGATGAGTTTGACAAAAATGTTGATCCAGTACAGGAAGACATTAACACATCTTCAGGTAATAATTTATCCTCACAGGCAGAAGCGGTTAAAGATGTCATGCAGATTGAGCTAATGGCATCAGAAGGTGATATCACAGGGACACCAGATTGCATGAGTAACACAGATAGTGATTCCAGTATAGTTGATCAGAAAGTGAGCATTCAGGACTTTGCAAAAAATGAGTATCAAACACAGTTGGATGCTTCTTCACATGAGATAGAGGCTAGTAGTTATTCCCATGGGTTGGCGAGCCAACTGAAGACGAGGGAAAAGGATATTGTCGCGGCTTTATCCCATCATGATAGAATGCATGGATTGATTGGGAATCACATTTGGATGATTCAACTGCAGGAGAGACAAAAGGAAGTCACAGCGGGTTCATCTTGTGACGACTTACAACAGATCAAGGAGGGCATGGAGGCAATGAAGGTAAATTACATACACCTACTTTCAGATCGCGATCATCTCCTTAATCTTGTAGGAATCTATTTAGAAGCATTAATGAAGGAAGAAGAGGTTGACCAGCTTTCTCATGAGCTGGAGGATACTCGGAATTCCTTGGTGAATACTCCATTGGCATTACAGGACGAGGAGAGACCTATGGATGAGTGTGGCATGGAGTCGAGATTAGTTTCATCTTGCACTCAACTTTCTACAGTGGGTGGATCATATATGGTCGCTAATGATGTTGTAAGTTCATCTTGCTTTCACATCCTAGATTCAGGGACAGTATCTGATAGGTTTGGGGAGTTAGTTGGTATTAGCCATATTATTCAGGTGAGGAGTTTGCTTGAGTTACCCGCTGATTCTAGTTTATGGATATGGACTCGGGATTGTTATATTGGTGTTTGGGACTCAGATGACTGGAAATCTTTATCACTCATTGGCAACAGTGATTGTCTGGGTGCTATCATAGATTTGATTAGCATATTGCACGGTGTTGCCCTTTTTTGTGTCATCGGCTTGTCCGATGTTGGTATTAGTTTCTATACACCGGTATTGGGAGTTGTGTGCATTTCCAGTCGTCCACTTAGGATACAGTGGGCTTATGATGATTCGGGCACATCCCAATTATCAGTGATTGCAGATCAGTCCCAGGATCGTATCCAAGCGGATGCAGTGGACAGTTTTGAGGACTTAGTTTCCTCGGCAGTTTCTTTCGGTACGGAGAAATTGGACAGCGATGCTACAGTTTTTGATACTCTGTATGTTGATATGAGCTTTGGAGTTGATTCACAGAGTATGGATGGTAGTACTCCAGAGATCAGTAATTTTGAGTCTACTCTTTTAGACAGTGCCTTAGAGGAGGATTGTAGGAGACAATCTAGTCAGCGCCATCATGTGTCTAATCAGCTGAGAGTTAGTGAGCGAGACATTGCTATAGCTTGTGAGCATTTCGATGTTGCTCGTCAGTTGTTAGCAGTTTATGGATGGGGTTCTCCTACTAGCGATGAGCAAGGAGGCAGTTATTTTTCCTTGACAGAAATCCACTCGTTATGGGAGGCTATCCAGATTCTGAGACTGGATTATATGCAGTTGGTAGCCGACAGAGATTATCTTATGGAGTGGGGCAGCACAGCGTACGATGCATTGTTGGCCAAAGAAGATGAGGTGAGTGGGCTTACTCAGCAGCTCGAGGTGACTTCTGGGATTCTTGAGAGTACACAGTTGGCTTTTGAGGAGTCACAGTTTCATTTGACTAAGGTGACCATGGAGTTAGAGCAACTTCAGTCACAGTGGGTTGTACCACCTGTGCATGGTGAGCTGTTGACTAAGGTCGATTTTTTTTATCAGCATTATACTACAAGGTATGTTCATCAGTTTGCATTTGATCCCTGCATTGAGAAGTTGATGGCCATTAGATTTGATTTGAGTTATAGTTCTTTCTATCTATCATATGATGACTATTCGCCATCAGTGGTACATGGAAGTTATGGTTATGAGACAGTGACCAGTGATCTGCAGAGTTGTATTGACTGCAGGAATTGTATAGTGTGTGGATTCTCCATACTTGGTACAATTTCATTCGGGAGTGTTCACCATTGTTGCAGAGTTGGATTGTACATTCCGCATAAGCCAGTAGGATGCATTGACGGTTTTTACAATGTTGACAGTTTGGGATGTCCACTCTACTTGGGTTTTGAGATTTTGAGAGTTTGTTTCTCATGGGTTCCTGACTATGGCAGTACTGGTTTTGGAGTTTTGTTGAGTGGTATTTGCCAGTTTGATTATGGATTTATCTTGATTATTTTTCAAAGGATAATGCAGGAGCTTGCGTTGATTGACAACAGTATAGGTCATGACTACATTTGGGATCCAGGTGGATTGATTGGTTTGTTGTTCAGCGATTGCTTGAGGACAAGCAATTTCAGGAAGGGCGGACTGTCATGTCCCCATTCTGGCTGACATCGTTTAGCGTGACATTCTACGAGGATTTGCCTATTCCTGACTCTCGTAGGCAGATAAAGGTGGTGAGAGGGTCATGTTGGCGATTCGATGGCTCATGATGATCCGGGAGATAGTTTATTTTATTATGGAGGCCAAATTGTTATATTTTAATTTTAAAATGCACTTTTATTTTAATTTTCATAAAATTACTTTTTATTTAAAAAGTATAACAAGTTTTGTATGATGTATTACGGAAACTCTTGGAAGTTCCGAAAAGTGCATAAATAGACCCTATGGGTCTAGTATTTGGCATCTAGAGTTTATTTTTTATCATTGAATCTCCTTGAGCATTTGTAAGACTACAGAGTTTGCAAATCGTCAGATTAATCCTTGAGAACGATACCTCTCAAGCGATTTGCATAACTGAGGATGTGAAAGATCATCCGAAGGGTTGCACTTGGAAGTGGTATTCAGCTACTTCAAGTTGGGCTTATTTGGTACTCAAACATTTGTCTGAGGGTTTGTGTTTTCAGTGGTCGGAACATTGATTATTCAGCGATTTTATGTTGTGTTTCGTTTCAAAAACTGAATAATATGGGGAACCCTGTTTGGTGAAGCGACTGCATCAGTAGTCCATTCGGAGGGTTTAAAAAAATTTAAAAAAATATATCTTTTTATACAGTCCGCACAAGGACGGCCTGTACCTGCAGAACAGTACGGACGGCGTATGGACGGCGCACGGACAGTATCCTGGGCAAGGTCGTGGTTTTCAGCGATTGACTGGAGGAAGGCGCACAAGAAGTAACTACGGATGTTGGAAGAGCTACGTTCAACTCCTGAAGTTTCTCTACCTATAAAGTTAGGAGGGCTATTTAGAAGTAATGTACTAGCAAAGTAGTGGATTATGAGAGTCTTCAATCTGAGTTCCTCAAATATGGTGTGGATTCCCTTGCCTTCCCTTTGGCAAAGCTTTTTAATGAGGTTGTTTGCTTGGGTTTTCCTCGTTGTTGGTCCCACCAAATAATCCATCTCATTCATAAGTCTAGGGATTACTCCAACCCTAGCCACTATAGGACCATTATGATTGGGCATACGTTTTGCCAAATTTTGTGCCACAGACTTAGACATGTAGCGTTCAGAGCCCTTGGAGAGAGGTAATCTTAGAGCAAGGGGTAGACTGGCTCTAGAAAAGAATACCAAACAATTGACGACATCTTTAAACTTCGGGCTATCACTGAAGAGGTTTGTCACTGGTCTTCCAAAGTCTTTTATTGTTTTGTAGATTTCCAGAAGGCCTTTGACTTGGTTAAGGGACATCTGCTTGTTTAGAAGTTGCATGATGTCGACATTCTAGATTCTCTCATTACTGCTACTTTCTAGGCTTTATGAAACAATTTTAGGGGAGTTTTGTACTTTTTGTGGTCTCTCTAGCTTTGTGAAGAGTACCAAGGGTTCAAGCAGGGATGCCCTCTCACCGACCGTCTTCAATGTTCACATCGATGAGCTAGAGGAGTTTCTTTGACAACATGCCCAAGCAGATGATGGTTGCATTTTACATGATGTGATGATAGTCATACTTATTTTTGTCGATGACATTGTCCTCTTTCATTTTGGCGATGGCTTATAAAGACAACTTGATGAACTTGCTTGTTGCTAAGGTCATGATTTTCAACGCCTCCAAACATTCTCTTTTCCAGTTCCAATTCCTCTACAAAGGGGAACCTTTGGAGATCACATTGGCCTACACTTGGGAGTTCAGTTCTTTGGAACATCTTTTAGTATGAAGCTTGCCTCTCGGTCTTAATAATGCAAGGGATATGCCTCCCTTTTTTTCTTGGAGCAGCAATGTTTTTAGTTCCACTTATGGGATATTCCTTTGAAGATGCATCTTTTCAATATAGTCATCAAGCCTACGATTTTGTATGGGTCCAAGGTTTGTGGACCTAGTTTACGGTATGTTGATTGGGGTTGTATTGAGAAGGTCCAGACTCATGATTTGGTGTATGATCCGTTGCAAACGGACTGTTCCTTAGTGCATTGTACAAGTTAAGCTTGTCACCCAACCTCTATGCCTTGAGACTATCTTTAGGCTTACTTTCTACATTCACATATTCAAAACCATGGGGGATTCAACATCAGGCCAAGGGAGTTATCCATACTTGGCCCTATGTTCTTCAAAGAGGATTGCATCATTGGGCCCCAATAGATGTCAACGTTGCTAGTATTTTGAGACTAGGTTGCTCCTCTAATCTATCAACATCTCTATTGATAGCTCCTTTCAGGGACTCTTTTGATGCCCCTTCTCAGCCTTTGCCCTTAAAGGAGGTTATCATTAGATTTGTTAGAGGATATCTATAAGCAGTACATCTAGGTTACTTGGACCTCTCCTCATTCGCTCAGCCCCAAGCTTGCCTTTTAAGATGAGCATTTCTTGCAGGTATTGCATGGTGTCATTCGTTGCCCTATCTCCAACGTCATTGGTCTCACAACTTCAGGTTTCCCTCGACAAGTTGAGGGTGTACTCTCACCAGTTGCAGGTTGAGATTGGTCATCATATTCCTCATGGGGACCAATTCTGTCATCTTTGCTTCCTCTAGGAGATGGAGATTGACAATCGCTTCATTTTTAAATGCCCTATTTATTATGAGATCCGGAGGAGATATCACTATCTTTACAGAGACTCGAGCAAGACTATTTACTTTCTTTCGGTATTCGGACCAATGATGCCTAGTCCATTTTCTTTGGAAGGCTGTTACCCTTGGATGTAGGTCCTTGTAGATAGCACCCAAAGTCCCCAGGTTGATCACCCTTTTCTTTCAAGTTCAGCCCATCACAAAGGTTGGTTGTATTAAGCAGCCTTTGGATATTGTTGCGTCACACCCTAAGGGGGGTAGGCCAGTAAGGTGGCACTTATCTTTGCACAACACTACTATTAAGGTACCCCAACACACTAGCTCTCAACGATGGGGATCTGCCCCTGCTTAACATCATGGATTTGCTCCTTCGCGACTGCTTCCCGGGTTGTGGGGGCAAGCATACATTACTAGTTTCTTCGTTGCCACGTGAGTTTCTTCAACCTTTGGATGTTAGGAAGGATTATAGGGGAGTGCTTTGCTTCCCCCTAGGATTACCCAATTTGGCCACCTCAGCGAAAGACACTCCCTAATGAGCATTATCAGATCTTGCATTGGCCCTTTCATAGTGATAGTTGATGACACAAATGATTCCTCTATCCCGGGCACGTTCAGAGATGTTTTATAGGACTAGCATCCAATCTTTCCGACTTCATCAGCCCATGCTCTCTGGGGGTTCTTGCTCCCCCCACATGGCTATTTGTATTGGTACCCTAACCACATGGATTGGGGCTTTACTGTGTTGGGTATACCCTTTGTTTATTTTCAATGCTTTTGTTCTAATCTTTTTTTAATTAATTGTTGTTCCTAGGGTCCTTTTACCCTAGCACTTTCTATTGTAATTGGTTGTATTCTTAAGTCCCATTGACCTACTTCTGGTTATTCATGGACATTAATATAATTTCTTTATTTCTTTCTTTCACAAAAACTTATTTACTCTTACCCCATTAACGGGGATTCCAGATGATAGTCATTATTGGGGAGAAAATTTCAGATAATGCCCATTTGGCATTCACGCGTTCATGTCACTTGTTGAGTCTTTAGTGCTTGCAAATATTTGGTATGAGTTATTGTTTAGGATGTGACAAACTACACGCTCACCCGTGAGAAATGTATTTGGTCATTTGGTCTATAGGTAGTTGCTGACTCAGGGCATGCGAATTGAATATAGGGGGCTTCCATGTGTAGAAAGTTAACAACAATGTTTCAATACCATTGTGGGCAGGCAGTTGTTAAGACTAGGCTGGTCATCATTGTACTTGAGAGCCATAATCTTGTATATATGTCATGGATTTGTATTATGTCTTTCTGAGCATGTGGAGTAAAGCTTATGTTCATTGGTGCTCCGTTGTTTATATTTTTGATATGTATTCTGTGTTTCCTCTTCGAGGCAAATGATCTGCTTATTGAAGTTCATTGTTGTTTTGAAGGCTTTTGACACAATGATTTTAACAGTTGGGATTCTCTAAGTTGGTCTTTCTGAAATTCTCAAATGAATGGTATTATGTCAGAGTATGGTTGTTAGGTTTGCACACTATATTTATGCTTCCTTCTATCATTAACCATAGTCTATAAGTTGACAGTGCCCAAAAACATCATTTAGGCAGGTGTTTAAACTTAAACTGCTATGCTTGTTACTATTATCAGATGTCTCAAACCTTCATATGTCAGGTGCATACTTAGCACGTGCTCATTAAGATTTATTGCTCAGCCCTTAGAATCCTATGATACCTTGCAGATTATTGTGCAGTGGTTGTGGTCTATTCATCTTCATGTTCATTTAGGACTCCCAAATGTGTGGGGCCATAGAACAAGTTTGGAGTCAGACTCAAGTCTAGGAATACTTGACAAATTTTGACTTTGGATAGCAGGAAAGTGAGAGATGTCTCTAGAGGTAAAAGCATAGATAGGACCGTCCTGCCATTTTGAGATCTTGGATTCAACACTCTCTAAGGGGCCCATAGTCAGAGCACATTCTTGACTTCTGATGCAAGCAACGTGGATTTTCTTTATTTGATCTTTAGTGATTTAAGTTATAGATGCTTTACATGTCAAGTTTTCTGTATCATGCTGGAGTATAGACTTTGTGCTTGTATTGATATCTTGTACCGACTTTGTTCATAGTCAGGCCTTGTATCGAATTCTCTCCCAAGAGAACATGCTGATCTCTAGGCCTCAGATAGGCTGTTTGTTGGAGTACATGACATAGGCATGCAACCATATTGTCACAATGCAGACATCTAGTTTTTTCCTATATTTTATTACCTTGTTTGTGTAGTCTGTCTAGCTTAGATGTATTAACTTTATGAGATGTTTGACCTTTAAATCACTGCTTCTATCCTATATTCCAATTTCTTTCAGTCCCTTTGACTATTTTTGGTGAATTGAGGCCCTTGATCAAATTACAGAAAAATTATTTCAGAAACTATAATACATGCTGTTTAGCTGAGATATTAATGGTGTCACCTTATTCATTTTGCAGGCGTTTTCATTGTGTATGAAAAAAAGCTTTTTATTTTGCATTTCCGAGTGCACAGGAAATTTAGTCTTACAGGTTTGTTTGTGCATGTTTTAAAGACAGTTGCAATGGAAAGGAAAATGCTATGGGTTGCTTTTCGTGTACTTTTCCTGTCGTGGATGAGCGCTAATGCCAGGAAAATTGTAATCTTTGAGCATTCTGGTGAGTTTGTAATATAAATAATCATTTTTGTTAGTGCCTGTAAGAAAGATAACTTCATTTTAGTTTTGATCTGTTGTTTAATTTGTAACTTTGTGTTTCCTTGTCAATTTCATTCTTTTAGGTGGTACCCAAGGTTCTGGTTTGTATTGCTTTATTGTATTCTTGATGTTGGGACATTTAGTATTTACACAAATGATAGGAATGTTATGTTAGTGATTATATGCCTAACGAGTTAGTTGACTGAATAGTAAATGCACCTGTTGGTCTCTAAGTCATATGTTTTGATTGCTATGTTAATAATGCTTGACAAAGCTGGGATAATGCTTTTATAGGATGAAATCAGTACATATAATGCCCATGAACTTGCTTTTTGTGAGGAATGAATCGAGTGTATAGGTTTATGCTCCTCTTTTATTGAAAGAGTCTGTAAATTAGCCAACGACTTCTTTTATTCGCCACTCCGAAATAAGCGCTATCAACCTCTTATCCAACTATATATTGTTTATATAAGCATGATGGTCACAACAAAGTGTAAAGAGAACGAAACTCATATCTTTACTGTTAGCTGCCACTTTGAAATAAGCATAGTGATCCTTTTACCGAATTATATGTTGATTTTATAAGCATGATGGCCACAACAGAGTGGAAAGAAATGAAACTCAAATCTCTAAGTCACCCTTGGTGGCGTTTGCACCCATTCACTGCCGGCAGTCTGAGTGAAAAATTCCATTAACATATTCTTAAAACGTTCAGAGTTTTGCTCCTGTAAATTGCAAATTTGACTTCACTTTTGGTTGGTGGACTTTATGTATCTGGTCGGTCAAGGCAAAACTTAGCAGAAGCAAATTTGTTGGTATTATGAACAGAAATAAATATTATAATTTTTCAGACTGATACTAAGAACATATAAAATTCTTCAATGTAATATGTTCTAGTGATAGGATGGCTAATTAGTCAGTAACTTAGCATGCATCAAAATCACAAGTTTACCGTCATATTTTAACATTCTGAACCATGCACAAGATTCTTATTTCCTTACTTTACCAGCTCTTGCAAACTGTTTATTTTGCAAAGATCAGCACAACATAAATACTCCGCCCTTGCATTAAGGTGCATCTAGCTTGTAGCCTTCGTTGCGTATAGGCTAGATATTTTTGTGTGCTAGCTAACTGCTTTACATTTTTAGCCTTAAGTGTTAATTCATTATCTAATAGCAATGGTAGCCGACTTTCAATTTTTTGAGTTTTATATATATTTTCACCCAAACCAAGAACAGACAGCTTGGCATAGATTGTAACAATGTAATACACCACGTGATCTCAAATTCTAGTCTTGATTTATGGGCTTGACCTGGGAAATAACAAGGTGACAGTATCAGTTTCAGATTAAGTAACTTCCAATCTCTCTGCATTCTGTATCCTACAGAAATTATGATGGTTAAGCTGCATTATATAGACATTGTTCAACTGTAAGAACCTATCCCCACTGCTCTCTATATTGGCACTTCATTGCCGGTAACCCTGGCCCTTTTTTTTATTGTTCTCTACTGTCATCTTACATCTCCAAGGTGTATGTTGTTGCTTTAGGGATGCCACGCCGTATGTGCTATCCAGTTGCGCCCATTTCCTTCAATTTTTTTCAATTAAAGTGCTTGTAATATTGAAGGGAAACATTTCGTCTTCAGGAGTTGTGTTTCTAGATTTCAGGCTTGTCCATGTACAAACATTAGGGTTCTCAGTCTCATTAACATGCTTATGCAAACTGAATTGTCATACAAGTCATTCCCAAATACTCAACAAAGATGTATCACATGCTGGAAAATGTGACTGGATTACTCTGATGCACATAGGCATAGAAGCATTACACGGGAAAAACTTGCGTGCAATCACAACTAAATGTGAACCGGTGTGCCATTTTGACCTGCTGCACAGGACAGCAGTCAGACCTGGGAATTACCCGGTCAAATCCACATTAATTCAAAAAACCAGCTAGTTTTTCAATTACACGTATTTAAAATGCAATTTATTAATTATTCATGGGGTTTTCAACTACATGGCCCAGTTTTTTTAAATATGTAAGTCTGCTATTTTATGAGTCTTAACTCATATGTTTTTTTTTTAAATTTCTGTCTTTTTCCCATTTTAAATCTGTGTAACTGAAAAATGCTTACACTTTTACCATGCTATGTCGTTGCCATGCAAATGGAATGCTACCATGCTTATAGGAAGTTTGTAAATTCTGCATAATGACTTGTTGCTATTTTAAATTCATAACTTCATTATTATCTCCATAGGGTTTCCATTGATGTAGCAGATTGATTATTTTGTAAATATTCTTCCTGGTGCACAATGATCTCTATCTGTACAGGTTCAGTTTGCAATGCTATTTGTCATTTATGATCTTTAACCAGGAATCCATTAGAATCACCTGCATAATTCTGCCAACTTTGAAGTGGGGCAGAGCAAATGTATTAGTCTTTGTTCCTTCTGCACTGAATGATTGGTATCATAAAAGTCGTCTAGCTTCCATGCTCCCTGCCAATATAAACCAATTTTTAATCTGTGGGGAATTCCTATGTTTAACGAGTATAAAAGTGTAAGTGGCCATATAACCTGTTGGAAACCCAATCATAGCTATAAAATAGTTAATAAAAATGTGCCAAATTGGTACTGGTAGAATCAACATTTTTATTATCCTGGTTAACTGTGCAGATGCCTCTTCTTTGTATATTTTCCATTATCTCGTGTATTTCACTCGTCTATCCTAACCTTTTCATTGTTTAGGTGTAGTTTCAATTTTTGTTACTCTTTTTTATTAGACACTATGCAATAACAATCTGTGTACTTTCTTCTCTTGTACTTGTATATGACCTTTAGGGAAAACACATTGTAACTAGATATGAATATAGGCTAGCATAGCAGCTTCCGAATGCCTGGTCGCCTTCATAAAATGGATCCCTGGAAATTTAATCACTCCAAGCTGACGATAAATTACTGCAACTTTCTTATCAATTTTGAGAATTTTAATGTTATAAAATCAAGCAGCTTTTTTTGTTTAAATACAGGTATGGGAAGGGAACAAAACAAACACCCAGGTCCAAAAACTCAGGAACCTAGGGGTTATTTATATGTCACGATCAACACAAATAGGTGCTGGGGCAGATTTTGCGAACTTTTTATATTTTGAGATTTTTATTTGGTCATGTTTGGTGGGTGCATTTTGTAAATAAGATCTGGTTGTGTATTACTTTCTTTGATACTTTTGGACAACTGCATTTTTTGTTCTCAATCCAACATTTCTAATGAGCCATCGCACTCATCCTCAGGGAAACTATTTTCGATATTAATTTGTTCACACTGCTGATTTTTAATTAAAGTTATTGTGCCCATGTGTACAAGCCTGACAAATCCTTTTTTTTAATTATGTGATAGGGCAGTTGATAACACGAGAAATTTTTGACATGGAGGATGGAATCTTTGTTAAGGAGGAATCACGTGGAATAGTTTTGGGCAGAGATGTGCAAGAACTGGTCCCCAGGATTGCGACAGTAAAAGCGAAAGTTGCTGATGGTAATCAAATATTTCTTTGACATGTCGATAATAATATGTAAGGGTCATGAAAGAAGCTTGTTGTGTGCAGTGGGCCCATTCCAAAGGTACTTGGGTACTGGTACACATACAGGGTGCATCCCCGTGTGTATCTATATATTGAGGAATCATTTAACTCGTTTTTCTTTTATGCAAGGCAATATGGTACATGCAAACATATTTGTTTTACAATGCATCACTGATCTTTTAGTTTCCTGTCTCCATCCCCCGTTTCCATTCCCATGCTACTTTCCTATTCAGAAATCGTTGCTAGGACTAGTCAAAAAAGAAGTTGTTCTGTGCAGCAGTTGGTCCATTCCAAAGCTACTTGGGTACCAGTACGCATACTGGGAATGCCTGTGTGTGTGTATATATTGAGGGACGTTCTATCTTGTTTTTATTTTATGCAAGGAAATATGGTACAGGCAAACATTTTTGTTTTACGATGCATTACCAATTTTTTATTTTAATGAGTGTGTTCCACGGAGACATGACCCCTCCCCTCAGTCTCCTGGCCTCATTCCCTGTTTCCATTCCCATGCTGCTTTCTTTTTTCGGCAATCTTTGCTAGGATTTTGTGTGTACTTCTAGGCATCCCATTTTGTTCTCCCACATTTCCCTTTCCTCCCCAAAATAAACGTGGCGGAACATAAGGAAAAATGTCATTTTGAACTGTAGACTAAATGTATAAACCTAATTGTGTTTGTCCATGATACTGTTGTTTCTTGTCCAGTCGATGTTCTTGATACAAGTGAGAACATCTTTATATAATGTACAGAGTGATTTGTTTTCTAGTTCATGTCTCGGAGACAATTTTATTAGAAGACATTGTTAGTCTTTTCAAACTTGCATCCCAAAAGGATTCCAAATGACCGAGAGCAATTGCTAGTGAGAAATTTTAAAGCGTATAATGCCTTCCATCTAACTTGTTTATTATTTATAAAATTTATTTACCAAAAGAGTCACTTGAATGGAGTATTTTTGCCCATGTTTATGATATTCAAAATACACTTCTTTTTATCTGTCCAAATTTCTTCTTGATAAATGCATATTTTTGCAGGTCTGTCAAAAATGTTAAATATTGCACCCTACCTATCTAGATTCCCTCTGAAGGATACAGTTTCTAGAAGAGAGGAAAGGCTTGCTTTCCGGGGTTTCCCATTTCAATTGGTTTGTAATGCATGCATAGAGGTTTCTAAGCAAGCTGAACAAATCTTATCGGACCCAGAGACATTGGAGAATATTGAAGAACTTGTCAGAAGCATCTGCATGACACTGCCATCCAATTTTAGTGCACAGGTGTGATATGCACTGGAAAATATATATTGTTGGATGCCTGTCTTACATTGATAAAGTCATATTCATTGTGTCGAGTCCATTGTATTTATGGTATTTACAGTGTGATGAAATGTCAAAGATGTATATACAAGAGACCATTGCAATGCTGCAAGATTACCTAAGTGAAGACAAGCTTTGCATTAGTACAGGATTGTGTAATGGAAACAACAACAATGATTCGGAAATAAAGATAAGCAGAAATAGTATGATTTCTCCACTTGTTATAGGTGACAATACGACTTGTGCAATTTGTGAACAATTTACAGAAGAGGCAATCCACTATATCAGCGAGAACAAAACACTATCAGACCTCTTGACTGCATTGCACCAGGCATGTTCAAAGCTGAAAACGTTCAGTACCAAGGTAGCATTTAAAACTAAGTGGTGATTGTTATTCCAATTTTTCATCTACTCTAATCTGACTTTTGGATAGAACCTATATGGCAGAAAAAACTTGTTTAGATATTCATATTTCATGTCTGGAGTCCATTCCTGATGGAGGAGGCCTAGGAAGTTGCAAGTTGCATTTGTATCAGAGTTTTTTTTGTCTCGAGTCCCATTGACTTACTTTTGGTCATTCGTGGACATTAATATAATTTCTTTCTTTCTTTCTTGGTTTTTTCTTATTGAAGAAATTTTATAACTATCTAGATCCTGACATATTGAAGCATTTCTGTTGATTCTGTACTGCAGTGTGATTCACTGATTGAGTACTATGCTTCTCTTTTTTTTTTGGAGATTGGAACCGTTAATCCAAAGGAGTTTTGTCAGAAGATCAATTTTTGCAGGGGTTCAGCTTCTTTTCCGAAGCAACAGCACAACTGTGACATTTGCCGAGCTGCAAGTTCTGAAATTAAGACAGAGTTAGAAGACCCCGAAACTAAGGTAGTTGTGTACTTCAGTGCACCTAAGGACTGTAGAATATAATTTCTTGGATGTTTGGTGCATGATGCACTTATAAGTTGGCATTTAGCTCTTAAAGAAGTTTGAATCTCTATGTAAATTTCCAGTTGAAGGTGATTGAGATGATGATAGACGGTTGCAAACATATGCCAGCTTATGCAATAGAAGTAAGATCATAACCTCCTTTTACATTTCTCAGATGGTGATATAATGCAGAGTGATGACATTAGCATAATCTGATGTCTGTTTCTTCTTAACAGTGTAAGAAACTTGTCTTTGAATATGGGCCTCTCATCTTGACAAACATGGAGAAATATCTAGATTCAAATGACATTTGTTCTGAAATTCATTTTTGTGAACCTCTCGCTGGGAAGCTCAAAAACAATATGGATTTCAGTTCACAGCCACTCATTGAGCCGACATCATCAGAAGCTTCCAATCATGCAAGTTCAAAGTGAAATATATTATTTGCCAGTTGCAAATAAAGCTTATGAATTATCGCATTGTGCAACACGTATAGGTCTAGAATGTGCACATTAATGTTTACTCTTATATCAAGACAAAATGTACTTATGTGACATTTTAGAGGCTCACCAGGTGACTTGCTTTCCCTCAAAATTATTCAGTTAGCAATAGCAAGAATGTGTACAAATTGCTGAAATCTGTATATTGGGCCTGAGCGTTTAAAGATTAAATATTTTGTGTCTGTAATGCCCTTTTTTATGCTGTTATTGTGAAATTATGGGTGTGTTTAGGATATGTACTAATTGATTAAGAACATTGTACATTTGATGTCTTAAGTATTTTCGTATCAGTTGCTTGGCATGAATTATGGGGATTGAAGTGACATATATATCACCCAATTCAAAGTAATGAATCAATTATTTGTGTTTGTCATTATAATTGCTATTGCCTTAGGCATTGGCTTTGTTATCTGGGGAACACTAAATAGGAGAAATTTAAGCAGATGATTCAGAGAGACATCCTTCTGATGATAACCAAATTTTTGAAGAATTATTATTCAATACATTAGTGATTTTCCTCTTGTCGATATTTCACGTCTTTGGCTGGAAAAAGTAATACGTAAGTTGCAAAGTCTTCCTGTTTTATTTGAATATTTTTATTACTTTGAGTGAATTATTGTATTAGAAACCAGATGCTTGTAAGTTTCTAAACTAGTAAACAAAAGGTCTGATCAATCAGATCAATGAAATGATTCACCATGTGAATCAGACAGGGAAAATAGTTTTCTAATTTTGCTTTCACTGAGCAGCCTGTGAGGACAGAATTTGTCACAACCAGTTTGAGATTCCATGGACTAAACAAACCAATTTATCCAAGTGATTTCACTTATTCTTACATTTTATAGAGGGAATGTTGGATTTTCAGAGGCAATGGTTCGAAAGCATGAGTTTTGGAGATCACATCTACAGAGCTAGAGATTAAAACAGGGGAACATTTCCAGTTATATTGATTTGCAATTTAGTAACTGCAGTTTGGTGTCACTCTATGGTCTGAGGAGACAAATTCAGTAACACATTTTAAAAACCGGATGCAGTGTAAGAATTTTAACTAGTAGACAAAAAGTCTGATAAATTAGATCGAGGAAATGATTCACTGAATCAGACAGGGAAAATAGACTTTTAATTTTGCTATCACTCATCAGCACACAAGGACAAATTTGTTACAAACCAACTCAAGATTCCATGGACTAAATAAAAACCCATTTTTCCAAGTGATTTCAATTATTCTTACAGCATAGAGGCCTGAATGGCCGTTTCAGAGGAGGTGGTTGAAAGCATGAGTTTGCAGATCACATCCATGGAGTTAGAGATTAAATGAGAGGCCCATTTCCAGATATATCAATTTGCAATTTAGCAACTGCAGTGTGGTGTCACTTATGTGGGCTTAGGAGACAAATTCAGTAACATGTATTAGAAACCAGATGCACTGTAAGTTTTGTACCTAGTAGACACACAGTTTGATCAACCAGATCACGGAAATGATTCTCTCAATCAGACAGGAAAAATAGTGCTCTAATTTTGCTCTAACTTATCAGCACGAGGATGGAGTTTATTGCAACTTACATCCAATGTGAGATTCCAAGGACAAAACAAACCATGTTTTCCAAGTGATTTACTTATTCTTGCATTTTAGAGTGGGATTGTCGGATTTTCAGATGTGTTTGAAAACATTATTTTGATGTCATATCTATGGAGCTAAAGATTAAATCAGTGGCTCAATTCCAGCTATATCGATTTGCAATTCAGAATCTGCAGTTTGGTGTCACTTTTTTGGGCTTTGGAAGACGAATTGAGTGGAGTTCCGAAGGTATTTGTGTTTTGTTTTTTCACAGTTGTTATGTCACCCATTAATAATTTAGCCTTCATTTTATTTTTCTTAGTTGCAATTTTTAGCCTTAAATGAATTTGAATCGATGCAAGCATTTGTATTTCATTTTTCTACTGTATTGCAGGGGTTGTTGTGGCCATTTCGAGTTCTTTGTGGTGTGCCTTTTTACTTGAATTTGCTTGTATTGGATCAGCAAGGATGTGGGAAACTATTTTTTTTTGTTTGGGCATTAATTATAGGGAGTTTTTTGAATTTCGGCAGTTGTAAATCTGGTCAAAATTGAAAGCAGAGAATGTGAGATCTCATGTGCAGAGGAAAAATCTTCCAAATATTATTCGTTTCATAGTTGTATTTATTTAATTAGCCAATGCTTGATTATTGATTTTGAGGTAAGGATCGGGGCTCAAATGCAAGCGGTGTTTATTATAACTGCCCATATTCAAGTTCAGCTGCTGGGATAGGCATTGGTCACCTTTGCAGGCGACCATGGGGACCTGGGCGTTGCATCTAACCACAGGAGGAAAACCACCCCAGCCCTGGGTATGGTAAAATCCCAAGAGTCTCACCACTTCATACGCAGCAAGAGAGGTTGTGCTATCCAATTTGGCGTTGGTTTCAAAGTGCGGAAAGCCATTGAGAGTTGAAATTGATAAGATTTGAATCCAGTAAGATAAAACTTATGATATTTGCATCTGTAGGATACAAGGAGACGTAAAAATAAAAAGTTCCTTTGTGTGATTGTCGTATCAATTTGGCTCACTTTCTGCCCTTTTATGGTCGTATTTGGGGATTCTTGTTGGTTGTAATGTCTTTTGCCTTGGGCTGAGATTTCACTGTTCTTGTTTTGTAATTAGAGATGAATTTGTTAACTGCAGATGGCAAATGTTGAATGGTTTATGCTGTGTATATGATTTGGTTTTTTTTATTGATTTAATAGACTTTCTAAATTGAGACTATATTTTAAAGTATTGTAATTCAAGACCACATTTTCTAGTTTTACAATTTTTATATAGGATCTTGTGAGAATCATTGTGTAGTTGAGGATATTTTTATATTAATCAATCATAGTTGATGTCCAAACTGTGGATAAGCGTTTATACAACGTATTTTAAAAAGTTTTGTCAATGTGTTTTTAAAAAAAAAACAATTTTAAAATATGTTTTAAAGTTTATGTAATTGTATGAACGTAGATCAGGTTAAGATAATTATATAAATAGAATTAATATCATATTAGTAACTTTAATATATAGTATATTTTATTTGTATAATATTCATAATTTCTTAAAATAATGTATCTTATAATATTATGACCAAATATATTTAATTTATAAAAATATGTTTAGTAAATTATCATAAAACTAAAAAAGTGGCACATAGGTATTGCAAAATCCGGTCCTTAAATGAATATTGTCATCTTCATAATAGATAAATCAAAGAGAAATCTATATTACTTTAAAGAGACGTCACTATTAACGTATGACTCTAAAGAGGGTGATATTTAAGTTTTAAGTTAAGATACAAATTGGTCAATTTGTGAGCATAAAAGTATTTTTATGGTAAAGATAATTATTGGATTAAAATAATCAATATAAATTTTTATAGAAGAAAATATAAAATACAAAGTTTGTTATTATTTTTCCACTAGATAATATTGTTTAGAAGCTTAAGGCAACTTTCAAAGTGACTCTCTTTTGGAAGGAATGATCTATACTTCAAATCTCATAATATAGAAGCTTAAGACAAATTTTACCAAAATTGAGAGTATATAAGTAATTTTATATTTAAGATGAATATTTTTTTTTCCATGAAAAACGCATGATGGGTAAATAACACTACACCAATCATCAAAATTAGGCACATGACCAATTTGACCTAAATATTGTAAATAAAGCCCTGTAAAATATTCAATAACAAGTACTTTGAATGATTGATAACTAAAAAGTGGGGTTAGAGATGTGTCCTTGATTTTTGACTAATTTGAAACTTGATAGACATTGAAATCATTGAAAAGAAGGTCCATAATAGTGTAGAAGAGAATCCAAAAAGATGATTGCGATTTGATGAGGTGACCAAAATCGATTGTTTTGATAGTCATTGGCCATTGTTGGATCTTTTTGATAGTGATAATCCATCTTGAAAGTGGCACCCTGGTTCCAACTAGTTGTATTGCCTATACCAATATGAAACTCTACAAATCCCTTCATCTGTCACTATGTTGTTCAGATTGATTTGAAACTCTATGAGTCCCTTTGTGCTTGCTTGACAGAGACCTCTATCAAATCAACAAATTGGTGCATGAAATTGCCAAGCTGTCTTCTCCTTCACTCATTCTAATTTGTACAAAAGACCTAAAAATGTTGGTTTTATTTTTAGATTTGTGCCTTAGTCTACCCCTTAATTTTTTATAAGTTGACAATCAATACTAATGGCAACAATCACATCCATGCGTATGATAGTCTTATCTCTTCTCCCTATGATATGGGATGTAATGAGCGTAACTAGGTGATTCTATATGTTCTTTCACTAGTCTTTTTGGTAACAATTATTCAACAAAATCTATAAATGTAATACCTAGATGTCTTTGGTGTAATTGTAATTTGTTTCAATGTATGTGAGCCTTATAAAATGTATTAGGGTGCTTATGTATATATAAACTTATTGAATTCAAGTTAGGGTCTTATTAGCACAAAAATTGACACTATGGAAGTTGGAAAACCTAAAATTATGGCACAAAGAAATATGGTGAAACTGAACAAAGGACTCACAACTGACATGTCCAATATCAAGATGGTCTGATAGAGGTCACACTGTCAGACCACTATTAAATTGTCCCAATAATGGTCAATGTGATAAAAGCCTAAGAATTGGATATCAATGGGTATGCAAGAGTGTTTGTGAATACCCTGAGGCAAACAAATGACATATCTAGATATTTTCATGAGTGATTGATGATAATAAAAGGGCATGCAGGGTTCAACCCAACAGAAAATGTGCCAATAAAAGTCCAATCTAAACTAATGATTTATATATACAAAAGTACGATAATAACATTGCAATTATAAGTCTTCTATGAAAATTAGGTGTCTACACTATTAAGGATACAAATAATCAATATAAATTTTTATCAAGGTTAAAAAGATAAAAATAAATAAAGAACTTTGTTAGTTTTTCAAAATTCACAACATAATGATTGTACGAAAAAGAATATTTGGTATATTATAAAAAATGATATCAATTAAAAGCCTAAAACAACTTTCACTGAGTGACTTCCCTTGTTCCTTTATTAAAAGGAATGATATCTGCCTCAAATCTCATATTGTTAAGGAGACCTAGATAACTTTTACTGAGTAAAGGAGGGAATGGTATCTACAAATTTTGTGTAGGATGGACAATTAAAATGAGACAGTCCTTTATATTTGGATTCATATTACAAAATTAAGATAAACAATCATACTTTCAAAGTTAAAAATAGGAAACAACCCTGATTAAGAAAATAAAAGATCATGGAATTAATGGGACCAATGAACTCTTCCTCCAACACAACTTCTACTTATAGAATTTGCATATATGTATGAATTACTACACTATGCTAAAGGTATAATAAAAGAAATAAGACAATTGAAGACAATACTATGCAATACCGACTAGATAAAAGACCTCGTAAACTAAGGGAGAGGAGTATAAAAGAAATATAGGAGAGGCCATATACCCCAGGAAAGAAAGTGAGTAGTTTCCAAAAGGACAAGAACCCTAGGAGTTTGGACACACCTACTACCAATAGGAAAAATAATGTACATCAAACCTCCTTAGTTGATTGAATAGGAGATTGCACCCCTTTTGTGTGTGATAACTATATATACCATAGCAACAAGACTTGAATTTGGCACAAACTTAGCAGGGCAAGTTTGGACTCGGACATGGCAATTATTTATAAATATTTTATAGAATTTTTGTTTCTTTCTCGTAGACTTGGCGAATATCCCTGTTGGGACATGGCAAAGTCTATAGAAACTTGTGAGTTTCAATGTACAAACTTAGTCGAGTCTGCAAGTTGGGTCTGCAAACTTGTAGTGATTGGTTTGGCTTGTGACTTAATGAGTACTTGTTAAGACTTGTCGAGTGTCATTACTATGATATATACTACTTTTAAGTGAAATACTTAAATGTGAGTTGATTGGGGTATAGTCTAGTGATAATGTGGGCCCAGTTATTGCCACAGTGATAATGGGGGGTATAGTCTAGTGATAATGTGGGACCAGTTACTACCATAATGATAATATGGGCTATAGTCTAGTGATAATGTGGGACTAGTTACTGCCACAATGATAATGTGGCGTATAGTCTAGTGATAATGTGGGTATAGTCTAGTGGCAGACTTAAATGTGAGTTGATTGGGGTATAGTTTGGTGATAATGAGGCATGTGAAATATGAATTATAATAAAAAATGTTTCAGTGTTTTGAACATGAAATGGACAAGATACATGGGCCAATTTTATCAACATGAGGTGAACAATATGCATTATAGAGTCCATGTCCTCCAACTGACATTTTTTGCCTATGGGTCCTCCCCTTTGAAATCCATCACTTCCAACATGTTTGAATATGTATTGGGTTTTATTTTTATCCTTAGTTCCATGCGACTAAGCACTAGTCACGTGCCTAGAGGAAGGAAGAAGCCAATATGCTAACGTGATAGCATATCACATGAGTGTCCTCATGCACTCCCCTGAGGCATGCAACCTAGACCATTTCCCATTTGTTTTATTACGTGATGGTGGATAGACAAATCTTAGGTGCTTGAGTTAACATATTTAATCACTGTTACTACGAACATTATTCTAAAGTTCGTCATTTGATGCATTCACCCCGTGCAAGTACTTATCTAGTATCATAAAGCAAAATTAACACCAAATAGATTCAACACATCAATATTCACAAAGTATTAGTTCCATTGATCTCATTTGATAAGATTACAAAGGTACAACATTCAGTACACTTTCTCTCTAAATCTCTATCTTAACGACAACAACAACACATCTACATTCAACAACGCTTTCTAATCAAAGCTAAAGGGTATCTATACACAAGCAAACCCCTTCTTGGGTTGCATCATTAATGCATTAAATATGACAAGCCAACAACCACTCAAGACAAAAAAGTCGTGGCAAGCCATTATAATTAATTTCCTTATGATTCGGGCCAAACAACCCCTATACACTCTCTCTATGCTAGATATTTACTTTCGTGTTCTTCCTCCTTCATGAGCTAGTGCTAGATTCGTGCTCTCATTAATCTTTGATACTTTCTCAAACTGCTTTGTATTTGCCTCTGCTTCTTATTCCCTCATCCCAGTCTTGCACTTTTTTGAGTCCTGCATCTTATGCTCCTTGTTCTCCATTTCATTGTCTTTCACAACTCACCCATTTGTGCTAAGGTATTCCACATTGTTTTCCCATGCTTTTCTCTTCTGCATCGTTCTCTTTTGCATCATGGTTTTCCATGCTCTTTCTGTGCCCTTGTATCTCTGTACTTATGGCTCCAAAATACTTAGAATATATTACAAAATTTGGGTCCAACATCACCCCAAACTAAATCGATAGTCTATCCTAAACTATGCTTGAGTCTCAGATAACAAAAAGTTGGGGCCCTCGAGGACACTCAGAAAGCTGCAACTGCTCAGCTTGATATTTTGACAAATCAAGTTGACAATTTGTTGGAGTAGCCCAAGGAGATGAAAAGATTGAAGGGCGAAGTTAGGATACTCGACTCTCACCCAAGAGACTCGAGTTCAAACCTTGACAATGAAACCAAAATTTTGGGTTTACTTTTTATCCTTAATTCCACATGAATAAGTACTAGTCGCATCCCTAGAGGAAGGAATAAGCCAACCCGCTAATACATTGACATATCATGCGAGTGTCCTGACACGCTCACCTGAGGACATAGCCTAGACCGATTCCCATTGGTTTTGTTGTGCAATGGTGGATGGATAAATGTCAGGTGATTGAGTCAACATATTTAATCATTATTAATACAAACATTATTCTAGAGATAGTTATTTGATGCATTCACAACGTGCAAGTACATATCTAGTATCATAAAGCAAAATTAACATCAAATAGATTCAACACATCAAGATTTGTAAAGTATTAGTTCCATTGATCTCATTTGATAAGATTACAAAGGTACTTCATTCACCACACATTCTCTCTATATCTCCATCTTGACAGCAACAACACATCTAAATTCAAAAATACATTCTAATCAAAGCTAAAGGAGTATTTATACATAAGTGAACCCCTTCTCAAGTTACATCATTAATACATTAAAGATGACAAGCCAATGACTATTTCAGAAAATGAAGTTGCACGCTGTTACAATTAAGTTCCTTGTGATTCGGGCCTAATAACCCCTACATACTCTCTCTATGCTAGATATTTTCTTTCATGTTCCTCCTCCTTCATGAATTGGTGTTATATTCATGTTCCCATTAATCTTCGATACTTATGCAAATTAATTTGTAATCGCCTTTGTTTCTTGCACCCTTGTCTTAGAATAGCACTTTTTTGAGTCCTGCATCTTATGCTCTTCATTCTCTATTTCCTTATCTTTCAAAACTCACCCATATATGCTAAGGTCTTTCGTGTTGTTCTCCCATTTTTCTCTCTTATGTGTCGTTCTCTCTTGCACTGCAATATTTCGCATTTTTCTTGCGCCCTTACATCCCCATGCTTATGGATCCAAAATACTTAGAATATATTACAAAATTGGGTCCAACAATATGCAAATCACATGTGCTCCCATGGCCAAGACTTCCGAAGCCACCCATATGCACATTTTTACACTTGCTTCAGAACATGAAAATACTAACAACAAAAGTCATCAACATTAAAGTCGTAGTTAGATATATCCACCTCCAATGCCTCGTGGCTGAAAACTAGCACTACCACCATGTTAGGGGTGGAAAATAACATCTAGGACCAAATTATTTGCCTCTAATCATGCCCGATTAGGAGATGGAGTACCTATTTTGACCTCAAGAATGTCCTTCCCAATATAAAAAAATTGTAGGCTTTTAGGCCAAATTCAAATGCACATAAAATTAAAACCATAAGTAATTTACATGGACCAAAATAACCCTTACATGCATGTCTAATCCCTTTAATTTTACCCCATAACATGATTATCAAACATTAGAGACGAATTTGTGGAATATGATAGACTAATAAGTGTTGAAAGGCAACTTTTATGCAGTCGAGAGATAAGTTCTTGTCCTCCAACTAACATTTATGCCTTTGGGACCCCCTCTTATAAATCAATCACATAAAACACATATGAATAGGAAAATCACACATGTTCCCATGACCATGACCTTTGAAGTCACCCAAATGAGTTTTTTACACCTGCTTCAGAACGTGGAAACACTAACAACAAATGATGTCAATGTTGAAGTTGTAATTGGAGATATCCATATGCAGTGCCTTGTGGCTAAAAAATAACATTTCCACCATGTCAGTGGTGGTGAATAACATATAAGACCAAGCTATTGGCTTCTGATCACGCTTGATCAAGAGACAAAGTACCTGTTCTAGCTTTGAGAATGTCATTCCCAATACAAATAAATTATAGTTTTTAGGCCAACTTAAAACATGCATAAAATGAAAATTATATGTCATTTTCATGGGCTAAAAGAACCTTCACATGCATGTTAAATCCCTCTATTTTCAACCTATAGCATGTTGATCGAACATTAGAGATGAATCTGTGCCAGATGATATACTAATCAATACTAAAAGGTAACTTTTCTGCAGTCAATAGACAAGTTCTTGTCCTCCAACTAAAATTTCCACCTCCAAGACCTTAACTTGAAGATCCATCACTTCCAACACATTTGAATAGGAATTTTACACGTGTTCCCATGACCCAAACCTCCGAAGCCATCTAGATGGGTTTTTTACACTTGCTCTAGAACATGGAAACACTGACAACAAATATATTCAATGTTGAGGCCACAATTGGAGATCTCCATCTCTGGTACCTCATGGCTAAAAAATAGCATTGCTACCACGTAAGGGGTGGAAAATAATGTCTAGGACCAAATTCTTGGCCTCCAATCATGCCCGATCAAGAGATGGAGTACCTGTTTCGACCTCACGAATGTCATTCCCAATACAAAAAAAATTATAATTTTTAAGACCAACTTCAAACGTGCGTAAAATAAAAACTATAAATCATTTTCATGGACCAAAATAACCCTCACATATGTGTCAAAGCCCTATAATTTCAACTCAAATTAGAATGATCGAACACAGGTGATAAATCTATGGTAAATGGTATATTAATCAGTGTTGAAAGATAAATTTTATGTAATCAAGATGCAAGTTATTGTCCTCCAACGAGAATTTTTGCTTTTGGGACCTCCCCATATAAATCCATCACTTCCAACATGTTTGGATAGGCAAATCACACGTGTTCCTAAGACCATGACCTCCAAAGATACTAGGATGCTCTTTTTTACACTTGTTCTAAAACACAAAAACATTGATAACACATGTTGTTAACCTTGAAGTTGCAATTAGAAATATCCATATCTGGTGCTTCATGGATGAAAACTAGCACTGCCACCATATTAGGGGTGGTGAATAACATATAGGACCAAGTTCTTGGCCTCCGATCATGCCATTTCAGAAGACAAAATATTTGTTCTAGCCTCAAGAACATCCTTCCAAATGACATTTCCACTTTTGGGACTTGCCCTTGTAAATCCATCACTCCTAACATGTCTAGATAGGCAAATCACATTTGTTCCCATGACCATGACCTCTGAAGCCCCCTAGTTAGGAGACATAGTACTCGTTCTAGCCTCAAGAGAATATGGAATTATGAAATAATGATACCAACCTTATCTTAAACTTTTATTAAACTTTTCTTAGCTTCAAAAATATGAAATTCTTTAATAACAGTGCCAACTGTGTGAAGGTGGAAGCTTAATTGGCACCACTAACCTACAAAAAATATGTTAGTAAGTAATTAAACTTGAAATTTATATATACTAACTATAAATCAATAAAATTTGATAAAATTAAATAGATTTACATTTGAGAACTCAACATACATTAGATTTGAATCCAATGAACCACTAGGATTTGCTTTAATTTTTATAGTAGTAAGAATTGCTTCATGGTCAGGCTCACAAACCTTCCATAGGTTCTTGTTTAATGGCCTCCCCTGATATTTGAGCAATTGAACATTTGTTTCAAGAATAAAATTTGAATGGTTGTATCTTCTTTGAATTTTGCTTCGGTGTTTTGCGCTTTAACTTTTTCTTCAATTTTGAACAATTTCCATCACCCATGACTAGATAAATTTGAAAGTTTTTGAGGGTGGGGACCAAAAAACCAGCTTGATTCCTTTTGTCTTCCATTGTGTAGGGTGCAAAATGATGTAGAGCATAACAATGGGGACATAAATCTAGAAAGAGGTCAAATATAAATGTTGGATAATGTTAGAATTAGCTACAAGATCTAATGAATCTAATAAAAAGCATAAATAAGAGATAAAATAGTAATAGTAATAAATAATAACTATATATCCGAGACAATAACAAAAATGAATAAATAACTCAAATATGATGAATTACTCTGATAATTCAATATTAATATGATATAGAATACACAAATAGCCATTGCTTATATAGAGCAAGGCGTGCAAGATAAAGATCAGGGAACTCACATGACACATGTAGTTCAACTGATATCTGACTACAAGAATAGTGGAGTACAACTCCATACTAACAAGATAGGTGTCTAATTTGTGTAAATGATCAACACAAGTTGACTACTAGTTAAGCAATTTTATCCTATCTTATCCTGAATAGTGGAGTGGAACTCCACTGTAACAAGATAGGTGTCTAAGTTGACTACTAGCTAAGCAAGCTTATCCTGTCTGGTGTAAATTATTAATAAATGTAATAGACTAATTACAATAAGTAATTAGTACACCAATCTAAATAATAAAGACAAGTAAATGCAATAAAGTAAATAAATGCACCAACACGCCCCATAAGCGAAGCTTAGGTAGGGCTATGCAGATATGAGTCTCGACAATGTGTAGCCATATTAGGTACTCTGTACAAATAGATGAGGAAAGGAGAAAACCCGAAGAAGAAAAAACTCTTCCTCAAAATGAAGGTCTAGGGGAACCCCCTGAAGAATTGATGTCCCCTAAAAAACTAATGTCTTGCACCCCCAAAAGAGATTGCAAGTGAAGATTTTGCTCTCAATGAAAGGTTTGTTTAAAATATCTACAATCTGCTCCTCTGTAGGAAAATATTGAAGATCAATGATCTCCGCTTGAGTCAACTCCTTGATAAAGTGCAATGGATCTCTGTGTTTGGTTATCTGATGATGAACTGGATTCTTCAAGATCTAGATAGTGCTCTGGTTATTGCAGTAAATGACTGATGGCTTCTAAAATGGAACACCAAACTCAGTGAGAATATTCTGAAGCCAAATAGCCTCAGTAGTGGCATTAATAATGCCACAATACTCAGCCTCTGTAGATGAAAAAGTAATAGTATGTTGCTTCTTGCTCTGCCAATAAATGGGGCAAGATCTGAAGTGAAAGCTATAACCAAAAGTGGATTTATGATCATCATAATCGCTAGCCCAATCAGAATATGTGTATCCCACTAAGTTTGAACCTGTACCCACTGTATAGTGAATCTTGTATCTGATAGTGCCCTGACTGTAGCTCAAAATGTGCTTAGTAGATCTCCAATGAAGCTCATGTGGTGTTTTTATAAAGAGTGAAACCATGCCAACTGCATATGAAATATCAGGCTGTGTATGAGTCAGATAGATGAGGCTCCCTACAAGTTGATGATATAATGTGGCATCAACCAAGGGAGTGGAACAATGAACCTCAAGTCTAACTCTAGATAAAAAAGGAATCAATGTAGGCCTACAATTAGCCATGTGAAATCAAGCTAACAAGTCCATGACATACTTGAGCTGTGAAAGTGTAATCTTGGAAGAAGACTGCACTATCTGAATACTGAGAAAATAGTGCAATAGGCCCATGTCTGTCATAGAAAATCTATCATGAAGTGTAGTCTTAACACTGTTGATGATGGATGTTGTGCTCCTTGTAACAATGAGATTATCAACATAAAGTACTAAGTACAATAGTGAATCCTCTTGTCGTAGAATATAGATATTCATATTTGAGTGACATCTCAATAACCCAACTAAAAGAAGAAATGTGTCCATCTTGGAATACCAAGCATTGGGGGATTGTTTCAGATCATCGAGAGACTTTTGCAGGTGGCACACCAATGAAGAATCCTGAACAAACCCCTATGGTTGCGCCATATATATCTCCTCATGAAGATCCTCATGAATAAATACGCTCTTCACATCCATCTGATGTACAAGCTAACCATGAGCTGCATCAATAACTAGTATCAATCAAATGGAATTCATCTTAATAATAGGCACAAATGTTTCTCTTTAGTCAATGCCTTCTACTTGGGAAAAACCTTTGGCCACTAAGTGTGCTTTATACTTATCAATATTTCCATCCATTGCAAACTTAATCCGATATATCTACCTACATCTTACTAATTTCTTCCCTTAGGAAGAGGAACAAGATCCCAAGTGTTTTTCCTAATAAACGAGTCATACTCTTCTTCCATTGTTGAATCCCACTCAATTGCCCTTATGGCTTCCTGAAAAGACGTGGATCGGAAGCTGTGGCAATGTAGGAATGTGGAAGATCATGTTGTGACTGTGTTTTCCTTTTATCTAATGAATCCCTAACAAGAGGGTCTACATCTACCAAAGTCTGTCTAGCCCATAAAGGCATCAATGGGTGAGGATCTGGAGGAGGAGGAGGAGGAGGAGGAACATGACCTACTAAACCCTACTACGAAGGTATTACCTCATCATCCCTGATGAAGCAGGAGTATCATCATCACTATTATTTGATTCTTCCAAGGAAGAAGAATGAGAAATGTTAGAAGATAAGTTTGAAGGACTTTCTTTAAAGTAAACACTTCTCTCTATAATAAGTTCATGTGAATCTGGATCAATGAGCCGATATCCCTTAACAATATCAAAATATCTCACAAATATGCAAGTCTGGCTTTGTTTTTCTAAAGCATGATGCTTGTTTGAAGGTATGTCAGCCCATGTTGGACTACCAAAGACTCTAAAATGATGCACATCTAGCATCTTGTTGCACCAAGCTTCAAGAGGTGTTATCCCTTTTAAAGCTTTGTGAGGAACTCTATTATGTATATATGCAACACAATTAATCATTTCCGCCCAGTACTCAGGTACTAATGATTTTGCATGAATCATACAACTTGTCATCTCTTTTAAGAATCTATTTTTCCTCTCTGCTACACCATTCTGCTGAGGTGTGTATGCAATTGAATGTTGAAGATCAATTCTTGCAAGAGCATAGAATTGTTCAAACTTATTCACATATTCTCTCTCATTATCGGTGTAGAAGATTTTAACATACTTCCCAAGTTGTTTCTCTACTAGAGATTTGAACTCTAAAAATCTATCAAATACTTCACTCTTAAGTTTTAGAAAATAAACCCAAGTATATCTGGAATACTCATCAATAAATGTGAGAACATAGTGGGTTTTACTAAAAGATAAAGTAGGTAATGGACTTGTTAAATCACTATAAACAAGTTTGAGGACTTGTATAGCCCTCCAAGCCTTCCCTTTATCAAACTTACCATCTAAATGTTTGCCTAAGGCACAACTATGACATACACCCCCTGAAAATTGAATATGTGGAAGTCATGTAACCATCTCTTGCTGACTAATCTATTGTAAATGGCAATAGTTCAGATGACCAAACCGCTCATGCTATAGCTTGCTCACTGAATCAATGTGTGAGAGCAAAGCTGTAGAGGAAGAGTGAGGCACAAAGTGAGAGAATGAATGAAGCCGAGTATTATTATCAACTTTTCCCACTGCAACTAAGGCATTATCCTCTAATTTTCTGATTGATATAGAATCGAGTGTGAACTCAACTTTCTTACTAGTATCAAAGTAAGTGATTTGGTAGATGGAGAGAAGGTTAGTTGAAAACTCTGAGACACATAGGACATCCTTAAATACACCACTATCAACATCAACTATACCTTTTCCTATAACATATGTCTTAAAATTATCACCTATGAGAATATGAGGTAAGGAACTTGGTTCTAATCTAGAAAATTGTTCTTGATCAGAACCCATATGGTGCGAAGCACTTGAGTCAATTACCCATGACTTGGGAGAATTTGTCAGTGCAACTAGTGTTGTAGCTTTCCCTTTCCCTGAATTTGAAGGAGTGGAAGAATCCTTTGATTGATTGATGTTATTCTTTTTGAGAAGACCCTTAATTTCAATCTCTTTCTTCCAGCAATCTTGTTCACTATGAACCCTTTTTTGCAATAAGAGCAAGGAGTGCCTATCCTTTTCTATGAATCCCCTTTCTTATTAGTGGATTTATAATCTCCTTATGAGGAAGATTGTTGTCCTTTATTCTTATCTTTATGTGACTTATTATGATTATTTTGCTTCTTTTTACTTGAACTTATATTTGATGCTGATGTTGAAACTTGATTATGCTAAGGTTGACTTGCAACTAGAACTTGAGATTTGGATGACTTGATTAGACCCATAGCTATTAACTTTTCTTCTTCAGCCATTAGAATCTCAAAGAATACCTCAAAGGTGGGCATTTGATAAGATGCGCCTAATGTGAGCCTATGAGTCTAAAAGCTAGAGACAAAAGATGAATATTCAGGATCTAATTTGTGTAAGGCACAAAAAATCAATTGAACATTTTTTTTATCAATTTTACATTCAAAAAGTCGTGCTCTAAGATCTATGACTTTAGTTATATAGTCTTGTATTGTAGCATAACTTTTAGGATCTAAACTAATGAGTTCATTGTTAATTTGGTAATCATGAACCTCATCTATTTTGCCAAACAATGATACTAATTTATTTCAAGCCTTTTTTGGAGTTATACATTTGTCAAGATGGAAATTCAAATCTAAAGACATGTAAGACCTAATGCATCCAATAACTTTAGTAGTTTCAAAGAGAAAGTGTTGTAACTCTATTGCATTAGTAGGTGGAGTAAGAAGAGTTGTTATGTAAGGCGTATATTCTAATATCATTAATGCATTCCAAGCATTTTCTTTCCATGTGTTATAGTTATATGATGTTAATAATGGAAACTTAAGATTCTCCATGATGAAATTGGAAATAAACCATCACAAAGCATAAATCAAAATACAAAACACACCATAAAACCCCCCTAAATTATTTAGTTTTATCCCATCCAACAAGTATTTTGTGGCACTTTATAATTAAGTGCAGTTACAAGGCTAGATTATAATTTATCCCGTTTACAAAAAGCTCAATTAGGCCCTCTAATTTAAAAGTACAAAAAATATGCACTTTATTACAAAGTTTTTTGCACCAATATGTTGTGCTTGAAAAATATTAACTTAAAAAAAAAGGGAACCTCAAGAGGAGGTCGTATGTGAAAGTTATGAGCCTCTGAAGTTGCAAAAATGAGGATGGGCAAGAGCTGCTATAGAGAAACTTGAATTTTGAAAAAATCTGGACAAATATAGAAAAAATTGAAAGTACAACAATGAAGAGCATGCAATTTTAAGCTATTTAAAAAAAATTCACTCAAAAATACCTCCCGGCGTTTAAATGGTGAGCTCTCGAAGTTGCCCTTTCAAATCTGCCTATTGATCCATGAGGCCTGTCAAATTGTTTTTTGGCTTGCATAGTCCATACGACCGTACCTGGGAACAAAAAAAATTGCCTTCTAGGCGATTGTGTCTAGATTGGACAAATTTTGTATAGATCTGTAGGTTTTGACACCTTTCAAATGCAACCGTGAGGTCCGTTTTGCTCAGAAATGCTTTGATTTTTAAGTACCTGTTAGATTTGGGCGTGATGCTTTTCCCTTGTCAATTTCATCTCTTGTACCCAATTTGGATAAAATTGTAGACAATTTTGACTATCTCGGGCACTCTGAACTCAATGGTGAGCTCATAAATTCTCCAACAAACTCTAATTTATATCTGTATATAAAATTAAAAATCTGATCTTATATCTAGATATTTTTCTCTTAAATATTTAGCAATCTATAGATTCAAAATAGCTCTGGTGCCGTGTTATAATTAGCTACAGGATCTAATGAATCTAATAAAAAACATAAATAAGAGATAAAGTAGTAATAATAATAAATAATAAATATATATCTGAGATAATAACATAAATAAATAAATAACTCAAATATGATGAATTACTCTAATAATTCAATATTGATCTGATATAGAATATACAAATAGTCATTGCTTATATAGAGCAAGGTGTGTAAGATAAAGATCAAGGAACTCACACAACGTGTGTAGATCAACTGATATCTGACTACAAGAATAGTGGAGTGCAACTCCACACTAACAAGATAGGTGTCTAACTTGTGTAAATGATCAACATAAGTTGACTATTAGTTAAGCAATCCTATCTTATCTTACCATGAATAGTGGAGTGGAACTCCACTGTAACAAGACAAGTGTCCAAGTTGACTACTAGCTAGGCAAACTTATCCTATCTGGTGCAAATTATTAATAAATGTGATAAAATAATTATAATAAGTAATTAGTGCACCAATCTAACTAATAAATACAACTAAATGCAATAAAGCAAATAAATACACCAACAGATAAAGTGTTTTTTTGGTGATGAATGGAATGCATACACATTATAACACGTACATGTTTTTATGTATGTAATATTATATGATAACACATGAATATAAATAATGTGTGTGTGTGTGTTACATAATGTAATATAATATTAATGATATAAATATATTAATACTATATATAATATTATTATTTGTTATATCATTATATAATAATAAAACTGCATCTGATTTATCACTAATTACACCAATTGCCTAATTGGCTATTATGTGATAAAATTAGGGCTAATTTAGCCCCTAATCAAATGTTATAGTCACAGTTAGGTTTTAAATGGACTCAAATTGGCCCCAATTGCCTCTATGATTGAGGCAACCGACTACTTAGTTCATTATGTGATTCAATTGGGCTTGATTGATGCCCAAATCACATCCTATACAATTGAAATTAGGTTCACATGGTTCAATTAGCCTCAAATCACATCCTATAATTGTAGTTAGGTTCAAGTGTTTCATATTGGCCCCAAATGCCTCTATGATTACATTAGTGATAAAATTAGAGTCAATTAAGCCATAAATTACATCCTATATAACTAATTAAGCTATAAATTAAGTTCACAGTGCTCAATTTGGTCCAAATGATGTCTCTTTAATTAATTAGATCAATTCATGATCGACTCAGAGCTAATTTAACCCCAAATCACATTGAATAGTCACAGTTAGTTTTAACGGGTTCAGATTGACCCTAATTGCCTCCATGATTGAGCCAATCGACTATTTTTTTCATTATGTGATGACATTTAAGCTAATTGAAGCCTGAATCACATCTTATATAATAAAAAATGTGTTTGTCATTGAACTAAACAATTCTTTGCTTCATTCTTTGATGAAATTGGGGTCATTTGAGCCCTAAATTACATTTTATAATCGTAGTTAGGTTGAAGGAACTCAAGTTAGCCCCAATTGCATTTATGATTGAACCAATTGACTATTTGGTTTTTTATGGCATTAATGTTAATTGAGCCCCAAATTATATCATATATAGTAAAAACTAGGTTCACGGGGTTCAATTTCACACAAATTACATCACTGATTGCAACAATTGACTAATTAGCTCAATTTGTCATAAAATCTATGCTAATTTAGTTTTAAATCACATCCTATACTCACAATTAGGTTTAAGGGGTTCAGATTGGCCCTAGTTATCTCTGTGATTACATCTGTAATAAAATTAGGGTTGATTAAGCCAAAAATTATAGCCTATACAATTGATTGAGAAATAAATTAGGTTCACGGGGCTTAATTTGGTCCAAATCACATCTATAATTGCATCAATTGAATAGATGGATCAATTCATGATGGAATTAGAGCTAATTTATCCCAAAATCATATTTTACTTTAGTAGTTAGGTTGAAAGGGCTCAAATTGGTCTTAATTGCCTCCCCGATTGAATGGATCGATTATTTGCTTCGTTATGTGATGATATTGGGGTCAATTGAGCTCCAAATCACATCATATACAATTGAAACTAGGTTCACACAATTCAATTTTTCTAAAATGACATCACTAATTACACCAATTGACTAATTGGCTCAATTTATGATGACATCAAAGCCAATTTAGCCTCAAATCACATTGTATAGTCGTAATTAGGTTCAACGGGCTCATATTGACCCTAATTGCCTCCATGATTTAACCAATTGACTATTTTGTTCGTTATGTGATGACATTGGAGTTTATTAAGGCCCAAATCACATCTTATACAACCAAAATTTCTTTTGTCATTAAACCAAATGATTATTTGGTTCACTCTTTAATGAAATTGGGGTTGATTGAGACCCAAATCACATTTTATAGTCGTAATTAGGTTGAAGGGGCTCAAATTAGCCCCGATTACCTTCGTGATCAAATCAAATGACTATTTGGCTTATTTTGTTGTGACATTAGGGTCAATTGAGGCCTAAATTACATCCTATATAGTCAAAATTAGGTTCACAAGGCTTAATTTCACCCAAATTACATCATTGATTGCACCAATTAACTCATTCGCTTAATATGTCATGAAATATGAGCTAATTTAGCCCCAAATCACATCTTATAGCCATAGCTAGGTTCAATGGGTTCAAATTGGTCCTAATTGCCTCCATCATTGAAACAATCATATATTTGGTTCATTTTGTGATGAAATTAGGGTTGATTGAACCCCAAATCACATTCTATATAGTCAAAATTAGGTTCACGAACTCATATTCACCCAAATTCCATCACCATATTCACTATGTCCTATGTATTCAACAATATATATACTGACACACATCACTTTTATAATATAAAATATAAAATTAAAAAATAATGACAGGTATACTTCACATTTACATCCCTTATGGCGTACAATTTGACTTTAGGGACAATAGGTAGTTAACTATATGGATTGTGAAAACATTGTATGTATCTTTGTGTATTTTTTTAGTGATAAAAAATCATATGAAATAAATAAATTGTATTTTTTTAGTAATGAGAAATGAGAATAGATAGATACATAAAGATAAACACAAATAAAAACATATACATAGATGATTTTTATTTTCTATGCTATGTTAAAGAAATGCGTATAAATTATAATGTGTATGTGTTATAGCATGTGCGTGATTTTGCTATATATAATTTCAAAAGCATGCCTACAAACTCAAAAATGCTTTGGATTCCTAAGCTTAAAGCCTAGACTTGCAAACACACAACCAAATCCATATTTCTGACTGAAAATAACAAAATCCAACTTCCACCATCATAAACACTATGAATTTCATCAAGACATTTCCCAAAACTATTACTGCAATGTCAAACACACTATCTTCTTTCCAAATATATGATTTTTATAATTTTTGACTATTATAATGTTTCTATTTATATTAATTTCTATGTATATCTTTTTTAGACCATTGTATGCCACAATTATACATGTCTATATTTATTTATGTGTGTTTTTTTCGTTCATCCAAATGCAAAACAAATTATATGGTGAAAAACTAAGCCTAATTCTATATATAATTTAAAAAAATAGCTTTTGTTTTTTTGGAGGTAGTTGGGAGGTGCACCACTGACTATTCATTTTTTTAAGTTTTCAAGGTCTATTTACTTGTGAAAATAATAAAAAAATATATTCATTATTTAAAAAAAAACATATAAGTCATAAACTAGATGACCTTATCTACATTTCCACATGAGAGTTTCAAACAATACTAAACAATGCTCAAAATATGAAGGGGCACACGACTGACTATCTACTCTATTTAAAAAAAGGAGGAGTTACTTTTCAAATTTTAGATGTTTGACATACATATACTTTACATTTAAATTTTTTTTTTAGTGTTTTAAAAACTAGACTCGAAATAATACAATTCAAGTTCTTATATCATCTTCAAATTTTGAGTGTAGCTATTTCAAATAATCAATAGAAGTTGAGATTTCTCATTTAAAAAAAAATGTCCACTTAAAACCCCCTTTTGGCCAATCAACTCTTTGCACTTACACTATACACCACATGCTTCATATCATACACTATCCCTGAATTTAGGGTATTTGTTGGATTTAAATGACTCGAACTCATTGCAAAGGGGTTTGTAGTGTGCATGGTCGAGGTATATTTGATTAGTCATTTTCTATTGTCAAGGGTGGACAAGGACGTCATGAGAGTTGATTTTATTGTGATAGGGATTCACATCTAATGTGCAACTTAAGTCAACGTTGCAATACCACTATCATGGGGACAAGACATACTCAAATCCTTGGGAAGAAATGACAACCGCAATTAGACCTTAATACATCCCTTTTGGCGTAACTTACACTCTTTAATATGGTAGTTGCAACCTTCATAGAGGAAGCTATAACAACCAGAGTGGTGTCAAATTTCAGATACATCAGAGCACCATAACACTTGGAGAGAGTATGTAGAGACTGGGGGTGATTTGAGCCCAACTCCAATAGACTACGTAAATTTGGCTTAGCTCATGGTCTCATTGACAATTTTATTTTTCCTCTATTCTTTGAATAAAGATAAGTGAACACTACTACTACAAATACAATCGTTGTTGTTAGTGTGACTAAGAATGAGAATGGAAAAATCTTGAAAATATATGTATAATATCTATTTGTATATGGCACCCTGCATCGACCAATTAGATTATATAGGAGGCATCTTTCATTAAAGAATCATTTTCCATTTCTCGTCTAATTGGTTTTAGAGTCATTTGATTAGGTTTTATATAGTTGAGGCAATTATAGTTTCATCTAATTAGTTTTAGACTCATCTAGATTGACAATGATGAATTCTCTGTGTTTCTAGAGGTTGTTAGATATCTGACATGTGTTTTCATTGAGATGACCCCTATTACAATCATGTATTAGGTAATTGAAACAGTTCGGTGGAAGCTACAAACTGCATTGATAGATGTGGCATGTAATTGAATTTTGCATATGTATTTGCTTAGGCTTTTTAGAGTCCATCATCTGAAATACCTTCTCATTGCCTCTCACCATCATCGCCCATATCACCTTGATAATTTCATCACTTTCATGCTCTGTATAGCCTTGCCCTTCCCCACCACTTCGCCATTGCTCAAGCTCACTATGAAATAACATGTTTCCTCCCTGCAAAATGCATCGTTGTGTGAATTAACGCACGACCTCATTTTCCACTGTCGCCTCCACTAGAAATATCATATTTTTGTTGCTTAATGCTTCATGCACAAAAGGTGAGACGAGATTAGAGGTCACAGATTTCGAGTAAGATAAGACTCCAATTTACACTTACATTTTACAAAACCCCACTTTACCAAAATAAAAAAATACATCTCTTTTGACATGACTTGCACCATTGAGACAACTCCTAATTAATATTTTAATAAAATAAAACAAAAAAAACAATCTACATTGATATAAACCATTGCTCTGCATGTTATATTGGTAATGCACTGACCAAAATTCACAATGATCAGATCCTATGATTGAATTCACATTTTTCACCATAAAATTTGAAATACTTAATTGTATGAAGTTTTAACGTACCCCTATGATTCGACTTGATGGGAAGGTACACCTGTTGTTTAGTTAGTCCAACAACGACAAATAGCCATAACACTTTGGTTCTTAGACACAAACGATTTCACCAAATTTACTAAATAATTTAGACTCATTTTTTAAATCTCATTAATATAATTTGTAAAAACTATTTCAAAGTATAATCAGCGAACCAAACACCAATAATTCATCGTTTATAATTTGATTCTTGTCGTGCCTTAGTTAACACGACAGCAATAAACGATGATTATAGCTAGCTAGCTATATATATATATAAAACAGGCATTTTCTCCAGCGTATAATTCATTACTCCAGGTGGTTTTCTGCGTCCCTGTTTTCTGACGCAACATATTTGCTGTATATATCTCAAGGTGAATATATACATCTCTCTTTCTATCTCGTCTACATTTTCATATTTTCTTGTTATAAATCGAGGGGTTTTGGAAACAGCTTTGCCTGTATATTTATTTATTTGTTTTTCAATAACAGGGCTTAAAATTTGTTTCTATTTTTGCTTAGGATTGTTCTCCCTTTCTTTCTTAATCGGGGAAATCTAAGAATTTGACGAGAGTTTGGAGCAAAATCGCAAAAAAACATTACTTTTGTTCAGGGTTTGATTGAAAAATTCGTTTAGGGTTTGATAGTATGAATAATCATTCTTAACGCTTATGATCGGAACTTAATTTGCCAGTTTAGGAAATTGTTTTCAGATCCTCTCTGTTTAAAGCTTTCCTGGCGTTTGAAATTTAAGCTTTCTCGAAACTTGAATTTTGATAGATTCTAGTTTTATCTTACAATTTTGTTGGATTTGGTAAATTCCCTTTTCGGGGTAACTTTCGGCTTAGTTTTAATAGATTCTAGTTTTATCTCACAATTTTGTTGGATTTGGTAAATTCCCATTTTGGGGTAACTTTCGGCTTAGTTCCCATGGCAGAGGGGTGACTTGTCTGTCAAATTAACCTGGGACTTGCACCCCAGCTTAGTTTTTGGTTTGGGGTATGTAGCATTCATGGAGTTGGAATGCGGTATTAAGTGTTTCCCGAGGATTTTAGCTTGGGTCTTAACTTTGGAATCTCATATGCTTTCTTGAACATGATTATTCCATTCAGAGTTTACTCTCACAAAAATTGCAGACACACTTATCCTCAAATTTGGAATAGCATAAGGAACATCGAACATTTTAATTTTGATATTAGTATCTGAGACCCAGGTTTCAAACTTCAGGCTTATCTTACAATCACAGTAGCCTATTTCCTAAAAAAACAAAACTAGAGAGGTTTGAAAATGTATGAAATACGTTAGAGCAAAAACATTTGGGGAAAATGAGAAAGTGACACGTGGATTTCTTTTCGAGCAAATATACCAAAGCATGTATGACTTCCTTCACATAGAATTAATTATTTAGGGTTAATTAAAATCATGGACTTTGTCTCAATTAGTACGCTTATTTCCACTATGCCTACAATAATTATGTGCCCACATTAGGCAGGGTAGAGGATATGCATTGGTACCTTAGGAAACTATTTTAAACGTTGATGGTTTAATCTTTAATTGGCTATTATTTCACAAAATTGTAAAAATGAGACTCAGTAATTGATAAATTTTATTAGAATTGCCAAAAGAACCAGTAGATTCTACATGTTCCCTCAAAATTGGCATCTATAATAGGCATTCTTTGAACAATAAATATTCACCAACCTTGTAAATTAATTTCCATCTGTTAAAATTTTGCATGGGTTACAGTAGGTAATTCTTAAAAGTGTATACAAAGTCTCTTGGTTGACGTGATACCATCCTCCCTCTATCTAGTTTACCATTGCTGGTGGTTTTGGTGTCATGTTTTATGGACTCTGTCTAGTTTATGGTTGTTATCAATGTTGTGTGTAATTTACAAGCTATTAAGTCCTGGTGTAGATGCACTGGCAAGGCCCAGTTTATTCCTGAGCTCGTTCATGAGGTTGAAACCTAAGATACTGATTCGTCCGAGTCTGTAGAAGAATCCTGTCCTGGTCTGTGCCTGGTATGGGTATGGGTCTGGTACTGAACTAAATGCTGCCCGGTTTGACCTGGACAAACTGGGTTCTTCGGCAGGCGAACCCAAATCGCCTAGGATGAATCCTGGCAGAAAACGAGCAGAATCAAAGCTTTAAAACATTTTTTTATTTTTATTTTTTTTTCAAAATTAGACATAAAGCATCAATATAAAATAATAAAAAATACATTGCAAACCCTAAAAGTTAAAACACAACAACATGAGATAAAAGAATACAAAGCATAAAAACAAAACACCAAAGGAAAAGCACTTACCTCTCATTTTCTCATTGCATACTTACCTGCCATTGCTGATTTAGGGTTGAAGATTCATCAAACAACATTGTAATCATTTTCCTATGCTGATTTTAATGCTCTCAATGAAGAGCAAGATGACTGAATATTAATTCTGATGTGATCAATTATTATTGAAATTTCTGATTATCATGACATTTGGCATTTAGTTAGTATTTCGTGGTTATTTTGTTTTAATATGCATAATATGTGGTTAATGTAATTAATTTCCTATTTATGAGGTTAGACTTTCAATTTTTTTTTTAATATATATATTTTTTGCACTACTGTACTGAAGGCCAAAAAATTCGCCGTACTAGCAAACCCGGTTCTTCGAACCTGAACCAAAGCCGACTCAGTAACTTAGGTTGAAACCCATGGGCTGCAAAATTTTGAACATATATAAGGTAAAGTGAAAAAGCCCCTTTGTTCCCGCAATAGTGGTCTCATACGCCCAAAGGGGATGCTGGCCAGGCTGTGAGCTTAATGAATTTTTGTTCCACATTAATATTCTTCTTCGTAAAGTCAGCACATGTTTTATGCATCTTTTTTTCATCCAATGTAAGGTAAAATCTAAGTATACTAATCATTTTGTGTCCTTGAGAGATGATGGGTCCTGCCAATGTAAATGTTGTTTCACCGGCCAAAGAAGGTGCAACTTTCCCAGCTTCTTACCATAAAGCTAGTAAGTGTTTAACATTTGACATTGGTCGCGGAGATTTAAATCAGGAGAACATACAAAAAAGATGGTTATTTGTTTGAAACTTGAAAGCATAGAAGACATGCAGCTCTGATTCATCTCTTGAATTTGAGATAGAGGATTTCCACAAGCTGATTTTTTGTAATGATACAGGATACATGCACACATTTGTAGCCTGAGGATGTTTGCTATGTCTCTTGGGCCTTTTGTTCTTACCAATGCTCATCGCAACTAGATTCAAATTTATAGATGCTAGAGAAACAATATGGTTAAGTTGTTCCATCAAATCACTAGAGCAGAAAAAATTTCACATGTTACAATAAGTGGTTGAATGATGAAAACATAGTGGGTAATTAAGCAAAAATAGGACACACAACTTATCTTATCTTATGCTTCTCATCTTAATGACATGAAAATTTGACAAAGCATTGATTGGGAAGGTGATCTTTATGTTAAAAATATGGCACAACATTCAAAGGTGTACATGATAGAATTGCAATTGTTTTTAGCAAATAATGATATGTATTGCTCTTACAAAGATATAAATAAAATTGAAATGGGGGGAAAAGTTTACAGAATTGTTTAAGAAATGACTGAAATTGAAGCCTGAAACCTATGAAGTTGTTATTTTAAGACATCTCATTTGGAAATGAAATGTTCCTGGTTTCTACAATGCATACAAGATGGGTCTCATAACTCATTGAACTTGTGTCCTTTCATGCATTAGTATTCAGATTAATATATTGAGTGAAACAATGAAGTCAAAGAAATATTGATGTGTGTGGAATGTACGTATTTTGTACTATTGTGGCTTCTTACAGAAAGGATCAGGGGGGTTCAATTTGTTAAAAATTACTGGGGAGGATGAAGATAGAGAATGATTGTCCTCATGGTAGGAAGAAGCCCACTCCAAAATTCAAATTGACATTGTTTATTTTGTCTCTACGAGAGGCTGCAGCTGATGCAATAATTCCCAAACCACATAAAACAATAAGAGGCATTGCAAGAAGGTGCGTACCCCACGTAAAACAAGATCCTTGGTATACGAATCAACTTCCAATTGTATGTAAATGGAAATCTGGGGAAGAGGTTGACTTGGCTCATTTTCTATGTAGGGATATAGACCTTGATATATTAAAGTGGAGGGAAAGTGTGAAAAATATAGAGGTTATGCACCATTGCCTTATTAGTGATTAATAAATTGCTTGAAGAGAATCAGTTCCCTGCATATAAAGAAGATAAAAATGTTGACCTTGTTGCTAATGAGTTGGACCCTAACTTTGTTTAGGGAACCCTGGCTCTAACAAAAAACTGTAATTTTATTGATATGTTGGACCCGAAATTGACTAAAGTTATTAACTTGTTAGGGAATGTCTCTTCAACCTCAAAAGTAAGGAAAATTATACTAGTGAACAAGATATGATGCATGCAGAGCAGAAGTCAACTTAACCGAGCAAGATGTAGCAGGTGAGAGCCTAGAATCACTTGGAAAGCTAATCAGGCTGAAATAAAATAATGGAAGCGAAGAACAAAATGTAGGGGGAGGCTCCGTACGAAAATGACACCAGCAATTTTGATATAGTGAGGGGCATGTAGTATCACCTCACGTATGGTTACAAAAACAGAAAGAAATCCAACTAAAGAAATAAATAGAGGGGATTTTCCTATCTCAACATCAACTTCGAATGTTGTGGGTATAGTTACTTCATTCTACCTACCACAATCCTCAGAGGTCATATGCATCAACGACAATGAACAAGCACCGCAGAGTTGTGTAGTAAAGTTGGAAGATCTAGTAAAGGTTGAAGAAAAGTACTGGGTAATATGTGTCTTACCTCTGAATAACACATTTGAGGCAACATCTACAATTGATTGAGGAAGTTCGAGAAGAGAACCAGAATTACATAAATGAGCTCGAAGGCAAAGTAGCTCTCTAGAAGCTGAAAAAGAAAACTAGGAAGTCAAAGTGGACATTCTAGAAGCTTAAAATGAAAACCTTGTGCAATGTTTGCATTATTTAGTAAATTTTAACAATAAAATTGCAACCAAATTAGAGGCAGGCTATTTAGACACTGAGGAGATGAAGGATAAGGAAGATGTGTTGAAGAAAAGAGGAGCACTTAAAGAAAATTGAAGACGAGTTGCTGAAAAAGGTAGAGGAATTGCCTATGAAGGAGCATGAGTTGGCTAATAAGGAAGAGGAACTAGCTTTGAAGGAGTTGGATAAGAAACAAATCAACATGGAAAATTCACAAATAGAAGATATGACATCTCACATCTCTAGGCTACTTGCATTTGGATACATACATAATGATTAATATTCGTGCATATATATACATAATTTTAAGTCCCTTCATATTGTACATCCAAGATGTTTTCTTTTGCACTTAATGTAGTAGCATCTCCTGTACAACATTTAAGCTAATATTCAAGCAATCATCATCTAGATATATAGAGATAAATGGATTGTGATGCAATAATGCAACACTTCATATTCAATAAGATAATCACTTGCTGAGTTTCTTGTTGAAACACCTGAGAATAAATCATCAGCAATTGTTATGTTAGACAACAAGTGCACCAACATGATATGCTATTTGATAGGTTACAAGTAATAATATATGCATTGGACCAATTGTGGAGCTTTTGGTGCATGTCATGTCTTATAAGCTGCCCTTGTCTCACAATTATTTTCAATGTGGAACCAACCTAATCAACCCATTATATTTAATTTTATTAAGTAATTAAAATGAGAGTGCAAGCTTCAAATACTTAACAAAATAAAATACATTGGGTTGGTCCCACGTTGATACTAATTGCTAGACAAGGGTAATTTATAAGGCATTACATGTGCCAAAAGCTTTGCCAATTGGAAAAGATGCTAGAGTGTGAAAAAGCTCAAAGTGGTGGATAATAATTGCGAGACAAGGGCAACTTATAAGGCAGTACATGTGCCAAAAGCTTTTCCAATTGGGAAAGATGCTAGAGTGTGAAAAAGCTCAAAGTGGTGGATATTCTCATAATCACTGTTCTTTGATAATTGATACTTGGATAATTGATTATCCGCTAGACAAAATCAGCCCTATGGGAGAGAATTAGCTTCCAAATGAAGAGGGAAATGGGAAAGAGAGTGGCTGATTATATTGAAGAGTCCCATTTAAGTAAAGATTGGAAAACATTATCTCTAAACTCTAATTTACAAGAGGATATTAATATTGTTTTAAATTTGAATGCTCTCCTAAAGGGCTTTCACATCAGTCAGCTAGGTAGAGAAGATGAATTAATATGGGCTGATCCCAAGGATGGATTGTATAGTGTGAAATCTGGCTATAAGATAGCTCTCAATATCAGCTCGGATGGTTTTCCTTGGTACAAAATCTAGGACAAAGATGTGATCCCAAGGATTAACTTTTTGTTTTGGGTGGCATTCTAAAATAAGATCCTCACTATAAATAATTTAATGAAAAGAGGTTTCTAGATTTTGAATAAACGTGTTCTATGTGGAAAAGATGCGGAGTCAATGTACCATTTACTTCTAAACTGCCCCTATTCCTATCAAATTTTGAGAAGCATTCTCACAAAATTTGAAGTGTCTTGGGTGCAACCAGCATCTATTTTGGATCTTGCTATTTAATGGCATCCTCCCTTTAGCAGTGAAAGGTTTAAGAAGCTATGGAATTTGACACTTCCTCATGTTTGCTGGGGGATTTGGTGGGAAAGGAACCTTCGGATTTTTTAGGATAAGAAGAAAAGTGATGCTAGAGAGTGGCTTCGAGAATTGTAGATACCATCGTAGAAAATTTATCGGCGATTAAAAATAAGGAGAAGATTAGAAATTCTGAAATCAAAATAGCTGCTAATAGGAACCTTGCAAATGAAGTTAATTTAGAGACAAATCAAAGGAAGATACATAAAATAAGTAAAATGGTCTTGTCCATCCTCAGGATGGTTCAAACTAAACCTTGATGGAGTTTCCAAAGGTGCGCGGGTATGGTAGGAGGAGGTGGAATAATTAGAAATAAAATGGGAGATTTATCGGTAGCCTATGTTGGAAATATTGGAGTACAATGAATCATTTGGTAGAAGCAAAAGCTGCCTTGTGGGGTATTCAAGTGGAGATGAATGCAACTCATCTAATGATCGAAGGAGATTCTATAAATATTATCAACTACCTTTCTAAGAAAAGTTCTCTGAGTTGGACTACAATGAATCTAATGTTAGACGCTGTAAGTATTCTACAATCTTTTGAAGAGGTTTCATTAGGCCATGTGTATAGAAAAGGTAACAAAGTTGCATGTTGGTTCACAAACAAAAGGGTCTTCGTTGGTGACTTTGAGAAATGGAATGAAATACATGAGCTCCTAATGAGTTTATCTAACTAATTTAAGATGATAAATTCAAATGATCTCTTAAAAAATTTGAAATGTGAGAATATGGAGCATATGGGATTGATTCTTGGGAAAACAAACTTTGGAAAGGTTGTTTTCACGTGGACAGAGTCTAATAAACCTAGATTAAAGTTGAAGGAGTCCTGTGATGGAACTAACCTTCTATAATTTTCATTCTTTAAACATTATGATTCTAAAGATCAAAAGAGTTGGTACTGATACTAATTGGCATAAAGAGATCTCTAGAAGGAAGGTCCTAGATAGAAATCTCAAGTGTGCCAAAGCTGGATTTGATCCTATCAATCATTTTGGATCAAGCCACGACACCTTGAATTTATTCATTGATAAATGTGCAAGCTAAAGTGATCATTATGGGGTTTTAAAGAGCGGAGGAAAGATCTTAGAGAGATATTTTGCAATCACCAAAACAGGGGAGAACATGGGTGAGGAGATTAGTAGGAGGGTAAGAAGCTTAAACATTCTATCAAATATGGGCGGAGACAGATGCAAAGTAGAACCTCTAGTTTTAGAATTTGCAAGAAAACGGGCCACAGTATGGGGAATTCTTCAACGGAGGGCTAAACCAATTTCATTGAAAGGATTATGAGATATGACCCACATGTATCAATTGAATTTGCTAAGTCTTAGAATGTTCGTAAGGTTACCGTTAGAGGTATCTCCTTCTTGGTGTTAGAGGAAAGCATTGCTCAAGTCACTAGCTTGAGCATGAAGGGCAACGAATTTTACAAGTCAGAAAGAGAGATACAAGAAGTATTAACTTTCTTGTCAGCCTTCAAGCAATGAAAAGTTAATTGAATCCCAAGGAGAATGCCTTAGAGATTTAATCCGTAAGCCATGGAACGAGATTCTCCATTAGATAATGAGGTATGTTTCATTGGGAGATACAAATGTGCTTTGGCTTACCATTTCGCTTTCCTGAATCATTTCAGACATAAAAAATTGATATGCATTCCTTTCTATATGCTTATGTCTCTTGAGAATTCAGTTATTGACGTAAAGCGTGAGAAATGCTTGCTTTCTCTACATCAAGCTCTAAATATTCTTTTCCATCGTGCCAAAGCCTAGGCCTTTGGGCCAAACTCTGACCTGAAAATCAAGCAAATTGAAAACAGCCATTTGAAAGCCTCTATTAAGCCATATGCTGTTTTTGAGAGAAACATTTTAAAAAAGACTAAAACCCCTAAATTTATCACGATTGTTATCCCTCCCAAAGGCAACAATGATGTTATAAAGGGTAACAAGGGAAGCTACTCCAAAAAGTCTACTCAGATCTTGGTAGAGAATCCTAACACCCTGGATGATTTTTTTTTTGGTGTCTTTGCCAACCTAGAACTAAACAATCCATCATCTAGCAAAGTGGCTACTGGTCGCAAGGATGTGATTGGGAAGGGAAAGGCAAGAAAAATTTCTAGACTCAAAAAAAACAAAATGGTAAAAGGACTCTTGAAAACATTGTAGTTAATTACCAAGACAAAATTAGTTCTCTAGAAAAAGAGGTTGATCTCCATAGGGGCATTATGGAATTGGTTATGAAAGAAAATGAGAATCGCAAAACCAAAATAAACCAATTATATTTCCAAGTCAATGGAGAAGAATACCATGAGGATATGCCATTGAACAAGGAAACAAGGGCTTTGACAGATACAATTGGGGATTTGAAAAGTAAAGTGTCTTAGATGAAGACAAAATGGTCCAGGTGGAAACTGAAAGAAAGAAGCTTCAAGTTGGCATTGACAAACTCATTCAAATCAATAGGGCCACCATCAAAAAGTGTGTCTGCTAGCATCACTATAATGTAGGAAAGCCTTAAGAAGAAAAAATAAAGTAACATGGGAACCAAAGCTAGTAAAAGAATCAAGATGCAATAAAAATGGGTAAGGTAGTTGAGACAAAGGATGCAGATACCTAAACAACCCAAGACTACCTCAAATTCATGGTAGAGGAATGGGAGGTGGCCAAAGCATTAAGTGATTTTGGATCTTCACAATCTTGTGATTGGCTGACATTGGTGTCTTTTTGCTGCTGTTTAACTGCATTTTGTAGATTTTTTTGTTACTGTTGTTGATGGGCTTTTGGTTGGGCCTTTTTTGTTTTGGTCTCTCTATTTGGTACTTTTACTGCTATATTTAGTGTATTTCGAGTGCTTAAGGGTTGGGTCCCCTTTTAAAATCCCCTTTTTTACACAATCATAATAATAATATAAAATCCATTCCTCCCCCATACTAACAAATGTTTAGAGGTGCTCGAGTGTTTTATGGGTCCCCTTTTGTGATTATTATCAACATACACAAAGGAAAATTCATCAAAGTCACGACTACTCATGGAAAATAGTCATCGTGTTGGGCTTATTTATGTGCTCTTCCTACCACTTTTTCGTTGACTGCGCATGCTCAAGAGATAAGACACTCTTACGGCCACCAATAACCTAAGTGGAGCTCTTAGGCGCTTTACTTGCGGGACAAAGAGAGGATATTAAGCCCCTGTTGCAATATGACAAATGGAAACACATTGTGGTACACACTCACAAGAATTCATAACAAAGATTGTCAAACATCCTTATTAATGAAACATAATCAGATCTAAACTAACAAAGATCAATTAACTCAATAGCAAACTCATAAAAATAACATAAATCATTATTTTTCAGAACACAAATGTACAAAAATTTGCATTAACAATCCATCTATTTATAACTTAACAAGATACTCTGCGTGTTTCAACTCCATACGAGCACAAATAGTCATCCCAAAAAATGTTTCTCTAACATATTATAAAACTAGCTCTTTTTTAATACTAGCAAGGGTGTGTTTATATTGGCACCACACCTCTATGCTTTACAAGACACTTGGCATTCATATCCAATAGTCAGTCTTATCCATTCATGCAAGGTGGAATTTGTTGGTACCTTCACGTCTTTGTTCACTGAACATGTCCCATCTAATATTGGATTCATCATTGTGATTTGCAGGTCTGGAATGACTCTGCTTGTTGGATAAGATCAAGTCTTGATCCTCTTTTGTGCATGCATGACGTTTACGTGATTTGTCTCTTATTACCTCGTCCATTCCTGAATTTGACTTTTGTGCGGCTTTTGTTTTATATGTGAATCCTGCACAACTCTCCATGTGCACACATTCCTGTAGTTAAAATGCATGATGAGAATCTTGCTCACAAAACTTGGGGTCAATATCTCTCCACACTAATTTTCTTGTTTGCCTTCAGGGAAGTTTGCACTCGTGCTGCCCCCTTCTGTATCACTTGGTTGAGCTGTTAAGACCTATAGAGCTTGCTTTTGGAGTTCTTTTTCAAAATTCTCCCACTACAATATCTGCAGTGACTTGGTTTTTCGTTTCGGGTGTTGCCTATATCAAGGCTTCAATGAATGCCAAATCCTCTGTGTTGTCTTCATGCTACTTATTACACGAAACTTGTGGCTTTGAGCAAACAGGGCTTGCCTGATTGGCAACTTGTTCTTGAAACTTATCAAAAAGTGTTTTCAAAGAAGTGTGCTACTTGGCGATTTTAACCTTGAACTCCTTGGCATTAGCCTTACACTTTCGTTGCTTTGCCGTGCTCTTTGTAATATAAATTTTTGCAACCAACTTTTTGTATTTAACATCTTGCTTCTACATCTTGGCATTTTTGAAAGCTCAATTTAACTGGTTTAGCCTTTCCCTAAGCATGGACAAAAGTGTTGGATTGTTTGAAAAAATGTCTCAAAGAAATATTGTCTCAAGGACAATAGGTCTTTGATTAGGTTAACCAATATTGCATCTTCAATATCTCATTCATCTTTTTTTGCTGCAACATTTTGAACAAGGATCTCCTCCTCTACTGGCGTGGGAGTTGGTTGTTCCTTTACCAAGCGCATGATTGATGTGCTTCTATGCTCAATGGGTTCCATTCCACTTGTATCTAGGTCTGCCAAGTGTTGGGCTCCCTCTTTGTATATTAATGTGCACATCTTCTTGAGCTTTTCTTCTAAAAGTGTGATTTTGCTTTCTACCTTTGTGCACTTAAGCTCTTAATTCTTTAGTGGGGTTTGGAGGGTCTCTTCGTCCACACTACATTCGATGTTCCACTGCATAACTTGTTCTATAGTGAACTCCCTTAGGTTGTAGACCTTGTAATTTGGCTCAACCTCTGCATTTGTTTCTCCTCCCAACATTTCACTTCGTTGGAGGTTAGTTAGTAGGACCTCAAAACCTGGAACCTCATTGTGATATTCCATAATATACAAGAGGTGCTCTTGCGAAATGATTGATGAAGAGTCAAAGGACAAAGAAGTAAAAATAGATGTATTTTGCCTCTCCTTGGTCAGACGACTCTTGTTCTTTTCTATCACTAAATTGGGGAAGTCCTTTTTGGATGGGGTTTGATTCCCTAAAATTCGACTCACTCTAGATGCTGATGTGCTCCTAGCGGTGGATATTTATAGTTTCTTCATCTCCTTTGCATGTGGCATGTTCCTCTTCATGTAAAGAAGTTTCTTGCTTCAGTCTTTCAACTTCGTCGTCATGTGTAGAAGTTTCCTCGTGAGATTCATCATGCCCTTTAGTATGCACAAATGCTTCTTGGTGTGATCCTTCACCCAACCCTTCTATACTTTTATCTTGGAGTCTATCCCTCTCAAATTGTTCCTTTTTTATGAAGCCTTAGTTGCACGCTACTGGTAGTGTCTGCACACTAGCATTTGCCCATGCCTCTATCTCTTGTTCACGCACTTTCATGTGTGTAAGTCTTGGACTTGTGTTTTTTTCAACATTTGCCTCAGTTGAACTAGCTTCTCCTTAGTTCATGCCCTTTCTTTCCCTTGTGTTTCCGTGTCTCCTTGTGCCATATGTCTTGTGGGGTTGCTTTGGCCTTGAATGCCTTTGTTAGTTGGTCCTTCCTTGGCATCATCTTGTGATGCAACCTGTTTGCTTGCACCGAGGGGTGCTACCTTGGTCTTTTCGGCCTGCATCCTCTTCCTTTTCCGTTTGAGGGGTGGTATTAAGGAACTTTTCTCTTCATTTTCTTCTTCTTCAATCACTGCCCTTTGCTTCTTATGTTGCTGCCCTTGTTCTTCTCCTTGTGTCCTCTCTTCGCTAATATTCACCCCAACTTGTGGTTGACTTTATTTGGGCATTTGCCTCCTTTTGATAGAGGGTCTCAACGCATAAAACAATTTGTAGTTCTTTCCTTGTACCTACAGGATCTCCACTTCTTACTTCTCCATCCTTTGACTCTTATCCTCGGAGACTACTGTTTTTCCATTCAATTTAAACTTGTCGTGTAACTTGAGAATATCTTTGCATCTATTTCTGCAACATTTACATCTGCGTGTGGGAGGTCTTGAGTCATGTTTAAACCCTGACCCACATAATGCGTGGCCACTCCATACAGAAACTTTTACCATCTCATGTAATATCGATCCTGCTGTACAATCCTCATGAAGGTGTATTGCATCATCACGCAAAACTCAGCAAACACATCATAAGCTTCTAGCATATTGGGCCTACTTTAGTATTAATTGTTTTGTATATTGGTGCGAGTTAATGTAATCTTGAAAATGTAATCATTGCACCCATTTTGTAAAAGGGGCAATGCACATAGAATGTAGCATCACGAACATAGTGGCATATTTGATGTGCTAGGTAGAAGAGTGGGTGGACATTAATTGTCCCTTGATGTAGTATGGTTGCAGCTATCTATACACCTTGAATACCTACTATAGAGAGGTAGATTGCAATAGTTCGCCTCCTACTGTAAGCTGCTATATGTATTTTGGGATTATCAGAATGAGGTCTGCTCTATTCATGCATTATGGTGTTCTGAGTTGATCATGTTGTGTTTACTTTATGTTATCTTTATCTTTTGTTAGTTTTTCGCAACTACTTGGGCCTTTAGGGTCCCAGTGTTCCCTGTTGCACCTTTTGGGTGAGTTCCTCTAAGTTGATATGCTGATTATGTGTAATTTGTGTCTGCTCTAGGTCTTAACGGCGCAACACCAAATTGGGCTAACATTTTGGTTCCATTGTCGAGATCCTTGATGAGCTTAAAGGTTGTAGTATGTTTTGGAAACCAACTCTACTTGAGAATGACAAGTGTTTTGATTGAATAACATTAGAGTTCCCAAGATGAGATAACAAGAACAGTCGATTCGATCACGTGGTGTGACACCCATTTGTATGACTGTCTATACGAAGGATTATTTTCCAAGTTTTCTAGTTTATTGTTCGTTTCAATTGCGACCTGGCTGAAGCAAAGGTCTATGATGCACAACCTAGAGATGGCATGGACCCCCAAGAATGTTTTGACTTTGAAAATCTAGAATATGGTTTGGACGTGCGCAATGGATGCATTTATCAAGGTTGTTGTGGAAAGTTATATGATAGAATTCGCTGTCATTACTTGTGTGTGGATGAGGTGCTAGCAAATTTTCTTGCAAGCCCATGAAAGAGATTCGTTAAGAACTTGGTGTTGTGTGTGAAAGATGGTGCGTCATGAGGCTAGGTAGGGTAGGGAGTTAAGGAAGGAGATGCCAAAAGCAGATGATGTTGCATTAGAGTGTTGTATGGAGAGATGGTGGATGTGGATTCCAGGATAGAGTGCTATGAATGATGAGCTCATCACCATGATCTTGAACTAATCGCAACAAGGGTGTAGGAGGGGACCCTAGAACGTTGCGCGAATCCATGGAGAGAGATCCGGCCAGGTGAGTTGAGTGACGCCAAATGGAAGTGAAGACCGTAGTGAGGGCAAGCGGCGACAACTGATTGGATACATGAGGAGTGGTGAGATGGTGTGGGGTCCACTCAAGCAACAAGAAGACGTTGATGAGACCAAATCAGAAGGCGTGGAACCCAACTTCCTACTTGAACTGGATCCTCACGTGGGCTTTGTGCAACTTAGGAGATTGTTGAGTGATTTGATGGGATCGCACACGTGGGAGAAGGCATTGTGAAGTAGGAAAGCAAGTAGCAATAGATAGTGTAGAGGCTATAGTGGAAGAATTGTTGGAGACATGAACGACAATTGGAGGCATTTTTGGACTTTGTAGTTTGATTTAATCCATTGATGATTCGTATGAAGTGTATTTGAAGACATGAGTGTGGTCACAACAATAGTGACCAACACAAACATTGGCACCAACATGGGAGGATCTACAAATGTCGTTGGCCTAACCACTAGTGAATCTAGCATTCCAACCCTTGAGAGAGGTAACGGATTTGGTGGATGTAACCCTGGAGGAGGTGGCTCTTCTCGCGAAAGCAACAAAAACATTGGCCCTTCTCCAAGGTAGTGGAGGTGGCACTGGTGAAGGCTTAGGTGGAATTGACAAGGATGTGGCAGTACTGGTGATTGATCAAGGGGTCCTATGGATTAGGTGGTGTAGGCGGATCAGGAGTTGGCGAAAGTGGGGGATTGCAAGGGTCCATCATTATCGTCATCTGTGAGCCATTGCAATTGTCGGTCAAGGATTTTCTAGGATCGAAGATGTGGTGTGACATTAGTAAGCCAATGAGATAGCTTGGTGAGCCAAGAACAAAAGGAACCTAGTACAAAAGTTTCAACTGTTTGTGACCGCCTTGAGTGGTCGCGCCCAAGATTGGTATGCATGGTTAGATTTGGCTGGAACCCACATTGATTAGGATGAAGCTAAATGGGGTATTACAAACGAGTTCAAGTAGCCTAAGTTGGAGCACTAGAATATCGTGGCTCTGAATGAAATATAACAGTCCTTGGGCAAGTCCGTGTGTTTGTATGATTAGTGGTTCAAGGATCTATTGGCAAAGCTAACTTACAACCTATACCCTTCCCTACATTGGTAGTGGTTCATTGGAGACCTATCCAATTACCTATAATGTGTGCTTGTCCAATGAACGTTTGCCATGTAGGAGGCTTTGGAGGTCGTGTTGAGATTGGAAGCAATGTGTTTCCATGTAGATTCCTAGATTGGGTCTTGCCTAGAGGAGGTCCAAATTGGTGAGGTAGCCATGAAACTTGAAAAATTGTCTATGGCGGCACAACCAATGATAAAGCCATGCCTATGATGCATCGATTGCCAAATAGGACATACTCAATTGGATGCCCCATCATGAGAATAACAACTATTGTCTCTTTCCAGAACCTTCCGGTGATACATCATTGCAAGATTTTTCACGAATGCTACAACACCTCCACGTGCCCATTGATACATCTTCTGCAATGGCCAGCCTAGGCAATTACTACAAACAAAGACTTCCAGGCATGATAGGGAATTACGGTTAGACGCTTCTATGAATGGGTGTGATGTGGGAATTGATATGGGGTTTGACGTCAATGTATTAACTAAGGTTAATGTGATAAATATGGATGATATGGTAGCGTGTGGGAGAGAAGAATAATGATAAGACATTGGATAGCCGGTGTGAAGATCAATGTTGGATTTGGCAAATAGGGTGAAGTGATTGTGGAATAAGCAATGAATTATGAGTGATAAAAAAGCGGTAGAGAGGGGAAGTTTTAAGCAAAGATGAAAACAAATTATGCGCATGAATTGAAGTATAAATGCAAAGTAATGAGAGGGAATTAATCCTTTTGCAGGGATTCGAAGGAGCAATCTTGTTTAATAATTTGATACAAACCTTCAAAATTTGAATCATGCAAAGTGTAATTGAACTAAAATACTGAGATTAGCTCCAAGGTTTGCCAAGTTGTCTATTGCCCAGTTGGCTTCTCTGAAGCAATGGGAGATTGAGATTTGAGCAAAACTTTGCAAAAGTTTATTGGCTGGTTGGAGAAGAGCATTTAGGTTCAAGCTATTAGTTTGTCCTTTGGATAAAGTGTTGACAACAATTTGGGAATCTCCTTTGATTGCAAGGTTATTGATATTTAGTCCCTTTTTGAGCTTCAGGGCCGAGATTAGAGCTTGAAATTTGGCTTCATTATTTGTGGCTGTTGATAAATAAGATGCGGAGTCAACAATTAAAGAACTTGTATTTGAGCGTAGATGACAACCCAGGGTTGCATGTCCAGGATTCCCTTTTGTGGCGCCATCAAAGTTTAACTTGGTCTAGCCATGTTGAGGACCTTTTGGCCCCACTCTTTTCTCGAAGAAAACCCTACTTTTGACACTGACCCCAAGGCATGTGTGTCCTATGCTAGCTCTCTTTACGACATCCTAGAGTAGCCTGTTGTCATTGTCTCCACTCCACCACCACATTGTATTGTTTTTTTGTTTGTAAAGTTAGGAGGGCTATTTAGAAGTTATGTACCAGCAAAGTAGTGGATTACGAGGGCCTTTAGGGTGAGTTCCTCAAATATGGTGTGTATTCCCTTGCCTTTCCTTTGGAAAAGCTTTTTAATGACGTAATTTGCTTGGGTTTTCCTCATTTTTGGTCCCACCACATAATCCATCCCATTCAGAAGTCCAGGGATAGCTCCAACCCTAGCCACTATAGGATCATTATAATTGGGCATACGTTTTGCCAAACTTTATGCCATAGACTTAGACATGCAACTTTTAGAGCCCTTGGAGAGAGGTAATCTTAGAGCAAGGGGTAGGCTGGCTCTAGGAGAGAAATACCAAACAATTGACCACATCTTTACACTTTGGGCTATCACTGAGGAGGTGTGTCATTGGTCTTCCAAGGTCTTTTATTGTTTTGTTGACCCTAGAAGGCCTCTGACTAGGTTTTGAGACATCTGATTTTCTAGAAGTTGCGCGATGTCAACGTTCTAGATTCTGTCATAATTGCTATTTAGAGGTTCTTTGAGACAATTTTTGGGAATTTTGTACCATTGGGTTTAAGTAGGGATGCCCTCTCACCAACCCTCATCACTATTCACATCGATGAGCTAGAGGATTTTCTTCGACAACATACCCAAGCAAATGATGGTTGCATTTTACATGATGTGATAATAGCCATATTTTTGTCGATGACGTTGTCCTCTCATTTTGGCAATGTTTTACAGAGACAACTTGATGAGCTTGTTGCTAAGGTCATGATATTCAACGCCTCCAAACGTTCTCTTTTCCAGTTCCAATTCCTCTACAAAGGGGAGCCTTTGGAGATTGCATTGCCCGACACTTACTTGGGAGTCCTATTCTTTGGACCATCTTTTAGTATGAAGCCTACCTCTCAGTCTTAACTTTTCAAGGGATATGCCTCCCTTTTTTTCTTGGAGCACCAATGTTTTTAGATCTACTTGTAGGATATTCCTTTGAAGATGCGTCTCTTCGATATAGTCATCAAGCCTACAATTTTGTATGGGTCCAAGGTTCGTGGACCTAGTCTACGGTATGTTAATTGGGCTTGTATTGAGAAGACTTATGATTTAATGTATGATTTGTTGCAAATAGACTGCTCCTTAGTGCATTGTACAATTTAAGCTTGTCACCCAACCTTTGTGCCATGAGACTATCTTCAGGATTACTTTCTACATTCATAGATTCAAAACCACGGGGGATTCAACTTCAGGGCATGGGAGGTATCCATACTTGGCCCTATATTCTTTAGAGAGGATTATATCTTTGGGCCCCAATAGACGTCTGTTTACGTTTCTAGTATTTTGAGACTAGGTTGCACCTCCAGTCTATCAGCATCTGTATTGATAGCTCCTTTCAGGGACTCTTTTGATGCCCCTTATCGGCTTTTTCTCGTAAAAGAGGTCATCATTAGATTTGTTAGAGAGGATATCTACAAGCAATACTTGGACCTATCCTCATCTGCTCAACCCCAAGCTTGCCTTTTAAGCTAAGAATTTATTCTAGGTATTGGATGGTGTTATTCGTTGCCTTGACTATCTCCAACGTCATTGGTCTCATGACTTGAGGTTTCCCCTAGGCTAGTTGAGGGTGTACTCACACTAGTTGGAGGTTGAGATTGATCATCATATTCCTTGTGGGGACCAAATCTGTCATCTTTGCTCCCTCTAGGAGATGGAGACCGAGGTATCCATACTTGGCCCTATATTCTTCAGAGAGGATTGCATCTTTGGGCCCCAATAGACATCTGTTTACATTGCTAGTATTTTGAGACTAGGTTGCTCCTCCAGTCTATTAGCATCTCTATTGATAGCTCCTTTTAGGGACTCTTTTGATGCCCCTTCTCGGCTTTTTCTCGTAAAGAAGGTCATCATTAGATTTGTTAGAGAGGATATTTACAAGCAATACATCTAGGTTACTTGGACCTCTCCTCATCTGTTCAACCCCAAGCTTGCCTTTTAAGCTAAGAATTTATTCTAGGTATTGGATGGTGTTATTCGTTGCCCTGACAATCTCCAACGTCATTGGTCTCACGACTCGAGGTTTCCCCACGACTAGTTGAGGGTGTACTCACACCAGTTGGAGGTTGAGATTGATCATCATATTCCCTGTGGGGACCAAATCTGTCATCTTTGCTCCTTCTAGGAGATGTAGACTAAGGATCACTTCATTTTTAAATGCCCTATTTATTATGAGACATGGAGGAGATTTCACTATCTTTACAAAGACTCGGGCAACACTATCTACTTTCTTTCGGTACTTGGACCAATGATGCCTAGTCCATTTTCTTTGGGAGGTTGTCACCCTTGGATGCAGATCCTTGCAGATAGCACCCAAAGGCCCCAAGTTGATCCCCTTTTTATTTCAAGTTTCAGCCTATCACAGAGGTTGGCTGCATTAAGTGGCCTTGGGATATTGTTGCGTCGCACACTAAGGGGTGTAGGTCAGTTAGGTGGCACTTATCATTGAACAACACTACCACTAAGGTACCCCAACACACTAGCTCTCAGTGATGGGGATCTGCCCCTGCCCAGTGTCATGGATTTGCTCCTTGGCATCGTAGGTTTGCTCCTTCGCAACTGCTTCTCGAGCTGTGAGGACAAGCATACATTACTAGTTTCTTCGTTGCCATGTGAGTTTCTTCAACCTTTGGATGTTAGGAAGGATTATGAGGGAGTGCTTTGCTTCCCCCTAGATTTGGCCCCTTTAGCCGCAGACAATCTTGATGAGCATTATGAGATCCTGCATTGGCCCTTTCACAGTGATAGCTGATGACACAAATGATTCCTCTATTTCGGGCAAAATCAAAGATGTTTTATAGAACTACCATCCAATCTTTCCGACTTCATCAGCCCATGCTCTTTGGGGGTTCTTGCTCTCCCCACATGGCTATTTGTATTGGTACTCTAACCACATGGGTTGGGAGCTTTATTGTGTTGGGTTTACCCTTTGTTTATTTTCAATGCTTTTGTGCTAATCTTTTTTTTTATTTAGTTATTGTTCCCAGGGTCCTTTTTCCCTAGCACTTTCTATTGTAATTGGTTGTATTCTTGAGTCCCATTGACGTTCTTCTGGTCATTCAATGACATTAATCTATTTTCTTTATTTCTTTTTTTCACAAAAACTTATTTGCTCTTAACGGGGATTCCAGATAATAGTCATTATTGGGGAGAAATTTTCAGATAATGCCCATTTGGCATTCATGTGTTGATGTCACTTGTTGAGTCATTAGTGATTGCAAATATTTGGTATGAGTTATTGTTTAGGATATGACAAACTATGTGCTCACCCCGGTGAGAAATGTATTTGGTCATTTGGTCTATAGGTGGCTGCTGACTCAGGACTTATGAATTGAGTATAGGGGCTTCCATGTGTAGAAAGTTAACCTCAATACCATTGTGGGCAGGCAATTGTAAAGACTAGGCTGGTCATCATTGTACTTGAGAGTCATAATCTTGTATATACGTCACAGATTTGCATTATGTCTTTCTGAGAATGTGGAGTAAAGCTTATGTTCATTGTTGCTCCATTCGTATTTTTGATATGGATTCTGTGTTTCCTCTTCAAGGCAAATGATCTGCTTATTTAAGTTCATTGTTGTTTTGAAGGCTTTTGAAAGGCCTTAGACACAATGATTTTAACAGTTGGGGTTCTCTAAGTTGGTCTTTCTGAAATTTTCAAACTAATGGTATTATGTCAGAGTATGATTGTTAGGTTTTCACACAATATTTACGTTCCTTCTATCATTAGCTATAGTCTATAAGTTGACAGTGCCCGAAAACATCATTTAGGCAGGTGTTTCAACTTAACTGCTATGCTTGTTACTATTATCAGAAGTCTCAAACCTTCATATGTCAGGTGCATACTTAGCATGTGCTCATTAAGATTTATTGACCTAGATCATTCTGTGAAGAAATGCCCAACTTATTGGTATGCAGAGTCCACTTCTTTCTTGTGGATGTTCCTTATCCCACTTATGATTTGTCGCAAAGGTCATTGGTTAGACCATTCTTTCCATAGCTGGCTCTTTTTTATTCTTTTCATCGTCAACCATTTTTCATTGGGACCTTTGGAATAGGAAGAAAACACTCCTAACATATACTCCCTCAATGCCCCTAATCTGAAGTCTCAACATAAGGTTCTTTATGTCTCTTTATTAGTTACCATGGTCAATGATGCGTGAATTTTTTTTAGATGTTTCTTTATAACAAGAATCTTATGTATGCATATACATTCAATACCTGGGGAGGTAGAGGGTGACCATGCCATTCTTTGGACCTATTTCACCTAACCCCATATGACATCAGCCCTTAGAATCCCATGATACCTTGCTGATTATTATGCAGTGGTTGTGGTCTATTCATCCTCGTGCTTATTTAGGACTCCCAAATGTGTGGGGCCATAGAACAAGTTTGGAGTCAGACTCCAGTCTAGGAATACTTGACAAATTTTGACTTTGGATAGCAGGAGAGGGAGAGATGTCTCCAGAGGTAAAAGCATAGATAGGACCATCCCAGACACAATATCACCCAAATTGCCATTTTGAGGCCTTGGATTCAACATCCTCTAAGGGGCGCATAGCGAGAGCACATTCATGACTTCTGATGCAAGCAATGTGGATATTCGTTATTTGATATTTAGTGATTTAAGTTATAGATGCTTTACATGTCAAGTTTTGTGTCTCATGCTGGAGTATAGACTTTGTGCTTGTATTGATATCTTGTACCCACTTTATTCATAATAGGGCCTTCTATCGAATTCCCTCCCAAGAGAACGCTCTGATCTCTAGGCCTCAGATAGGCGGTTTGTTGGAGTACATTACATAGGCATGCAGCCATTTTGTTACAATGCAGACATCTAGTTTGTTCCTATATTTTATTACCTTGTTTGTGCAGTCTAACTAGCTTAGATGTATTTACTTTATGACATGTTTGACCTTTAAATCACTGCTTCTATCCTATATTCCAATTTCTTTCAGTCCCTTTGCCCATTTTTGGTGAATGGAGGCCATTGATCAAATTACAGAAAATTCATTTCAGAAACTATAATGCATGCTGTTTAGTTGAGATATTAATGGTGTCACCTTCTTGTTCATTTTACAGGTGTTTTCATTGTGTATGAAAAAAGGCTTTTTATTTGGCATTTCCGAGTGCACAGGAAATTTAGTCTTACACGTTTGTTTGTGCTTGCTTTAAAGACAGTTGCAATGGAAAGGAAAATGCTGTGGGTTGCTTTTCTTGTTCTTTTCCTCTTGTGGATAAGTGCAAATGCCAGGAAAATTGTAATCTTTGAGCGTTCTGGTAAGTTTGTAATATAATTAATCATTTTTTTTTAGTGCCTGTAAGAAAGATAACTTCATTTTTGTTTAATTTGCAACTTTGTGTTTCTTTGTCAATTTCATTGTTTTTGGTGGGACCTAAGGTTCTTGTTTGGATTGCTTTTATTGCATCCTTGATCTTGGGACATTTAGTATTTACACAAATGATAGGAATGTTATGCTAGTGATTATTTTTACTGCTAGCTGCCACTTTGAAATAAGTGTAGTGATTCTTTTACTGAATGATACGTTGTTTTTATAAGCATGATGGAGACAACAGAGGGTAAAGAAATGAAACTCAAATCTTTTAAGTCACTGTTGGTGGTGTTTGCACTCATTCACTACCAGCAGTATGAGTGAAACACTCCATTAGCATATTCTTAAAACGTTCAGAGTTTTGCTCCTGTAAATTGCAAATTTGACTCGACTTTTGGTTGGTGTACTTTATGTATCCGGTTGGTCAAGGCAAAACTTAGCAGAAGCAAATTTGTTGGTATTATGAACAGAAATAAATATTATAGCTTTTCAGACTGATACTAAGAACACATAAAATTCTTCGATTTAATATGTTCTAGTGATGGGATGGCTAATTACTCAGTAACTTGACATACATCAAAATCACAAGTTTACCCTCATATTTTAACATTCTGAACCATGCACAAGATTTTTTTTTGCTTATTGTACCAGAGCTTGCAAACTGTTTCATTTGCAAAGATCAGCACAACCTAAAATACTCCACTCTTGCATTAATGTGCATGCTAGCTTGTAGCCTTCACTGCGTACAGGCTAGATATTTTTGTGTACTAGCTAACTGCTTTACATTTTTAGCCTTAAGTGTTAACTTATTATCTGACAGCCAATGGTAGCCGACTTTCATTTTTTTGATTTGATCTATAAGTTCACCCAAACCATGAGCAGAAAGCTTGGCATAGATTGTAACAATGTAAGAGACTGTGCGGTCTCAAATTCTCGTTACAATTTATGGGCTTGACATGGGAAATAACAAGGTGACTATCAATTTCATATTGAAGTAACTCCCAATATCTCTGCAATCTGTATCCTACATAAATAATGATGGTTAAGCTGCATTATATAGACATTGTTCAACTGTAAGAACATATCCCCTCTGCTCTCTATTTTGGCACTTCATTGCTGGTAACCCTTGCCCTTCTTTATTGTTCTCTGCTGTCATCTTACGTCTCCAAGGTGTATGTTGTTGCTTTAGGGATGCCATGTTGTACGCGCTATCTAGTTGCTCCCATTTCCTTCGATTTTTTTCAATTAAAGTGCTTGTAATATCGAAGGGAATCATTTCGTCTTCAAGGTTTGTGTTTCTAGATTTCAGGCTTGTCCATGTACAAACATTAGGGTTCTCAGTCTCATTAACATGCTAATGCAAACTGAAGTATCATACAAGTCATTCCAAAAAATTCCACAAAGATGTATCACATGCTGGAAAAATGTGACTGGATTACTCTGATGCACACAGGTATAGAAGCATTACATGGGAAAAACTTGTGGGCAGTCACAACTAAATGCGAACCGGTGTGTCATTTTGACCTGCTGCACAGGACAGCAGCCAGACCTGGGAATTACCCAGTCAAACCCACATTTAATTCAAAAAACTAGCTATTTTTTCAATTACATGTATTTAAGACGCGATTTATTAATTATTCGTGGGTTTTTCAATTACATGGCCCATTCTTTTTAAATATGTAAGTCTGCTATTTTTATGAGTTTTATAGGTATAGAAGCATTACATGGGAAAAACTTGTGGGCAGTCACAACTAAATGCGAACCGGTGTGCCATTTTGACCTGCTGCACAGGACAGCAGCCAGACCTGGGAATTACCCGGTCAAACCCACATTTAATTCAAAAAACTAGCTATTTTTTCAATTACATGTATATAAGACGCAATTTATTAATTATTTGTGGGTTTTTCAATTACATGGCCCATTCTTTTTAAATATGCAAGTCTGCAATTTTTATGAGTTTTATATGTTTTTTTTTTAATTTTTCTGTCTTTTTCCCATTTTAAATCTGTGTAACTGAAAAATGCTTACACCTTTACCATGCTGTGTCGTTGCCATGCAAATGGAATTCTTCCATGCTCATAGGAAGTTTGTAAATTCTGCATAATGACTTGTTGCTATTTTAAATTCATAACTTTATTATCTCCATAGGATTTCCATTGATATAGCAGATTGATGATTTTGTGAATATTCTTCCTGGTGCACAATGATCTCTATTGGTACAGGTTCAGTTTGCAATGCTATTTATCATTTATGGTCTATAACCAGGAATACATTAGAATCACTTGCATAATTCTGTCAACTTTGAAGTGGGGCAGAGCAAATGTATTAGTCTTTGTTCCTTCTGCACTGAATGATCGGTATCATAAAAGTCCTCCAACTCCCATGCTTCCCGTTATTATAAACCAATTTGTAATCTGTGGGGAAGTCCTATGTTTAATGAGTATAAATCTATAAATGGCGATTTAACCAGTTGTAAATCCAATCATAGCTATAAAATAGTTAATAAAAATGTGCTAAATTGGTATGGGTAGATTCAACATTTTAATTATCTTGGTTTACTGTGCAGATGCCTCTTCTTTGTATATTTTCCATTAACTCGTTTATTTTACTTGTCTAGCCCAACCTTTTCATCATTTAAGTGTAGTTTTTATACTTGTTACTCTTTTTTATTGGACACTATGCAATAACAATCTGTGTATTTTCATCTCTTCTTGTATTTTTTCTATGTATATGACCTTTAGGGAAAGCACATTGTAACTAGATGTGAATATAGGCTAGCATTGTAGCTTGCGAATCCCCGGTCTCCTTCATAAAATGGATCCTTGGAAATTTAATCACTCCACGCTGACGATAAATCATTGCAACTTTCTTATCAATTTTGAGCTGTGTTGCAGGGATACGCCCCCCGGTTCGACGCCTCCTGTTCGGAGACGCCTCCGGCACGGGGACGTCCCGGGTACCCCCGTAGGCGTGTTCGACACGCCGACGAGTGCCTCTGGGAGTACCCGAGACGTTTCCGGCACGTACCCGAAACTTTTCGCAGAAATGCCGAAAAACAATTAAAAAAAACTCAGAAAAAGCATTAAAAAAACCCTAAAAACTTAAGGTCTGGCATGCCTCCGGGAGTACCTGGCGCGTACCTGAAACTTTTCGACAAAAATGCCGAAAAACAATTAAAAAAACTCAGAAAAAAATTAAAAAAACCCTAAAAACTTAAGGTAAACCCTAAACGCAAAAAACGCCTATAAAAGCAGCGCGTCCCTCTTCTTCAAAACACATGAAGCAGGTCGCGACCATTGTTTGCCTTTGGCAGTTTGCAGGTGCAGCGGCAGGGTTTGCTGAAGCCTAAAGACGGTGAAGAGGAGAACGAAAATTCGCTAGGAGGAGAAAAGATTCAGATAACAAATTTCCAGGAGAAGAGTGGACTGTGGCAGTGTGGAGTGAAGCCGCGCCGAAGGGGAGGAGTTGCAGGTATGTTAAATTTTTATTTTTTCATTTAGCATTTAGTTTTAATTTTTTAAACTTTTCAGTTGTATTTACTAAGTATTTAAGAAATTAATTTTAAATTTTTCATTTAATATAACTATTAAAATAAAATATAATATTAAAAATTTAAACTAAATACTATTTAGTTTTTATATTTTTAATATTATAATTTATATTTTATTTTAAATTTACTATATCCTATATAGTATTTAAATTTTATTTTTAATATTTTTAATTTTAAAATTCTTTTAAATTTAAGTTTATTTATTTATTTTAATTTAAATTTTCTACAATGTTAAAATTTGTAATCGTATTAAAATTTATTTATTTTTATTGTTCTTGTTTCACTTTCCATAAATATTTATTATTTAAAAAAATCATTATCAAATGTATATTTTTAAAAAATATAAGTTTCTAAGTTCTAACCTTAATTTCTGCATATGCTCTTCTCTCGTGCATAATTGCGATCTTGAGAATTAGAAATAGAGTTAGTTGCATTACATTTATTTTTTATTTTTTCAAGTTTAAATATTTAGAAAAATCAAATGTATATTTTTTATGTTTCTAACACTAACTTCTGCGTATGCGCTTCTTTCGCGCGTAATTGCGATCGTGAGAATTAGAAACAAAGTTAGTTATTAATTTTAATTTTTTATATTTTTGCTTGGCTCTAGAATCTAATTTGATAATTCATAATTAGAATATCTATGGCATCCAGTTCAATGTCAGGAGGAGGGCATGATGAAACAAACCACGCTGAAACCTCACTTCAAGTGAAATATGACCCTGCCTCCCCTCTTTGGAAACATGTGACGATACTTGAGATCATTGCTGGAGGTGGGACTCGTGTGTGGGTCTGCAATGATTGTCATTCTACATTCAAATCCTCATATACTCGGGTCAAAATTCATTTGACTGGGTATGGGCCATCGGGTATCAAAAAGTATGATAAAATTCCCAAGCCAAAAATAGTTAAGTTCATGAAAGAGCAAGAAGAAGTCGATGCATCACTTGCTTCAAAAAATCGTTCTAAAACAATACCTCTTCAAAGAGGTATATTAGGGAGCCCACCCATAACACCTGCAGTGGCGAGTCATCCTTTCATTGAAAGTCAAACTCGAGCTCATTTAGTTGCAATACCAGAAGCTGATGATGCAGATGCCACTTCACGGAAAAAACCAAAAGGACTATTGGAAAAAGCTTTCAATGTCGCACAGAGAGACATTGCTGATGAGTTGATTGTTAGATGCATTTATGCATGTGCGTTGCCTTTCAGTGTTTTGAGATCGCTTTATTGGTAACAAATGTTGAAAGCGGTCAATGAAGCTCCACAAAATTACAAAGGGCCTAACTATGAGAAAGTTCGCACCACACTCTTGGCCAAAGAAGTAGAACATATTCACACTTCTTTGCAACCAATTAGAGATTCGTGGAAGGATTGAGGGGTGTTCATTATCTCAGATGGATGGAAAAATGCTCGAAATAGGCCTTTGATCAATGTTATTGCAGTATGCCCTAAAGGGGCAATGTTCCTGAAGGCAGTGGATTGTGAGGGCGAAGTGAAAGATGCTCAATTCATTGCAAACATTTTGATAGAAGTTATTGAGTCTGTGGGCCCCCAACATGTTGTCCAAGTCATCACAGACAATGCAAAGAATTGCAGAGCAGTTGGGTTGATTATAGAGGGTAGATATGAGCACATATTTTAGACACCTTGCGTTGTCTACTCCCTCAACTTGGTGCTGCAAAAGATTGGTAAAATTCAATGGATAGAGCAAATTTATGCAGAGGCCAGTGACATTCAAACATTTGTCACAAATCATCACATGTCTCAGGCCATCTTCAGGAAATTCTCAAAGTTGGAGTTGTTGAAAGTAAGAAATTCGAGAACAAATTCCTAGTCTTACTTTTGAAGTTCTTAATTTTGAAGTTATAACTTTTTAATAATTAATAATTTAATTCTAGTTGTTTATCAATGTTTACAGTTTGGACAATTAAGCTTGGTCTTATTTTTTTTTTGTAGATTGTTGAAACTAGATTTGCCTCTCACATGCTCGTTTTGAGACGACTTGTGAAGGTGAAAGAGGCACTAAGCAGTATGGTGATGGGCAATGTTTGGGGTGTGTAGAGGCAAGCAAGCGCCACTGGTATTGAAAAAACCAATAAGATCAAAACATTGATCCTTGATGATAACTGGTGGACCAAGATTGAATATGTGCTCAATTTTATAGAGCCTATTCTATCTATGATCCGATTTATGGATATAGATGCAGCTTGCATGGGAGAGGTTTATGATGGGATTGATTCCATGTGTGAAAGTATGAGAGAGACCATACAAAAGAAGAGCAAGACCTAGAAGAAATGTTTTATAATGAAATCAAAACGTTGGTCATGAAGAGATGGAATAAAATGACCACCCCATTACATCTCCTTGCTTATGCTTTCAATCTGAAGTATTATAGCAATGAAATACTTCGGCTACCCAATAGGCAACCGCCATATGATGATGTAGAGGTTGCAAATGGAACTAGGCAAGCATTCAGAAGGCTTTTCCCTGATCCATTTGTAGCTAGTGCGGTCCGCAACGAAATGGCCATGTTTGTAGCTTCAGAGGGCAGCATGGGAGAAATTGAGGCTCTTTTTGACAAATTTAGTTTGTCTCCAATCAAGTGGTGGCATGTACATGGCCATGATGCCAAGTACCTATGACCTATTGCAATCAAGATTCTGTCATAGATATTCAATTTGAATTAAATAAAAAAAAATTAAGTTATTGACATTTTTTTTTACATTGTTACAAATTTTAAATTAAAAAATTCTAACAATTAACAACTTTTTTTTGTGATATGTGGCTAGTAATTCTTCAGTAGAGTGGAATTGGAGTACATATGGATTTATCCATTCTGCTAAAAGAAACAAGTTGGCATCCAAGAAAGCTGAGGATTTGGTATTTGTACATTCCAATTTGCGTCTCTTTTCACACAAGTCTGAAGACTATATGCGAGAGTCTAACAAACTTTGGGATATCCTTCCAGAGAATATAGACATAGATGCCTCCACATCTACATTTGCCCAAGTTTCATTATTTGGTGTGGATGATGTTGATGACAATGAAGAGAATTCAACACCAGGGGTGGAGAGTGGAGCTAGTGGGAGTTGTCCAAGTGGAGCTAGTGAGAGTAACATTCATAATTATTAATTATGAATATGAGGACAATCTAGATGAATTATGAATCTATGATTTATTCTACATTTGTATTTTGAAAATTTGAATGTAGTTGCAATGTATACTTTGAACATTTTGAAATTTGAAGCAATGAATATGAACAAACACTATGTATTTACTATTTTCAAGTGTTTTACAAAAAAATTGAGTAATATGCATTATATATATATATATTTTAAATATATATATATAGAGACGTACCCACGGCGTATCCAAATCAAGGTTTTTGAAAAATGACGTACCCGCGTACCCGTAGGCCGTACCCGTATCCAAACAACGTAGATTTTGAGAATTTTAATGTTATAAAATCAGGAAGCCTTTTTTGTTTAAATACAGGTATGGAAGGGAACAAAACAAACACCCAGGTCCAAAAACTCAGGAACCTAGGGGTTATATGTCATGATCAACGCAAATAGGTGCCGGGGCAGATTTTGTGAATTGTGCATATTTGATATTTTGATCTTGAAATAACAGTGTGCACTAATCTCTTGCATTTTTTACTGTTATTCTGGAGGACAATATTCCCAAACTACACTATAGAAAGCGCTATATACACAAGTTCATAAGTCCTGGTGTAAAGCAAAAGAAGAGCAAATAAGATTTATAGTAGCCTCTGTTAGAGGGTGAATACTTGGACTCCACTTTGGTTTGGTTTCAATTTTTATCTGGACATGTTTGGTGGGTGCATTTTGTAAATAAGATCTGGTTGCGTATTAATTTCTTCAATACTTTTGGACAACTGCATTTTTTGTTTTCAATCCAACGTTTCTAATGAGCTACCGCATGATATTAATTTGTTCACACTGCTGATTTTTAATTAAAGTTATTTTGCCCATGTGACTAGCCTGACAAATCATTTTTTTTAATTATGTGATAGGGCCATTGATGATAACACGAGAAATTTTTGACATGGGGGATGGAATCTTTGTTAGGGAAGAATCACATGGAATAGTTTTGGGCGGAGATGTGCAAGAACTGGTACCTGGGATTGCGACAGTAAAAGCAAAATTTGCTGAAGGTGATCAAATATTTCTTTGATGTGTGGATAATAATATGTAAGGGTCACAAAAGAAGCTTGTTCTGTGCAGTGGGCCCATTCCAAAGGTACTTGGGTACTGGTACACACGCAGGGTGCGTCCACGTGTTTGTTTATATATTGAGGGACCATATAACTCATTTTTCTTTTATGCAAGGAAATATGGTATAGGTGAAGATATTTGTTTTACAATGCATCATCGATATTTTATTGTAAGGAGTATGTTCCACAGAGACATGACCCCACCCCTTAGTCTCCTGTCCCCATCCCCCATTTCCATTCCCATGCTACTTTCCTATTCAGAAATTGTTGCTAGGACTGGTAAAAAAAGAAGGTTGTTCTGTGCCGTGGGTCCATTCCAAAGGTACTTGGGTACAGGTACACATACTGGGTATGCCTGTGTGTGTATATATATTGAGGGACGTTCGATCATGTTTTAATTTTATGCAAGGAAATATGGTATGGGCAAACATTTTTGTTTTACGATGCATTACCAGATCTTTTATTGGAAAGAGTATGTTCCATGGAGACACGACCCTCTCCTTAGTCTCCTGTCCCCATCCCCTGTTTCCATTCCCATGCTGCTTTCTTTTTTCAGCAATCTTTGCTAGGATTTTGGGTGTACTTCTAGGCATCCCATTTTGTTCTCCCACATTTCCCTTTCCTCCCCAAAATAAACGTGGCTGAACATAAGGAAAAATGTCATTCTGAACTGTAGACTAAATGTATAAACCTAATTGTGTCTGTCCATGATACTGTTGTTTCTTGTCCAGTCGATGTTCTCGATACGAGTGAGAACATCTTTATACAATGTATGGAGTGATTTCTTTTCTAGTTCATGTCTCGGAGGCAATTCAAGTAGAAGACATTGTTAGCCTTTTCAAACCTGCATCCCAAAAGGATTCCAATTGACACAGAGCAATTGCTAGTGAGAAAATTTAAAGCGTGTAATGCCTTCCATTTAACTTGTTTTTTATTTATACAATTTATTTACCAGAAGAGTCACTTGAATGGATTTTTTTTGTCCATGATTATGATGTTCAAAATACACTCCTTTTTATCTGTACAAATTTCTTGACAAATGCATATATTTGCAGGTCTGTCAAAAATGTTAAATATGGCACCCTACCTATCTAGATTCCCTCTGAAGGATACAGTTTATAGAAGAGAGGAAAGGCTTGCTTTCCAGGGTTTCCCATTTCAATTGGTTTGTAATGCATGCATAGAGGTTTCTAAGCAAGCTGAACAAATCTTATCAGACCCAGAGACATTGGAGAATATTGAAGAACTTATCAGAAGCATTTGCATGACACTGCCATCCAATTTTAGTGCACAGGTGTGATATTCACTGGCAAATAATTGTTGGATGCTTGTCTTACATTGATAAAGTCATATTCATTGTGTTGAGTCCATTATATTTATGGTATTTGCAGTGTGATGAAATGTCAAACATGTATATACAAGAGACCATTGCAATGCTGCAAGCTTACCTAAGTGAAGACAAGCTTTGCATTAGTACAGGATTGTGTAATGGAAACGACAACAATGATTCAGAGATAAAGATAAGCGAAAATGGTGTGATTTCTCCACTTGGTACAGGTGACGATACGATTTGTGCAGTTTGTGAACAATTTATAGAAGAGGCAATACATTATGTCAGCCAGAACAAAACTCAATCAGAAGTCTTGATTGCGTTGCACCAGACATGTTCAAAGCTGAAAACGTTCAGTACTGAGGTAGCATTTAAAATTAAGTGGTGATTGTTATTCCAATTTTTTGTCTACTCTAATCTGAGTTTTGGATAGAACTTATATGTTAGAAAAAACTTGTTTAGATATTTCATGTCTGGAGTCCATTCCTGATGGAGGAGGCCTAGGAAGTTGCAAGTTGCCTTTGTATCAGAGTTTTTATCGTGTCAATAATGTTCCTAAGGTTCCCTTGGATGTCTTCTCAAGTCCCATTGACTTACTTTTGGTCATTCGTGGACATTAATATAATTTCTTTCTTTCTTTCTTGGTTTTTTCTTATTTGAAGAAACTTTATAAGTTATAACTATCTAGGTCCTGACATATTGAAGCATTTCTGTTGCTCCTGTACTGCAGTGTGATTCACTGATTGACTACTATGCTTCTCTCTTTTTTACGGAGATTGGAACCATTAGTCCAAAGGAGTTTTGTCAGAAGATCAGTTTATGCAGGGGTTCAGCTTCTTTTCTGAAGCAACAGCACAACTGTGACATTTGCCGAGCTGCAATTTCTGAAATTAAGACGGAGTTAGAAGACCCTGAAACCAAGGTAGTTTGTGTACTTTAATGCACCTAAGGACTGTAGAATAGAATTTTTTGGATGTCTGGTGATGAAGCACTTGTAATTTGGCATTTAGCTCTTAAATAAGTTTGAATCTCTATGTGAATTTCCAGTTGAAGTTGATTGAGATGATGATAGACGGTTGCAAACGTGTGCCAGCTTATGCAAAAGAAGTAAGATCATAGCCTCTCACATTTCTCAGATTGTGATATAATGCACATTGCAGAGTGATGACATTAGCATAATCTGATGTCTGTTTCTTCTTAACAGTGTAAGAAACTTGTCTTTGAATATGGGCCTCTCATCTTGACAAACATGGAGAAATATCTAGATTCAAATGACATTTGTTCTGAAATTCATGTTTGTGAACCTCTTGCCGGGAAGCTCAAAAACAATATGGATGTCAGTTCACAGCCACTCATTGAGCTGACATCATCAGAAGTTTCCAATCATGCAAGTTCGAAGTGAAATGTATTTTTTGCCAGATGTAAATTAAGCTTATGAATTATTGCATTGTGTGGAACACGTGTAGGTCTAGAGTGTTCACATTAATGTTTGCTCTTATATCAAGACAATATGTACTTAATGGATTCAGTTCACAGCCACTCATTGAGCTGACATCATCAGAAGTTTCCAATCATGCAAGTTCGAAGTGAAATCTATTATTTGCCAGATGTAAATTAAGCTTATGAATTATTGCATTGTGCAACACATATAGGTCTAGAGCGTGCACGTTAACATTTGCTCTTATATCAAGACAATATGTACTTATGTGACATTTCAGAGGCTCACCATGTGACTTACTTCCCCTCAAAATTATTCAGTTAGCAATAGCAAGAATGTGTACAAATTGCTGAAATCTGTATATTGGGCCTGGGTGTATAAAGATTAAATATTTTGGGTCTGTAATGTCCTGTTTATGCTGTTGTTGTGAAATTATGGGTGTGTTTAGGATATGTACTAATTGATTAAGAACATTGACTCTTGATGTCTAAGTATTTTTGTATCAGTTGCTTGGCATGAATTATGCGGATTGAAGTGATATATATATATATATTACGCAATTCGAAGTAATGAATCAATTGTTTTTGTTTGTCATTATAATTTCTATTGCCTTAGGCATTGGCTTTTTTATCTGGGGAACACTTGACAGGAGAAATTTAAGCAGATGATTCAGAGAGACATCCTTCTGATGATGACCAATTTTTTGAAGAATTATTATTCAGTACATTAATTGATATTTCACCTCTTCGGCTGGAAAAAGTAATACGCGAGTTGCAAAGTCTTCCTGTTTTCTTTGAATATTTTTATTACTTTGAGAGAATTCTTGTATTAGAAACCGGATGCATTGTAAGTTTTAAAACTAGTAAACAAAAAATCTGATCAATCAGATCGATGAAATGGCTCACCATGTGAATCAGACAGGGAAAATAGTTTTCTAATTTTACTTTCACCGATCAGCCTGTGAGGACATAGTTTGTCACAACCAATTTGAGATTCCATGGACTAAACAAACCAATCTATTCAAGTGATTTCACTTATTCTTACATTTTAGAGTGGGAATGTTGGATTTTCAGAGGCGATGGTTTGAAAGCATGAGTTTTGGAGATCTCATCGAGCGAGAGACTAAAACAGGGGACCATTTCCAGTTATATTGATTTGCAATTTAGTAACTGCAGTTTGGTGTCACTTTATGGTCTGAGGAGACAAATTCAGGAACATGTTTTAAAAACCGGATGCACTGCAAGATTTTTAACTATAGACAAGTGTAATAAATTAGATCAAGGAAATGATTCACTGAATCAGACAGGGAAAATAGGCTTTTAATTTTGCTTATCACATGTCAGCACACGAGGACAAGTTTTTTTATAAACCAACTCAAGATTCCATGGACTAAACAAAACCCAGTTTTCTAAGTGATTCCAATTATTCTTACATCTTAGAGGCCTGAATGTCTGTTTCAGAGGAGGTGGTTGAAAGCATGAGTTTGGAGATAACATTCATGGAGTTGGAGATTAAATGAGAGACCCGTTTCCAGATATATATCAATTTGCAATTTAGCAAATGCTGTGTGGTGTCACTTTTGTGGGCTTAGGAGGCAAATTCAGTAACATGTATTAGAAACCAGATGCACTGTAAGCTTTTTCACTTCTAGACAAACAGTCTGATCAACCAAATCAAGGAAATGATTGTCTCAATCAGAAAGGAAAAATAGTGCTCTAATTTTGCTCACACTTATCAGCACGGGAATGGAGTTTATTGCAACATAAATCCAATGTGAGATTCCAAGGACAAAACAAACCATGTTTACCAAGTGATTATACTTTTTCTTGCATTTTAGAGTGGGAATGTCGGATTTTCAGATGTGTTTGAAAACTTTATTTTGATGTCATATCTATGGAGCAAAAGATTAAATCAGTGGCCCATTTCCAGGTATATTGATTTGCAATTTAGAATCTCCGGTTTGGTGTCACTTTTTTGGACTTTGGAAGACAAATTGAGTGAAGTTTCGAAGGTATTTGTGTTTTGGTTTTTCATATTTGTGATGTCACCGATTAATCATTTAGCCTTTACTTTATGTTTTCTTAGATGCAATTTTTAGCCTTAGTTGAATTTGAATAGGTGCAAGCATTTGTATTTCATTTTTCTATTGTATTGCAGGGGCTGTTGTGGTCTTCTTGTGTTCTTGGTGGGGTGCCTTTTTACTTGAATTTGCTTGTATTGCGTCAGCAAGGATGTGGGAAACTGTCTTCTTTTGTTTGGGCATTAATTGTAGACTCTTTGAATTTCGGAAGTTGTAAATCTGGTCAAAATTGAAAGCAGACAATGTGAGATCTCATGTGCAGAGGAAGTATCTTCCAAATATTATTCGTTTCCTAGTTGTGCTCAAATGCAAGCGGTGTTTATTATAACTGCCCATATTGAAGTTCAGCTGCTCGATTTCTCCAAAAGGGGATAGACATTTGTCACCTTTGCAGGCGACCATGGGGACCTAGGCGTTGCACCAGACCACAGGAGGAAAACCACCCCAGCCCTGGGTATGGTAAAACCCCAAGAGTCTCGCCACTTCATACGCAGCAAGACTCTCACCATTTGGAGTTGGTTTCAAAGTGGGGAAAACCATTGAGATATAAAATTGATACGATTTGAATCCACAAAGGTAAAACTTATGATATTTGCATGTGTAAGATACAAGGAGACGTAAAAATAAAATGTTCCTTTGTGCGATTGCTATATCAATTTGGCTCACTTTCTGCCCTTTTATGGTCGTATTTGGGAATACTTGTTGGTTGTGATGTCTTTTGCCTTGGGCGGAGATTTTACTGTTCTTGTTTTGTAATTAGTTGTTCTATGCCCTTTTCTCAGGATATTCTTGGCTACAACCAAAGCAAGATATTGTTAGATTAATTTTTACTTAAAATATCAAGTTGAATTAGTTTTAGTATTAGTTTAAATCATTAAGAACTTGTGGCAGTGGTTGACGGACTTGGAAGAAAAAATAATATCATCATTTTCTATATTACCAGGGGGTTATCTTTAGCCTTTATCATTTGGATAGGTTTTCTATCTAAAAAGAATTGGATTTTTCAATAACCTTTATCTTTTTCTTTTATTTTGAAAATTTAAATTAAAGATCTTGGAATTCGTTAGCAGCAGCAGTTAAGGGAATTTGAATTAAAGATATTACATATTTTCTTTTACTATTATATTTTGAAACAATTAGGGCATTAATTTATGTCTTGTTTACCGTTGTTGAAGTCATTCAAAACATCAGCTGTAATTCCTAGTCTCACTATTTGGTGTCACGTGTAGTGTTATACGAGATGTTGCATGCAGCATTGAAGATGGCAGTGGCAACTGAAAATAGCAAAAGAAGAAAACAAAAAAATTGGAATACTCTAAAAAATATTAGCATTATGTGATTTTAGGGCACATTTGCAGCTTTGAGGTCTAATATGCTTTTTGAATTGCATGGTACGAGGAAATTATATACGTCTGAAGGATTTGAGCCAAAGATTTTATTACTTCTCACAAATTATTAGTTCTATTTACATAGGGATTTTTGTCATGGAATTTATTAGGATTTTTTTCCGGACATTTCAGCTATTTCAAAACTGTGTTTAATAAATAAAAGGGGAGGCTTACTCGTGGTGTATTTAGAGGATTTCAATAACATTTTGAGAGTAAAAACCAATTTTTAATCATTGCAATACAAGCTATTGGTATTATTCTTAAAAAAAGAAAAGTTTTACAATACAATTTGACCATCAGATTTGCAAAAAGAAATAGATGACCAATGGGGAATTAAGCCACCAAGAAGGCTACAAAATAACAGTGAAAAACACTAGAAAAACAAACAAGACGAAGAAACCAAACACCCTTTACAAAATACTAGCTGACAACCAACCACACCGCTACTATACTCAGAGATCCTCTACTTCCACTGTAACATCCGGATCCATTGCCATTTCCGCTCGTGCCACAGACCCACAACCCTGTGTGTCAACCCTCCCATCGACAATGTTGCTCTGTTACTCGCAAGATGACCACGCATTGTCTCAATCATAGCTTGACGAGGGACGTGGATGACCTAGGGAGGAACCACACGTCGGGGGTTATCACCCAGTTTGCATAAAAATGACACCGCCTCCACTCTTTCTCGACACTTATGAGCTTCCTACCAGATTTTCAACCCTGCAATGGAGCATTGAATTTTCTCCCAAGGAAAAGAAATGGTTTGTCCTCTGGCCAGTGGAGGATTGTGGACCTTGTTCCCTAGATTCTTGACAAACCCCATCAAAGAGAGAAACCTAATTTCAAGGTCCCTAAAAATAGAAATTGGAAGAAATCCAAATCCGATATTCCCTGAAAAAGGAAGCTCTTGGAACGGACCTGCATTGAAATTTCCCAGATGTTCAGCGAGACTTTTTCTGTGCATTGGTGAAACGAAGAATTCCAAAACTCTTGCGACCAATCTTTTGTCTTGCTCCATGACCAAGATGTTTGAGACAAACAACGCTGCTACTTCGGAGTTTGCTTGCTAAGCAAACTTTCCACAAGAAATTCTTCACCCAAAGTAAAGATGATCCCTTGCAATATTTCTTCAGTGGGGGCCCATAAGTTTTTTTTAAGACAAGCCTTGGATGCTCCTCCAAAAAATGCCAATTCCTTGACAGAGCTTCCCCCTTGTACTATTGGCAACCCGAGGGCGGAAGCTAAATTCTAATCCATACCAGCGTTCACATAAAAAAAACTCCCCAAACGTAGCTATAAAAATGGAAAATAGGTCATTGAAATAATGTAGGAGAAGCCTCTTGATCATACGACATAATTAATGCCCATCATACCTCTTTTTGCTTACTTTGTCGCCACCTCCATTTCACACGCGGGAGAGCCAACTACATGGAACTAATCATGATCGATTAAGAGCCCAAAATTATATTAGCAAGGTCTTCAAATTCCTCCCAAGCCCTTCTTTGGTTATCGACAATGAAAGGAGTGTTTTGGTCCACACCACAATTAGCAAGAAAATTTGTTGCGACATTTACTTCTTGGAAACAATGAGATCCTTCCCAAGCATCAAACACCTGAAGATTTTCCCAAGCTTTAGAAAGAATGTTTCCCAGGTTCCATGAAGACACTGAAGACTTCATGAGAGCCGAAATAACAATTTGCGAATCACCCTCCACTTGGAGTTTTCCAATACCACACTGAGAACCTAGTTCCAAGCCCAGTGCCAAGGCTTGAGCTTTGGCTTCATTGTTTGTACCATCTCTCAACTTCTTAGAGACAACGTTGATAAGGGAACCATTACAGTGTTTGATGATGCAACCAGCCCCAAAAGTCCCAGGGTTGCCTCTAGAGGTACCATCGAAATTCATTTTGAACCACTCTGGGGGTGGGGCGCACCAGTCCACCTTCTAACATTTTTTTTTGTTACTACAATAAACCCGTTACCAGGGTGTTCATTGTTGTTTTTTACTAGTAATCTGTCACATATATAATAGTTTTCTTTAATATATCTATTTCATCTCTACAAACAATACAAAATGGTTCAGTTTGCGCTTTATAACCAACAATTATTTTGTAAAACAAGCTCATGTAGAGTTGTATATTGTTTTGTCTTTGCACAAGAACAAAGAAAACAAGGAAAATAATAGAGTTAACCTAACAAATGAATTATAAAATATGTAATATCACAAAATATTATGTGCTTTTGTACCACAAAATATCTTTAATACAACTTACTACACCATGGATTTCTATGGTAGTATGCAATGAATTTGTTAAGTGGAGACGTGATGAATTTGTGAAGTGGAGATAGCAAATGTTGAATGTTTTATGTTGTGTATGTGATTGACTTCTTTTAATTTTTAACACGATTATTAAATTGTGATTATATTTTTAAGTATTGTAAATCAAGCCCACATTTTCTAGTTGTACAATTTTGATATAAAATCTTATGAGAATCATTGTATAATCGGAGGATATTTTTATATTAATCAATCATAATCATAATTGATCTCTTTGTTGATGGTACTTTAAAAAGTTATGTAAATGTAGTCTTATAAAGTATTTTTAAAAGTCTTGTAAATGTATTGCAAAAACAATCATTCTAAAATATTTTTTTAAATTTATTTAATTGTATATTTGTAGATTAGGACTAGATGATTATATAAATTTTATAAATATAATTAATATTATACTGGCCACTTTAATATATACTTTATCTTATATGTAGAATAATCTTAACTTCTTAAAATAATGTATCTTATACTATAATGACCTTAATATATAATGTTCTTAATAAAAATCTTAGTATATACATGATCTCAAGAACAAGAAATAAATAAGAGATTGACCAAGCAGTAGCCCTAATTACAAATAATTCATCTTAGGGTAGAAACAAATTAATAATAATATGCTAGCGCTTTTGTGTGGATCATTAGCAAATTGATGGAAGTATGGCAAAATTATTGATAACATCTCTCCCAATATTAATTGTCAAAATTAAAAAGGTATCATATAAGTATTGCAAAATTCAATGTCTCCTAAATAAATAGCATCATCTTCATGAGAGATGAATCTATAAAACTTTAAAGAGACACCACTAGTAACACGTCTCTAACGAGAGTGATATTTAAAATTAGGTTAAGATACAAATTAGTAAATTTGTGAGCATAAAAGTATTTTTATGTTATAGATAACTATTAGATTAAAATAATCAATATAAACTTTTATCATTAGAAAAAGATAAAATATAATAAAATACAGACTTTGTTACTACTTGTCCACTAGATAATATTGTTTAAAAGCTTAAGACAACTTTCAAAGTGACCTCTCTTTTAGAAGGAATGGCATATACCTCAAATCTCATAATATAGAAGCTTAAGACAACTTTCACCAAAATTAAGAGCATAAAAGTATTTTTATGGTATAGATAACTATTAGATTAAAATAATCAATATAAACTTTTATCATAAGAAAAAGATACAATTTAATAAAATACAGAGTGTGTTACTACTTTTCTGCTAGATAATATTGTTTAAAAGCTTATGACAACTTTCAAAGTGACCTCTCTTTTGGAAGGAATGGCATATACTTCAAATCTCATAATATAGAAGCTTAAGACGACTTTTACCAAAATTAAGAGCATAGAAGTAATTTCTTATTGAAGAGGACTATCTGTTTTTCCATGAAAAACACATGATGGGTAAATAACATTACACTAATCATCAAAATTAGGGACATGGCCAATTTGACCTAAATATTGCAAATAAAGCCTTCTGAAATATTCAATGACAGTACTTTGAATGATTGATAATTGAAAAAGTGGGGCTAGAGATGTCCTTGATTTTTGACTCATTTGAAATTTGATAGACGTTTAAATCATTGAAAAGAAGGTCCACAATAGTGTAGAAGAGAATCCAAAAAGATAATTGCAATTTGATGAGGCGACCAAAATCAACTGTGTTGATAATCATTGGACATTGTTAGATCGTTTTGATAGTGACAATCTATCCTGAAAGTGGCACTCCGGTTCCAACTAGTTGTATTGCTCATATCAATATGAAACTCTACAAATCCCTTCATCTGTCATTCTGTTGCTCAAATTGATTTGAAACTCTGTGATTCCCTTTGTGCCTGCTTGACAAAAACCTCTATCAAATTAGTGAATTGGTGCGTGAAATTGCCAAGATATCTTTTCCTTTTCTCAAATCCTAAATCTTACAAAAGACCTAAAAATGTTGGTTTTGTTTTTAGGGTCCTGCCTCAGTCTGCCCCTTAATTTTTGATAGGTTGACAATCAACACTCATGTATGTCAACAATCACATCCGCGTATATGATAGTCCTATCTCTTATCCCTATGTTATGGGATGTAATGCAATTAGATGATTCTATATGCTCTTTTACTAGTCTTTTTGGAAATAAGTATTCAACAAAATCTATAAATGTGATACTTAGATGTCTTTAGTGTAATTGCAATTTGTTTCAATGTATGTGAGCCTTATAAAATGTATTAGGGCACTTATGTATATATAGATTTATTGAATTCAAATCAAGGCCTTCTTAGCACACAAATTGACATTATGGAAATGGGAGAACCTAAAATTATGGCACAAAGAAACATGGTGAAATTGAACAAAGGACTCACAACTAACATGTCTAGTATCGAGATCGTCTTACATGGTCAGACTGTCAAACCACTATCAAATTGTCCCAATAATGGTCAAGGTGATAAAAGCTTATGAATTGGATGTCAATAGGCTTGCAAGAGTGTTTGTGAATATCTTAAGGCAAACAAATGACATATCTAAATATTTTCATGAGTAGATGATGATAATAAGAGGCCATGCACAGTTCTACCCAACAGAAAATGTGCCAATAAAAGTCCAATCTAAACTAATGATTTATATATATATGAAAATACGATAATAGCATTGCAATTATATGTCTTGTATCAAAATTAAGTGTCTACACTATTAAAGATAAAATTTATTAATATAAAATTTTATCAAACTTAAAAAGATTAAAAAAAATAAAGAACTTTGTTAGTTTTCCAAAATTCACTACATAATAATTGTATGAAAAAGAAAGTTGGTTAAATTGTAAAACAGGATACCAATTAGAATCCTGAGTGATTTCCCTTTTTTCTTTTTAAAAGGAATGATATCTACCTCAAATCTCATATTGTTAAGGAGACCTAGACAACTTTCACCGAGTAAAGGAGGGAATGGTATCTACAGATTTTGTGTAGGATGGACAATTAAAATGAGATAGTCCTTTATATTTGGATTCATATATAAAAACTGAGATAAACAATCATTCTTTCGAAGTTAAAAATAGGAATCAAACCTGATTAAGAAAATAAAAGATCAAGAAATTAATGGGACCAATGAACTCTTACTCCAACACAACTTCTACTTAAAGAATTTGCATATATGTATGAATTACTACACTGCTAAAGGTATAACAAAAGAAATAAGACAATTGAAGACGGTACTATGCAATACCAGCTGGATAAAAGACCTCGCAAACTAAGCGAGAGGAGTATAAAAGAAATATAGGGAAGAAAGTGAGCAGTTTCCAAAAATGACAAGAACCCTTGGAGTTTGGACACACCTACTACCAATCGGAAAAATAATGTACATCGAGCCTCCTTAGTTGATTGAATAGGAGATTGCACCCCTTTTGTGTGTGATAACTATATATATCATAGCAACGAGGCTTGAATTTGGCACAAACTTAGTAGGGTAAGTTTGGACTCGGACTTGGCAATTTTTTATAAATATTTTATATATTTTTTGTTTCTTTTCGCAGACTTGGCGAATTTGCCTGTTGGGACTTGCAAGTCTATAGAAACTTGCGAGTTCCAGCATACAAACTCAGTCGAGTCTGCAAGTCGGGTCTGCAGACTTGCAATGATTGATTTGGCTTATGACTTGATGAGTACTTGATGAGACTTGTCGAGTCTCATTTACTATGATATACACTACATTTAAGTGAAATACTTAAATGTGAGTTGATTAGGGTATATAGTCGAGTGATAATGTGGACCAGTTACTGCCATAATGACCCAAATTCAAACCGGAAGGATGTTTTCTAGTGCAATGCCCCAGGCGTGGGGCCCTATGTCAAGCCCAGGGGTATACCATGCATGCAGCTGTGAGTGGCCCCATGCAGACACCGAACATGTGGACCAAGGTTGGCAAAGGAGAACCAGGTGGGTGGACAGCTCGCACCAAGATAATTACTTAAGTCAATCTACCAACCAATTCATAAATAAAAAGATGCTTAAATGTGGGCATTGGTCATGAGAAAAAGAAGCTTGGGCTACTTCTTCCTATATACACAGGCATGTTTTGAGGTTATATTGCCCTTTCTATGTGAGCCCTTGGAATGAGGGCCAACACTAATTATCCCTGTTAATTATTTAATATTGATGTATCAATCACATAAGTACATGTCTATAATTCTTTCTTTGTTTTATCCATTGCTTTCTAGACTAGCAACTTTAACTCTCGAGTCAATTAGGCTGTAACAACCACAACAGATGTCTACTTTTTGAATTTGTGAATGTGAAATTCTGGAAAGTATAGCTGAACCTGAAAAAGCTACGTATCAAGAACTTTGTAGGCTGTCTTTTTAAAATGCAGGTTCAGGGGTAAGTTGCTTATAGGCATGATTGGAGAGAGAGCAATGGGAAAATTTTCTACAATTATGTGCCCATGGACCACTACGATATTGTGAGATGCCATCTCAATATGCTCCATGATTGAATAAAAGATAGGGGTCAGGGACCTCAGATCTGATGGCGAAGGCAATGTCAATTTATTTGGAAATCCCAATATTCTTTGAAGCGCAAGGTTTCGGGATGGTTAATATTTCACGAAGGTTTGGTGATTAAGGCAAGGTTTGATCTCAAGCGGTGTTTTATTATTTATTCAAAAGCCCCCCTTTCTTGGCAAGGACCTCTAGTTGGGGACACTTGGATGATTACAGAAAGCAGCAAATTGTTATAGTACACAATATGGTTGACAGCCATTTCTTGTGGAAGTCAAGATGCAAGGCTACATTTCAGAAGGTCCTCTCACCTCTCAGCTTATGGTCAGAGGTGACATTTTTCAAACATGAATTAGCTTGAGCAGAAAGATTTCTGGGAAAAAACTGTGCGCGTTACTTTTGATTGATGTGTTTTGAATCACCATCTGTGATTCATCATCAGGAATTAGCTTTTCTTGTTAAAGTTAAAACTGAATATTCTCGCAAAGGTGATGAGTCATCACCACTTGGGGCTCAATCTCAGTTGCTAGCCTTTTTGTTCTAACTGAGAGGCTTACCTTGTAACCCTGTTCAATTTATTTAATTTATTTGTTCCATGAAGTAATAAAAGATGCATTTATCTAAAAACAGAAAAAAATCTGGAAAACAACAGTCGAGCCACTTTGCATGGAGCAGCTGTGCCTTAAGATAGAAAACCATGGGATGCCAAATCTTATCCTTTTAAACTAAAGAAATGCAAGAACACTAAATATTGAACAATCACTGAGGTACAACTCTCAATTTTGAGTGTTATCATGGAAAAAGATCACGGCTTGTTCTGTTATAATAGTTGGTAGCCCAAGTAAATTTACGAGGGCTTCATGAGCAGTTTCTAATAAATGGCTAGGAATTGCATGTTTATCGGAAAATATTTGGAATAAAATAAAGTGAACACACCATATATTACCAAGGAGATCATTTTGGTGCGTAAGAGACGCACATGATTTTTTCTCTTGATTATTGAGGAACCATAGAGACTAAATACATGAAGCATATTCACGACCAAGAGGAACAGATTTTCATGGACTAAAGCATTCCTGTTGTGACCCGAGAAGATGAATCCTGGTGGTGATTTGAACACCTAGAAACCTCCACAGTAGCAGGCTGGTCCTCAGAGCAGCTGAGAGCATCATTACTAAAATGGGCCTGTGTCATCTTCTGCACATCGTCCAGAGGATATATCAAAATTTTGCAGGCAATGTTGCAAAATTCCCTGTAGAGAAAAATATCAGTCAGTACAAGGAGGTGAAAAATAAAGACTGTCCAGACTAAAGCGTATTTGAAACTAATGATGGACATGAGAAAACCAAGTTTATTAAAGAGGATAAAGAGCAAGCCCACAAATTTGCCATATTAATTTAGAAGCTGCAGAAAATTTTTCTCTTAAACCTCAGATATAACCATGTTGAGCTATCTTTCTTAAATGGTACTTACTTCCAAGGGTCATCTCCAACAAGCATCATATCACCCTCATTGTCTGTATAAACAACTTGCCATCCCTTTTTAGGGTCCCTCAGTAATCCTTGCATGTTGAATAGACGTTCTAATTCATTTAAGAGCTCATCATATCCATCAAGTTTTGATAGATCAACTGCTCTTCCTACAGCATTCCCTTGCTTGTGCACCTGTGCCATGATTAATAAAATAAAAGTTTAATCCACCATTTTGGCATGACATAAATGCAGATGCAAACCACATAATAGCAAAATGTGCTTTACCTTTTTACAGCTACGACCAGAAGATTGAACTGGGGTTTGAGTTGGCGCAGCCTTCTGCACATTTAATTCTTGATCTGTGCACTCCAGAGCAATCATTTGCTGGCACCGTTCATGAGAAACCTTTTGCAGGTCATCCAACTTTCCTAAAACAGAAGATTGTATTCTATGAACTAAGGCTCCATGTAAATCATTTGATGTGCCGTCCCTTGAATTTCTGCTAGATACAACTCCTAAGCATGGAGGTTCATCAATCAAAGAAAATCCAAAAAGCTTACATTTTTGTTTTTCTTTAATTGTGTCCAAAGCATCTTCCTGACAACGAGGAGTTTCATACGGAATTGATTTATTCTGTCCTACTGAGAGGTCACCTGACAAAATGTCAGCTACCAGAGATGGACCTTTGGTGTTCTCCAATCCAGAAGGTGAGACAAATGAATCCTGCCATCTTGCTGCTATTCCAGGGACACCAATTTGTAATGAATTATGACTCGAAGGAAAGGTATGTCCATAAACTTTTGGCGAATCACCATGACAATAAACACTTGAGCCAAAACATAGTGGCATTTCAACCAGCTGTATTTCTGTATTGTTCAGTTTCTGTGGTTGGAATGAAGAAAGTGAAATTCCCAATTCTGTTGATCCGCAGTTTACAGTGTTGAAATGCATGGAGCTGGAATTATCTCTTCCCTGCAATTGCATAATAAATTTAGGATGTTGCTGATTTATATCAGTGCATTGTAGACCTGAATGTTCTACTGATCTTTGAACCTCAGATTGGTAGAATCGCCCAACTGTTTCATTGGTAGAGAATAACTCTGAGGAGGGCGGCACATAACATTTTCCAAAAGTCTCACTTTTGCTACCAGTCTTTGCTACCACAGAATGTCCACATAAAGGTTCTTCTCGTTCTTGATATTTTTTCAAACCAATTCTCTCTCTCAAATTTTCTCTTAAAGGAACCAATTCTTGACCTTGCAAGACCTTTTGGAATCCCACAGATTCTCCAAAGTCTAATAATCTATCCGTATCTGCACTCACTACAAAAACAAACAGCTTTTTAGAACTCAAATTCAGAATCACTTAAAATATTACCGTAGAAAATTGGGTATTCCATAGAGTAGCCCATACCACAGACTGACGAATCTGTTGGTGTTGATGCCAGACTTGTTCTAAGTCTCTTTATCCTTGGACCTGCCAAATGGTTCGATCCTGCAGCCGAAATAAATGGCTCAATTTCCCAAGGAGAGACCTTTTCCTTTCTTTCATTTGCAACATGTTCATCCCACTCAACCTATATAAACAAAAAATCAACAGACGGAAATGAAATAGAATGACCAGTATCCAGCCTGTGCAGCAAGTATATATTAGTTAGTAACATTCTTTGCATAATTTTTTGGTATATGCTGAAACCAAAATCAATGTATGTTAGTAAAATTCTTTGTATCGTTTTTCAAGTAAATTCAGAAAGTTAAATAAAACTAGGGCCAGAATTTACTTCACAAACTTCCTAGCTGCTCACAGATTGTCTCGGGACATCTTGTTCTTCACACCTTCAAGAGAAGTAATTTTTACACATTTTGATACCATGATAAACCCAGGGGTAGAGTAGTTTCTTGATATTTGTCCTTCAATCATGGTATTAGCATCCTGAAACAGAGTTTCCCCCTCATTGAGGGGAGGAATTTGTATATTCAAGCAGTGAACTAAATGCTGCTCTTCTTTTGGTTGTTTCCATTGCAACTAAATGGCATTTCCTACTTTAGAATTCACAGTTAGTCCTAATGAATTTTTGATTGGCTTTGGTTGCAATAATGTAGCCATGACTTTGAACAACCTTTTTAATTAGTCACCAAGATCATCTCCCACCAGTATCGATCTGCTCAGTGCTATGTTCTCAACATACTTAGTACAAATTTTCCACAGAATCGGATGCTAACTTGGTTACTGACATACCTTCCTTGTTATTAGCTTTTTGAGCCTCTCTAACAACTTAACCTTCCTAGAATTTAGCCAAAAAGAGGTTTTCTACTATTGTAAATAAACCTTTTACAGAAATGTTTACAGCTTTCAAAAAAGATTGTTACATTCATTTTAGTTTACATGGATTAAAATTATAGTGCATAGAATTTCAGTAAATTCCAGCCAGGGCAGAGAGATAATTTTATACAAGATTTTTCTGATGAATTTTAGTCTACAATTAATTCAGACTTTTTTCAACAAGGGTGCCAAAAAGAATTCAGTATATAGATGAAGCGTTTGTTGGATTTGAGGGCTTTCAGAAAAAAATAAAAATTGTATAATTCAGCAAGGGTATTTTTAGTAAGGAAGGTTGTCTGAAAAATTTCAGTAGACAAGGGTTTCTTCTTTGTACAGCGTATAGAGGCAGCGACTCTGGAAGACTATCGCAATGAAATTTTTTAGCAAGGCAGATTTTTGGAAGTTTTTCAGCAAAGCACTTTTGAGGGTGGATTCAAAAATTTTACTGTGGTTTAAATCACAGAATTAGCAGAGGTCAAGGCAGAATGAGACCAGCTCATTGCTGCACATATAAAGCTCACTAGGAAGATCAGGGATGATGTTCAGATGGTGAAATATAGTTGAGAGAGGAGCAGGGAGATACAAGAATCTGCAAAAGCTCTCTTACCTTGACCAAGATCCTTTTACATATAGTGGTGTCGAATGATATATGCGTCGATTGGACCACAACTGTCTTCGTACTGACCAACAATAAGAGCCATATAACTAACAACGCCACCCAACCAACCCATGTAATAAGACAAAACCATGGTCGATCTCATTACAAAAGATAACACAGAAATGATGGAAAAATACTAATTATGATTTGCTAATCACATATACGATATGCCCATATTTGTTTAAATCATGGATATATAACAATCATTACAACAAAGTCTAGAAACACTAGTGGAAGGCAGACATTAAAAGGGTAAACAAACACCATTAAAAGGGTTCATTGACCACTCAGTTACAGGTATAGATATGGCATAAAAGCAGCTTCTTTTATGTTAGGTGACACATTGGTCAACAAACCACTCAATTCAGTCACTTTCTACTTTCACATCTAGTTTGGCAGGCACTTATCAAAGTTGGTGTCAATAAACAACATTAATAAAATTAGCCACCGGCAAAAAAATTGACCAAATGATTGAGCGTGGCTAAATCTATTTTAATCCTTCCAATTGTAGTTATGCATTAATCCACAGAAAAATCAAGATGTTTAAAGTCTAAATCAATCAGTACCCACACTAACACTTTCCTACTATCAGTTTGAGGCAGCATGCTCTTGACAGGCTGTTTATGGTAAATCCTGAAGTGTCCTATTGTAGGTAGCTCCATGGTTCGGTGAGTACACTAAAGAAACCACATTGTCAAGGCTATGTCTATAGTTCCAAGTCATCCAGATCACAGAAAATGCACTATCCTTCATCACGAATTCCACCTCCATTCTAGTGAGACGCAAGGGCAAAAAATGTGTGTTTTATTGTGTCTAGTATTTCTACAGCCTTATGTCTAAGAGTGTAAAAAGCTTTTTCAAAGACTGCAAAGAACAAGGAGATGAAGTTTTTAATCTTGGGGCAATGCACACCTGAATGCAGTTCTTCTGCAAGTGATTCAAGAAAGCTGAGGGTCACGATGAAGCATATTTTTTGCGAGTTTCAGACTACCATGGAGGATATTGTTTGAGGCCAAAATAATCTTGCACCAGCATGGTGGTACAGTTGGTCGGGAGGGAAATAACCAAATTCAATCCAGATTAGACAGGTTTTATGCAAACACAATGGCTGGGATGCTCTCCTCGAACAATGAAAATTTGTGAAGTGGATACTGCTATCACTGATTCAAATCATTTTCCTATCTCCACCACCATGATTATTGGTACCGAAGATCAGTTTCAAAACCATTATTTCTCCAAATTGAATGTCTCTTTATTAGAGTCAGACGAATGCCTGCAGCTACCGTACAGGTTTGGAATTTGGTGCCTAGATCATGAGGAACGAAGGAAAGAGCCATTCAGCGCATAACAAAGTTTATTCAGGGATAGGTTAGAATGGTTGCTAAGGAGAGCAAGGGAAAGAGAAATAAATTTCCTTCCAGCTTCATTAAGTTCAAGTAGAGTTGGATTTAAATCCTTTTAATGATGGGAAACAAAGTACAGGTAGTGCATTGGAAACCCATCTCAGAAAATATGAAGAGTTTAGAGCAAGTGGAGGCTAAATCAAGGGACATGTTCACTGGCTCCCAAAAGGTGATGTGCCATCAAAGTTTTGAATCCAATTTCTAAAGAGAACAAAAATTGGAAAGAATCATATCTCGTTGAGATCTGCAGGGTAACTTAACAAAAGAAAGGCAACAATCCAACAAGTTTTCCAACATCATTTTCAGTATATAGTTACCACTATGGGAAGGGACCCTTATATGAGACACTCTCATTCATCTCATCAAACAGGTAGTCCACACAAGGTGGAAAGTTATGGAAGGATATATCTTTCTTGGGAATTAGAGATGGATTAAATCGAGGCTGCCTTGAAAGATATGAAGGATGAGAAGACCCCAAGGCCAGATTGGGCCTCCCTGTGGATTTTTACAAGAAACTGTAGCATGTGATCACACCAAATTATTTGAAAATCTGTCAACAATGCATCAAAAGTAAAATGAGAGAATTGGTCAATATAAGACTGATTGAACTCATTCCCAAGGGCTCCAAAAGGAAAACAGTTAAGACGTAGGCAACCTATTACCCTTATGAATGTTTCCTATAAATTTCTAGTCAAAGCTCTTTCCAAGAGGATTAAACTTCTTGTTTTGCAGGGAGTCAAAAGAGTGCAGTCCAGGTTTATAGAAGGCAGATTTGTTCTTGATAAGAGAAGTTAGAATGGGATCGTGAATCTAGTTTGAAAAAAAACTCTTTTTTTAGAATAGAGTTTGATAAGGCTAATGACAACATTGAATGGAACTTCATTTCAAACATGTTGATTTGGCTTCTTTTTCATAGGATTGTTGCAATGGACTATTTGAATATAATCCCTTTTAAACCAATTTACTTGCAAAGACTCATCAGACAAGGCTGCTCTTGGATATTTACCAGAGGTAGCTAGAGTGCAGGGGTAAATTTAAGGGGTATTCTTACTAGGAAGCAGTCAATACTTAAGGTGTAATTCGCACATGACTCAAATTTTACCCTTGAGCTAACAAGAAGTTTGTTAAAGGTACAATGCTTTGTTTAGCCATATTTGTTGAATCATCTAGGGCAATAGTAAGTGGAGAATAATGGAAACCCTTTCCATTGGCTAGTACAAACCACCACATTGAACAAAAAGTGGAAAATTGAAAATGTCACCTCAAATAAAAAGGTACTTGAGTATCCCCTTTAGCATGCATCTATATTTTGCAAAACAATGGAGGTAGTAATGACTAAATTTGAACAGAAGATCCATGCTTGGCATGGTGAAGATCTCCTATTAGCTGGGATAATCACGAGTGGACCAAGTCCCACTATAAGAGCACATTTATTACTATTGTATTTCCCCCTCTCGAAGATAGTATAAATTCCTAGTGATTGTGTTGAGAAACTTTCTGTGGAGCAAACAATGGGAGTGAAAGGGATTCCTCTATTTGCTTGGGAAATTTGCACCTTTATATCACAAATATTCTAAGCCAAGGAGCTCTTTTTGCAGGAAAATGGATAGTAAGGGTAATGGTTCCAGAAGCACTGTTGCAATTCTAATCCAACACCAAATTTTAACTGGGCAACACCCTCAAGAAATCAAGGGCCCTTTCAAAATATGTGATGCACAAATTGAGATGCAAAGGATTTTACTCTCTCAAGATTATCAACGCTAAAGAGAATTAACAATGCTTAGTAATTCACAACATATCATCTCCGTAGGTAATATGAGGCGTAATGCAATGCATAGGACTTGCATCAATGCCTATTTCGACCTTATCTTCACCACATGGCTAGATTGGCCTCTTACCTTGTTATGCTGGAAAAACATTGGCAAAGATAGGTCTTTTTTTGCCAGGAAATCTTCGATAACAATTGCCAACATGGAAAGGATTAAACTGTGCCAAAATTTTAAATGGTGCAAATAAACTAGTCTTTTAGGAACTTTATAACTCCAAATAGCTGCCTTCTAAAGATGCAAATTCAAGAAACGTGATCTTATTGGAGAGACTTGAAATGAAGCAAAGAAAAGCCATTTTATTTCTATGAAAGGACTTTTATGACCAAGTGGCACATTTTATCTATTGCTCCACGTTTGAACAAAAGATGGGGAGTATGGGACCTTGAGAAAAGATAGCCATAGCAATGAAAACATGACATTTCTTTCGTAAGTAAAAAACCATGTATTTAAGATTTGTTGAGAGACTTAAATACAAGCAGATACATCGTAACAAGAGATTGATGTAATATTAGAATAAGAACAAGAGGAGAGAGAATTAAAAAGTTCCGAACAGAGTTCGCTAAGAAAAGTTGTACAAAGATCAAGAAGGGAATGCAAAGTTCAATCCTGATGACAGAATGTGATGCACTGGCCGGTTTGTTGAGCATCTACTACTGCTACTTCGTGCAGGTTCTCCATGGAAGAGAGGGAGAATTCAGAGCCTCTTGCTTGGTGTCCTTAGGAGGTACTGGAAGAGGGTCTGCTGAAGCTATTGTAGGGGACACCATAAGCTTGTGCTTTTTGGGTGGAATGAATGTTAATATTGTATTTATATCCTATGAAGTCAATGGTCTATTGCCTTGGTTAGGATGCTCATTGGAGGTAGATGAGTGGCTAGGGTTGTTAAGATGGTGGTGTTGAAGTAGGTCAATGAGTTGCTGATTTTTTCAAACCAGCTGCACTTGATATCAGGCTGCTTGGTTCATCATTAAGGCATGCTGCGTAACCAAAATTTTAAGAGGATCTAAGAGGTTTTTGGTAACAATTCCAGCAAAGTAGTCCAGTTAATCAGCTAAAGTAGTTGGGCCAGAGACACAGTTGATAGTGTAATGGGAGTTATTAGGGGGTGTGGGAAAGAGGTGTTGATTGGTGAAAAGGTAGGTGCTCAGGGTTGATCTTATGACTGACAAGGCAAAATACAGAGCCCAAATTAGAGGAGGATGAGAGGCTGGAGACACGTGTATCGACTATGACCTTTTCTGGCCAATTCCTCTGCTTGTAGGGCTTGTATCGACTATGACTGTTTCTGGCCAGTTCCTCTGCTTGTAGGACTTTGGCTATGTATTCAAGGGAGGATTGAATGGGTTGGGTCTAGTGGCAGGAGTTTTCTGCAGACCAAAGGCAAGAGAGTGAGAAGCATGGATGAAATGGGAAGGGGGGAACCATGTATCGTGAATTTGTAGGCTAGGGTGGTTGGGAAAATGGGCCACTTGGTTTTGTCATCTAGCTGCTATAGTAGATTTAGGAGAGTGTGGATAAAAGAGGCAGTATTCAATGAGATTTGTCCCCTCAAACATGAATTAGTAATGGAAGAAGCTTGTATAAACTTGGGTTGTTGAAGTATACATGAAGCGCCAAGATGATAAGATTAAGGATCACCTAACGATTCTGCTAGATAAGTACGGTTTTCCCATGGCTTTTGTGTTTGTTGGAGCATCTGCAGCATGAAAGCCTTAAGTGGTGAGCCTATGCAAGACTTCTCTACTTGTGTTTGTAGGGTCAAATTGTTATAATTTGTCCATGATGGCACAAGGGATTGGGTGAGCTTAAGAATTTGTTGGGTCTTTGCTTTGACAAAACTGACAAATACACCTGGTGTATTTTTTGAAAATTGTGGGGAGGGGGGTTGAAGCAGGGAGAATGAGCCATTTGAGGACATTTTATAGCCAAATCCCTGAGACAAAGGCTCCTTCTAGATGCACCCTTTGTTATTGATCAGATTTTGAGACTGTCTAGTGAAAAGACTGAGATGATATGAAATGATGGGTATAAAAATTTGGAAAAATATCTATCCAATCAGAGGAGGCTTCCTGGACCAGTTAACAAGGGTGAAAGTAGAATAAAAAACCTATTGCAGAAGATCCGTTTGTGAGGGAGAAACAAAGTATTCAAAGGAGTTGAATGTGGATTTCGACAAAACATGCCATATAAGACAATAAGGCAAGCAAATATCCATAGTAAATCTGATAAATCTGCCCTATATCCACTCAAGCCCCTATTGAATTACAACCCCAGACCATTTCGATATTGATAACTTATTTGAAAGGCATTTTTGGGGTGGTTAGTGATTCACCAAGATCTGGTAGTCAAAATAGGACATGATGTGATATGTTTTACCCTTCAGGTATATTTTATGGAAGAGAGTGATCGTTGGGCCATATTTTCTAAAAAAGTCCATTTGCAATGACTTTTTGAGCATGGCTAAATGCAGAATTTTAATACCTTTCATTGCTCCACCTTTTTGGTGAGGCCCCCCTTTCAGGAGAAACATGCATGATCGAAGACAATTGCAAACAACTATGGCATATGATAAGGTGGTTGTTGTAATATGCGATCATTCACTTTGGTCATGGCTGACATTAGTGTGTTTATATTATATTTTGTAATTGGTCCAATGACCCATCTTCACTTTACAGAGTGATCTTTATATTAGTTTAATGGACCAATAATATGTTGGCATGATAGTTATTGGGATCCGTCCCAATGTATTGTGAGAGATATAAATACTCCCACTCACATCATTTTAAAATCAAGTAAGGTGTCCTTTTTATCTTTAGTGAATTATTTTGGTGTCTAAGGGCACCTCACCACATTGTATTCTTTTGCAATATTTGTACCCTATCTTTTCTCTTGCAAGTCTAGGTAATGTGTTGATTCCATTCTATTCTCTTTTGTAACGGTTGTGAAAATTTTCATGGTATCAAAGCAAGGGTGAATCTCCATTAATTGATTCTATGGTCAATTTGTGGCTTTCTCTTGTGGCAGAGCATTCGTTAGGGGATCTGTGCTAAGGTATTGTGAGAGGTATAGACACTCCCACTGACATCATTTGGAAATCAAGAAAGCTGTAATCCTTTTTATCTTTAATGAAGTATTTTGGTGTCTAAGGGCATCTCATCATACCTCGTGTTCTTTTGCAATATTTGTGCTCTCTTTTCTCTTGCAAGTTTGGGTAATGTGTTGATTCCATTCGATTCTCTTTTGTAATGGTTGTGAAATTCTTCATGGTATCAAAGCAGGGGTAAATGTCCATTACTTGTTTCTACGATCAACTTGTGGTATTCTCTTGTGGTGGTGCATTCACTAGGGATATTTTCAAAGGTTGCTTCCTCAAAACATGCGTTTCGGATTGGCTATTATTAGGGTTTCTTCAAAACCCATTTTTTCCTTCATTGAAAGGATTTGTGAATTTTTCAGATATGTTTGATCTTCTTCTATTGGCAATAGCTCCCTAGGAGAGGACCCTAAGACTTTGTTTTTGTGATTCCTAGGTTCATGGTACAAGAAAATATTGTTGTTTCTCCCCAAATCACAAATCACGCATATCTCGGGATCTATTGCTAACTTAGCCAAACTGTCCGCAGATTAGGAATCCTAGTGAAAAAATAGTAGGGTAACTTTTATGGTTTTTCCTTGATTCATCAATTAAAAGCATAAACCATCCAGCCTAAATTTGACAGCTATAGGGAACTTCTTTCCTCTTGCTTAAGATGATTGACAAATCGTGATAACTTTTACATATGAAATAGGTTCGAGCCCTTTTTTTTCAAATCAAATGTTTTGTCAAGCTCTACACAATGTTGTATTCTTTCAGCCCTCTTTCACTGCTACATGAGCAAAATTGTGCAGAAACCTAATGACATCTATAACATTTGTGATGACGAGCTTTCAGTATCCTGCTTCATGTTTTTTGAGCATTCAATTTCAGAGGAGCTTATTTTTTCTTTTGTATAAAGGGTTGATAGCTTGGAGTGATAGTCAAATCGCGTTCTTTTTTGTAACATAAGATGTATTTCTTAAAAAAAAAAAACATAGAATGCTAGTGCCTAGACTTCCAAAACCTAAAATAATCAAGGGATAGAACTTGGACTTGGAAGGTTGGAGTTGCTATTGAACAAAAATAGAGGGAAGATTGCCTAGACCCAAAAGCTACTTCCAATTGAATATTAAGGATGCTCGGAGGCGACATAATGTTTGGGGTCCCAAATGAATGAGCCTAACGACAATGAACATCAAGAAACACTTTCATATGGATGATTTTGATCATTGGTCATGCTTAGTGTTGTTTCTATCATGGTTTAGGGAGATCAAATAATCCTTCTACATGGTCCTATTAGGAGATCCTTCAATCCATCCAAGCTAACAAAATTATACTTCTCGTTGCCTATGTTATGCCAAGACAAGCCTAGACCCAAAAGCTACATCCAATAGAATATTAAGGATTCTCAAATGTGATAAATTGGTTGGAGTCCCAAATTAGTGAGCCTAATGACAAAGAACATCAAGAAACACTTTCATATGGATGACTTTGGTCATTGGTCATGCTTAGTGCTATTTCTATCATGGTTTTAGGGATATCAAATAATCCCTCTACATGGTCCTATTAGGCGATCCTTCAATCCATCCAAGCTAACAAATTTATATTTCTCATTGTCTATGTTATGCCAATACAAGGAAGGAGGTTCGTAACTAGAAGTGAAAGAAGCACACCTATGAAGGCAGAAGAAATGGGAAAAGAAGCATTTGGAGACACAACCCATACCTTATAGGTCCAAATGGAAACATTTTCCAATGTGTGTGTTGCCTTCCATTTATCTATCTATCCTTTTTGGTCTCGTAGACGTTACTAAAATCTCTATCTATCTATCCATCCAAGAACACCCAATAGGGACAACAAACAAAACAAAACATGAAATTAAAGCCAAATAGTGTTTGAACTTTGAAGTCACTTAATTGACAAGTATTTAAAAAAATCATGTTTTGCTTTTATTTCAAATGCATAGATGTGGGTTGTACTATTTGGTATAATTCGTAGGACCCTAGTTCAATTCATATTTTAAATCTAGGTTCAAATGTTGCTCCCTCCAACAACAATTATTTTGAAGCAAAGTGTATTTAACTTTTTGCATCTCTTTTATGGAGTTTTTTCCATTTCCATGTCACCTGCAAGAACAAACCCACCATTAAAATTCATGTATTTCTAAGCTGTAGATTATTTGTGAGACCAAAAAAGCAGGTCAATCAAGAAAATGTCGCAATTTCATACTTTCTTCCACTAGGAAGGTAAAATTTTACATTTTTTAGATATTACAATATATAGTTTGGGCATATACTATATTGGCTATAATTTTCCTACAACTTTGGGGACAAATCTTTCCGTCCGGGAGGGCATGTTAAACATTTAAAAATAACATATACTGTTTGATGTAAATGTTTTTGGTTCCATCATGTTCATTGAAAATAAATTTGACATTTTGGGTACTATATGTGTACCCATCCTTAGGGAGAATATCAATATGAAAGTTACTCTGAGGAATGCAGCAATATTGTTTTCCATATAAATGATAGAGAAACTAGCAACAATTGTTTGAAAAGCCGGTATACAAACTTCCTTCAAACCTCATAATATTCTTCGCGCTTCTCTTGATTCTGCAAAAGATTCTTTATGCCCTAAAGGACAAAAAGGAGTCTACATAGTTACATGCTTTTGTGGAAAATCTTATATTGGTGAAACTGGTAGATCTCTCCAAACAAGACTCAAAGAGCATACTAGAGATTTACATTGTTCCTATCTCGATGTTTCCACATTAGCCGAACACTCTCATGTTACCAAACACCAAGTGATTGTAAAGGAAGATAATTATTGGAATAAAGTTAGGGAAACTATTGAAATTGAAAAAAGAGCAGTCAATGTAAATAGAGATAATGGACTTGGCATTGGCAATTCATGGAGACCCATATTAAATCACTTGAGCAGGCAAAACAATATACATATAAGCATGGTGATTAAATTTATAATGATTGATTATTCTTTTTAATTAACTAAATAGTTAGTTAATTATATTAGTTTAAAATTATTATTTTGGTAAGAAGCCGAATCATTACATGTTTCCCACTTTGATCATCTGGATATTATTTATGAAAAACAAGATTGTTGCATTCCTTGGAGTGACTTTCATATTGATAGTCTCTCTAAGGATGGTAACACTACGATTGATTAAATTTATAATAATCAATTAGTCTTTTTAATTAACTCAATAGTTAGTTAATTAGATTAATTAATCATTATTATTTTGGGAAGGAGCTACTCATTACATGTTTTCCACTTTGATTATTTGGATATTATTTATGGAAAACAAGATAGTTGCATTCCTTGGAGTAACTTTTATATTGATCTTCTCCCTAAGGATGAGTACACATATAGCCCTTGAAACATTAAATTTATTTTCAATGAACATGATGGAACCATGACGGAACCAAAAACATTTACATCAAATTCATAGCATCATGAAAACTGACATAATCTTAACATACACTGTTATATAATGTAATGAGCTATTTTGTCCATAAAGTCATAAATTGAAAGGAGAAATAAGGTCTTGAATAGTTAATTGTGATTAGTTGAGATAAATAACACTTGATTACCACTTAATGACAACTTGAGCCTCAAGTAAGGGTTTCATTTGTAAATGTGATATGCAAAAACTTATAGAGTGAAATGAAATATAGTAACATATATTCTCAGACAACAAAAAACTATTTAAAATATGTCATAGTCATCATCATGGTAAACGAGAACAAAAAACAATTAGAAATAGAATGTTTCCATTGATATTTATGAACATGATGTACATGGTCTCCAATGTAGGCCTAACTCACATATAATCTAACCATAGAATCAAGGAAGATCCCTTATCATCTCATAAAAACACGTATAAATATAAGAGAAGGGGGTAGGTGTGATGGTTGAACCCAACAATCACAACGTTGACCACCCTCTTAACACAAAATTAAATTAACTTGTAACTCATGAGTACATGACATAACTATGTAATGACATTATTTATCCCGCCATCAATGATTTTCAGCATCCTCAATGAATCTAACCATTGGAAGTCTAATGAGCAGATGGTGGAGTTGTCATGGGTGGAATAGGGGCATAAGTCAACGGGGTTGAGATCATTGATGGGGTTGAGGTCATCAGTACCATAGTAGAGTGAAAAGATGTTGTTGAAGAGGGAAACAATAAGGCTGAGTTACTACCCTTTTGTATTACAGGGAATATAACCAAACCAGAATATAAACAACAGTAGAACCATTAACGACAAAAATAGAATATAAATTAGTATTTATTCATAAAAGTGCAATGTTCCATTCTCAATGGACAACAACACAACATGGGAGAATATTAGAGAGTTCCGTCAACAAGTCTCTCATCATGAACACATAAACAAACGATCACCATGTTGGTTGGAAAACCGTTTGACACCCATATGTACTGACCACAAGTATCAAACAAGACTAACCTTAACTGTACATTACACAACATAGTTTAATTGAACACGATATACCAATATATTTTATTAAATTCATAATGGAAAACATAGCATAAAAAAGATGTTTTATTCATACCATTCAAGTCCAATGTCTTTGTTTATTCTTGCTCTACATTGGTCAATGTCCCTAATAACAATAAAGAAGTAGTTGGAGGGTCTGTGGTAGTTTTTGTCGCAGAAGGCATTTTGGGCAGCTAGAGTAGAAGATATCATATCTATGAAAGCTTCCTAATCTCTAGTGGGTGGCTTCCGAGGCTTTTGAATTTGGTTAATCAAGCACAAGTGAACTTATTATAAAAAAAATTAACTTTGCTGTCCGACTTCATGCATGCATCTCTTAAATGCTTTTACCACTCCATGAGTCATTAATAAACAATCATTCAAATCATCTCCCTCTGACGTAAGAGTTGTCCTTGTCTATGCATGTGTTAATTTCTCGTCGTCTAATTGCTATTGAAGTCAGGTCATGGCTTTAACTTTCTTCTTCTTCAACTCAGTGCTGAATTAGTCATGTTTTTCTTGTCGTTTTTATGCAATAATATTTTGTTAGTCTTTGTGTTATACTAGTAAATATTTGTTAGAAATAATTGGTATGCACATGTGATGTTTGTAATGGTTCTAGATAGTGTTTCAAATAACACGACTAGAATGTATTGTTTAGGAAACTGTGTAATATGTTGCCCATTATTGTAGGGATTACTTGAGTTGTAAAGATAAGGGCTGACTCCTTGAATCAAGGAGGTCATTACCTTATATATATGTGTGTGTAACCCTTCATATGAATAATTTAAATAGAATGAAGTGTGTTTTAATTGTGTTAAACTGATCCAAAGTTTTCGTTTGGTATCAGAGCAGCGTCATTGCAATGAAAGCATAGTTTGTCTTGTAGGGGCAGCTCTTGTTATATTGAATTAGTTCATAGATTAGTTCTCTAGCATAAATTAAGGTAATTTGTTTGTAGTCCTCTCTTTGTATGCAGATCCTGTCAGTGCACCTGTGTATGCCATCTAGTCAAAGTGTAGCATCATTCATAAATTCATGTGTATGCATCAAAGAGTGGACACCATTGATTCAACTATTGAATTTTCTGCTTAAAGATCTGCCGTTTTTTCTGGTCCATCCGTGCTTATTCATTCACCGTGAAGGACTATTGCTGATCTGATAATGCTGTTAACACTGCTTTGTGTGCGGTATAGACTTGTACGCATCAATTACATTCATCGATCAGAAGGATAAGGACACAGCTACACAAATCTCGGTGATCAGATGACATCAACCTGCCAGCGCACTCATTGCCTTTCCAATATTCTTGAATTGATTTGGAGGGAGGTTTCTTCTATAAAAACGACATGCATCTAAGCCTTAAAAGTCCAATTTGTTGAGTAAGCAGCATCCAAACTGGAGGATGGAGGCAAAGGAAGTAAGAAGGCCAAATAGCACATCTCGTCAACGACTAATGATGGGGCCGCACTATACTGTAGTGGCACTAGTTTTCAATTTCATTTTCTTTTGTGTGGTGTGCAAAAATAAACCTTGACTATGATAACATTTGTGAAAGACTCATATTTCTAGAAATTCACTCTTTGAGGACAAGAAGAGATCTGAGGTAAAATCAACATGGATGGTTGCTCAAATAGTTTGGGAGTTTTGGAATTCGAGAGTTCGGGGATTAGGAGGTAGAATCTGAGAACTCGGTGATACAAGAGCATCCAAGGGTTCATGCAATATTGCATCAACCAAAAACAAAGTGGTGTGCGTTTGTTTAGGTTTTTGGGTTGTGGCCTTGTTAGTGTGAGCTTGTTAACCTCTTCGAATGATGTAGCAAAAGTAGTGTAGATATCTTTTGTCTACCTCTGTCAGTCTGCATAAACTATTAAGTGACAAACATTGGTCAGAATGGTTCTTCAACTGCGGTGAGAATTGGATGATGAAATTTGGTGAGGTCATAGTGCCTGACACTTCCAACCTATGCACCAAATTTCAGATCATTTGAAGTTACAATGGAAACGTACTGTCTAATTCTATCATATTGCATCTGCGACACTTGGCAAGATGGTTCTCTTGTTGTGTGAGTTAGATTGCTAAATTTGGTGAGATGGTAGTCCCTAACATGTACAATCTACATGCCAAATTTCAAATCATTTGGAGTTACCGCAGTAATATACCATCTATTTTTATCAGTTTATGTCATCTATCTAGTTTGTGACACTTGGCAAGATGGTTATTTACCTACGGTGAAGAATTGGATTGCCAAATTTGGTGAGATGATATAAAATGTAGTTATCAAGTTATGTTTCAAATCTCAGATCAATTGGATAAATAGAGGAAACGTTATAGTTTTTGTAATTGTCGTCGACCTGAAAATGACACTTCAGTATTCGGGAATCAACAGTTTGGTTCTTTACCACAATAGCACTTGGGAAGCTAAGATTTTAAGAAGTGCTTAGTGTTTTAATATCCTTCCTACATGCCAAGTCCCTCATTGTGAAATGGAACAACAGTAATGTTTGACAGTTACGTGTGATTGTATGTACTTTGTGACATGTGGAAGGAGCCGTTACTGACAATTTGACGTTTAATCGTAAAAACAAAAAGATGCCAAACTATTGTACATTATGTTGAGGTCAAGGAAGTTGAAGAGACATGCCATGAATCTTGGGATGTCAAGAGGATACGAGATATAGAGAAGAGGTGAAGTTTTGGAGAGAGAGATGAGCTAGGAAGGAACAACACAGAGAGTTGTATCAGTCTAGGAGGGACTATATGAGATCTAGAACTCTTTCATGTAATGTAATAAGTCTGTAGAGGCATGTGTAAGAGTATGAGTATGAGAGTGTTTCTGCTATAATGTTTTTAATACGAATGCAATGAAAATGTGTTAAGTGCGTCAAGTCTGAGTATGTACCGAAGGTGTGTCCATGGATAAGTGTCTGACCCAAGCAACACAGAGATAAAGACAGACCTTAATTGGTTTCCCTCTCTAGTGCTTGCATCACTTAGGAGCTACACCTTTACGAGGGTTATGAGACAAGTTGATGGAGTTTTACCTAATCCAAAGATTGTTTTTAGATAGAAGCTTCTGACGAATGTGTGATTCTTTTCTCCCATGTTCACACTAAGGGGGGATTGTTATAAATATTTAGTATGTACATGTGATGTTTGTAATGATTCTAGATAATGTGTCAAATAATATGACTGGAATACTATTGTTTAGGTTATCGTGTGATATGTGGTCCATGATTGTAGAGATTACTTGAGTTGTAAAGATAAGAGTTAACTCCTTGAATCAAGTCATCACCCTATACATATGTGTAACCCTTCATATGAATAATTTAAGTAGAATGAAGTGTGTTAAACTGATCCAAAGTTTTCAAGCCAACTGCTTTTTTTCAAGCTGCTATAGCTTTTGTATGAATGGATCCTTCTTTTCTTGTGTAATTGATCCTTGTGTGTCATGGCTTTGAAAAGAAAGTAATCAAACAATTGCATCATGATATAGTAGTGGTGGATTTCAATGGCCACAAAATTTAGAGAATACAATGTGAGCTAGATGGAAGAATGCATCAAACATAGGTCAAGTTTGATAGTCAATTGGGTGTGTTATTAATAGAGGCCTACCATGATATGACGAATAGATATGTTGGTATGGAAACAACACAACAATAGGTTGGTCATGGAGGTTCATAAAATGCATGATTCTTATTTTAATGGGCATGATAAATACTTTCAAGAGACATACAATCCAAACTAGTGGAGATGGGAGGTCGTCCCTTAATGTAAACACTTCCACTCAATCTTCGAGTAAACTTTCTCCAACTCATGGATACCGTGCATAAGAATATTCTAGTTTTGTTCTAGAGTCAAGGTCAAGGAAGTCTTCATGACCTCGACATGTTGTTCAAAGTCAAACATCAACACTCCAAATGCATTGATGGTTAAAACAAAACTACCATAATAGCGTCAAATACAATAACAATTAATCTCCCTGTGCAATGATTGTAGTTCTGGGGCATCAATCCCAACATATATAAAATGGAAATTGATTTCAGCATTTCGTAAGCCCTGTTTCAATTGGTGGTTATGTGCGTGCCCATCCAACCAATCCCTAAAATTCAAGCTATTAGTTTAGAAACAAATGTCAAAGTATCCACTGTGGGATGACTCTGCTTCTCCGCTTTGTCAGTTTGCTTGTGGATAACCTTTCCACTTTGCTTCTTGGGTTGTGCTACGTCGATAATGGACTACATATATTTGTTCATTGGGCTTGTTTGTACCTTGGGTCTCATTTGATGTTGTTGCTTTCCCATGATAGCTATATTCCATGGATTTTTAAATACCTAAAACATAGAAAATCCACCTAGTTCCAAATAACACTAGAAACCCAACAAAGAATGGTCAACTGCAAAACGTGGAATGTCAGATCCAATGCAGGATGGAACACTGATAGACAATAAACTTAGTAATTGTGCAGCTAAAGAAAAATGTCCAACCACTACAGACATATTTCTCAACCACTATGTTGCTAACATCACTACTTGCCTTTAGACAAGCATCAAAATCTGCCCCTTGCAAACGTTAGAGCCAACCCTTTAGACGTCAAGATGCCAACGCCACCTCTATTTTTTTAATGCATTTTGAACCCCTTCTGATGTCAATTTGTCGACATTTTCTGCTTGGCTGACCCGCTTAATGTCATACATCAAAATTCAAATGTCACCAATTGATGTCAGTTTTCCCAAACACCCTCTTGAAGTCAAACCTTAAAGAGTTCTAACATTGTCATTCTCTGCATCAACATCATCCTATTGACATCAATTACTAATATCAGGTTTCCTTCTTGTTGGTTTGTATGGTTGACATCAACTTCTTGGAATTCATGCCTAGTCGTTTTAACATAAGTCATGAAAATCATGCCTTCAACGTGCAAATCTTATTTCCTTAAAAATATTTGGCAATTCCTTGAGGGTTTTCTACCAACATTTTATTGCTCATTTTCTACCAAATTTTTTATGAACCCTCAGTAGAAAATGAATTGATTATTGTAGGCCTTGGCTTGAATGCACAAGCCTATGCAAAATTAGCCTTAAACTCTAAGAATTGCTTGTTTTTGGTCTTGTATGGCAAGCTATTGGGACATGTAGTTTGCTAAGTTGGGCCAAAGATGGATCTAGACAAGGTTTGAGTGGCAAAAATATTTCCCATTGAGGCAATTCCATCTGAATGGACTAAGGAGCATAAAAAAGAATGAGTTAAAAATCCAATTTTCCAAGACAATTTGAGAGGTAATAATTTCCCAAGGGTTCCATATTTCCTTGAGGGAACCATTGGGAAAATTTTACCCAACTTGTCTTGTAAAATTGGATTTTTAACTCAACAATTCTTTTTGATGCTCCTTAGTCCATTCAAATGAAACTCCCTTAATGGTAAATACGTCCAAGGGAGTCCATCACACCGCCACTAAAACCTTGTCTAGATCCATCTTTGGCCCAACTTAGCAAACTACATGGCCCAATGGCTTGCGATACGAGACCAAAAATGAGCAATTCTTGGAGTTTAAGGCTAATTTTGCATAGACTTGTGCATTCAAGCCAAGGCCGTCAATCACCCAATAAGACCTTGAAATTCCCTAAGGACACCCTCTATATCACTATGGTAGGGCACTCACACTCACACTCAACTAGGCCTTTGACCCCTATCTATATATTGGGGTTCACCCCTATCTCTATCTAGTGGAGCCCCCTTGGCCTCTCAAGCATGGCATATAGCCTAGTTAGGGATAGGGTCCCTATCCCCTATCTATATATGGGTTGGGTTGGGGGAGCCCGTCGCCATATCAGACGATCGGGTTTCCCCAAATCAGCTTCATATAGAGGGACCAACCCATATATATAGGGGCAGTCAAGCTCCCCGTACCAAGTTGAGACTTCTCTTTACACTCTCTCGGGATCTAGAATGGGCACTTGAAGAAAGGCACTCCGGATATGCAAATGAGCACTTACTGGAGTTTTAAGGCTAGATTTGCATGGACTTGGCAATCAGCCAACCTTCTAAAGCATTTAGAAGTTCTAGAGTTTAGTCTTTTGTCGTATTAATGATTCCTTGGTTGAAAAAACCCTCATAAAAATCCAAAGAGTTTGAAAAGTTGAAAAAATTCTCACAAAAATCCAAAGAGTTGGACAAGGCCGGTTCCTTGTCGATATCTTGTGTCTTCACATCTATGACATACTTTAGGCCTATATTCTCAACATCCTAAAAGTTAATCTTTCAATTGTGTTTGAACTTGGTAGACTGACAAAGCATGGTGCTATAAACTGGTTTGCTCAAGGAAATGACCACGAAGACGAGTGCAAAAATGTAAGTGGCAATCAAAACTCCTAAAGTGTCATGCCCAAACTTTGCATGATTGAAACACACACAAAACCTGACCCTTTTTTTTTTAATTATTATAAATTAAAAGGGATGTAATATGATTACGGTCAACATACAGTTTAGCAACTATCGCTTCACTAATAGTTTAGTTAGAAAGGTCAAGAATTCCTTATGTTAGTTTACACAACATGCGTCCTGGTTTAAATGATAAATCTCAAACTGATTATCTTCGAAAAAGGGTGTTAGCTTCGCTTGAAGGTTGGCGAGACCATAACCCTAATCTAGCCTAGGGACCTAGACATCATTATTGGAGTCAAGGTCAAATGTAGTTCTCCACAAAAACTTGCAATGAGTCTCCTCCTTGAGACATCATTACCGACAAGGGTTGGCAAACTAAGCCAATAATGAGGGAACGCATGTAATTCCAATGAGCTTCTATAAGCTCTAAAATTCAATAAACAGAACTAACCACACACTCAAAACCATCCCATATCACCTTGACTTCCTAAAGTGAGAACACTTACCCAAAGGTACTATTGTGTAGGAGCACACACGAGTATGATTAAGAAAACCGATGTTCCTTTAACTAAAAAGAAAAGTCTTCTTTGGACAGACTCTTGGGATGGTTATCAACCAATTATCAGTCAATTTCCAGATGTGCAGCCAGTAATGGAAACTCTTCATGACAAGGGATGGGTAAAAGTTGTGAAATACTGTGAGCATAATCTCTACAAATGGGAGATTGGTAAGCGATGGATTCCTACTCATGAATGGCCAATTCAGCTTATGAAGGATAAAAAAAGATGATCCATCAGATTTTAAAGTCAAGAACTCTTTCACGTTCTGAAAAGCCAGATTCTATAGCATGGGGAAATAAATCAACAAGTATATATTCTGTTTCAGATGGATATGATTCTTTATGTAAAGTGAATCCTCATCCTTTAAGGGACATTTTTAGACACTTATGGCAGGAAAAAATTTGGCCAAAAGTAAGTTTCTTTGTCTGGTTGTTATTGAGAAGAAGAGTCTTAACAGGGGATAGGCTTATGAAAAAAGAGGATTTAATGGCCCTTTTAGGTGTGTTATGTGCTTGGAGAAGGAAGAAACTATTATTCATCTTTTTATAGAATGTCCTTTTGTTCTCCAATTATGGCACTTATTGGCTACTTTATTTGATATTCCTTGGTTGGGAATTTAGGCTCTTGAACAACCGTTCAAAGAATGGGGAAAACATATAAAGACTGGTCAAAACCTTTTTCAAGCATTATGGAGTGGAATAACCCTTTTGTTATGGAATGTATGGAAGGAAAAAAATAGACGAATTTTCCAGCAGGAATGTAGAGATATACTAATCGTATGGGAGAAGATAAAGATGAATGTAGATGAATCCATTAAACATAAGTTACATCTCCCTCAGATAATTCCAGCACAATGGAATAAACTTATAAAAGCCTTATCTCTAAATTTGTCCAGTAGGGTCATGGTTGATTCTCAGTCTAGAAAGAAAAATCAGACTAATAAAAAGTGGTCAGCTTCTCCGAATGGAATCAGAAAGCTGAACACAGATGGTGCTTCTAGAGGAAATCCAGGTATTGCTAGCATGGGAGGAATAGGTAGATGTTCGGATGGTTCAGTTGCATTTTTATTTTCAGAAAAATTGGGATATGCAACGAACAATTTAGCTGAGATTAGAGCTGTTTTCAGAGGAATGCAAGAAGCAATGAAAGTTGGTTGGTCAAGGGTTCTGGTAGAATCTGATTCACTTATAAACATTACCCTCTTATCCCACTCCTCTTTGAGTAAGACCAGAAAATGGCTAATAGCTAGAGAGCAAGAAAATTTTCAAAAGTTGAAGGAACAATTCCAACAGATTAGCTTCCACCATGTTCCTCATGGGATGAACAAAGTTGCAGATGCGTTAGCTAATTGGGCCTTGGATAATGAAAATCTTCTTTGTTATGGTCCTCCACCGATTTGGTGGTCGACAAAGTTTCAACAAGATCTTAGACAGATTTTAGATATTGATATGAGTTAATGATGGTTGTTGATTTGATTAAACTTGTTTCTAATGCCCAGGCTTGGACTAATAGTTATTATGCTTGGCATAGTCGACTTTGTACAAATTGATTTATATATAATGTAGTTCTTCTGTTTTTTTAAAACTAAAAAGGAAAGTCTCAACAATCTTTACAACAATAGAACTCACATCAAAATGCACATAAGCTAGGACTTGCAACGACTATCATCATTCCCATGTCCTTAAATTATCATACTTATGGCTATAACCGCATACTGGTGGGTTTATATAACCATCAATTAATGTTGTTTTTGCACTTGCAACAATACACTCATTGTATTCTTAACTTACAAAACCTTGAATGTCACTATAAAAAGTCTTGGCCGACGTTTGTGAAGTTCTACGTTATGTTTTTATATGATAAGAACAATTATTATTTCCCTCTTCGGGTAGCAATCGGTAACAAGATTTTGATATAACTTATTAAATGAAAACATGAAAATTCTCTAGGCAGAACTCATGCCTCCACTTTGCATAGACTTAAAGTAGTCCAAACGTAATTTATCTAATGAAGATATTCCTACATAATGTAAATGACATAGGTCCATCAATATATATGTATATAAATCATCTCAGTTAAACAATAAGATTCGTGAAGCATTCCAGGATAATAATATGAACGACAAGCTTCTCAAGACAGAAATCTACGTTATTAACTTATTACATCCTCTCAAGATCACAACCATATACAGGTGATTGTCCACAAGACATCTGCATTATGTAGGACATCATGTGTCTAAAAGTGATCATCCACTATTCTAGACAAAGCTAGAGAATATTCCACATTGGTATATGGCTCAATAAAATCAACAAACAAGCATAATACAAGATTTTAAGTCCACAAATAACGTGAATATTATCTACCCAAGGCAAACGTTCATTTTACATCATGTCTATTATAGTTTATCACCAACTAGATGTGTCATCAATTAAGCATACCGTCAAGGGTCTCATGATAAGAATGTAATCCCTTATCTTCCTCTATGTTAAAGTCTTCATGTTACCTTGGTTTACATACATCCCACAAAGGTTTAACTTGAATAACTAAATCCGTAATCAAGAGTACAACAACTAATGCTATAGCTAAAGGTTAGCCTATGTTCAACATAACCCAAAGTTGACAAAAAGAGATCTCAACCACTTAACTTCTATATTTTATGTTTTATCTATTTTTTTTCTTGTAGGCTCCTATTTAAAAGGCACTTTTCTTAAGTATACATAATCCTATCATTATAGAAGTCGAACAATATGTTTACATTCAAAATCCTATTATTTGTATTATTTAATGTAAAGAAATAATAATTTATAAGTTTATATTCAAAATAGAATACAAAGTAATAATTCAAATATTAGTATTTATATTGGAGCCAACTTTTCTTCCTTTCTGATTAATTAATAATGTTATAGTCTAAAAAGAGTTTTTCTTTTCTTTTTCTTTTCTTGCGGCAATCAAATGTATATCTTACTATTATTAAGACCATTCTTCATTATAATTCACCTTGAATTTTATTATGGTTTTGACTAAAACATGGATTTACTTTAAGACAGAGAAAGTGCATTCATTTATTTTAATCAATTTTATTCCCGTCTAAACCTAAGGGAAGGACTCAACCTAGTGGTGTGCTCATTTTTGGACATTTGGCATGTAGTATAGAATCAGAGTTATTCACTTAGCAATGACCTGACATTAATAGAAGTTACATAAGTTCCTAGCTTGCTAAATGTATGACCAGCTGCGCTGGGCTATAACAGAGAATTTAGGATATTCAATTTTGTCATGCTTTAATTGTAGATTCTGTGTGGCCTCTAAATTGAGGATTTGTAGGTTTTCTTCAATGTCTTACAGCCTATATTTTGGTTCTAATTTACTGCCATTTATTTATTTTTTCCGCTGTACAGTTGACAACTCGAATTCCATATAGGACACTTGGATTTTCTACCAGTCAATGTTAGAGTATAATCTTATTCAGAAGCCTATTACTATAAGCATTTTTGCTAACAGAATCAATTATGCTAGACAAATCAATGTCAATATTCAGCTTGCATTTTTTCTAATGCGTATTGTTTTAAAGCCTGTAATTACTAAGCATGATCTGTTAAAGGGAAAGCCAATTATATATAAATAGGGAGGTCGCTTTTAACGAGCTTGCCGTGGAGATGGAGAAGAAAGAAGTCAAGATTGGCATGTTGAATATATGACCATCTGTTTGAAATTTTATACCTAGTAAGTAATGTGTCATTTCTGGCATTAAGGTGCAGTCTAGAATAGATTTAACATGTAGATTAAAAACTCGGTGAAATCTTAACTTCAGAACTCAGTCTATAAATGGATAGGATGCAGTTTTGAAGCCCAAAACATGGTTATAAGAAGGTAAGTGCAAATAAGGGCAGTAATAGAACTGAAACGCCATCGAGGAGAAATAAGGCGCAATTCAATCAGGTGGAAAAACAGCTGACAAACTCGGTTTGACATATAAGAGTATAGTTTCTAAAAAGAGATAAAGTGCAGCCAATATCACAAGATTAATTCATTTTTAAATTTGTTTATTTATTCCAATTCTAAGAATTATCAAGATCAAATGTAATATTCTTATCAATGCAATTATCAAATTATAAATTAAGAGTGTATGCAGTAGGGAATTTATACACCAATAATCCAGATGGTTGCTTCATTTATCTGCAGGTTCTCACTGTGGTGCCCATCTGACATGGGGTACTTCTCCCCCTGGTCTGTCCACGTACCTGAGAGCTTGACCATGAGGCATGGAAACTGCTCCTGATCTTGAAATGTCATCATTTCCCTTCTGCAGTTGCACTTTCCATTTGAAGGAAGAGCGACGGCGATATTGAGCAACAAATATCTAGTGAAGACTCCAATCTTCAAGGACCCCCCTTTTTTTTATACTAGCAGCTGTCCTCCAAACACAGATTTATACTTTCTGATCTTGCTTTCTCAGAGGAGATCCATCCAAAGGCGTCTCCTTCTTCTGATATAGATTGGCTCTGTCCAATGAATGCATCCTATCTTCTTCATGGCGTCTCCAAAATCATCCTCTTCCTCTCCTCCTTTCTAGGAAATGCGTCCTTCCTTGCTGAAACTTTGCTCTCTTCTATTCCGCCATCTGCCTGACCCCCGCGCCCCCACCCCTTATTCAAGGAAGAATGTGCCTTAAGAAAGGCAGCAGATTCAACTACTGCACTTAATTTTTGACCAGAGGCAAAACCTGACTTGTGAGGTGTAAAGTTGGCAGAATTGAATGCATTATAATCACTTATAGACTTTCTCCTTCAGGATGGTGCGATTGGGGGGAAGACTTAATGTTTATTGTTGGAAATCATAAATCTTCAGAGAGTCCTAATTGCTTGCAACTCAAAAAAAAATATTAACTCCAAGTTCAACCATACACATTTTATTATTATTCAACCTTATTTATTCTCTGAATGGCATGGCTGAAGTGTCAAGTATCTTCAACAACTCCATTAAAGCTAAAGTAAAAGGGTTACAGGGTACCATATTTTCATTGATTACCTAATGTTAAATCCAAAGCATGATGATGTTTTAGAATACAACCTCCAATATGCTTGTGACAAGGGTCTTGCTATTCGCAAAAGTTTTAATATTTAAACGATTAGTTCTTGATATATTTAATATATTCATTCCTAGTTTCAATACACCAAGGAAAAGAAGCACAGTTTAAAAGTAATCTTATATCCTCTAATGTCTCTTCCTTCTGAAACATTAATTTAGCATTTGAAAGGCAAGGCTGAATGGATAATCATCAGCAAACAATTAAGGCAAAGTTGACCGAAAAATTGGCTTTCTTGCAGAAAACTGGAGGCAACAAGAACTTAATACATAGTTCTAAGCACACCTTCTTTGATATTAGGAAAGAATTTACATTGTCTTAAACACACGTGTTAAAGATTTAACATAAGTTTTTGCCAGCGAGTGAGGGTAGGCGACCACACTAACTATTATAATGTCTTGGCTCCAAGGTATAATGAATGCTAAATGCAATGTGGTTAGATTTCTTAACCAAACATGACAGAGCTGAAGATACCGCTTACGACAGCTAGCAAGGAGACGTGCACAAAACACGCGCACAAGGAAAAAGACAAGGTATCAACCACAAAGGATAACTAACAGTTGACAAGGGGACACACCGCTAAAGGAGGGGTATTACAAAGTGACCAACACACCCAAGGCCGAAATGGAATATTGATCTACTCCTAATAACTTGAATGTTGGTGGCCACAATGCGGGCCGACCAAGTTTATGCTGATTCTCCTTTGAGAGAATCTTCGCAGTTGATCCCCCATCTACAATGAGTTTAGTCAATGTCTTCATGTGATTGGTTGTAGGTTGCTCTACTTTCATCAAGAGAACCTAGGGTAGACCACTTATTCACTTACCACATGTGATGGTTTTAGAGGCAATGTCATGCTGTGGGTGATGTCTTGCAAATTTGGAATGTTTAGAAATAGGTATATGACTTTCACCCACACTAGTATTTGCAATAGTTACTCAGCAGTCTCCTTGTCTGATTGAGGGTGACAAACTTTCTAGGTGAGACATCTCGCTAATGCCTTTTTAGGCTTCTTGAATTTTCCTTTTTGTTCCATTGCATTTTCCAATTTTGGATGATCCTATATAAATCATTGCTTTTGCACAATTGGGTTTGGACATTGTGCCTTCCTTTCCTATGAGCAAATCACTACCATAGTCTCCTCTCCCTCGCCCAAATCGACGTTTGTTCCCTTTTGCTTGGGACAACTACTGGTTTCATGATTTCCAAGTCCTCCATCAACATAATGGTCAAGCAATCTCATGTAAAACAACTCCTCATTGGGCAGTCGATCTTCCATTTGCCCATGCTAATTGTGGTGTCAATTGTTGTTGTTCCCTTGCCAAGCGTTCTTGTAGTTCTATTGGTGGCTGCCTTTGAGATTGGAATTGTAATATTTCCATGTGTCTAAAGGACTTAAGCACCTTTGTTCTTCATTTTAAATGGTCAATCCTTTGATAGATGGTTTGTCAACTAAAAAATGTCATAGACAACACTCTTGGGGAAATTACCACTAGTGGGGTCTCACATTTCACTAGTTGCATACCACACGTTTTTGTTGTCATTCTTGGTTTCTCCTTTAAACTCCTTGAACATCAACATCAAATCTTTGTGTGGCTTTAATAGATGTGGAATCGTCTTTGACGTCATCATCTGAATCACTTAGTGATCGAGACATTGAACTAGTTGTCTTCACCCTCAAAGTTCTATCACCTAGTCATAATCGTAGATGATTAGAGGAAATACTTTTATCTTCTTTCTATAGTAGTAAGCAATCCCTTTATGAACCACCTGTTCTTTAGTCAATTTGCTAGTCCATTTTCTAATTTTTCCAACTCTATCACTTGCTCGTTCTATGAGCAAATTGTTTCACTCTTCCCTCATCTCGTGTTATAGATGTATCATGCTGTGCATGCACGTATAAAAAAAAAAGCCTATGAGAATGTCAATTGGGATTCCATCTGATCCCCAAGTCCACTTGTGAATATCAATTGGGATTCCATTTGATCCCCAAGTCCACTTGGAATCTTTGATAAGAAAACTTGATGCTTCCTAAATTAGTGTTCTTTAAAGAATTGACTAATATTATCTTATCATGGAATATCATCGTCTCAAGAGGGGCTACAAAGAGAAAAGTTCATGGTAAAATATTTGTATGTGCAATATGTCGAGAAACAGGCTGCTATCAATTCCCATTTATCCTTACCATCATTCTTCATGTCATGATCAAGAAGAATCTTGTACAGAAGAAGGCTTAAGGCAATTTCATTTGATTTAAGATTTAAAAAAATAGCATTTTTTAGGACCTGAGTCGAGGATAGTTTCATGTTATGTAGAATTTTCTAGTGTTTGGAAAATTAAAAAAATCAGATTCTGAAACATATGTTTGTTTAAGCAGCAACATTCTTTTTACATTACAGATTAAAGAAGCTACAAATGTAAGGAAAATACATATAAGGATATGTAATAACTCATGATAAACATTTGCACTTGTAACAAAGGTTAAGTCATATAATTAATTCCTACGGAAATTCAAGGATTTTCTAACAGGGAAAGATTTAAGTAGTACCTTGGCTACACTGAAAAAGGCCATCCTATATTTTTTATCTTTTATGATATTTATTATGCATATTACAGAGATCTCACAAGTACAGAAAAAACTTCCTTTCCAAACAGAAATGGTGAAATAGTTCTTTAGACTACCTTCAGGGACCTCCATTTTGAACCAGGCCATCTAGAAGGTTCAATATCATCTATTCCAGTGATTGTGCCAATGTACCTGTTGCAGAGCAAGTACTTAAATCAAAAGATATACTTTCCCAACCTTGCCTTCCCACTTTCACACCCCCACAAAAAATTAAAAAAATAATAATAAAAAAGTCAGCACAATCCCAAATACAATGATTTCATGCAATCATTCAAGGTATCTAATTTCTGATAGAATTTCTGTTCAACCTTCTCTCTGCAGCATCTTCAGTTTCAAATCTCATTTTGAATCGCATTCCTATTGAAAGTGAGTGGTTGACACTTTTCACATACTTGTGATAAGGAATCACAAACTCAGCCGGACTTGTCCTGAAAAGTCAATAAAGGGCAATCATAATCACAGTCAGTGCTCATTGGTCAGTCTTTCTAGCAGTAAAAAAACAGTTTATATAGAAAAAATATCTCTACACTAATTATAGAAAACGACCAAGGCAGATATAAAAAAAGAATGCAAAAATTCAAATTTGGAAAAATACACAGCAGACTTGAAATGATGTTAAAGGATGTTTGGAAAAGTGTGAATTTCATCTAAGCTTGCCTTTAAATAAATGTCAGCAGACTAAAGACCAAATAAACACACATTCGGGGCATTTTATGGTGAATATCGTCTGTGCTTGCTTTTAAATCAATGTCAGTGGGGAACATAGAGAACATTCAACTCAGAAGGTAGAAGAAAACAATGGCATTATTTGTGGCATCATTTAATCAGTACTAAACTACCCCCCCAAAAAACAAGATTAGCGAGGCTTGTACTTGAGTAAATTATTCTGTCAGGGAGATAGGGTGTTGCTGCTGCTCTAGAGGTAATGATATTAATATCACAGCCAAGGCCAATTTATTGGCCGAACTCAACTATTTCCACAACTGATTTATCTTGGGAAGTTCTTGCTGGGGTTGCTACTTCGGCTGGCTTTCCATTCTAGGGAATTCCCTGTCGGATCTAATCCCAGAGGCTATGAGTTCGTTGGAGTAGCTGACCCTATAGGGAGAACCAACCTAGGGGGAACTGTTAGACGTCCAAAGGTCCACTACAAAGTTAATGGGACGGTGATGAAGAGGAGGAAGAAAAATTAGAAGACAATCCACCTATCCCAGAGGGAGCAGGAACACATGTATAACACCAACCCCCCATTAGCAACCAAAACCAGGTGTGACCCAAGCAGTAAAACAAAGACAACCCCCAATTCTAAAAACGCAATTAGGGAGGAAAGTAGTAGTTCATACATTAAGCAGGTCCAATGGAATATAGAACATGCAAAGTCTGGGGAACAACAAACAAAAAAAAAAAAAAGAGGATTTTGCATCAAAGCAAGAATGGGCACAATCTAGGATCTATGATGTTGCAACAAGGGAAATATTGAATGAAGAGGAATTCCAAGCCAAGGTTATGGGGGTCTACCAATGGAAGACTAAGGAGGTGTAAAGCATAAATAAGAATTTGAAGATGGGAGGAGAGCCTTAGTACCAAATGCAATGGCGATTGGGTGTCCCTCCCACTTAGTTATGTACACTTCCACTACTTCAATAGACAAAAAAGATGCACGGCATCAATGTTGCATTACTTCATAGAGTGAGTCCAGGGCAAATAATCCACCTCCTCTACATGACCCTCTTACCAAGAAAGTAAAGATAAATGAGACAGCAAAAATAGATAGCCCAACTGGTGTGCTTGATGATCCACACTACAGAGGCCAAGACAACGGTACAAAGGAAAACCAATAGCTGAGCTAGTAAATGACTGAATTATAAACAACATGCAGCGGAAAACAATCTGGAGTAAACTATCAGACATTTGAAGATAAAAATAGCAGAATAATGCTTTTCTATTCAATGGAAAAGGAAGAGGTACAATACATATGCATACAAAGGCCTCGAAGGCTGAGAATGAGAATTGTTGTCATCAAGAAGAGGCAAACACTTCCTAACTGAATTGCTAGACTAGAATATCACTTCTTGTTAATCATGTTGACTCGAGGAGTCAAATGGTTACATTTATGTGATTACAAGAAAGCATTTACAAAAGAAGCTAGCTACGCAACATTCCATCTTTTGCAATGAATGACGGTTTGCTTTCATGTAGGTGTGTCAATTTGACTTCCAAGTTAATGTGGTGTTGGCAAGTTTGTTGGCATGGCACAGCCCTGGAAGCGCAATCTGACATGACACAATGTGGCATAAAGGTTCCACATGTCATGAAAGTTCAATGTTAAGCCAAACTTGCGCACTATGATTTGTGGTTCTGTGGAAACTCAAGGTGCTCCAATGGAGTTGGGCATCACGAGAAGAGGTGCATCAAAGTGTTAGATGATGGCAAAGAAGTCCAACATCAAGGAACTTGATGTTGGGGTCTATGTGGATCACTGCCAAATGATTTAGCACACGACATAGTGATAGGTTGCATGGAGTGTCCATGGCCACCAAAGTGAGAGCACAGACCAATGCGACTATGCTTGGATCATTCACCCTTTCTTTAGAAGAAATGGCCCCCATCGCGTCTTCGATTAGCTATGAAAATTGAACTTGAAGTTGTTGAAGGTTGCGCCACTTACCTTGATTACCGTACTTTCCAGCCTAGGCCAGTCTAAACAACTGATATTTGCCTTGGTGGGTGTGCATAGTTATAATTTCAACAATCTGATCCTTTGACATTGCTTGCAAATGTTCAAGATCTAAATTTGAGGGATGTTGAGTTGTTGTTGGCTCAAGCAAAAGTGGAAACTATTGCTTAATAAGATTGATATTGAATATTGGACGAAGACCCAAGTATTGTGGCAGACCAAGGATAAAAGAGTTCTCTCCAGCTGCGCGCAGCATGGTGTAAGGATCATAGTGCAAAGGCTCGATCTTCCTCTGAGGATCATTGAAGTTTTTTTCCCTTAAGATGCAACTAGACTTAATCATCCACCTTGAAGTCATGAGGTGTGTGATGTGCATTGTGTCACTTTTCATACTTCTATTGTTGGTGCTAGAGAATATGTTGAACTTGTCAATGAACTTGGTAGATATGTTGCAGAAACTTTTGTGCCTTGTCCACTTCTTTTGTGTACATGAGTCGATGTCGAATGGCATGTAATAGGATATGTCAAGGGGTGAGGTTGAATGGAACCCAAGGCATGTTTGAAATGGACTATGCCCCATAAAACTATGAAGATCTTTGTTATAGGCATTGTTTAAAAAAATGTGGGTATCTTTCGGGTACCTGTGGAAATTTTGATTTTTTTTGCAGAAAGGGTAGTCGGTCGAGTAACCGTTGGCCGGATACCAGGCCAAAAACCATGGTTTTCTAAGAGCGGTTACCCACTGAAAACTATGGTTTTTGCCCTGGTAACTGGCCAAAAACTGACAACCTAAAGAATTTAACAAAAGAGCAAAAAAAATTGCGATTCATTCTCTATCGTCATTTTTTTCCCCCACTATGTTGCACTGTGCATTGGTGATAGGTCAGGCCCTAGGGTCGAAGGAAATTGTTGTGTTGTGTTGCAGTGTGTTGCGCCTCAACTGAGTCGACTCCATTCACAAATTCACATTGTAAACTCAAAAGTTTTACTTTTATTATTTGATTTTAGCATCTAACAATCACGAAATTATTAAAGAGAAAGAAGGTGACTCAAGTGCAGCATATTCGTGGTGGATTTGTTGTCTCCTACATGCAAATGGTGATGCATTTGTTTTTTAATTTGTAGCAAATGCAAAATATAATCTTCTGCTTGTAATATGTATGCCAAAGGTTTCTATGTCCATAGTCCACCATTTTGTAGTAATGTGACATTCCATTGTGTTTTTATTGCAGATATAGCTCTTTGTTGCCTCTGCCTTAACACAAACCCTTTTCCATTGATCCTAGAAAACTTTAAAAGTTTAAATGCTAAGCATAACTCTAATAACATTGAATGTGAAGTATTGGCTGAGGGAAAACTAACACAAGTGCAGTCCTATTATTGTTTCAAATAGAGCATTCAGCATTCACATTGTACTCTTATTCGCTTAAAAACTAATATAAAATATGTTTATGACTTTGAGTTATGTGTTATCTGAATCTCTACAATCATTTCTCTACATTCCTTTCATTTTCTTATGAATTTTAGTGTATTTTATGAATTTATATATTTTTTTAAAGTAGCGATAAAAGTATTGAGTAATTGCCGAGTAATTGCTGAGTCCCAAGTACGGGTCACAATTTTTGGCTGCCGAGTAACCGCGGTTCCCATGTTTTTCTACTATGGTTGTAGGCATGTTGAATGAAAGGGAAAATTATCATCCCAAGTGCATGGATGTGCACTGTTGTACATGCACACCAAATGGTCTAATTTCCCGTCTAAGGATAGAATGTTGTAGACTGGTCAATTGTGTATCCAACATACAAGGCATGCCAAAGATGACTAAAAAACATTGGGTTGTAGTTAGACATGCAAAGATGAAGCCAATCCAAAGTGAAACCAAACATGGTTGAAGAAGATTCACGATGTCCCTGAAACAATGATGCTTTTTTGCTTGCAACCATGATAGCCATCTTCGAAAACCTATCCACTACAAAGAATTCAATCATTGGAGTGCTTTGCCATAGGTATTCCAAACAAAAATCAATGTTGATAGATTCCCATGGCCTAGATGGATCCAAGAAAGGTATGTATAGCCTAAGTGTCATGTTTGTTGGCTTGGTGATACAATAAGGAATGCAAGATTTGAGATGGCGATCTATGCATTTGCACATATGAGACCAAAAAAAAAGTATTGTTGGAGCGCTTCCAATGTTTTGATGAATCCAAAGCATCCCAAAGTCTTGGAGTAGCATACCTCCCAAATGATTCTTTGGTGAGGTGCGCCAATAGGAACACAAAGATGCTTGAGCTTGTACAGAATCTGGTTGAACAAGTAGAAATCAACAACCTTTTCACCCTACACAAGAGCAGTATATATGCTTGCACGAAGTCTTGATTCGTTGAGTAGAGATACCCAATCAGAGAAGTTGGGGCCATGAGTGTCAAGCATTGTGATAAGCACCTGGATAGGAGGGACGTTGAGGCAGTTTGTTGCCTTGTTATTCTTTTCCTTGTGTTTGATCACCAAATGGAATTGTTGCATATATGTAATCCACTTCATACGGCACGCATTTTAAAACTTGCTCTGTGTATGTAGGAATTGAAGCAACTCATGATTTGAGTGAATGATGATCTCCTTACCCAACATATAGTGTCACCATTGCTTGACTTCTTGCACAATGGCGTATAACTCTTTTTCATAGAAGGAGTAGCATTGAACCATGCCGTTGAATGTTTTTGAATGATATGTGACATGATGTCCTTGCTGGGTGAGTATCATGCTGAGTGCATAATCAGATGTATTGGTCTCGATCTCAAAGGATTGGGCAATGTGTAGCATGGCCAAGATTGGAGTGCAACAAAGAGGTTGCTTGAGCTCCTCGAATGTGAGTTGTTGTGCAAGTGTCCACTCTAATGTACCTTTGGCATGTTTGATCTGATTGAGCGACCATGATATGTCTGAGAATCCAAGGACAAAATTGTGGTAGAAATTAGCAAATCCAAGAAAACTCCCGAGTTTTGTGACAAATCTGTGATAGAAATTAGAAAGTCAAAATTCAAACCCTTATACATATTATAAACAACACAAAATCCAAAATAGAACCACAACCAAATACCCAGCCAACATTTAGAGCCCCATATCAATTTGGCTACATAGAAAAATAAGCAAAAACCAAGTGCACGAACCAATAGCAAAAGGATTAATACAACATTCTAAGCCCCTTGGTGCACTAGTCCTCTTAGTAAAGATGGATGACACATTAAGAATTTGTGCGCTATGGACCTCTAAACAATATCATTGTAAGAGGCAGCTATCCCTTAACTCGAACTAACAATTTTCTAGATGCCCTTAAAGAAGCCACAATCTGTTCAAAGTAGATCTTAAAAGAAGGTACAACCAAGTAAGAATTTAGAATGTTGGCTAGGTACAACAATAAACACACTATAAATTCTTAGTAATGCGTATCAGACTCACCAATGTTCCAAGAAATTTCATGGGACTCATGAATAACACATTTCAACCATACTAATGCCATGCTTTTCATATACAACCTATTTAAGACGTAGGGAACCTAGAACAAATAGTATTAAACAAAAATATAATAAACTGGAAAAAAATACAAGCTCTTTGTATTCATATAATTTTATAATGACAACCCCATTGACATTTTAAAATGACAACGAAAGCTCCTAAACTTTATTTATGAAGACATTTGCTAGTGCCCAAGACATTGAACATCAACTCTGAAAGAAAAACTTTTGTATAGCTAAAATCCTAGACATATTTTGAAAAAAGCTATCCTATATGAATGTACGTTATGAAAGGTTTTGAAAAATATATACCATACACATACCTGGCAAAAAAACCCAGAAAATGGTTGTTTTAACACAATCTTCTCCATTTTTCCAGTTACTGATGTCAGCCAACATCATGATGACATTATCACACTTACTAACGACGAGAAACACACAAATACAAGTCAAATGGCTCATTTTCGAAGAAATCAATACAATTTCTCTCTTCTTCTCATCAAAGGGGACTTGACTGAAGAGGAGGGCTCTGGCTGCTTAGGGATTAATGTCAGCTGACATCAACAAATTGCAGGGTGTCATCAATGTGAGGTGAATGAAGGTAACTATTGTTCTTTGTGCCCTCGGTGAGGTATAATTATGTTTTATATCTAGACTTCTTTAACTATATGACTAAATGTTATTTCGATTAACAAAATGCCCTATCTACTAAAACAAATGCTTTTTTAACTAGATATATGGTATTTGAGTGTAATGAATGCTTAGATCTTTGAGACTTCTGCAGTATGATTCATTGGGTAAGGATTCTTCTGGAAAAACTGCATCCGCGTTTTTGGGATCGACATTTCGGGTCATTTTTCTTAGCCCATTACTAGGATAATTGAGTATGGCAGGTTGCCAAGTGAAAGCAAAGACCAATAAGTATATCTTTTTATAGGTACAAAAATGCCACACTGGCCAGAGCAAGAAACATATATTATGAAAATTTAACCATAGGCCGACTTCATTGTGTTGTTAATATAAGGACGACCAGCGTCCAAGATTGGCCTAGAACCCATTCAACATCCCTGTTGAGATTATTAGGGCGCTTCTCAACTTTTCATAGCTTCTCCAATGCATTTTTTTTAATATTGATCAATTTCCACAATAACCTTTGCAACTTCCAGGCACTTGCATTGTTTAGTTGCATTGCAATATCCTGCCAAAGCAAACGTAATAAGGCTCCTATGTCATAAATGTGCACAGTGCTCTTTTCCTCTGATTTGGATCGATCAGCCTACTTTTCCTATTATGGACACTCATGAAAGCATGTAGTGAATGTTCTTTGACTATATAAGTGTTGTTGACTAAACTGATTTGACCATCATAGATGTTGCAGTTGGATATTGACTGACAATTAGCTGCTGTTGTACTTTTTCTGAGTTTAATATTGCCTTCTCATTCTGTTATTTGACAGATCAAGTCCTATTAGTGGACAAACTATTGTTATTGGGTAAATTATACTACAGATCTGTTATTGGTCCAAGCCTAGCAATTGGGCCATATTGAATTGCAACACTGTTATTAGGATAAGCCTTGGTATTTGGGCTATTTTGACTTACAGAACTGTTACTAGGCCAAACCCTGCTATTGAGTCATTTTGACGTTTAGACTATAATGGGCCAGATTAACTTTTGGGCCTGCTGTTGGGACCAGACTAATATATAGCCTTGGCCCTCGAGATGATGCAGATTTTCATCATGACAATAGTTTAGGTTACAGATTTCAGGATACATCCTGTTATTAGATATCAAATTCTCATTTGACATTATTTCCAATGTTTCAAGCACATTACGGGTGCTCATCCTTAGGGAGAAAGAGAAAGTAAACTTTGCTAAGTTGAAAATTATAACCATCTTGTCTCCATTAAACTTTGCTATGTTGAAAATTACAACCATCTTGTCTCCATTAATATTACGCTTCTAACCTCATAGGAGACAAAATAATGGTTGGCTCTCCTATTTATTAAAACCTGATGCTAATTAAGTAATTAAATAATTAATAAACAGTCTGAATGATTAACTAGCCAATTTGTTAGCTTAGATTTATTTATCTAATCAAATAACACGAAGACTAAGCACTTGTGTTTACCCTAACATCGTCTCTCCCTCTAATATAATTTAAAATTGGTCTCCAAGAGATGCTTATGCCAAGGCCATTATCTTTATTAAGATTATCTGGTCTGCCAAGAGAAAAGTTTGTTTTCTCGGAGCAAAATACGTTTTCTCTCTCCCTGAGGATGACTACATATAATGTACTTGAAACATTGGAAATAATGTCAAATGAGAATTTGATATCTAATAACATGATGGATCCATAATTCTGTACCCTAAATTATATAGCATTGTTACTGGAAACAAATATTGAATTATCTTCATTTCCTGAGTTAAGGATATCCAGAGAGAATAATTGGTTGCATTCACAAATTAGTGAGTCTTAATGGTGAAGAATGTCAATGTATGCCCATATATAGATATGGTTTGGTAATGGCCCTCCTTTGAGGTAAAGCCATTACTTTTTTGCAAGTATCTTTGTATATTACATTCATTTGTAGACATTATTTTTGAGTCTTTGTATCGGTTCTTTTGTGCAGTTATTAAGGGTGTGATCCATAACAGGGTGCATTACACCCTAATTGAAAAAATTGAGATTGCATAAGGCATACAATCGAAATCCAAACAACCATTCAAAACATGAAATGATTTAGTTGACCTTATGGCATCTTCCAGCGGGGCAAGGACATCATGTAATAGCGGATTCTAGTTGTAGTGGACAGGTACTTGAACCACACCACAACATTTTGTTTTATAACTCATTTATTGAATTGTATTGATGTAATTTTTACTTTATAATGTAGGATGTATATGCCATGCACACTTGCTTAAATGTATTGACTACATATCAAATCTCCCTCCGTCCCCTTCACTCTTTCACTAGTATAGTCTCAGACTCTCATGACAAATTATTGCCATAATAATACCATAAAATTTTGGCTGCGAATGTAATAGATTTCAGTTCGCAGTTTCTTTAAAACCAAGTATTTTTGTTCCATGTTATAGGCTCAAGGAGTCAACCAATTTTCATAAATGATACTTTTATCAGGAACAAATATCAAACAAGTTTAAACTTGTCCGTTATTAAGGGTCTACATGGTACAAGCACATGCAATCTAGCTACCAAGTGGGTGTTATTTTAGATGTATGTATGTTTGTCCCCACAAACGCATAGACAATAAAGAGCAGTCTTCGCGATTAGAATATGTTGGTATGTGAAGTCAGTTTTATTCTTCCAGCATTGATAGAGAAAAATTGGCATCTGTACAACGTGTTTTTCAGGGCATCCGTACAGTACAGCACACACAGTTGTACTATACACATTTGTCCAGCACCTGGTTGTACTACACGTGGCTTTGTACCACAGTTTCTAATTCGAGTTCCTTCTATAAAAGGAACTCGTGAGTTAGGAGAAAATATAGTATTATGGTTGTTAGTTATTGGAGCTACAGAGTGGTTATGCCATTGATGTAACAGCGAATTGACTCCTGATATTAATCAAATACTAAGAGACTCTTGTCCCCTGGTTTTTCCTAGAACACTTCCAGGTTTTCCACGTAAATCTGTGTGTACTTCTGATCTGTCCTTTTTATTGCTTTTCACTGTGATTATATTTCTTTCTGTACTGTTTCCTTTATTAACAGAATATAGATATGTTTGCTCATATGCATGGTCTAGAAAGTATGTGCACATGCAAGCTAGCTAGTACATGGATGTTGGGTTAGATGCATGTATGTACAACCACATACATACACATAAATACTAAAGACTGGTCTATGTGGTTGGAATTAAAATTGCGAAAAGCCAAAAAAAAATCCTATCATTACCCCTTTGAAAATAATTTAGATGCATAAGAGACTAATCGAGTTGGTTGAAACTTGAAAGTGACATTCCCACTGCTAGAAAATTAATAGGTCAGAATTCATAACAGATAGAAATGGACAATATCATACCAGCTTCATTTTCCTAAATGTCAGCTATAATCTTACATAGTACAGAATGGACAAGGAGATACTAGGCTTTGTGATTTTACAATATTGAAACTGAACACTATTCAACTATAAAAAGAACCTAATCTCTGCTAACGAACTATTCAGTCCTGGGTTCTATGCAGTATATGAATTTGCAATATAATACCATTACACTAGAACATGAAACAAAATTTGCAAATTCTTGTCAAGCTTTAATCAGCCAAAATTCTTATCCAATCCTGTTCCTATGCAGGGTCCATTTCTAAGTGAAAAAACATAAAAATAGTTACTGTACCTACCTTGGATTATAGAAAATATGAAACATGCTCTTTGTGGCAACTGCATGAGCTGCAGCAGCAAGCAAACCCAGTTGCATATTCTGGCTAGAAAGCACAGAAGAAGGAATGCCACTTTGCTGACGTACAGTTCTTCGAATTCCTAACCGTAACTCCCCATTTTCACCCCTGTCCATTGTAACAGCCTACAGAATCAGTTCTTCAAATGCAAGACACAAGTAACAGAATCAGTTCATGAAATGTAAAAAGGAAGTATCAATTATGCCACAATTTTAATGTGAATGAAATTTTCACTTTCAACAAAAATTAAATTGCAACTTGCTCAAGGGATCCTACACACCGCAAAAAGAGTACAGCATCTCCAGACACAAGCCTTTTCTGACTGACAAAAACACTCCATCCAGTAGTCAGCAAATGCCTACGTGGCTGGCCTGCATATTGATTATCATTGTACCTATATGCTTAGAATGATAACCAGTTAATCAAAAAATAAAATCACAGCTACAATCATCTAGATTACCAAGATAAAAAACCATTTCTTATCACTTCACCTTATACAAAGGTGGAACCTAAATGGCACGTGCAAAAAAAGAGAGAAATTAAATAAGTATTCACTGCCACAGGTATTTACCCCTGTAAATGTGCCGAAATTTCCACTCTATGCCATGCAAATCCTTTGCCATGAGCTCTTGAGAAGGTCTTTGCTGATTGTAATCCTGCTAGATGTCTAAAAACTTGTTAGCTTTTAAATTTCCATTGATATCCATTAAAACAACATATCACTTGAGTCCGATGAAAGTAAAGCACTTTTAGGTCATAAATGCCATAAATAATTCTACGATATTACAAAATGGTAACGAAGAAAGACCACAGTGCTTCAAAACTTTTTTGGAGATTAAATAGGAATGTTTAGTGAACCGCCCATGGTGTACAGTTGCAAAAGAGCTGCCTTGAACAGCATCCTGTTGCTCTTTTAAGTCATTCACTCTAATACAGAGTGGAAATAAGTACCTCCAATCCTAAAAGGATAAAAAATTCTTACAAGGGGAGGAAAGCAGTCCTCTGCAGCCCTTCGAGGGACCGAAAATCCCCCATGAGTACTTGTATCAGATGCTGTCAGAGTTTTACAAAACATATGAGGGCATGCAGTCGACGAGCGCACTTCCTTCTCCTCTTCTGCCTCAGAGCATTTCTCTGTTGGCTGTGACAAAAGGCAACAAGCTCATTATGAAAATTCCATATATTCCTCAAACGTAATGGAAGAAAGTATTTGTTCTGGAACCAGAGAAGAATACCTCAGGAATAGGAACTAATGTCAACTGTGCATAGACCTCATCAGTCTCCTGATCAGCCTGATAACACAAAAAAAAGGCACATTATATTGATGCAAATGCGAAAGTTTCAATCACCTGTATGAGAAATGGAAGATCAAGTCTTAGAAATCAAAGATCACCAACTCAATTCTCAAGCATATGCCCTGAGAACCCGATAGTTTCTTCATATACATAATATGTAGAAACTAGCGCTCACATGAAGTTTCACACTAAGGACTCTGCAGAAGATTTGAGGCGGGATATTGTATGACGGCATCTGTTGATTGCCTCCCCCGTTCAAGGATGCAGCCACCTGGTTATGTTTTGGATCAGACAGATTAGTTCAAACATGAGAAACGAAATTCTCCTAAAACACTGCATTTTGCTTTACCTTCAAGAGAAAAACAAATGAATTTAAGAGAAACATTGCAAATGTGGATCAAATTTTCAAAATGAGGCCTTGATCTGAATAGGACACAGAGGAAAACAGTAGTCCAAAATAATGGCCAATGCCATCGTGATTACCTGCTCCATGTGACCCTGGGGGAAATAAACAACATAACTACCCTTGCCAGGCAGCAAGGTGAGGGGACCAGCACAGGCATGCCAAAGTTCAGGACATGTAGGCACTGTCATTTCCCCATTACCACCATTCTCTGCAAGGGGCTCCAATCCATGTAGGCTCATCAAATCAACAACCTCCATGAGCCCCAAGCAGAAAATCCGGAGCCAAACTTGGCCTTGTACTCAAATGCCGACAGCTGTTTCAAGCCTTCTATACGCATGGGCAGTCATTACCCTGACTTGCATCCCCAACCTCACCACCCAATACCAGGATTCCAATCAAAACACCAATTTCACTGGGTTGGCTCTAAAATAAAGGAATGGACTAAAGGCTTTTTCAAATATCCATTATTTTGATAAAACGGCTTCCATGAACACTAATCAAATGATCCAAAATCAAAGTCAGGGCAAGTTTTGCTTGGGCCTTGTTTAGAAATGTCTATCAACTCTGCTTCAATCACCAATACCCATAAATGTCCTCAATTCTATCCAGTTGAAGCTCAATGTGGGCTATTGTTAAACATCGATTTCTTCAATACCCATTATTACAAAATTCAGCATCCCTTGCACATACACTGCTACCCTGAAAAAAAGTCTAAACCGACCATGAAATTTGCCTATAATCCTCAAGTGTTCAGTTGTAAAAACACTATTAACTCACCCTTTTTCAGAAACCCCACCAATCCTGAAAACCTCTGGCCTGTTTATTACATCGGACCCATTACTGCACATCGTCAATTATTCTATATATGCTCATCAAACTACAGTTATTCAGCACAAGTTACAACCCTTTGTTGGGAATGACTTTGGCCTACTTGAATGAATGAATTTTCGGTCAGCACAAACCTTTGTTGGGTGTATCTATTTGAGTGCCACTTTATCTTTTTTCTAACCAGCATTACAGTGTATCTATATATGTGTGTGTCCCATGGTGACTGGGCCTCTGTGTTTCTCTTTCCCTGTGCAATTTCTGCACATTGCCTCTATTTCTGTCCCTTGTACTAATTTTCATATTCTTTATTGTTTCCAGCAAACATGGTAGTTATGTCGTCCTTTTTCGAAGTGGGGAGAGGGAGTCCTGTAACAGAAATGAATTGGTGTCACTATAAATTCACACATTCTGCTCAGCCCACTTCAATTTGTCTGCCTCTGACAAATTTATCTAACTCTGTGTCTGCTGTTTGTAATTGAATCCTTTTACTCTGCATGCTTTTGACTTTTGGATCCCTGTACACAAATGGCCTTCTATTGTACCCTCCTCCATGCTTTCCTACTGTCCTTGCATATACGTTTTTGGAGATCCCGTCATCTTTTGATTTTTTATCTCCAACTGGGTTAACAGTTAATTAATCAACCGGTCAAAATAAGTTTGATACAATACAATTATCCAACATTGATTTCCCTTCCATGCAATACTATATTTTTCGTTGGGGTCTAAAGTTGGTTGAGGAATGGATACAAAAACGAAGAAAAATAGCAGAATGTTTGGCTGATGTATGGATATGGGAAATCGGCTAATAATACAATACAATTTTGTCCATCTTCTCTTTGACTCTTCTATTCATCTCATTGTCAATGTTTGGGGGTTGCGATGGAGTCCCTTTCATTTCAACTTTACTGGAACATTTGCCTCAAATATTTCTAACATTTGTCTTTGTCTTTTGTCTGTAGGTTTTCTTTTTATAATACATGAGTATAAAGATACTTTACATTTGGAGTAGCCAAACAAAGACAATGGGAGGATGGGAAGGTTTTTGTCGTTACTAAAATGTATTGGTAATTGGTAAGGAATTTAATTTAGTTGGTTAATGTACTTATGTTTTATATGTGAGGTCCCATCTTTAAGATACTTTACATTTAGAGTAGCTAAACAAAGACAATGGGAAGATGGGAAAGTTTTGTCATTACTAAAAGGTATTAGTAATTAGGCAAAGGGCTTATTTCACTTGGTTAATGTGCTTACCTTCCATAGAGGTCCCCACTTAAGATATGTTGACCCCCTAGGAATTGTAAGGTGTGGTCTTGGTGAATTTTGAAATCATAATTATTAAAAATAAAACTTTGAATTAATAATAAAGGAGTAATGCTTTTACTTTTCAAATAAGTGTTTGTGTGCCTTTATCATGGCTACTTAATAAAGCATAATAAAATACATCCACAAGGGATTGTTTTCATGATGTTGTTTATATAATCATTAGTCCCTCAGTGACTCAAAAGTCTCATTGGGTTTTTGTAGAGACTTAAGTATGTACCCCTAACTCGCTCACACTTCATACTATGGTATCTTATTGGATTATAATTTTAATGCTTCATCAAAGTATTGTTTTTGATCAAGAAATTGTAGTTTAAATCTTGTCTAGATGCTATTGGGAATAGCAAGAACTCGAAAACAACCAATATTAATTTGCCTTTGCTGGCAATGTCCTTGTAGATTGTGTAGGTTTATGATGCCTCAAACTGCTAATCATGCCCTTCTAGATGTTCTTTGTGCATGTGCTTGCCTTCAGTCCTATGCATTGATCCTTGTTTTCTTTCTCCTTCTTTGAAATCATAATATCACTTTTGACCACAAGATGACCCTTGAAAAAGGGATTAATATGTTGGCTTGGACAACCCCAACCACTCCATGCTGAGTGACTAAGCGTTGCCTACATTCTAACACTCTGAAGAGGGTTCACATTGCAAAAAGTTATCCCACTTAAACGTGTGTGTGTAACATCGTAATCAATCTAGAATGCAATGCAATGTTTAGTTTTCGACGCTTGGCACCATGCAACCTTAAATTGTGTGTATGTTTAGACTTGGCTCCAAGACTGCTCCTTTGAAGGGTTTTCATATATGTATGTCTTTGTGATAATGTCTCAAGAGAGTGATAATTGATTTCTCAATGTGATTGCTAAGTAGTGATAAAGTGAGTCTAACCTTAGAATTGATTTTGTATTTATATCTAACTCTTTGATATTTCTTGCTATGACTAGCCCATGAAACATGTATGGGCTAACCTAATGAAGACTTTCCAATTTAAAAAATAGTTGTTAATTATTCCCAGATGCTATTGATAGAAGGCAGACACCTGCGATAACCATAATTGTCTGACTATTGTTGATGTTATCTAGGAAGTGATAATCAGTTATCTATAATATGGTGAAGGTCTATTTAGGATTCTACAATGTTTTTGCATAGACTACACTAATTTTGAATCAATATATTGGTGGATAAAGTTGACCAAGACAACACATGGGTAGATGGATATTAAAAAGTGTGCACAAAAGTCACGTGTATGAAACATCCAAGTATGTCAAAGCGTGTCAAAATTATCAAAATGTCTATTATGAAATTTAAGTGTCTACAACAACCCAGTCCTAATGGATTTTAGGATGACATTGATAATGCTCTTCACTTTTACCATCATTCACATTTCCCCTTAATTTATTGTTTGAAAACCATGATATAATGCAAGGATGCCACCTTTCAACATTGCCTTGGCAACCATAACTAGGTTTATCATCATGCATTGATGCAACCTTGGAGAATTCCCCTCAATGTCATCTCTATATAGACCAATGCCTTGACATCATGTAACAAATGCTTACTAAATTATTTTATTTTATTCAAATGATAAAAACTCCTTTCAAGAACTTACAAGTGTAATGGGTAACTTTTACAGAGTGAGGAGAGTGAGGAGAGCACCATAATTTTTGTAATGTCTTTTTGATGGAAACTCAATAAACTTATACCAGTCCATAAGAATCATTGATGTTAATAATATGGATGTACACTTTATTAAACAAGTTGTCGATAATATGTTTATGTTGGTTGTCCATGAGAAGTATGGTATGAACACTTTCTAGGGAGGTTAGCTCAATGAGTAATGGGTTACTATTTTTTTTGTTGAGAGTATACATTTATATCACTCATCTTTTTTATCGAGCACATAATATGTTTTCTATATAAAGAAATGTATTCCATATTTTCAATAAAAAACATAGGCCAACAATCTTAAACACCTTAAGTATCAAGAAAACATAGGCAAAGGAATTGTAAGCACCATTATTACGAAGGGAAAAAATAAGGTCGAAGATCAAATAGAAATTTTATTTTAACTATAATTTGAAGAATGGATCTAATTTATGGATCTAAGTGAAATTGTATCATATTTAACCCTACACATTACTTAAGCCAAATCAAATTTAAAATAATAAATTCATAATTAATTATTATTCCAATTCCATTGTAATAATTGAAAAAGAAAGGGTCTAAAGCAGTATCTTGTTTTTTGTGCAATTTTGAAATAGTTGTCACAATTTGACAAAAATAGACAAGGTTTTTAGGGCAAGACAATGAGAACATATAAAAATCATAGTGCCCTAAGCATCTCCTCGATACTTTACACTCAACATTTCTAGTAACCAAAATTATACACTACACATTTTCGTAGGCAACAAATAGGAAAAATATAATTTGATGAATGCATCCAAGTTTGGGGCTCTGAAAACCTTGCTTACCTCTTCAAATTTATGTGTCGATCTCTAGGAAATTGATCTTCTTCTTCAATCCCTAATAGGGCAGCTAGACTTACAAATGATAAGGAAAAAGATTTTTTTTGGGCATGTGTTTAGGGTCGACACAATTGTTAAGTATCAACTGCTTATTAGGTCCCTCAATAGTATATATTATCAAAGACAACATGCCAAATAAAATGTAATTCAAATAGGTAGTCCAATGTGATGCAATGTCTATCTACCATGACTTTAAACACTACAATGAATACTTAATTTCTTTTAGAATACAATAGTAAATGTTATATGCTCTTCATATTTTCTTAAATTTTTGAATGCCTTCTTTATATGATTGTATTGATTGCCTCATCCATTGATTTCATGGATGTCCTAAATGCATTAATCCCTGTGTATATTTATAGACTTATTGACTTCAAATTAGGACCCTATTAACATGCAAGCTGACAACAAACAAGTGGGAAGATGGTCAAGAAAGACCCATAACCCCTAGGGGACCCATGAGTGGGTGAGAAGGGCACACCCCTAGAAACATACAATGTAAGACACCTGAAACATAGGAAAACAGGAAGAGGAGAGAGATGAGAAGACATAGAAATGACCAAAAACATAAGAAAATGTGCTAGTAAGATCCTAATATCGACCAATGAGTAACAAATACACATGTGCACTAAAAATATAATTTTCAAGGACCATTTTAGGTGTCTACATAATGCCCCACTACGATGAGTGTGTGCGCATACATATCAAAGTAAAACATGAATAGGGTGGATACAAAATTATGCACTCCTAAAGCTCCCACAATAGCTTTAATGCTCCTACGAAACTTGCAAGTAAATTTACACATTGATAAGTGCCCATAATAATACTTACTAAAATATAAAAATAAAAAACTAAAAATGATACACCTGGTTTTGTTGGATATGTGAAGTCACCCCTGTGTGAGTTTTATGTGCCTTCAAGTTTACACGAAACCCTAATTTTGTTGATGCCCTTGTAGAATTTCATGTCTCTAGACATGTGTTAAATCTTGCATGCATTTTTAGTGACAAAAATGAAGGCTAAGCAAATTATTTTACCTTAGTTTGGATTTAGTGGTATAAATAAGGTAAAACTTAAGACTAAATCAAATTATATAATCTTTGCCTAAATTAAGTAATTATGAAAGTAACTAGCAGAGTATGATATATTTATTGCACTTGTTATTTATAAAAATGACTAAGAGGATATGATACTTAGCTCGTTTCAATTTTGTTCTGGTATGTGACAATGTGAAATCATCAACAATGGTCTAGAATAGATATGTGGTTGCCCAAATCAGGAAGTGACTTTCAAAACCTATGGGGACAAATCCAATATTTCTTAGAGCCTATGGTAACCAAAGTCATCTAATTTTTGTTGGATCCGTTCCAATGGGAAGTGTTGGACTATTCCATCACATATCATTGTGTCTATAGATAGTTATTAAATACAATATCAAAGGATCGATCATGTGTACATGTTTTGATTCATCTTCCTTCACCTTAAAACCCTAGAGCCACTTTTAACACTTGTTTCACATGTAAAAATGGGTTAGACAGGATGGGTTGAGCTGATCTCAACCACCCCTCATTGAGTCATTGAGCATTGCCTACATTTTGATACTTTGAAGAGGACTCAAACTGCATGTAGTTCTCCCACCTAACTTTGGGTGTGTTTAATCAATGATATACTAGTATGTAGTGCAATCATGTGTGGATTTCAACACTTAACAATTTGTGCTTTTGACCTTGTAATAGTATTCATAATTGGTTTGATGGTTATTACTTTGAGGGTTTGCATGTTTAGATGCTTTATGGTAGTGCCTCAAGGATATATGGATGTATTCCTTAGTGTGTTAGATGCTTGCCAAAGAAGTTCTAGATAGGAATATACTTAGGGTTAATATGTATAAATATTGACTCTTTGGGTAATTTCACTCTGAGTTAACATGTGAAACACATGGGTTGACCCAAAGGAAGAGTTTTAATTTGGGGAAATATCCATTAGAGAGTGTACAAATGGGTCCGACCAAGGCAAACTACTCAAGTAACCAGATATGTATAAATGTGGCTAGAGGCATCTAAGAGATAAGAAATTAGTAAATAGTATTTTAAAGATGATTAGTTGTTTATGCAGAGACTAGGGAGATAATGTCTGTGAATAAAAACAAATTAGGTAAGTCAGATTCATAAGTAAGTGAATGGCTAGGAGAGAGTGTGAGTACGAGTCAATTATGTATGAATGAATCATGTATACTAAGGTTTGATCAAAATTGACATTGTCAAGTGTCTAATACCAAATTTATGTATTTACATTTTTCCCCATTTTATTATAGTATTTAAAGTGCTAGAGTAAAATAATAGAGTTAGAAATTTAGTACTTGAGTGTAACCATATTGGGTGTGTTCAGGTATGTGATAAGTATTGAGCCTTCCACATGTAAAACTTGTAATGAAACATGTAGAAATTAATGTCCACTTATGATAGAAAAATTGAAATAATAATTAAACATATTTAAAATTGAAAAAGCAAGGAATGAATACGCATGTAGGTATGTAAACCCAAGTATCCTCTGGAGTCATTGGAGAATGAGATGATTGTGTACCGAGGAGATGCCAATGTTAAAACCATCGGTTGTGAAGAATATGCCCAACCTTCATTAGAGATGGAGAAGTTCTTAAAATTTAAGTCATGTATAACATCAAACACACTATTCATTATAATTGTATGAGAATGGTACCCAAAGGCGTTCTAAAAAATCTAAGTCAATATGAGTATAACTTGAGTAAATCTGAGTAATTTTGAATTGTTATCTATAGGTACATTTTATATTCAATCTAAGTATACCTGAGTACAACTAAGTATAACTTGAGTAATCATCAATAAAGCCCAAGTAAATAATCTCATAGAATGTCCACATATGCCCCTAATCTAATAAGTTATGTAATTCCAGTCATGGAATATATGTCAAAATATCATAATATATGTGAAATATCACTCATAATCCTGTAGAATATATCACAAATTCCATGCATATGCCCCCAATCTAATAACATGTGCATTCTAAGTCATATAACCTATGCAATAATATCATAATATATGCGCACTGTCACTCATAATCCTATATAATATCTAACATATGCCCTGCATAAGCCCCCAATTTGTATCTATCCTGTAATAATCTATTTAAACCTATAATAATTTGTGTAAACCTATGCCAATTTGAAATAATGTGTTCCCAAAATTTAAATTTTATGTGCATGAAGGCTTGAGTCTCTAAGATGAGCCCATTGTGTATAGCCCAATTTTGAGGTAAGGGATGTATCCTATGAATTACTCATCTCAAAATAAAAAATACATGCATCATATATAGAAAAATATGAAAGGATGTGCTAACATGATTAGATTATATTATCATAGAAAGATTAGATCATCTGAGCATATATAAAACATGTGTCCTAAGGCATGAAAGTGTCATGTCAAGTAGATATAATAATGACACATGCGATAATAGTCATCATAATAATGATCATAAAAGATCTGAATAACAACCATGCAAAAGATGCCTAATATGTATCATGGCATCACACACAAGTAGAAGAATGCATTATATGAATCACAACATCACAAGCTCAACAAAAAATCCTAAATGTATCCACACAGAGCCATATACAATGTCATGGCCATGACACACACAAACAATCATAGAAACACACATGATAACAATAAATGCCACATAGAGAAATAATCAAACACAAAATAATCAATGTCACACGTAGTAATAGTCACATATAGAACAATCAATGTCATGCAAAGTAAGAGTCATACAAAGAGCAATCAATGTCATGTAGAGTAAGAGTCACACAAAGGATAATCAATGCCATGTGGAGTAAGATTCATAGAAAGAAAAATAAATGTCACATAGAGAAGGAGTCACACAATGTAATAGAAAATAAAAAATCACACCATGTAACATATAATAGAAGAAATCATTCATAAAATAAGCAAGGTTAATCTACTCAAACAATATATGTCATCATTGTATATAGTAAAATGTAGTATCCATTAAATATAGGACTCTAAGTAGTATACGTAAGATCAAGCAATGTGTAATTGATGTAAATAGCTCAATATGATCAATGGAATGGTAATAGAAATATGTAACATGTTAAAATGTACCAAGATGGCCCAAGTGTAAGCATTCCCCCAATGTATGAAAGGTAGCCTTTGGGTGTATGAATATGCATGTCACATATAACTTGTATGTACTATATCCCACTCATGTATATCATAAAATTCATGTGCATATATAATTTGGACACATAATCTACCATATATGTGATAAATCATAAATGAATCATGTGAATTAGCAACACATGTCATGCATAGGTCCTAGTTTTTTATTTTTTAAATATTTTTTAATTTTAATAATCTAAAACTCAAAGTCCTAAGATGTCATCCAATGGATGCACTAACTTGTATGAAGACTCTAGTGATAACGTACTAAACTCTAAATATAGGATCTCATCAAATGCCCATATGTCTTCGTAGAATCATCATTGTACCTATTTACGTCAATTATCTTGGCCTTTCCTTTTGCTCTTTCTTAAATACTATACATATGTATTACATGTCATGAAACTATATACGAGGGCTCATGATATTTATTATGAGATAATGTCGTCTCACTTGTCTTTGAGTCCTTTATCTTTTAGTGTTTATTGTTTTCATCATGTCAAATGTTGATTATTTGTGGAAAGTTAGTAGTCATTATGCCTTGACCATGCAAGGTAACTTACAAGGATAAGGCAAGTGAAAGACTGGGGATAAATGCTCTAAATCTAAGGGTAGATAATTTTTTTTGAAGGGATCCTTAAAGAAATGTTAGAATTGAGACAAGACATGGCATTTCAAGGACTGTAGAGTGAAGAATGTGAATGAGGGGAAAATGTAGGATACTATGCAAACCTCAAATGAGAAGGTATATAACAATGGGAATGGAGATGTATATCTCATAAAATCAAACTCGCATTGATGCATTGATGCATGTTTTATCAACTCTGGATCTTCCTATCATATGACTCCTACAAAGGAGTTATTCTGCAAATACGAAGAGTGTGATGGGGTTGATGTATTTCTAGGAGAAAACTTAACATATCATATCATAAGGAGAGGAAGAGTCAATCTAAAGATTCAAAGATAAAAGGATCAAGACATTCCTAGGTATTTTGTACATCCCTAGCCTTGCGAGGAATTTTATCTATATGAGCAAGATGAATGATGTTAGTGTCTAGGTCTCATTCAACATAGACGAATACAAAATGGTTTGTAGAGCTATGGTGTTAGAAATAGGCTTACATGCAAGTACTATATTTAGGCTTGATGAAACTATGTTAATCAACACATGTAACAACTCTATTGTTATTGAGCCCAAGGTCAAAGCAAGAATGTGTGTATTACTTCCAATAGAGGAGATAATGTTCTAGCATCAAATGTTGAGCCATATTAGCAAGCAAGTATTGGCATACTACAAACTAAGGATATGGAAAAAGGGATGGAGTATTGTCCCTTGAACTTTGAATTCTATGAACATTGTGTCTATGGCAAATAGATTTGGGTAAATTTTCCAAAAGTGTTACACATGAAAGTGAAATATTGCAAGTGATCCAGAATTATGTGTTTGGATCAGTGGACATCTCATCACTGAATAAGTATCTCTTTTATGTGACTTTCATAGATGACTACTCTCGCAAGACCTAGATAAATTCATCTTGAAGAAATCCAAATTTGTCAAGAAATTCAAGGAGTTTAAAGCTCTTGTGGAGAACTAGATTAAGAAGAGGATCAAGGTGTTTTGCATGGATAATTGGGGTGAGTAATGCTCTAAGGTTTTTGATTAATTATACATGTAGATTAGTTTTCAAAGGTAGAAGATGACTCTATGCACTCTGAAATAGAATGAATTTGTAGAGTGGATGAATATGATGTGATGTAAAAGGCTTAGAGTATGTTGAATGGTGTGTATTTGGAGTAAAAATTTTGGGTTGATGCAGTTGTTACTACTTGTTACCTAGTCAATCAATCCTTGACATCAATGTTGGTTGGTAAAATTTTGCAAGAAGTGTGGACTAATAATAATCCATGCTTGTAACACCCATGCATTTTGGTTGTGAAGCCTACTCTCATGTCCCATATGAAAAGAGATCAAAGTTTGAGATTAAATCTATAAAGTACATCTTCATTGGGTCTATAGATAAAATGCAGTCTTTAGGGAGGTGTGTAAAGTTCATTTGCTTGGAGAACCAAAGAAATAAATAAAAAATATGTGGGTTGATGTCAATTCTGAAGATCCTATTTATGTGTATGGCATGACAACCAATGAGACATAAGAGTGGCATTAAGGGGTACGAGTTATGGAATCTTGAGATGAAGAAGGTAGTCTATAGATAAAATGTAGTCTTTAGGGAGGTGTGTAAAGTTCATTTGCATGGAGAACCAAAGAAGTGACCAAATAAATAAATAAAAAATATGTGGGTTGATGTCAATTATGAAGAGCCTATGTATGTGTATGGCATGACAACCAATGAGACACAAGGGTCATAAGAAGAGAATAAACCAACCACTCCCACTCTAAGGAGATGAAAATGGGTGCACAAAATCCATGAAAGGTAAAACCCACCATGATTTTGTTTTGTATACCTATTATCATTGACTGAAAGTGATGAACCCAAGATGGTGAAGGAATCTCTAGGTTACACAAAGAGCAAGTCTTGAAAGAATACAATTAAGGAGGAGATGGAGTCTCTAGACAAGAACAAGACTTGGGATTTTGTGAAGCTACTTTCTCGATAAAAACTTGTTGGCTATAAGTGGGTTTTATAAAAGAAGTTAAATGCACAAGGGAAGATGGAGAGGTATAAGGCTCACTTGGTAGAAAAAAGATTCTCTCAGGTTGAGGGAATTGCATTTAGTGAGACCTTTTCTCCTATCTCAAAATTGACTTCAATTAGGTTTCTTTTAGCTATTGCTACTATGTCCGATCCAGAGATAGAACATATATATGTTTAGACAAAATTCTTGCATGGGAAACTTGAAGAAGAAATCCACATGTCACACCCTGATGAATTCAAGGTGAAGGGGAGAGAGGACTTTGTCTATAAATTGAACAAGTCATTTTATGAAGTTCGATAGTAATGTGGTCATACTTGGGCATGTGCACAACAACATTTATCCTTGTGTTTACTATAAGGAAAAGGGTAATCATTTTGTGATCATACTCCTCTATATGGATGGCATGTTGTTGATAAAAAATGACATGGGCATGATCAAGCAGGTAAAGTCTCAATTATTTGCATAGTTATACATGAAAGATATTGGCGCTAATAGATTCATCTTGGGCATGTAAATCAAACCGAATAATGCAAATAGGAAGTTTGGCTAGACTAGGGGAAGTATGTTAAGATGGTATTGGAAAGGCTTAGGATGTAAGACATCAAACCGGTGTGTACCCCTTTCTTAGTTAGCCAGAAAATATCAACTACACAATGACCATAAAATCAAGAGGATTTAGAGGACATGTCTTAGGTTCCATATATGAGTGTGGTGGGAAGCCTAATGTACACAATGGTCTGTACAATACTTGACACAAGTAGTGGGAGTAGTCTATATATTCATGTTCAATCCTATCAAGGAACATTGGGAGGTCATGAAGAGGATCTTCGAATATCTATGAGGAACATCGAATCATGATATATTCTATCAAGGTACATCTGATGGAATTAAGACCTTGAGTCTATGGGAAAATTTGGATTCTGATTAGGATGGAGATCTTGATTTATATAGGTTTACCAGTGCTTATGTCTTCAACTTGTTTGGTGAATTGATAAGTTGGATGAGTAAACAACAATATAATGTGTTCATATCTACCATCTAATTTAAATACATCACTACTCATGCAAGTAAGGAAGCAATGAAGCTTCAAAGGCTGTGTTCTACTATTGGATTCAAGTAGGAAATCGTAAAGATAAATTTTGATAGTCAAAGCATAATTTGTTAGACAAAGAATCCTAAATATCATTCTTGGACAAAGCACATTATTTTGTGAGGGAAATGGTGGAAAAGAGAGATATATTTGGAGGAGGTGGACAAAAAGGAAAACATTATGTATTAATTAACTAAAGAAATGAGTACCAAGAAGTTCTCTTGGTGTAGGAAAGATATGGGTATGGTTACTTGAAGCTAATGAAGGATTAGTGCATGCCCATTGTTGGGAAATGTTTCAATTTTGCATGTATTTTTGTAATGGGTGTGTAAGTTAGTTTTTATGCAAGGTGTTTTGCATAAGTAATTCATTTCATAGGTTGATTGCACAAGCTAAGATGGTTGCACAATCTTTCATAGAGACTGTCGTTGGTAGTTGCACAAATTCATTAGTGTGCAAGAATGTTAGTAAAACTATGCAAGAGATTTTGTTTATTTTTAGTGTTATCTAAGAGACTGCAAATTGGTGCTTAGTGGATGAGTTTAGTAAGGTTCTACAAGGAGCTAGACAACATATAAAGAAATGAAAGGTTATATGAGGGCAATCAAAACACTGTTCTTACTATATATGTCAGACTAGAGAAATGTTAAAAATGTCTTGGTGGCACTTCAACACAAACCCATTAAGGAGCGTTAGACATTATTCACTTGGCACAATAGTTGGTGCATGTAGGTTGTTATGTAGTGCAGACGTTACAAGTGAAATGTCTACTATATGACATCATTCTTTTAAGGAAGAGGGAGACTATTATTACACATGATATGTGTAACAAAGTTATTTGAATTCTAAATATATAGGTCAAGTGTGTGCATTATAATATATTGTAAAGTGATGTACGAAGATTATATAACCTTGTGAATTGATCATATCATTATTAAACATCTAGTTTATGTTATAATTCAAGGAGGTTTTTGTGCTAAGTTTTTTACCCGAAAGGGTATTCCCAAGTGAAATTATTTGTCTATGTGTGCTTGTCAAAATATTTATCTGTGTTAGATTCATATTAACAGAACTCTCCTTTATGTTTTTTTATCGTGAAGAAGTTATTATAAACATCTAAGGTAATTTCATGTATCTTTTAAATGGAAAGGTAAGTTGAGGTATGTATATGTTAATTTATCTTATTTCATTCATTTATCATCGTTTATTACAACCTTTTTTTTATGCTTTCATGTTGTTCTATTTCTTTCCCAATGCACCATCATACATTACACTATTTTGACACATGATGAGCTTTGGGTGGGGCATACATATACATATACATATACATAATTTAGTCACTAATAAAATCTCTTATAGGACTTGTCGATGCATCAATCTCCTGGAGGGCACATCTTAATGAGTGCACTAGGAAAGGGGTGGGTTTAATTCATGGTGTTTTGAGAGATATGTCCATATTATCATGTTATACATGTTTATAATCATCTTCATGCCTTTAGCTCTGTTTAGTGGTGCAGGTTATGGTTTGAGCTCCTGGTGAAGGGACACCAAATCATGTAACGATTAGAGTGTTCAATGGATTCTCAAACTTATTCTCATTATTATAGCTGAAGTTACATGATACTTTTAGCTTCACAACTTTACATAGGGTCCCTTGAATCCCTTATAAGATTTTTTTGCTCTCTCTCTCACACACTTTCTCAAATTTTCTTTTGACAGAGTTTAGGCCCTTCTCTCCTACAAACTCACCTATCAACAAATAATAACCTTCAACTCTCAACAACCTGTCATGAAAATAACCATCAACAACCTCAAATGGGACTTGAATCCCCATTTTTATAGTTTTTTCAGCCTATTTACCAATGTGTTCAGACTAGAGATGGATAACAATCACCAAGTAGGCTTAACACCCAATTTTGAATGCCTATGTTAGGGTAGCCTAGGCTTAGTCAGACCTTGAGCTTTATAGTTATAATATAGTTATAACAATAGTTAAATAAGATCTTACCTCTTATATCTCATTGTATTTTTCCATCACATTAGTTCCAATTCTGCCATGTATCATCCTTTATAGTTGGTTGATTATCTGGTTGTCTTTTCTTGTCTCAGGCTCTGCATTTATTGCTTTATGCCTTACTTCTACACTTCGCTGCTTAGGTGTTCCTTCATTTCATGTGTTGTTTCATTGTCCAACTCCTTATAACTTTGCATTAGCTCGATTGTTTTACACACCATCCACACATGCTAAAATTTTGATGTAAGATATTTAATTGGATTGGGGTGATCCTACATTAGAATCCCTAGGTAATTTGAAATGTAATCCCCTATTTACATGTGGGATTAATTGATAAAATCACACTTTTGGTTAGATGCATTGACCATGGTGCTCCCATTCACCTAAGAAGGATTGCTCTTTCCTCCTCCAAATTATTCTTTCTCCTCATTGTCTTATTATTCCTCCTCTTCACTCTTCTCCTTTTCTCCTCTCCTTTCCTCTTCTATTTCTCCCTCTCATGGTTCTACGTCCATATTATCCATATACTTTCACCATATTTCTCCAACCTCTCCTTATTTGCACCTTACAAGGGTCTCCTATCAACTCTTCCCATCCTCTTCTCTTCTCTTTACACCTACAAATCTAAGTCTATATGGATATTTTTGTCTCTACCATTTGTCTTCACTCTTTCTCTGGTGTATCCCTGACAAAGCTCTTTTGCACACTTCTCTTGCTTCCCTTCTTCCTATATTTTGTGGGTTTGCACCCACCTACTTATATCTACCTTTGCCAAGTGCATTATTAAATACCCCATCTTTGTGCCTCCATCCATCCTTGTGTGCACTTTATTCCTTCTTTTTCTCTTCTTTCCTCTTTATGTCCTTTGCATGACATGTCTATGTAGTACTCCTATCATTCACCTTCTCCTCTTTTTATTTCTCACACTCTACTACATACTTAGATTGATTTCACCATCAATCACCTCTTATCAGATTCAAGTGGATTTCTGTCCACTCACTCCTTTGGTTTCTCAATACCATGCACAAATATAATTTTACTATCTTTGTCAGCTTCCATTTGATTATGGTCCACTCTTTGTCTTCTTCTAGCAGTTTTTTTGCATTATCAAATGAAACATCATGTGTAATTGGTTGGCTACAGGCCAACTCCATCTCACCATCTTCCACACTAATGTAGGCAATTTTTGCTTCTTTCACTCTCTCATGCACATCTCCACCCTTCGCATCTGGGGTAAATCTCCTCTTATGCATGATCTTCATCCCTTGTGTATTGTTATAAGTGAACCTTACTCACTTCTTCATTATTGCCTTGTCATAATAGTATTCCTCATATTATTGTTATATACTTTATTTGTGCACTTCTCTCACGTGCATCTTGTGTTTTTATGTTCTTTAGTTGGTATTCTCTAACATTACTTTCTTCTCTTCCCTTCTTCTCTATGTGCCCCTACATCTTGGTGTAATTCCACAATCACACTTTTCATACTCTTCTCAGGCTCAATTATTGGCTAACCTTATCTTCACATTATCCTTTTATGATTCTATCTATGCCCCACACAATCCTTTACACCTTTTCTTTTTTCACCTCCATGTCTTGCACTAACATTGCTTCACCTGATACTCTTTATTGTTGTTTACACCCTATTCCCACATAGTTCCTTCTCAGTTGGTGCCTCTTCAAGCTCTATTTCCTTCCTTCAAGAATATCTCTACTTCAAGTTTATAGATCTCTACCAACTTCTTCATGTTTAACACTCAGCCAACATAGTTGCTTTTCACACAACTCTTCTTCTCCATGATTTACATTTCTTGGTGCATTCCAGACATCTACGCCTCTTACTAACTAACTCAATGTTCAGTGCTATGCTAACATTTAGTTACTCTTTGGATATCTCTTATTTTCTACTTTGTCACTTATTTAGACTTGTGCTCTTGCTAACTAACTCAAGTTTGGAATTCTACTATCCTTAGTTATACACTAGAAAACTCTATTTCTTATTCCTTTGGTGAGCATTTTGATGATTATGCCATTATGCTAGATACCTCATGTTTGGTGATATTATAGCCTTTAGTTGTAATCACCTCAACTCTATTTCTTCTTCCTTTGGCATGTATTTTGATTATTGTGCCACTATGTTAGCAGCCTCAATGTTTAACACTTGTTAGCCTTAGTTTCACATCAAGGAACTCTTCATCCTCAACACTCTCCTATAACATCTCTATCTACTCTATTTGATTTGTGATTCCTTACATACTAACACATATGTGGGTCCTTTGTGATAAGTAATCATGCTTGGGAACTATTGCTCATATTTATCTTCCTTTGGGTTTCAGCTCATAGCCTGTAAGTCTCTCCTTTTTTGTCTCATTATTGCGTACCTTATCCTAAGCACCTAGACAATTATCCATTTTAGTCAATCTCTCCTCATTGAATCTAGACTTCCTCTTACAAATCCTCTTTGCTTTTTTTTTAATCTTCTCCTCTTATGCCTTACATCCTTGTGCACCACATGTTGTCTCTAGGATAACTTAGGTTCAAATACATACTAACCTATTTACCTCCTTCTTCTTAGCTCTATCCCCTCATCTTAGGGTGTAGGCTTTGCACCCTAGTGCCTGTTGCACTTAAAAAATCTTTGTTGTGATCTTGGTAACTCCTACTCAGTGCATCTTCCACACCATACATAAGAAGACTTGTGATCTTATCCTTCTCATTGCATCCCTATCTCCATGGAAATCAAGTGTCGTTCTCCACTCTTGCTTGTGCATTCTCTTTATGGTGATATCACTTGGACATTCTTCTTCTTCAATGCCAACTTACCTACTACTCGTGGGCCTCTTATCAAGGTTGGATGTTAAGCCTCTTTGGTTGGGAGGTTTCTCTAGATACTTCCTTCTAGTTTGAGGTGACTCTATGAGTGCACTACTCAATATAGTAGTGCAAAAACTACATGTTTCCATCTGATCACCCTTTCCTTGCCTTACCATCTCTTATTCTCTTTGAAGTCTTTCCAACCCCTTATTATGCTACCCCATAGTGTTTTCCATGCACACCTCATTCTTATAGAGTTTTCTATACTCTTTAACATGAATGATTGACATCCATGACCCATTTCATCTCCTACTTTGGGTATTCTTCACCAAAAAACCTTCATGCATTATCTCCTTACTGATCTCCTACATGCCTCCAAATCATTGAACATTATTTCTTATACGTATCTCCCTAATCTTATACATAATCTCTCCTTCTACTATATCTTTTTCTTTATGTTGATCCTGCTCTACATCGCGTACATCATTCATTGTGCTCTTCATTCTCTACCCATCTGTGCTTGATGGAAAACTTTATTTCAACATCTTCTACCTAATACTCTGATTGGAAGATGTACTCACACCTTGAATGCCTCAAATTGGTGATTTTATGAATGTTTCTTATCTCTTTACCTCTTGTGCTAACTGCCTATGATTAGTGATTTTGCCCGCACTCCTCACTTATATTTTATGTTTGATTGTTTTAGATCATCAATTTGGTCTGCACCATTTCTTAAGTAAATTTTGTATTGGTTACTTTTTATTGGTGATTTGATCGTGCTCTGTTTTAAATTTTTGCTCTAGTTGCATTTGATCAGTGATTCTACATGTGCTCCTCTTTTCTTCTACATTCAACTACCTCACAATCGGTGATCAATCAACGCTCAATAATTCAGGCCACCCACTATTGCAATTCACTAGTGCAATCCTATGAAGGTGATCTAGGACTCTTAAAACGCTATTAAATTTTTTTATTGTAATCCTATGTAGTTCATCCACTATTTGTTGATTGCCTTGATTTAAATGATCTACCTATATTATCTCCAACACTTCACTAGTTGTCTCATGGTCGATGATCTATTAGTCCTCCTCTATCAACACTCTTATCTTATGCTAGCTATTTCATTATTGGTGTTATACTATCCATCTATGTTGGTTGCCTCATATTAAACACCTACTAGTCTTCTATCTAACACTCCACATCCTCTGATAGTTGCCTCATGGTTAACGATTTGCTAGCCATCTTTGTTGGTTGCCTCACAGTCAGTGTTCTACTAGCCTTCACTTCCACATCACTCCAATACACTCTTTCACTTGTAGGATTTTCTCATCATGAATTTCCCTAAGCTTCTCGATCTTGCTCTGATACCACATGGTGCAAGTCACATGCCAAGTTCCTAATGAAGGGACACATAACCACACATTCATTAGAGTACTCAACAGATTGTCAAACTTAATCTCATTATTATAGCTAGAATTACATGATATTGTTAGCTTCGTAGATTTACATAGGTCCCTCAATTCCCTTCTAAGAGCTCTCATTTATCTCTCACTCACTTTTGCAACTTGACATTTTGATAGAGTTTAGGCCTTTAACCCTCAACCCTTCTCTCCTACATCCTCACCTCTAAAACAAAAACAACCTTAAACTCTCAATAACCCATCCTAAAAACAACCATCAACAACCTCAAATGGGACTCGAATCCACATTTTTATAGTTGTCACAACCTGGTTACTAGCATGTCTGGTCTATAGATGGACATATGTCACCAAGTAGGCTTGGCACTCAAATTCAAATTCCTATGCTAGGGTAGCCTAGGCTTAGTTAGAACTTAAGCTTTGTAGTTTTAAAAATAATTAATAAGAAATTTCCTCATATATCTTACTATAATTTTTCATCACATGAGTTCTATCTTTTCCATATGTCATCCTATAGCTGGTTGATTATCTGGTTGTCTTCTAAAGGTTATACCACAACCAAAATATCTCCTATTTGAGGTAATTTTACATTAAATTTTCACTTTGACCTTTATTTTGGGCATTATTTACACCATTGTAAATTTATTAAAGAGACATACAACTTTAATTTAACATGTTTTTGGTGATTCTACATAGATTTTTAACAATTTTCAAAAGAATAAAAGGAATCTTTTGACGTTTTTTTTTTTCATAATTTTGGTATAAATTTTCACTTTGACCTCGTTTTGAGTGAAATTTATATAATTAGAAATATGTTTAAGAGACCTACAATTTTTATTTAATACACGTTTGATGATTATAAAAAAAAATCTTCTGACATATATCATAATATTCTTTTTTATTAATTTGCAAATCTAAACAAATCCATAGGGAATCATCGAACATATATAAAGAAAAAATTATTTCTCTTCAAAATATATCCAACAATATAAATTTTGATCAAAATGGAGGTCAGGGTGAAAATTTATGCAAAAATTATGAAAGATTCATTTTTTATTCATTTAAAAAATCATTTAAAATATGTGTAGACTCTCCTAAAACTTATTATAGGAAGGTTGTAGGTCTTTTTAATATATTTCAAATGGTTTAAATAATTCCAAAAACTGATGTGGGGATTAAATGTTATGGTAAAAATATGAAATGTTCCTCAATAGGAGACATTTTGGCCATGGTATAACTTATCTTGGGCCATGCATCTATTTCCTTATGCTTTGATTTTGTGCTCCCTTGAAATAGGTATTCCTTCCTTTCACACATTGTTTCAATGTTTGGATCCTTAAAATTTTCCACTAACTCATTTTTATTCTTTGTGACATCTATGAGCATTTCTTGACTTGTTTCCCCACATGCTTCATCAACAAGTTCTTTTGCATTGTCCTTCGATGCCCAGTTCTCCTATTTACCTATGCACTCCAATAGTTCAATTTAGGATAACTGATTCACCTAGGATGCTCCTGCATCATTTAGCTTCCTCCAGGTCTCTTTTTATTTCATTCCTCTCATTTTACTTAGTATCTTGACTTTTTCCTACTATATTGATCAACATTGATCTTGTTTTGTATCAACCCCTATATTTCCTACTTAATCAATTTTTATTGCTTTAGTCTATTTCCTACATATGATTCTTTCATACTCAAATTATTTTGATCAATTTTTTATTTGTTTTTACTAGAATGGCCTTGCCAACCTAGTACTATGTTATTCCCAATTTATTATAATGAATCAATCTAGATCAATTCTGCTAGCAATTCAGCTAGGTAATTTTTAGGACATTGAAAAGTATTTATAGGTTTCCTAAATTTGATTTAGATAAAATAAGAACACTAATATATTCTACTTACACATGAAAATTCTACTTTAAGTATATAAAAGATATTAGGATACATAATCTTATTATTATGAGGTCTAGTCTTACTCAAGGTCTTTGAAGCTCAATATAAGGAAGTTAAACTAAGGAGGTGCCCACTAGGGTTTGGAGTCCCCAAATAAAGATACTTAGGTCTTCATATTTTCTAGTTTATGCCTTCACCTATAATCTCTTGTAAAGTGCCACTAGATCCAAGGGAAGATTTATGCACTGATATGTAAACTCAAGTTAAGTATTCATATCCCTAATCTCTTTCTTTTATTTACTTTTATAGATAAATATATTCTTAAAATTGTTAGATTAGTATGTTGTTTTCACTTATATCCTCACCTAGACTATATTTATGCTTATAATAGTGTATGTTATCTAGGCCTGTAGATACAATGATGGTTGGATTCCTTTATCCACATTTAGGTAAGTTTTCACCACCTTTGTATGAAGTTACAATCACTTATATACATTTGGAATTTTTATCTTTTGAACTTAGCTTCTTACCATCTTGGATCTAGGTTGCCCTTGTTTATTATTTCCTTGCATGTAGTTTCTTTGTTATATCCTTGATACTTCTCTTACAAATAACTCTTGTTTATATCCTTACCTCACTTTACATCACAACATTTATATATGTAGTTGGTCTTGATACATTATTCTCTCTTTCCTATATTAGAGGATATTTATATTTTTAGCCATAATTTCCCATTATGCATTTTCTATGTCTTATTTTTCCCAACTATTGTTAATTGGGATCCACTTGTCCTTCTTCTATATCCTTCTTAAATATTCCCTTGATTCATCTCCATGTGCTTCTTCACTTGATCAATCCTTCATTTGTTATGTTCCTTAGTTCTTCTTGTGAAAGCTATCATCCTATGTACTTTGTCTTCATTATAGCGTTATACACAAGAGAGTATTTGATTGAGATTATTTTATGTAGTGTGAGATACTATAAACGGTTATGCATGTCTCACCCACACATAACCCACTTAGTCTTTTATCATTTAATTACCTGATATATGGAATCTAGGGTCAACATTCCCTCATAATACCTTATTTTTTGTCCTCATACAACTGCCTCCAACTCTTATCTTCTTATGTGATCAATACTTCAGGAATGTTTTTTCGAAGTTTCTTCTCAAAGTTATCATATTTATCCAATGTAATATTGATTTATGCTTTCATTTAATGTGTAAATTTCATCATAGATTCCATCAATATGATGAATTCACACAATTTTACCCATTTTTTTTAATGCATTGTATGTTTGTCCAATTATTTGAGTGCTTGTATTTGAAATTTATCAAACACCACTTTGAAATTTATGTGTTTTTGAGCTTATTCTAATTTCCATATAGTCAATTTGTCCATATTCCTCGGCCACTTTTTTTATATTTTTGTTTTAAAATGAGTGTTCCCAAATCATTACTTTTCTCTTTATCTTGGTTCAATAAAGTGTTGATAAACTTAGTTGTGTTCCTAAATCTCTTGAACACTTGTTGCACTATTGTTGCTTTATGTTCAACATCTATCACCAATTTATCTAACTCCTCGACATGTTTTTCCCATTGTTATTTCGACTCCACAATCCTCTTCTTTTGCATGTCTACCTCTATAGGATCTATATGTATGGGCACAACTAGTGTCTCATGTAAAAATCCATAAATGACTACATGAAACTTTTCAATGTGCTCCAACCCATTTGTGGGTGTCTCACCCCATAATTTCAGTCTTTATTTCTCAATCATCTTTATCAAATCATTAATATTTTACTAAACATTCAAATTTAATCCTCATTTCTTTTCCAACTTGATATTCACCTCCTTGAGAGCTCCTTTCAACTTATCAACCTCAACTTCTAAGGAAACACCATGCTATATCATATTTTCACTAATACCCTCAAACCCAAGCTTGACTACCTCAATTTTATTTCACAAGGATCACAACTCATATTTCATGCATTGTCTTTAGGTTCTCCCAATATTGTTACTCCTTATAATGGTATTTTAAACAAAGGTCAACAATGTGGCACATAAATATATTGTTCAAATGTGAGTGGTAATATTATCCATGTCCTCACCACCATTTATTTATTCATTATCTTCCTCTTAACCCACATTCATTTGTAACTGATCAGACATATATGGAATGCTTTTTCTGAACACCTACATTCTCCTCACTAGAACCTCTTAGTGGTGATTTATTTCTAAACTTTGTGTTATGCCCATAATTGAATCTAATTTTTTCTCTTCCTTATTAGTATCTTTATCTATATACAACATCGATGATTTCACTATCTTTTATGCTTATTTATTCCTTCTGTGCTTTCACTATCATTTCTAATTATTTTCTTATTTTCATTATCAGTCTCTTATTCTTCTTGTATGGGTTGCTCAGACAACTTTGAGATTTATTTATCCCCACTTACAATATTTTCTCCTTTAGATCTTAAATTTAAGAATTCCTCTTATTCATTATCACCATTATTTCATTTATCCCCTTGTGTGCTTCCCTTCTCTTTATTTATTATTTTTTCTCTCCTTTTTAGTTGTTTTATCTTATTCTTACACTATGTGGAACTATCTATTTATTGCTTTTAATCCCACATAGCTTATAAAACTAGTAGTTTCATATACACTAGCTATAACACAAACTTTAATGAATACTCTTCATCACATATGTAAATCTCTTGCTTGGGCTCAATTTATAGCTTGTCATGCTCATAGTCCACATCATATTTAGTGACCTATTTCCCTACCTCTTTATATACTTATTGAATTCTTCAACTTTCACAGTTGCACACAAATTTCCCTCCAACCTATTCATTGTTCTCTCCAAATATTGTGTTGATACTACATATGGAAACTTCATCCAAGGGTTTTTTAACTCCTCTTGCTCCTTTATCTTTACCAATGTGTAATGAGTCATTACACAAAAACTAGAAAATATATGATAGGCTTCTACTAACTTCTTGGAGATCCTTCTCTCCCTTCCAATCACATTATATACATTCTCATACCACCCCTAATCTTATCTTTATAAACATGGTTCATCTACTTCATATAGCGATTCACACTATATTTCATAGCTTTCAACTTATTCTTTGGTGGTATCTCAAATATGTGACTCTCTGAGATGCCTACCTCCTCTAATAACATGGAAATTAGATGCATTCCCCATTTGAATTTATCTCCACTTATGTGTAATTTATCCACTGTATTTTTTATTTCTTCATCAATGAACTTCACAAAATTAAACTTCACTTGATCTTTTGTAACTATGTATGTAACATACACTATATTTTAGTTGAAAACCCCTAACATGTTTCCATGGTTATCTTTGCATTGATTAAACACACAATTACTTAAATAGAAAAGTTATGGATCTTGTCCAAGTCTATAGTTTAACCTCCTCTCTACAACTTTAGTAATCATGCAACCTCATCAATTTTATCTAATTCCATCATTGTTACACACATATCTTATTCATCATTACTTAGCCCTATTATGTGGCTAATACATGCAAGTGAAAATTTCATACTTCTACTAGAAAGTAGATTCTCCCTTGATGAGTCCTTGACATCAACCACTTAAGAAATTCATTGGGTTTCCCAAAATATGGTAGTTCATATAGCTAAAGAACTCTAGTATCCTTTAAATTCTCCTTTAATGAAGTTTATTGTTCAATATTATTGGCATATCTAGTTTTGATTTAATTACCTTCTCTTATTCAACTTTATAATGATTTAAATCCTCAATCACGCATTCTCCATACTTTTTGTCAATAATTTATTCATTTTGAACTACATCAATGTATCATGTAAGCGGAAACATGAATGGTACCATTGGATTTTTTCCCCTTTTTCTTCTTTGGTGACTTCATTGGGGTTATTTCAAACGTTATACTTATCTTTGTTATTCTTCTTCAACATACCCACTCACTGATCTCGATCTAGTATTTTACTTAATTTATCTTATTGATTCAACTTTTACTATTATTTTCTATTTTCCCATCTCTGCGATTATACTATCCCTTTGCATATCAATACCCTACAACCTATTTTCTTGCAATTTTTTTTTTTTTTTTTTAAACTTCTTGAATCACCTTTCATTTGTATCTCACCTTCAAGCTCCTCTAATGGCATATAAACATTTTTCTCATGATTCTATAGTCTTATACAAATTCCCTAGTAATTTTTTATTCTATCCATTTAAATATCTTAGTATGTAAATAATATTTAGTTGACTATTCTCCTTCCTATATAGCCTTAAGTGCATTTTATTATTCACCTACCATGACCACGTGATTATTTTTCATCCATTTATATCATAATAGTCATAATTTTAACCGTTACCATTTACTTTCTTAAACTTTTGAATCTTCCCATATTGTCACACACTCTCAAACATTTTCTGCATTTGTTCATATTTTTAGTCTTTTCTACACAATGTTTTTTCATGTTACTGTGCACTCTTTTTTTCTTACGTACAAACTCATATTATTTGTGAAATTCCTTATGTGCATGATTTACTTTGTGCAATTGATTCCTTATGACTTTGTGTGTATATTTTCCAATTTTCCCTTGCCAAACAACCTAACAAACCAAATTCATTCCTATTTTCACCCACAATAATTATGAACCAAGTCCTCTTATTCCTTATTCCTCTTTTTAGTTAGTTTGACATACAATATCTATTTAATTTTTAACTTGGAGAAAAGCTCACTTATTTTCATAAGAAAATGCATTGAATAATCCCTCATAGAGATACTTAAACATCTGGCATGAGGATCCTAAGGGACCCAACCATTATCTAAACTTGTGAAAATAAAACAAAATTGCATGTGAACAAAACAAAGTACATAAAACAATAAATATTTTTATGTTACAATTTTTCATGGCCATTGGTCTTACACATCCTAGCTTTATGTGGTCATTCAAAGTAGGGCTTGATCCTAATCCTAGTAAAATTTCCTCATAATAGTTTACCATTCAACTTGCATAGATTGTATGCATAGGTTTCCAAAATGTGGTGAACCATGTATGGTCCCATCTACCTAATTTGGATATTTCCTAGATGTTTTTTATATTTAGGATTATATAATATCACCTTGGTACCTATGCATAATTTCTTACTTTGATGTGATTCTCATGACAAATATTTTGGCAAGCCTTTTTATCCAATGACTTCTACAATTCTAAACATCCTACATACACAATGCACAACAATGATATAAAAAATTCTACTAGTAGCAATTATTCTCTCCCATAAACTGATTGAAATGAAGTGTAAAATTTAAGATATTTATATTTTGTCCTATATGCCCACAAAAAAGTTAAAACTCTATCCTCCTAGTCTTGTCTTCCTATATCACATATCTTTGTGAGTGTAATTACAAAAATATTTTTGGAAGCCTCCATCATACAATTTGTTTAAGGATGGTATGGTGTTGTATTGTGATGCATGATCATAAATTATTATAGAATTAAATGCAAAGTCTTTGCAAGAAAATGAATGCTTATATCAAATTTTAAGCTCAAAGGACAACCATATCTTATGATTATGTTCTCCCACAAACTATAGCTATAATACATGTAAAATATTTTATTTTCAAATAGTCAGAAGTCATTAAGATGCAATACACTAATTTTTTTCACATGGACAAATTTTTTGGACCCAAATAATCCACTACCCACTTGTCAAATGATTCTTTCAAACCTATCAAGATCAACATCTCATCCTATATGTTGGGTTTGCTTACTTATTGACACATATCATAATTTTTTGCATATTCTATGGTGTCTTTGTTTAAGGTTGGTCACTAGTACCTTGCCAACAATATTTTATGCATTGATTCCACCTAAAAATTCCACCTATAATTCATTTGTGACACTCATGCAACACTTATGCATGTTCACACTACATTAAACACATGTGCTTGATTTCATCATATCCCATTTTATATAATTCTCGCCAGTTAATTAATAGCATGTAACTTTTTTTTGATTGAAGAGCGTATCTATATATTAATCAAACAAGATATGGTACAACACTAATCATACAAAAAAATGGGTGGAAAAGTCACACCCCATGAAATAATGTGTAAATTTTACTGCAAGTTTATTATATTTTGTAACTATTCAATCATTTGGGGCTAATAAAATGCAGCTATATCTACCATTTATTTTGGAACTCTTTTTATTCGGTAAAGTTTCACATCAAAAATCATATCCTCTATAGAGCACGTAGCTTCACATGTTTCAATGTGCAAATAATCTGATCTTGTATTTAACCTTCTAGGTTTCACTACCATTGAAAATTAAAAATCTTAGAATAATACTATCCTTTGAAAAATACTCCCATGTAATTCAGGCTTATTATTTAAATACTTCAAATCCTTATGATTAGTAAAGAATATTCAAAATTTCAATGAATACACCATAGCCAATGTTTCCCTCTCTATAATCATATAATTTTGTTTGAATCTAGAAAACTTCTTACTCATAAAGTAGATAAGATGATCTATCTTTCCTTCTCATGGTTGCATGAGTATTTCCCCATCCACTATTCCATATGCATTAACATGGACATGAAATGGTATATTTCAATCTAAAAATTGTAGTGTTGGTACACTAGCCAATTTTTTACTTCAAAGTTAAAAAATGACATTTATTGTGTTTACATCCATTTAAATGGTTTTTATTTCTTTAATAATTCCTCCAAAGATCGTAAAATATGCACATAATTATGAATAAAATTATGATAATATCTGTAATGTCCTATAAATGAGCACACATCCTTATTTGTGCGTTGAGCCTCTAGTTACAAGATTACTACAATCTTAGTGGGATCTACCAACATGACCTATTTACAAGTGACATGCCCAAGTAACATTATAAACAATACTATGATTTCACATTCATTGAAATTCAAAGTAATCTTAATTTGTCTACATCTTTCAAACATCAAGCATAGATTTGCACAATGATCCCTCACTAAACCATACACATTCCAACCATCAAAATATACTTGTATAAAATTATGTATGAAATACTTGAATGTTTCTAGTAGATTACATGAGAATGCAACATGAGCATTATTCAACCCATTCTTCAATCCAAATAACATCACATTGCATGTAGGTGATGTCATTTTGGTTGCAAATGTTGTCTTTGGCTTATCTTCATATGTGATATGGACTTAGGGATATTATGGGAACTCATTTTTGAATTTACACATATAACCACTCCTTTTAACACTTCTATAAATGGTGTTGGCAAAAGATATTATACACATTTGCCATTCAATATGTAGTAATCAACACAAACCATAATTCTTCTATCCTTATTTATAATTATCACCATCAAATTAACCCAATTAGATTATACTAATGGATAGATTACTCCTATTTTGAGCATTTTATCAATCTCTTCCTTCACATTTGCTCAAATATTTGGGTTCTCTCAGTATGTTCTTTTAAAAAACTATTTTTACATATTAACACAAATTTATGGTTATTTTCCCTAAAGAGCCACATATTCCATTCATATCACTATAATTCTTTAAATTATTAGATAATTTCAATGATGTACACAAATTATAAATCAGTCCAATAGACATCGACTATGTCTAAACATGGATTTGCATTTGTCTTAAATTTACCTTCTTTATGCATAATGGCAAATTATATTATTTCTCCTCATTCTTCCATGCACCTTTGATGACTCTTTCTCTATTAGTTGTTTCCAAATTTATATGATTTGATTCTTTGTTTTACTCTTTCTCTCGCTACCTTACAAAGATCCCTGACTCTACTTGGTTCTTCCCATTATGTATTTTACCATTCATTTGTGTAGTTGGCTTCCTTGCTCTCTACTATTTGAGCATGCACATTTATAAGAAAAAATGATTGATTTTATAGTCTCCTTCATTATTCATCTCCTTGAGCCAATATTTCATCTATTATGCATATTTTTTTAACACCACCTAATGCATCACTTGCAAAGGCTCATTTAGCCTATTCTCCTTAGAATGAAACCTACAAGTATTATTAAAGTCTTCCTTCATGGTTTCCCAATCCAATGTCTCTCTTCTTATTTCTCTAACCGTGTATCATGTGCATTCTCAAGTTTTTAATGTGGAAAATAGTGCATGTACCCAAAACAATATGGGAAGGATAAAATCACTCATAGTCCATTCATTTTAACAATTTCAACCCTTTATTCTTATTACTACATCGAAATATTATGCAAAAATCTTGTTTACATGTAGAGTGATCATGAATGTGTGGTCTATATGTCACCCATTATCATGTAGGAATAATACAAAATATGTGAATAAACATGGAAGTCCTCTCTACTTACTTAGGTAAACATTCTACCAAATCTATTAGATACTTCTTTGTGCACGTAGTACCATCATATTTTAGAAGATATCAATCTATGCTAAATCTAAAAAAAATATTTGGTTCTTACATCATGTGTGGTGCTCATTTCTTGTTCATCTTTCTAACCTTCCCATATCCCATATTATTTACTCCACATTGAGATATTCCACTTTTAATGGAGTTTGAATACCTTGTTCTTAGTTGTGTGCAAATTCTATTATTCATCTCATATTCTTCTTATATCTATCATTCACATGCATGTTTATAATGTGGTGAGTGCTTCTGGATACAACTAAGAGAGTGTTTTTTGATTGACATTTGGGATCACACTCAATGATCCATCATTAAGAAGAAAATAGAATGATAGATGATTACAAACTTAGATATTTTCAATGTAGAAGATATCAGAATGAAGAGAGGGAAAGATCTTATTTTCAGAATAAAATAAAAATATATAATTAAAATTAAAATAGAATAAAATAAAAATACAAACCAATATACTTATTTAATGAATATTTTGAAAGAAACAATAAATAATAATATTAAAGTAATCAAAGTGAAAATGAAAATAAAAAACATAAATATAAATAATAATTCAAATTTTATTTTTTATTTTAATTTAAAAAAAAAATTAAAAATATTAAAATACTTAAAATTAAATTATAATTCATGTTATATTTTAATTACAAAGAATTTGATCTTAAAATAAAAATAAATATAAACTTAAAAATTAAAATTAAGAGTTAAAAATGAAAAAATAAAAATTATTAAAAAAAATGAAAAAATAATAAATATTACAAAAGTTAAGGAGAAACAAGAACAAAAACCAATGACAAAGGAATAAACAACATAACACTTAAACCAATGACAAAGGATTAAAGAAAATTATTAAAATCAAAATAGATAACAAAAATAATAAATTCACAATTATTAAAATTATTTAAAGAACAAAATTGATACACTAACTTATAAAATATTGTCAGGGGATCTGAAGCTCTACCAATTAGAGCACAATTGATTACTTTCTTATATGCAATTAAACACGGAATTATACCAGAATGATAAAGTAGCTAGAAACTTGAGACAACAAAGAATTTGAGAGACAATACACACTCTTTGTATTAGATATTACTAGAAGAAAATACAATAAGGAAGATGCCACTTCTTCCTCCACCTCAAAGGCTTGCCACACCTCAAGAACTTCTTCCCTTTCTCTCTTGCTCAACACAACAACTCTAAAGCCTGAGTTGCTATCCCTCCTTGAATGCTTCAGCTGATCTCCTTGACCTTACACCTGTAGATCTCCTTGACCTTGCTGGCTTCAATACTTTTACTTGCCTTAGAATTATTACAATACATGCCTTATGGGTCTATAAATAAGATCCCATGCTTACAAAAATAGAAATCTAACTACTAAAATTAGACACACAACTCGCGACTTAAATTAGCCCCTTAGCATGCAAACACTCGGTTTAACTAACTAACTGTTCGTGCAACGAACAGTTCTGGACCGCACAGGCGACCAACGCCGGTCCCTGCTTGTCTGGTTCTACCGATGTCGACCGACTCCCTGCCATTGTCGGTTTCCTTCTCCACTATTTGTGACCGACGTCGGTCATGCTGCCGATGCTGGTTCCTCTGGTTCTTTAGCATCTTTCCTTCTAGTGTCTGCAAATAGTTGAAGCTTTTGGCCCCACACCACAACAATCTCCCACTTGGAGATAAACAACTGTAACTTGTACCTATACCTGTACACCATCTATTTTGTTCCTTAGGCTCTGTATCCCTCTTCAACGTCACTCTTGAAGACCAACCACCACGCAGACCTGTGATGCAATACCTGTCTCTTATGCCACAAGAATTTTGCTGCTCCCAAATTCTCCATGACACACTTCTGAACCAACTCTACCCTTAGCTCAGAAAACTCCCTGTATATGAAACCCTGCAACAAGTAACACAATACAGTAACATGATAATGTAGCTAATATTATCCAACCTGGTAAAGATAAAATACAATGGTCAAACCTCCATTGTTCTGCAGCATAATCAAGACCATATACCATAGCCTTCTGTCTCATGTGTCCATCCACTCTCTTCTCTAAAACGGGAATCCATCCCTCTATCCAGTGCTTCCTTCAAGCTGACAACACTAACAACAAATACCTATTTGGTTCTCCAAGGACTCACACTCCTCATCCATGCCAAGCTCCCACTGTTTCTGGATTCTACCTGCATTGCTTCTTCCATCTTCCTAGTTCATGACTATCAGTAAGCAATATAAAGAAAGTGAACAATGAATATGAGGTTCACATACCTTTCCTGACCTCCACATGGGTGTTTGAGACTTAGAAATTCACCCAACATCCGTTCCAGTGACCGATCTAGGCCATCTCCCAGTCTGCTCCCGACCGATGTCGGTTCCCTGCACTGACCCTGACTGCTGACATCATTTCCCTGGCCGACGCCGGCGTCCCTGCTGCCAACGTCGGTCCTTATGACTGACATCAGACTTCTCCTGTCTGACCTATCGACCCTGCTGGTCTGCACATGACCGATGTCGGTATCTGGATGACTGACATCGGTGCCAAGCTACCGACATCTGTGTCTGTGTGTTCTTGTAAGTGATGAAATTTTCATCTGTGAGCTCTTCTTGGATCAAAACTCTGTCCATGCTGCCCTACTCAGACTTATTCAGCCCCTGTGATTGGTCTCTATCCTTCATCTCCTCCATAAACACTAAGGCTTCTTTGTTCCTGTCAAAAGCATCAAATTTCCTCTTTCTGCAATGAACTGTATTTATGCTTTCCAAATTTGAATGCATACCTTTTGAATCAAGAACTTCCATTCCCTTCCTGTTCTTGTGACCAAGCCTATTAGGCCACATCTTCGAATCTACACCAAAAGTGGAATCAGTAATACAAGTAGACAGATAAAGAGTATCTACTTTCTTACCTCTTGCTATAACAAGTGCTCCCTTGGTAACCTTCCAAGAATCCGCTGTGAGGGTTATTGTGCATCCCTCATCTCCCAACCTTCCTCCAAAAATCAGACTCTGCTTCAGAATTGGAACATGCATGACCTCTTTCAACACCCACGTGTTGTCAATCTGCAATCTCAGCTGCACTTTTCCTTTGTCAACTATCTGACAAGGCATACCATCCCCTAAATAAAGAACTCCAAAGTCTCCCTGTTCATACTCATAGAACAAATCTCTGTTTGGGGATGCATGAAAAGATGAACCAAAATCTAAAATCCATGATCTTACCTGACTATCCGAAGAAAGTATGAGAGCATCCTGCATCACAATATTTGCATCCTTTGCTTCTTCCATACCTGCATGTTGATTCTCTTTATCTCTCAACCAACACTCCTTCTTTGTATGTCCTTTCTTTCCACAAAACCAGCAGGTAATACCTTTGGACTCGGATCTCCTTCCCGACCTTGATTTCCCTTGCTCAACCTTCTCCCTTTGCCTTTCCCTGCTTTCTGCACTTAGAGCATTCCCTGATGATTTACCTGTGCTTCTCCTGCGTATTTCTTCATTCAAGATCACACTCACAACATCATCAACTTTTAAGATTTTAGAAGCAGATGCAGAATTACTTACTTCCATAACCATACCGTCCCAACTTTCAAGCAAAGAACATAAAATCAAGAGAGCCTTTACCTCATCATCAAAAACAATATTGACTGAAGCTAGTTGGTTTACCAAACCATGGAAATCACTGAGATGAGTATGTACCGATCCACCTTCCTGCATTTGCAAAGTAAATAGCTACTTCATAAGATATACCTTATTAGAAGCTGAGGGCTTTTCGTATAAATTTGCCAAGGACTTTATCAACTCTTCCGTTGTTTTGCACTGTGATAAGCTAGAAATCACAGATGATGCAAGGCTCAACCTTATGGAACCGAGAGCCTTCTGATCAAGAACGTTCCATTCTTCATCCTTCATATCTATGGGCTTGCATGCAACCCCACCCAACGGTAAGTACAAATCCTTCTGATATAGATAGTCCTCAATCTGCATCCTCCAATGTTGATAATTCTTGCCGTTAAACTTCTCCATTCGTAGTCTACTTTCTTCTATCATTGCTGAACTCCCACTCAATCAAAAAACCCTGTGAATGACCTGTAATCAAAAAAAATACCCTGCTTCCTGCAAACCGTAGCTCTGATACCACTTGTCAGGGGATCTGAAGCTCTACCAATTAGAGCACAATTGATTACTTTCTTATATGCAATTAAACACGGAATTATACCAGAATGATAAAGTAGCTAGAAACTTGAGACAGCAAATAATTTGAGAGACAATACACACTCTTTGTATTAGATATTACTAGAAGAAAATACAATAAGGAAGATGCCACTTCTTCCTCCACCTCAAAGGCTTGCCACACCTCAAGAACTTCTTCCCTCTCTCTCTTGCTCAACACAACAACTCTAAAGCCTGAGTTGCTATCCCTCCTTGAATGCTTCAGCTGATCTCCTTGACCTTACACCTGTAGATCTCCTTGACCTTGCTAGCTTCAATGCTTTTACTTGCCTTAGAATTATTACAATACATGCCTTATGGGTCTATAAATAAGATCCCATGCTTACAAAAATAGAATTCTAACTACTAAAATTAGACACACAGCTCGCGACTTAAATTAGCCCCTTAGCATGCAAACACTCAGTTCAACTAACTAACTGTTCATGCAACGAACAGTTCTGGACCGCACAGGCGACCGACGCCGGTCCCTGCTTGTCTGGTTCTGCCGACGTCGGCCGACTCCCTGTCGTCGCCGGTTTCCTTCTCCACTGTCTGTGACCGACGTCGGTCATGCTGCCGACGCCGGTTCCTCTGGTTCTTCAGCATCCTTCCTTCTAGTGTCTGCAAACAGTTGAAGCTTTTGGCTCCACACCACAACAAATATAAAATTATTATAACATAAAATTACAAAGTAAATATTTGTTTGGGAAGCATTTGGAAAGCAAACCTAGTTGGTAACCAAGGAGTTGTAAAGAGTGAGATCTGATGACAAAAGAAAAGGAAAGAAAAAGGGAAAGTTCATATTTATTATCTTTCCATTTTTACTTTTTAACTCTCAACTTTCAATTTTCAATTTTAAATTTTATAATTATTTTTATTTTAAAATTAAAGTTCATGTAACCAAATTATAACATGAAGTGTAATTTGGTTTTAAGTAATTTAATTCTTTTAATTATTTAAAAAATGAAAGTTAATTTTAATTGTTAAAATTAAAATTAAATTTGAATTTGAATTATTATTATTATTATTATTATTATTATTATATTCATTAATTAAATATATTGATTTATATTATTATTTTATTATATCTTAATTTTATGTTTCTATTTTATTCTAAAAGTAAGATCTTTCTCTTTTCTCATTTTGACATTTTCTACATTTAAAACACCTAAGTTTGTAATCATTAGATCATTTTATTCTCTTCTTGATGATGGATCACTGAGTATGATTTAAAATATCGATCTAAAAATACTCACACATTTGGATCTAGAAGTAGTTACTACATTTTTTATGGATTGTGAAAATACTATTACACTTACAATAGGCAATCTCTGACGTCGACATGCCACTTTTTTAAATTAATACCCCATCTTCTCTTATATATATTTAATTTTATCCTTACGTAATTATATTACATATAATTAATTTTATCATTAATATCTACACTCCCAATTTTTTTGGTTCATGTTCACTATCAAAATGAATTTTAACTCTCTCTTTTCCATTATAAAAGCTCATGTAACACTATTTTAAGCCCATATCTACTTTATTTTTATAATCCTATGACCCTCCCAATAAATTCAAGTTATGGTTAGCTTTGGATAACTTTATGGCCTCAAAGAAAATTATGAATTGCAATCCCATTAATACTAACTCTACTCCTTTTAAGAATCCTAGTGGTCTTAAGTGCATGTTTTTTCCCATGAACAACACATTAATTGAAGGTTGTATCCTTGCACTCCCCATTTTTATTCACATTTCTTGAGTTAGTATGTTTACTTATGCTCCAATGTCAATAAGGAGGTCACTCAAATCCCAATCATTAATGCTCTCATCAATGGTTAAATCTTGATCATATGGTTCATTCTTCAAAAAATGTACCTCCTTCATCTTCCATTGGATTTTCTCTTGGGCGTCCCCCATACTATATGTAAACTAAGTTCTCAACAATGACAATATGCCTCTTATTTTCAATAGAGATAATATTTATGATATTTCATCCATATCATTTTCACTAAGACCCTTATTCTAAATTTCTCTTATCTTTGCATTCATCTCTTGGGTAGTCTGTACTACTCCCTTGGATATTTAGTATTATCTCATTTTCTTATGCTAACAATCACTTCTCCATTGGTGCATCAGAGTAGTTCATCATTGCCACCCCTTGCTTATGTGGTAAATTATCTTTTTGTGGAAGAGGTACACTCATTGATTGCATATCCATAAATCCCTTTATTGTTATCTTAAATTGTGGGTTCACGCTCCCTTTTTATGCATTTTTTTACTCTCCACTTTCTTGCTTAAGGAGAAATTTTGACCATTCCTACATCCTTTTGATCCATAACTTTTTACATGATATTTTGATAAAGATGAGGGTGATCAATCTCATTACCATATCTATAATAATCAAAAGTTAAAAACTTAGGAATGTTGTCAACCCTAAAATCATTACATCCAAAAGAACTCATGAGATTGAGTATTTTGAAGAGGAAAGCAAGAGACAATATATGGGATAAAGATATCCCCTTATTAATTTTAGGATTGATGTTGTTTCAGTCCAATGACCAAATAGTTTAACCTTGTTCTACTCAAAGAGAAGTAATTGTTACCATCAAAGGATCAATGTATGTGTGGTTATACTTAGAACTCATTCCCAGCTAGAGAATCCCTTACTCATTATTTTCCACTAAGTTAGACCTTACTAATTTATAAAAAAAGAGAAAGTATTTCGATTACAAAATAAACATAAAATGGGAAGGTAGGGTAGGGTAGAAAGGGACATCACTATGTGTGCCCTACCACAGGGATGATTCTTGGCTTAAAAGATGTTAATGCTTCAAGATTCAAGCTATGTGTGCCCTGCCACTATTATACCACTGTGTGTTCAGTCTCACTGAGGGATCTGACTCATCTTTACACATGGAAAGAAGTCTAAGGAAAATAGAAAATAATGCTTAATTTATAAATCCTTCACTAGATATCAACACTTATTAGGGAATTTAGCGAATAACACACAAATCTCTCAAATATAATATGTAACTTAAGTACATAGATTGCATGTGTTGCAAAGAAAATGAGAAGGATTCACAAATGAGTTAGAATAATGACCAAATTATAACTACTGCATTCATTTTAGTAACAAAGCACTTATCAATTATCTAACATCAACACTTATTCAAAACTATAAATGATCAACAACATTAGCAAAGAAATAAACTAGTTCAATAGAAAGTGGGAAATTACATTCATTATAATAGAGTCTCTTTACAATATGCCAACCATGGTAGACACTTAAATCCCAAAAGGGTGAGGGAATAGCAAGTGTAATATTAGCTTGATTCCAAAAATGCTTTGAGACCAAATTTTCCAAAATTTTCAAGGGATTGCAACTTAAAATATATAGATAAGGATGGGGCTTGCCTTTAAGTAGTATGGCATTCCCCTCCTGGGTAACGATGGCCACTTGAGATTATTATAACTAAAAAAATTAAAAATAGGTAGAATATCCTCCACTCTCCTCAAAATATACCTGAGGGTCCACTTAGATGATATATGAATGAACTACAGATGAACCACATCCTAATTACTTAGACTATGCTTACTTGACAGCCAATGCAACTTCCACCAGGTCAAACTCCTAATTTAGCTTGGCCAAATTCATTAGTGGCTCTTGAAATATCACCTCTAATTGGGCCATTAGTCTTTGATTTACTTGAAGTAGGGCCTATAAGGACACTTTGACTTTTGAGACCTGGTTGATGCTCATAACAGATTGAGTTGAGAGTTTTAACACTATTAGGGCTCTATCTTTATTGGCTTTCATTACTTTCTTCCTCATGCCCTAGTTGAAGTGACCCAGGTGAACTCTAAACTTGCCTCTATCTAGAAGGGTGCCATCAAAATGGAATAACACAATGATGTTGAATTCTTTGAAGTAGGCTAACATCATTTCCCTGGTTTCTTCAAGAGGTTTTATAATTGCTTGCACCAAGCTCAACCATTCTTTAATTAAATCCCTCGTACTCCAAACATATATATGATAAAGGCTTAGGTTTGAGGTAGGCATGATTTTTAACTTTGGAAACATGCCCTCGTAAGTAATTATGATGAAATTCCTACACTTGCTCTCTATAAGAGTAATCCTCTCTAAATATGCCTGCATCCTCTGGAGATGTGCTTTACTCTCAGTCAGTGTTTCAACCACTTCACCAAGAGTTGAGAAGAGTTATACGAGGGCCTCCTTAACCTACTAATTAGTTCTATAGGGAATTTTCTCTTCACTTGTGCCAGTACCTGAACCTACTTATACATATATTCCATGAGATTTTCCAACATGTCATGCATGGTTTAGAGCATAGATATTGGGTCCTCAACCACTCTTTCTTATCTTGTAGATATTATCACTTTGGTGAGGGAGAAGAGATATTATTGAGTTTGATAAACCATAATTTTTCCTTCTTGGATGAAATTTTGCATAAGGATCTTCCTCATGTTCCCTGAGGTCTGATCAAAGTGCCACTACACTTCAGGATCGCCCTATATAATCATATCGGGTACCTGTTGACATTGTGGCTACTCCCAAGGTAGAAGGGAGTGTCTATGGGGTGGTAAAGATGAATGTGATAGGTGTAGGTTTGGGTGGATGAAGAATAAATGAAACAAAGGGAATGAAGAAAGAGAGAAATAGAGGAGGAGAAGGCATGGGGGTGAAATGGGGTAGGACAAAATGAGAAGACTAAGGGAACATTTGTGCCTGCCACTAGCTTTAGGTCAAGTTAATCAATGGGGAAGTAGAACTAGGGAGAGGGGCATTTAACAGAAGGGAGTAAATTAGCTAGTTGAAACTAAGTCCTTGGGTACTAAGGATAATAAAAAAGGGAGGTGTAAGAGTGATGTAGGGAATAACAAGAGGTGGTGTAGGAGGTCAAAGATGAGTTAATTTTTGTTTATTTTTGGGCCTCTTACCTGAATTATCCTGAGATGTAGTAACAGAAGGAGTAGTAGTGGTAGAGGCCATAAGGGTTGACTTAAGAATATGTTGGGTAACTACAGGTGCCATTGATGTGGCTAGGGTCAAGTGAACTATGCACATAGGTGCACTTATTATTGGGGACATAGTAGAAATTATTAGAGATGGGGAACCTATAGGTATCTAAACCTATGAAATAATTAATAAGGGAACCATAGAAATCCCTATTTGTGAAATGGATTGGGTAGATGGGAACTAGGAGGTGAGAATGTTGTACATAGCCAAAGTCAAAGGCACTTGGGTGAGCTTTGGAAGGGGAAACAGGGAAAAGGGGAGGCACAACCTAAGTTGGTTATTGTGTAGAATAGAAACTAAGGGGTGTTTTTCTAGGTTGCTAGGGAATGGTAAGAGTAGGAGAAGGGATCTACATGGGCATTAGTTACTGGTCCCATCTTGGACTTGTCGATGGGCCACTATTGATGTCAAACCTTAGTGATTGCATATCCTGAGATCGATCTACTTGGGGTTGAGTCATTTAGGCTTGAGCTATTTGAGATTGAGTTGCATGAGTCACAAGAGGTGGTGGAGCTAGAATAGAGGGCTAAGGAGGTGAAGCTCACATAGGAGAGGAGGTCAAGGAGGAGGAGATGGGACCCTTGTAATATATTCATTGAGATTTGAGGAGTTTTTTGAACATCTCCTTTAGATTTAGCTGATGTGGAGGAGGCAAGACCACCTTGGGTGATGGCCTAGGCTAAGCCTACTTTCCTTTCTTTTTTTTGGCCTTGATCTTGGAAAACACCTCTTGGTCATCCATAGGGATAAGATAAATCTCATCATCCTCATGGGTATGGTGGACATAATTGATGTTAAGTTGGGCCTGATACCTTGCTACATGGGCCCTGATGATGTTGTGTAAGTCCTAGTTTCTATGTTTGGCCCTACCTAGGGTATATGAATCCCTCACTTCCACCATCTTATTAAAAAGGAGGAGAATCTTGTAGGCATGGTGCCTGATTATGATAGGGAAGGATTAGAAATCCTTCTATTGGTGGTTGATGTAGTGACTGAAGATGCCTTTAGCTAATTGATAGGTGATCTCTTACTCTGCTAGCTAGTTTGGGACTTGATAGGGCAGGTGGAGGGGAGCCTTGAAGGTTTAGGCCACTTGAATGATAGTGTCATCCCTATATTACTAATAGTCACCAATGTGGGTAGGAGAATCCCTTATTTCCTTAGAGAGTTAAGGCATGGTTGCCTTGTTGATGGCCATATAGGCTAATGGATAGGACTCAAAAATCTATCAGATGTGGATCTGGTAATGGTGGTCATATAGTCTATAAAAAATTGCATAGACCACTGTGCCTTTGGGAACCCATGATGGAAAGGTGAAAGTTTTGAATATGAGTGTTACACAAACTATGTCCACAAATATCTCATCATATAAAAGTTGCTTCCTCCCCAAGCATCTCTTTTTAGTTTGATCAAGTTGAAGTTGACCACGACCCCAAGGTTTATGACTTGATCAAATTTAAGGATTATATGCAATAGGGGCATTCATAAGAGATTAACCTACACATAGTTAGTTGCCTCAAATAGTTGATCCAATAGTATCATCCCTATGTGAATCCCTTCTTTAAAGGTGTAAATGGTATAGGTTTCCATGTCAGCCTTGTTAACCCATTTAACATTTGTGTTCTCTACCTAGTCTTTCAAGCCATCATATATCTGGTAGATTTTATTCCATGTGTTCAACATGGATGATTCAAAAGTGATTATATACTCTATAAGGTTGTATTAGGCTTTGAATACACTCTCTAAAATATCCATGATCCTATGTCAGGAATCCATACAACACACTAGGTCATGAACAACATCCTATATTCATTTGGTAGTGAGTAGTAATTTTTTGAACAAATTTGTAGAAGGGAAGACTTCTAGGTTGGTCATAATGTTGTGTAGCCCACACTTCTTGTATACCTATAGGGCATCTTCAAACTCGGCCTCATCTTCATCTTCACTGGAAGAAAACTTGGGCACCATGTCAATTACCTTGAACATGTCATTATAAATATTGAAGTGGGTTAGGCCTTCCAGGAACATGGTGTCCCTGTATTGAGGATCAAATTTAGAGTTACAAGACAAAGTAACCATTATATAAAGGGTTGGATTTCTTGTGATAGTGAACTTTGAGTGAGGGGGACACAAAGGGCAGATGAACGAGTAGAAAATGATAAGGCAGACTCTAAGAAATTAAGAATAATAATGGTAAATGAGTTTATCTTAGGGTACTTATAGGTATCTACACATATCTCCTATATTGATGGCATTTGAATCAACATGAATTCAAATCCAATTTGGTGGCTTGATTTTCTCATTTGTTTCCCAATCTAGACTTAAACTCAGAGATTTCAAATATGTGTTGCCTATTAGATTTGGCAATTATGATGCAATGTTTTAAATTATCTAATTAGGGACCAATTTTCCATTTAGTTAATGCTAGAAGTGTGGTAGACACATAGTTATTTCATCTTTGTGGAATCTCATATAAATTTTACCTTGTGCCTTGTGCCATGTGTCTATCATTGATTGGTCCATAATGTAATGACTACCACTTAGGTGTGACCTGATACTTTAATTTTACACTTTTAGGGGTAGGAGTCACCAACTAGAAGAATGAAGTGATATATAACATATTTTGATTAGTCTTTTAAATCTGATTGTACCTTAATTTGACTACTTAGGCCCTGTCAAACCTCCTCTACCATTCTGTATAGAAGTGCCACATGGCATGGTTTGGTAGGTCAAGCTCTCTTAGGCTCTAAAATTTCTATCAGATTTGAGAGTTTGACAGTTCTAATAGTGGGCCACATGGTGATATTTCATTTGTTTGGGCTCTCCTAGGCTCTAAAATCTCTATCAAGTTTGGGAGACTAACACATCTGACATTAGGGTGACCGTATTGGTCAAGTTTTGGTAATTTTGATCACTGTGCCACATGATGTTCTCACACTTAGTTGGGCTCTCCCAGGTTATGACATTTTTTTAGGTTTAGGAGACTGACAATGTTGACAACCAAGGCCATTTTATTGGCCAAGCTCTCCCAAGATCTGACATCTCTGACAAATCTGGGAGACTGATAACTCTGACTATTAGGACCATGACACACTATTTCATTTGGTCATTCACCCTACGAAAATCCATGAAAAAAGGATAAGTGAAAAGGGAAGCCATGTAATCTAATACGACTATCACCATCCCACCAACGAAGCTTTATAAGGTGCCACTTAAGACTCTCAGAGACTATGACTCTAATAACCTGAATATGAGTCTAAATGTATAGATAAATAATTAGTGAAATAAAAATATTCTAAGTGTGAAATTGATTTATTTTTATTAGGATGAAACAAGGACTCAATTACACTTAAAATTAGAATCTATAGGTGGGGATTTTAACATGGATCAATTATTATTATGAATATGTTAGACACACAATAAAACTAGGGTGAATAAAAAATTAGAAGACTGTTAGAGAAAGATGTTGATCAGGGAGAGATCAAAACTCTAAGAACTTTGAATCTGAACAAATTTAAATAAGGATCTCCTAATTATCTAAAGAAGGGGGAGTGTTAGGCATAACAAATTGTGACTTCTATAGGAAAGTGGTGTTAAGCACTTAGAACCCAAGCCAAAAACCTTCATTCCTTCAAAAAACATAAACTACAAGAAAATTCCTAGACATAAATAGAGAAAGAAGGCACTAAAGTTAGTTATACAAAGTGACATACTAAGATTTATATCGCAAAAACACCGTCAATGTGTATGAGGTGGTAAATTTACACTTAGAATATTTAAATTTCACTTAAACAAGTTTGGATCAATCTAGGTATTAGAACTTCTAAAAGGGGGACTGATTCAATAAATGGCTTGAGGGGGAATGGTATGGGCATTGATATGTTGCTAGATTGACATCTATAACCTTGATAGAGATACCTCTAGTCCCACTCGAGGCCTTAATCCATTGCCAGCCAGGCTAGAAATCCTATGGTGGAGGTTACCTAAATAACCCTTTTGAGGAAGACTCAGAAATTGGATTCCATATTTTTATTCGAGTCTTTCTTTTAAAAAATTATTATGAAAATATTTTGAAGTTATATCCATTGAGGCTTTGGGACTAAGCCATGGGTGATGGGATATTCAAAAATATCTAAATACCCAAAAGATCTTAGACTATTTTAATGATCTCATGCTTCATCAAGATGTTTTATTAAGTGCAGTTTGATGGGTTCTATTGAGAAATGTAGTTATTCTAAAATCCACTTGTTCTGTTACAAATCATTAGCCTTTGAGATATAAAAGGTAAAGGACTACTCAAAATATTTTAATTATTTCAAAATGAAAGCTCACCTTTTAGGTTTCTAAATCCTAAACTATACCTTCCATGATTTCATTGCTCTTTATAGTGGTTATCACCCTCTTCTACGATGGGTTATTCTTTGTGAATCATATCATACCATGAAGACAAAAATTGGTGTAAGGTTAGAAAGAGATAAATAGACAACTGAAAATAAATACACAACCAAAATCAAACCAGTCTAATATATAGATTATCACCTTCATTAAAGTTACTTTGAAACTACATTGGATGGGGCAGCCGATAAGTAATGCTTCAAGAATTATCCATTCAGAGGTAGTGGGAGGTTGTTGCCTTCAAGGAATTTGAGGTATAAATCATTCTTCCTAAGTACCTTAGCTATCTTGTAAGGGTTGATCTAAAGAGGATCAATCTTGGCGTGTTGGCCCTTTTTTTCATGGGATTTATCCCATAACAATACCTAATTAGAAATAATAAAGTGCTTAACCTTGGCCCTTTTATAGAACCATCTCTTGATAGTGCTCTAATTCTTGATGAAGTTTAGTAAGGCTTCATCCTAGGATTTTTCTAATTTTACAATGTCCAAGAGCCTAGAGTTCACTTTATCATTATGCTCCATGTACTACTATAAAAATTTTAGGTAGGGAGTTTGAGTGTAACTAGAAAAATTGGATCCAATCCATAGATTAGTAGAAATGGTGAGTTTTTAAGCACTTGTTTATACTTGGTGCATTCAACCCATAGAGCAAATTTCAATAATGAATGCCATTCCTGGGGCTTCTTCTCTACAGACTTCTTGATGGAATTGTTTAGGTTTTTGTTAGTTAATTCTATCAATCCATTTTCTTGTGGGTAGTAATCAAACAAGAATCTTAAAATGATCCCTTTGTCATACACCCATTTAGTGAACTCCATGAATTGGAATGTGGGACGATTATCACATACTAATGAGATATGGGTCTCAAATTGAATGGTTATATTATTATCCATGAATTTGATGACTTCATTGGTAGTGATTTTCTTTGTTTCCATTACCTCAGTCTATCTTGTGTAGTAATCCATGGTCATAATAAAAAACTTATGGCTTGATAAGGAGTTGTGGATAATAACCCCCATAAAATCTAGTCCCCATTAAGTGAATGGTGTTGTTTATATAACCAACTGCAATGACATTATAGCGTGGGTTTCATTTTTATCAAAGGTTTGACATTTATGGCATGTCCTAATGTGACCATTGACATCTTTGAACAAAGTAGGATAATAGTATCCTACCTAAAGTATCTTATGTTTATATAGGATGGATAATGCCTAGCTTCTCATGGAAATTTGCCATTACTTCTTTAGCTTTAACTTTTGATATGCATATAAGATATATGCCTTCATGATTTTTTATAAAGATAACTCATTTAATTAATATATATTTTGCTACCTTCAATATTTGGGCTCTTTTTTGTGTTTGATTTAGGCTAAGAAGTGTGTTCCCTTAGTGTAGGTAATGTATGATTGGGGCGTACCAATTCTATTATAGTACTATCTCCTCGTCTAACTAGTGCACAATGATCCTTGGATAAATTTTGGTTATCAACTAAGTCATTGACCTCTAACCAAAGTAATAGGTTTTATTTCTAGATCATACTCCTTTAGCTTGGTCATCCATCTACCTCTACATTCAACTATTTTATTTTGACCCAACATTTTCTTGATGGCCAAGTCTGGCACAAGTACATGCACATTAATCCTAAGAATGTAGTGCCAGATGTTCTTTATAGCCTTGATGAGCACATAGGTGTGTTTGTCTAGAGTAGAATATTTAAGTTCTACATCTTTGAGATTGGTGTTCATGAAAGCTATAGGGTGTTCTTATCCATCTAATCTTTGCGTGAGATAGGAAACAATGGTTTTTCTTGGAGCTGAAAGGATAAATGTGGAAATATTTTATATAGTCTGGACTGATCATCATAGGTGCTTGAATGGTAGCATATTTTATATCTTGTAAATCCTTCTTTGATTAGACATGCCACTCCAATTTCACATCTTATTTTAAAACAAAATTTAGAGGATTTATAATTTCAAAAAATCTAGAAATGAACTTACAAACAAAATTTATTTTCATAAAGAAAGATTTTAACTTTTTCTTGCTATTAGACAAAGGTAATTTGGAAATCACATTAGCTCTTTTGGAATCAATATAATTTCATGATGATATGATCAAGAATATTACCTTTGGTGAAACTGAACATGATCTTCTTTGGGTTTAAAGAGATGTCATACCTCCTGCACCTATAAAATACCTTCTACAAATGGTGAATGTGATCTAAAATGTATTTCAAAAACATAGTTAAATCATCCATGTAAATTATTATTCATTTGCTAATTAAACCTTAAAAATAAAAATCCATATCCATTTAAAATGTTACTCTGACATTGATCAATCCAAATGGCATTTGCTTGTAAGCAAATGTGCCCTGTTTGGTCAAGAATGCAGTTATGGCTTGGTCCTCTGAATTGACTAGGACCTGATTATATCTCAAGAACACATCCAAGAAGGACATCATCTAGGATATGATTAACATTTGTATTACTTTGTCAAGGGAAGGAAATAGATAATTATATTTATCTGAAGATTGGTTCAAGTTTTGAAAGTCTAAGAATTAGTGTTTTGGATTTGCTCCCTAACTGAGAAGGGGATTGTTCAGATCTCTTACTCAAATCTTGTCTAACATAGGACTGATCCTAGGCTATGGGTATCCTAATAATAGATCAGAACTCTAGATAAGGCCAACTTCCTTATGGATATATCACCTAAACTAGACCTAATCTAACACTTGCTTAGAAAAGAGATCAATAATGTATGAAAGCATGTAAAATGGGGTGATGCACTAGTAATTGGGAAACTTATACTTTGCACGAAACACACCATGAGACTTATTCAATACTAAATAATATAAATTTCACATAAATATTTCACAATAAGGCATGAATTAGTTATTAAACTAGCATGAGAGGGCAAATATTCACTTTCAAGCTAAACAAAAAATTGTAAATTGCACATATAATGACCTGTGAGAACTATCAATCACTTCATGAAGGTGAGAAAAACTCAAACATAAACAAGGAAAATACATTCACTTAACTATAATATATTAATTCATATAACACACTTCAATCTAACTTTCAAAATGGTGGAATTCAGTCTTTATTTTATAAAAAGGTGTCACAGTACAAATTTTGGCATAGCCTAAGTAAGCCAAAGCATAAGAGTCTGTTTCTCTAAAAATTTATAAGGATTTATTTCTAAAAAATTTCAGAGAGAGCTACATGTGGTATAAGTTGGAATATATATATATATATATATATATATATATATATATATATATATATATGAAGAGAGAGGGGGAAAAATGATGTATTAGAAAAAGTTTGAGGATGCTAACTCTTGACCTTATCAATGAGAAACAAATTTGTAAAAGAATTAAATGCCCATTGACCTTATCTAACCACCAAGTATTTTATTAGAACTCCATGTTATTATCTATCTAATTTGTTGATGAGGAACATGTTTTAGAATTTATATAATTATGCCACATCTACTTTGGATGGCCAAATGTATCTGCTCATTGAAAAAGTGACCTTGATGATAGGTGAGACATCTCTCAATGGTTTGTATTTGCTCTAATATCAAACACAGGTCTGTTTATAGGTGAAAACCAATCTAACTATTGGTTTTGACATAGTCGTAGTATCCATGGAAACTTCCAAAATTTTTAACTTTGCTTCACAATCACTGGTATATCTTTGACCTCTGTATTAGGTCCCAAAAGAGCTATTTTACCTATATGGAACTCTACTAGCAATGCTTGGTCTCACTAGTTCCACCTAGATCTTGCATAATCTCTAGTTTCTTTATTTTTACCTTGCATGGGTCTAAAAATTCCCCATCGAATTTCATCGACATGTCCCAAGCTTTCCCTTTGTTTGTTGGCTATCGATTGCCAACTCAGAACATTGACATGTTGACCTATCTCACTCTGTTAGATCTTTCTTTTCTGGATAAACATTGATCTTTGATATTCTACCAATTAAATGCACTATTTACACTTGTCATGCACACATTTTATTTTGAGATTCACTAAACCCTTTGACCTTTGCTCGCCATTAGATCTAAATATATGATTGAACACGTGCCATTAGATCTACTTGGGACCCATGGTTTGAAATCCAATAGCTATTTACTAGGTCTTAAATTTAATGTTCATGTGACCATCATTTAATGTCCCCATGGATGTATTTGATGTCCCATAGAACATCAAATTTAATATCCAATATATTTTTGTAGTGGCTTAAAGTTGACATTTATGTGAACGTATTCCATTATTTGACCAACTTTGAAGATTTATATCTTGAAGCACAAAAATCATGGAGGGACCAAATTTGATGGAGATGTTCTTGAGACCAAAAACATTGTGCCCACTTGATCTAATAGCTTTGGGAGATTTATAAGTGGAGGTAAAAAATGTTCAAATAATCTGGTCTATGTATATTTACATGACATCCGTACGACCATCTGGTGATTTGAATCTCAAGGGCTATTCACCAAGGCTTGAATTTGACACTTGCATGACCATCCTGCTCTACATGACCATCCTGCTCTACATGACCAATTTTAAAAATTTATATCTTGAACTAGGAAGATCGTGTGGACTTAAAACTTTTAGGATGTTCTTGGCACAAGGGACTTTATGGTGCTACAATCCTATTGTTGGTGAGGCTTTCTAAGCTCATTTATAAAATGTGCAAGTAAACTGGTTCATTTGTTTCCTACATGACATCTTGGTGATGATTTGGGAATCAAATTTTCATAGTCTATCTTTTGCTCAATATTTCAAGGCTTTGATGATTTTATAAAGCTTGTGAAACCTGGTTCATGTTCTTGGACACCATAAAAATTGTTTGGACCCTTCACCTGTAACTATAGACCTGTCTCTTGAAGATCAATCAGATCACACTTTAATCTTGCTTAAAGTGTTTTAAAATATTTTCAAAATCTATATGATCTCCACTTGAAGTCTATCTTCTCCTTGTGACATTGGATCACTCTTTCAATTAGGATCCTGTTCCTTCCACTGGACTCTTAGACTAGGCACATTTTTGGTACGTAAACCAAATTTGGTCAACATCTTTGGTGACTTAGCTGGGCAATATGCTTGATATGCTTGAGAAATTGGTCCATATACATGACTCTTGGATCATTTACATGATACATTGACCATTTACATTGACTGTAAGACAATCTCCTAACTTACAAAAACAAATATTCTAACATATAAGAAAAGAAACAAACTTGAAAGGGAAACTAAATTAATAAAGCAAAGGTATCTAACCTACTAAACAACTGTGTAACAAAGCACTTATTTGGGACAAGATAAAAATAAACTAATGTGTTAGAAAGACACTTAGAGAAAATACAAAACAACTAACTATGTGCAGGGGACTTAGCTTCCTTAATAATAATGCTTTAGATGTATCCCATTGACTAGGATAGGAAGCTCTTCACCATTCATTATTATGAGTTGGAAAGCATTATGGGATTCATAGTTGGAGACTGTGTATGGATCACTCTAGAGATAATCAAATTTTGTGTGTCTTCCTAGCTTAGCTATGTCCTCATCCCACTTGAGGACCAAATCTCCTTCTTGGAAACCTCTTGAAGAAGCTCCTTTATCAAAAGACTTCTTCACCATTGCTTGATAGGATTCCATAGCCAACATTGACTGATGCCTTTTCTCTCTAGATGCATGAGCTCAGCATATCTTATTTACATTAGCTCATTCTCCAAAAGCTCAAGTTGATGCATCAATTCCAAAGTAAGGAATTCAAGAGAAATAAGCATGCTTGCTTCCTTACCATATATTAGCTTGTATGGAGAATTGGAAATTGACCTCTTACAGGTGATCCTATTAGCCCACAAAGCTGACTTCAATTTGAGATGCCATGACCTCTAATTATCTTCAATTATCCTCTTGATGATCTTCAATAATTTTTTTTTGGTAGACTTAGCAAGGCTATTGCCTTTTGGATAATAGTTTGATGAGATACTAAGAAAAATATTGTGTTGATTTGCCCATTGGCTGATCTTGGACCCTACAAAATCCATAGCATTATCAAAAATTATGGTTAAAGGGACACTAAATATAGTAAACAAAACTTCATAGAAGTCCAAAACTTTGGTTTCATTGGCTTCTTTTAATGCCACTACCTCTATCCATCTAGTAAAATAATCTGTGGCAGTTAGGATCCAATTATGTCTTGAGATTGAAGGGGGATTAATAAGACTGATGAAGTCCAATCCCCATTAGATAAAAGGTTGATTTATTGAAATTGGTTGGAGAGGTAAGGCTTCAAGCTTTACCTTTCCAACAAACATAACACATTATCTATATTTCCTAATCCATGCATGACAATCACCAAATAAACTTGGTCAATAATTCTCACCTCTCATGATCTTGTGGGCTATGATCCTTGCTGAATAATATCCTCCACCATGTCATCATGGAACTGCTCAAGCAGTCTCTGTATTTGACCTGGTTCTATGCATCTTAACAATATGCCATTGAGATCCTTTTTGAACAACACATTATCAATAAGAAGAAAAGGAATTGACTGAAATCTAAAATATCTCCTCTTTGAAGGGGTCAGATGAGAAAGATAAAAACCATCCTATAGATATCTTACCATTTCTTGGGACTAGTTAGAAGGTGAGGCTTGATCACTTGCAACTTCTTCATCATTTGACATCATAACCAGTTGATTAGTCTCTTGCAAATCTGGGGCTAGATGTTCAAAAAGTCCTTTACCTCTAACTAGCTTTGTGACCCTGATCTTAACATCATATTCCATGACCTTGGTTACCCAACTAGCTCTTTTGTCATTTATATCCTTGTTCAAGAGAAATTCTTTGACACTTAGATTTGCACCCATCAAATGTATCTTATTATTGGACAACAAGTACCTAAATTTTTTAAGAGACCTTATGACTAAAATTACATGCTTCTAAAAAAAAGAATACCTTATTTCATATTCTTCTAATCCTTGATTGAAGAAGGCTATTGGCTACTCTAAAGTCTCTTTATTCTGCTACATGAGAATACCTAAAATTGTGTCAATATTAGCATAGGTGTATAAGAATAAATCCTTTGTCAAGTTAGGATTTAGGAGTGTAGGAGCATTGGATATAACTTTATTGATCTCTTCAAAGCTTCTTACTCCTTTGGATCAACTAAAAGTCTGACCCTTATTTAACATGGCTATGAGTGGCCTAGCTAAAGTAGTAAAATTTAAAATGTATCTCCTTATGAAATATATCTTGCCTAAAAATCTTTGCAAGGATTTCTTGTGCTTAGGCAAGGAAAGTGCAAGAATTGAGTCTATCCTATCAAGATCATGCTTGTAACATTTTTTGAAATTACATGTCTAAGAAGCCTACCTTCATGAATAGAGAAAACACACTTTTTGGGATTCAAAGACACTCCAAATTCCCTGTAACTTTCAAACATTTGTCTGAGGTGAATCATATACTCATTTATACTGTTAGAGAACACTGTTATGTCATCCAAATAAATAAGTATAAACTTGTTAAGGAGACATTGAAATGCCATGTCCATGGCTTTCTAAAAAGTGGCTCCAAATTAGATAAGTTAAAATGCATCTTTCTATATACAAATGTCCCCAACTTTGTGGTGAAGGCTATTTTGAATTGGTTTTCTTCTTTGACCAAAATTTGGTTATAGCCATTATAGCCATCTAGTAAAGAGAATCTTTCTAAACTTGTAACTAGCTATAGAATTTGTTCCATTGATGGCAATGGATAGTTATCTTTAAGAGAGGCCTTGTTCAAGTCATTGAAGTTAACACATAGTCTTATTTCACCATTATTTTTCCATACTAGAACAAGGTTTGCCACCTAGGTTGAGTGCTTAATTAGAAGTATTATAGCTGAATCAATGAGCTTATACAACTTAGCTCTCATCAAAGGTTTAAGATTTAGGTTAATTGGCCTTTATATTTGTCTGACTAGTCTAGTCTCATCTTCTAACTCAATGGTATGTTGATCTATACTTAGATCAAATCCTTTAAGGTCACTGTACTGCCATGTAAAGACATCTGCAAAACTTGAACATAACTCAACAAAAAAAAAATTCTCTAAAGATGTGCAAACTTTGCCTAGCTTTAAACTTTACCAATTACAATCTCTACATTTGTATAGTATTATTCCTTGGTTGATAAAGAAAACATTTCTTTTCTCAATTCATCATCTCTGCTAAATATGTTTTCAAGGGTGACTAACCCTTTAGGCAAATTATTTGTCTTTAATTGCATAATCTGGTCATCATACTACTACAAATGCTTATCTTGGTTTCTTGAGGAGAATTTAGCTTCCTCTTGTAAGAATATGATAATCTGATTATCATATTCAACTACTTGCCAATTGTCATGGTTATCTAGGATAAAAGGCCTTACAATTACCTTGTGTGATTGAACTTTTTCATTTTTTATGTCATCTGGGATATTGAATTGTGACCCAATGGTAGCCAACCTATCTGCATGCTTGTTCTTATTTATTGATATGGCCTGAATATTGAAAGCTTGAAAGTATTCAAATAGGTCCCACACTCTATTCTTATAATATCTACGTAGTGGGTTCTTACATATATTAAGTCCCCTTACTTGGTGAATTACTAGTTCACTATCTCCAAAAACTTGTAAAGAATTGACCTTCATCTTTCTTACCCATTAGAAACCATGCACTAGTGATTCGTATTTAGTAACAATATTGGAAAAACCAAAACAAAACTTTAGAGAAGAGAAATACCTTTGATTGGCTATATAAATTAACATCATTCCAGCTCTAGTGCCATATTTGTTCCTAGATCCATCAAAATATAGTTGCTATAGGCCATCACTAGGCTGACCATCTTTCATCAATGTTGGAATTGGTGCATCATTTTCATGAAGGCTGACCAAGTTCATCAATTAACTTGTAGGTATCATTTCCATGCAAATTAGAGGCCCGTTCATCAAGGAAATTATCTGGGACTCCATCTAGAGGTGATTCAATTTTCACCTCACTATATTTTAGTATTTATTTGAGATAACACAATTAATGTTCACCATACTTGGAATGTATGGCTCCAAGTGAAATCTTGAAATAGATTCAAAATGTATTGTTACCTTAGTAACATACTTGGTCCTAAACATTAAATAGGTCCAATCAGCTAACCAATATCTTCTAATATTTAAAGTAAAGTCTCTTGACAGGCACATGGAAAAATAGGGAGGCAAGTCCACTACAACTACATCTTATTGAATAATAACATTGAGGCAAGTGTGTGATGCCAATTTTAGATATTTGATTATGCGTACTATCTTTTTTGGTGACCCATCTAATTTCAATACTCCTTTGGTATTTAGCTCATAAACAAGACCAAGCTTGTTTGCAATTTGTTTGGGTATGACAATGCTGCTAGCCCCACTATCTACCATACAATTATGGACTAAGTAGTCACCAACTATCAAAGAGAGATAAAAGGGAGGGGTTTTGTTTGATTTGACATTGGTTTTATCCACCTTTGTCATGTTATGTATCTGTTGATCAGGTTATTTGAATTGATGGTTTAAATTAGCCAAGATAGCTCCTTATTTCTCAATTGGTTCTTTAGATACCTTAAGATTCAAAAGCTCTTGAATAAGTATGTATTTTTGTCTTGGAATGGAAATGAAATCTCACATGTTAATTCTAAAATTCAATTTCTTCATTTGATCTATTATGCTGAATGATGCTCCACTAACCTTTGGTTGTAACTTTTGAGCCACTAGTTTTTCTCTAGTTAGGAGCATTTGGGGAACCTTCACTATCTTTAAATTTTGAATCTTATATGATACAATAATAGAAAATTTATCCTTAACACTCTTTGAAACAAAATTAGGAACACTAGAAGTATCACTCACATCTTGAGCTTCCTCAACGGCTCTTCTTTTAACTCTAGTCAAAGCTGCAACTTGACCATTTGTGTTGCTATTTTCATGAACTTGATTGAATGTAATATGATCATCCAATTAAAAATTAACATTGAGGTTACCCTAGAACTTATTGAGCTTCTCTTTGGAATGCCATATTCATGTATTGATACTAACCACATTGAAGAGAGAACTCTTCCTATGTCATTTGTGGCATAATAGTATCTTGTGATACCAAGGCTTGATTTTGAGTGTCATTTGGATTGGAAGGCTGCCAACATGAATCTTGTATCAAGTTATTTTGAGGAACAATAGATTTTGAACTAGAAGGTACATTAGGATCAAGGGCTGCATATGACTTAGTTTGGGTTATGACTCCTTGATTTTGATAAGGTTGCTTATTGTCCTTGAAACCTTGATAAGGGGGTCATTGGTTATTAAAAGACTGATAAATGTTCTAGTTTTACTACTGATAAGGTCTACCTTGGTACTACTATCTCTTGAGTTGAACAATCTCATTTTCAAAATCTTGTAACATGATTTTCAGATCACCAATCTCATTAGCTTGATTAGGAGGGGATACAACTTGGAATTTTGGAGATGGAATAGGATATACAGATGGAATTTGGGGAACTTGAGGAGGAGGAATAGGTTGTAATTCTAGGAATATGGGAATTAGAGGCCTTGGAGCAAGTTTACCAGCTTGTATTAATCTATTTTATGCTCTTATTATAATTTCATAGGCATTTAGAAAGGTATTACCACCCATAAACTACATCATGACACTTATATCAGAATTAAGGGCCTTCAGATAATATAAAAATGCATACTCTAGGGATGTTATAACTAATGTAGGGATCCTAGTCCATATTTTTTGGAATATGAGGTTAAAATTAGACATGAACTCATGGGAGTACCTTTGTATGGTAGTCAATTGTTCAACCAAAGATCGATGATCAAACTTATTTTCAAATTGCCTAACTAAAGTTATACCTAAATCATCCCAAGTAGCAATGGAGGTCAAAGGGATATTATTATACCATTGCAATACTTTTCCTTTGAAGGAGGCAACAAGTAGTCTAATAGCCACATTATCTTGATTAACATTATGAACAAAACATAGATTGGAAACATCTTGGATATGCTCAATAATAGTAGTTTTATCCCATTCTCCTGAGAATAAAGAGATATTTTTTAGGGTAGACATAGTAATGTCATCATATTGGGCTAAATTTAGGGGACTATCCCTATTAAATGGAACAAATTCTTGATTCTTGATAACCATTTGGGCAAAAGGGATTTGGCTTATGGGGACAATAGATTGGACTAAAATAATAAAATGACTAGGAGATGAATGTTGCTTTTGAGGATAAGGATTTGTTATTTTTAATCTTGATCTTTTATAAGAATTTGAAAATAATTCAATATGTTCACAAGGAATTCCTTTACTTGATGATCGTGTTGTAACTTTTGGCATGAAAACACTATCTAAAAGATGTTATGAACTATGCAAATTGAAGTATCTTCAACTTTTGATGATGGTAGATGTCTCCTCCTTTTACAATGTCTTATTCTCAATCTTCAAACTTTAATTATGAAAAAGTAGCTAAGTCCCATTGGGTGTGCCAAAATTATTAGTGTTCTAGATTAGCGCCCTAGATGAGAAGGGGATTGTTTAGATCTCTTACTCAAATCTAGTCTAAAATGGGACTGATCCTAGGTTATGGGTATCCTAATAATGTATCATACCTCCAGAGAAGGCCAAATTACTTTTGGATCTATCACCTAAACTAGACCTAATCTAACACTTTCTTGGAAAAGAGATAGAGAGATACAATAATGTATGAAAGCATGTAAAATGGGATTATGCACCAGTAATTAGGATACTTATACTTTATGCAAAACACATTATGAGACACAATCAAGTCCAAAGAATATCAATATCACATAAATATTTCATAGTAAGGCATGAATCAATTATTAAACTAGCATAAGAGGGCAGACATCCACTTTCAAGCTAAACAACAAACTGTAAATTACACTTATAATGCCCTATGAGAACTATCAAGCACTTCATGAACGTAAGAAAAACTAAGACATAGACAAGAAAAATACGTTCACTTAACTACAATACATGAATTCATAAAACACACTTCAATCTAGCTTATAAAATGGTGGAATTCAGTCTTTATTACATAAAAAGGTGTCACAGTACAAATTTTGGCATAACCTAAGCAAGCTAAAACATAAGAGTCTATTTCTCAAAAAATCACTAGAGATTTCTTTCTAAAAACTTTCAGAGAGAGCTACATGTGGTAGATGCTGGAACATATATAGAAAAAGGAAGAGAGAGGGGGGATTGTGATGTTTTAGCACAAGTTCGAGGATGCTGACTTATGACCTTATCAATGAGGAATAAATTTTGTGAAAGAATTAAATTCCCATTGCCCTTATCCAACTCCCAAGTCTCTTCTTGGAACTCCATGTTATTATCTATCTAATCTACTAACAAGGACCATGCCTTGGAATTGGTAGAATTATGCCACATTTACTTTGGGTGGCCAACTATATTTATTCATTAAAAAAGTGACCTTGATGATAAGCAAGACATCTCTCCATGGTCTGTATTGTCTCCAATATTGAACACAGGTCCATTTATAGGTGAAAACCAATCTAACAATTAGTTTTCACATAGTCACAATATCCATGAAAATCTACAAATTACTTGACTTTGCTTCATAATCACTGGTCTATCTTTGACCTCTAAATTAGGTCTCAAAAGACCTATTTACCTATATGGAGCTCTGCTGGCAATTCTTGGTCTCACTAGTTCCACCTAGATCTTTCTCAAGCTCTAGTTCCTTTGTTTTTACCTTACTTGGGTCTAAAAATGCCCCGTCAATTTTCATTGAATGTCCCGATCTCACCCTTTATTTATTGATTATTGATTGCCAACTTGAATCATTGACATGTTGACCCATCTTACTTCGTTAGATCCTACTTGTTCGTATGAATGTTGATCATTGATATTATACCAATTGAACTTGCTGTTGACACTTATCGTGCACACATTTACTTTTGAGATTTGCTGACTCCTTTGATCTCCACTCACCGTTATATTTGAATATATGATCGAACGCATTCTGTTAGATCTGGTTGGGGCCCATGGTTTGAAATCCAATGGTTATTTACTGGGTCTTAAATTTGACATCCACACAACCATCATTTGACATCCTCATGGACATATTTGACATCCCATAAACCATCAAATTTAAGATCCAATAATTTTTTTTAGTGGCTTAAATTTGACATTTATGTGAATGTATTCCATTATTTGAACAAATTTAAATATTTATATCTTGAAGTGCAAAAATCATGGAGGGACCAAATTTGTTGGAGATGTTCTTGAGACCAAAAACTTGTGCCTACTTGATTTGCTGGATTTGGGAGCTTTCTAAGTGGAGGTAAAAAATGTTCAAACAAACTGGTCTGCATATCTTTGCATGACGTCTATGTAACCGTTTGGTCATTTGAATCTCAATGACTATTCATCGAGGCTTGAATTTGACACTTGCATGACCGTCTTGCTCTGCATGACCAACTTTGGAAATTTATATCTTGAACTATGAAGTTCATGTGGACTTGAAACTTGCAAGATATGTTCTTAGCATAAGGGACTTTATGACGCTACAATCTTATTATTGGCGAGGATTTATGAGTTCATTTCTTCAATGTGCAAGTAAACTGGTTTGTTTATTTCCTATATGATGTCTTGGTGATGGTCTGGTAATCAAATTTGCATAGTCTATCTTTTACTCAATCTTTCAAGGCTATGTTGATCTTCTAAAGCTTGTGCAACTTAGTTCATGTTCTTGGACACCATGAAAAGTGCTTGGATCCTTCACCTGTAATTATGGACTTATCCCTTGAATATCAATCAGATCACACTTTAAGCTTTCTTAAAGTGTTTTAAAAGATTTGCAAAAGCTACATGATCTCCACTTGAGGTCTATCTTTTCCTTGTGACATTGGGTCACTCTTTCAATCAGGATCTTATTCCTTTCACTAGACTCTTGAACTAGGCACATTTTTGGTATGTAGACCAAATGTGGTCAACACATAGTATGAATGTATTTCTTCATTCTTTTTATTCATAGTAACTAGGTTTGCTACCCAAGTAGAATGACACACTAGGAAGATTATTCTAACAGTAATTTGTGAACTTTTTTATGTATCAAGGGTTCCAAGATTGGGTTCATGGGCCTCTACCTCTACTTGAATGGCTTTTGATTTAGTTTTAATGGAATGGTGTAAATAATTCCCTTTGGGTCAAAGAATTTGAGGTTTCTATAGGCCCAAGCAATCACATCCTTATATCTTAGCAATAAATTTAAAAGTTGCTCAAGTTCTAGGTCTGTCCAACTAGGACCTACAATAATGATTTGGGGTATTTTTAAAGAATCAAGATTAATGGTCTGATACTTATTCTAAACTTGGGTTCTTAATTTGGGTTGCAAGGTTGAATGTGTCAAACATGTTTTCTAGTGAAATCATCCCCTTTAGGATTTGATTTCCCTAAATATTGAGAATCCAATCTTTATCAAATTCATCTCTAGGATTGTCTCTATCTACTTCATCAATTATTTGGGCTCTAAAGACCCCAAAATTATTAAGGATGATGATCATCTTCAAATACTTAGAAATTTGTGACATTGTTTGGGATAGAGGGACAAGGGATCAGCTCTATAGAGAAATCCTATAATTTAGCATCATCAAGGGGATTCAAGCACATGGCTTGGGTTGCTAGTGAGTTGGTGACTTGATTTTATTCCCTAGGGATAGGGATGACATTGATTTATTTTAACATCTCTATTAAATCCTAGTCTTTATGCTTATACTTTTTGAGGTATGATAATGTAGAGTAAAAATTTTACTCTACGTTGCATTCCAATTGTCATTTGCGCATTGCAGATTTTGTTCCCGCATACCTTGGTCGTGACGACAAAATTTTGAAACAGAGCGTGGGCTTGATTCATTTGATTCATTTTCCATCTAAGTGTCAAAGAGCAGTGGGAGCTACCAAGTGGCATCATCTGAACATGGTTTCTTTTTCCCTTTTTGTTTCATTTTTGCCCAAGTGTTGAATTCGAGTGAAAGCTGCCAAGTGTCACTTTTCGAGATACGAGACCAGCCAAGTGGCATCGTTCAAGGCACCTTTCATAACTTTCAGAGGGCCATGGGACGTGCCACATATCCAATAACAACTTAGTGGAATGCACCATGTGTCGGCATCCATGTTCCTTTTCAGCACCCACATTTTATCTATTTTTTGGCAAAAGGTTTCGATAGGCTAAGTATCAAGATCAGGCGGAGAGCACCAAGTGGCAATCACGAAAGGCTCTAGACTACTTTTTGAGAAGAATGGAGAAGTCACCATGTGTCAGCATTTGAGAGATAGTCGGTTCAATGCCTTGGTTCAATTGGTCGGTTTAATGGCTTGGTTCATCGGGCAGTTCAAAGGAGTGTCCCAAAAACCAAAGGGGTCAAGCACCCTTTCAGAAGGCAATAAGGCATTATTCCATTTTTATTTAAGTGCCAAAGATAAGCAGAGGCCGCCAAGTGTTGCTTTTTGAGCCCCTTTCTACTCCATTCCCAAGAGAAGCGAAAGCCACCACATACCCTTAGCAAGAGCAATGGAAGATGCCACGTATCTTCCCAGCAGCTGCGGAAGCCTCCATGTGTCAATATCTGAGAGATCATCTTCAAGTTTCATTGCTAAATAAAGATTGTGGTGGGTCCCAAGTTTTATTTCAAAGGTTTGTAGAAGCTGCCAAGTGTCAACATCCGTAGGAGCCTAACATGCATCTCGAATATTTCTACAAGCATAGCTAAAGGGCAAGCAGAGATTACCACGTACATCCTTCCCCCTTTTAAAGGTTGCTCAGGCAAGGAATGTGGTGAGTCTTATTTTGTTGAAATTTCTAAGTATCAAAGAAGTGGATTGCGACAAGTGTCAAAGGCAGAGCATTCCTGAGTAGGATATAGGGAAAGTGGAAAGTTCCACGTGTCTTTGATAAATCAGGCAGAAAGCACCAAGTGTCATCCTCCGATATCTCCTAAGAAATAAACAAATTTTTGGGAAATTGACTAAGTGTCCTCTTTTATTTCAATAGAATAGAGGGTCCTGTATGAACACTTCCAGCTTAGTTAGAGTTCAGTTTGGGCCATAATTTTGGGAATGCATGATCAATTTGGAGGGAAACTCAGCAGGAGTTATTTCCAGTAGATGGAGCAGTTCACCAAGTAGATTTTTGGGGCCGACAAATATTGAAAGCACCGTCTGTTTGTCCCCTATGAGTTAAAGAGAGAATATAATTGTGTGGGAAAGGTGGTGATGAAATGAGATATCTGAGGCTATAAAGAGGGAAGCATGACCATCAGAAGAGATACTTAGAGAGAGAATTTTTTGAAGAAACTATTATCAAGAGTTTTTAGACTTTCTAGAGCAGTGATTAGGAATATCATTTGCCTTTGTTCTATTTTCTTAAATTGTAAAGTTTATGTAACAGTGCATGTTTATGTGCCTTTTATATGGCTAAAATTTAATGAGAAGAGAGTTCTGTGCCTTTGTTGGTGTTTATTGTATCATTGCGAAGGTAGTCTAAAACTGTGAGCCTCCATTTCTATTGTTTCTATCTATCACATTAATCATGCCTCGTCTGCTCTTTAATGTAATTGAATCTTACATATATTTTCACTGTGCTTAAGATTAAGGATCAAAATTACATTTAGGCACATCGCCATAGTTAGATTTTCTTTCTTTACATTTGCATTTTTGTTTAAAATTCCTATCCCTTTTCCCCCAAATAATTGATATAAAGAAGAGACCGGCTTCTCTAAAATCTGCAGGTTGTTTCAAGATGCAAGTCCCACATCTTGAAACTTCCCATTGTTGTTGATTAGAATCAAGCACAATTTTAAACATCAACAGTTCTTGGCACGCTCGGTGGAACCAGTCTTGAAGTTTTTTTCAAGACTGTATGAACCAGAGAGCTACAAGGAGTCAAAGCTATGGACCAGTCACCAGATCACAATCTGCTACAAATCCATGTATTCTTTTGCCACCTCTGGTAACAAGTCCAAGGAGAAGAGCTAACCAGTTTTTACGAATACTAAATATGGGAGCTCCTATATCCCCAAGAAATTACACAAGCTAGAACACTGGTAGTCCTTTAATCCTCCCAACACTACCAACCATTTGGGATCCTATCCCAGTAAATGCCCTAAAAGCTCTACCCAAGTTCAGTGGGCAAGACTCTAAAACACCTACAAAACATCTTCAAGATGTATCAAATGTCTGTGCTATACATGTTGTCACACAGCAAAATGTGGCCATAAGGTTATTAGCAGCTTCTTTTAAAGGGAAGGCTCTAGAATGGTATCAGTCTTTGACCCCAAATACCATATCTACATGGGATCAGCATGGAGATTTGTTTTTTGAAATATTTGCAAAAAAGGGTGATAAGTCTTCTTTGTTACAGTAGTTAATCACCATTTAAAGGGGACCATAAGAAGACCTGACTGACTTCAATACCAGATTTCAAAAAACTTGGGACAGAATCCCTGCTATAGCTAGACCACCACCAGGTATGGCCATAGTGTTTTATCTCAAGGCTTTAAATTTAGATATATCTGTTATGATTCAGTCACTTGGAGGACACACTTTGCCAGAGGCTTATGAATATGTAGTCAGAGCTGAGAATCATTTAATAGATGCTGGAAAGTTACCTCCAAGGCCTCGCATGCCTATGTTCCCAAAAATTTCCTTATCATTACCTCAAGAAATTGCTAAATCTGTAAGCCCACTTGTGTCTATGTACACTTACCCTCAACCATCTGTGAAAGAACCTACCTCTGCTCAGTCATCTGAGATGGATGATATCAAGAATATCCTGAGGACATTTTCCAATGAACTGATCAATATAAAGAGACAACAAAATACTTTCCCTAAGCTTCCTTATCAAGGCTATCAAGGAAAAATATTTTCATTCCAACCAAACCAATTACAGGGTCCTCCAAAACGAACTAACCATTAGCCAGCGAATCAATTAGTTGCAGTCCCCACACCCTCATAGACTATTCCTCCCAACTTAAATAAAGAGATGGTTCCAGGGCAAAATAATTATGTGGATGATACTAATGCCTGGTTTTTCCCTTGCAATAATGCTCATACACCTAAAGATTGTCCTAGGGGTAATCTACAACAAAGGGTGGCAGAGCAGAGAAGAATGGATGGTCAGTTTGCCAGTACCAGTGACAATCAAGCCTACCAGTCTCCCAGTATGCAAAATTCACTCCTAGTGGCCCAGATGTAAGGAATGTCCTTACAACAAGAGGAGGAAATAGCCTCAGAACATGCTTTGTTCTCATGGGTTGAAGATGAAGAATCATTTTTCTTGAACGAAGTATCTACCTCCTAAAGACCAGTGGTGCAATCTAATTACTACACCAGATCAAAGAGGAGAATGGTGGAACAACCTGAGATTGTAAGTGGTCAAGTCAAGAATAATCTTCCATCTCAAGGGTAAAGAAACACTGTTTTCAAGCAAGAAGTGCCTCAGTTGGTGCAAGATCAAGAGACTCCTACCCAAATTCAGGAAAAAACAAGATATCCTTATGTTCAAAAAACTCAGTCTTTGGGACCGATAAATGTAGTGGATCAATTGAAGAAGACTCCAGCACAAGTATTGATATGGGATATATTGGCTATTCTTGAATAGAAGATGCTGCTACAAGAAGCTCTGCAAGGCCAAGCAGTGCCCAAAGGTACTGTCACCAAAGAAGGACCTGCTAGAAAAGAAAAGCTCAAAGATATAGTTCCTCATCAGACAACAGCCTTTGTGAATGATGGAACATAAGTAAGTAAATCCAAACCAGAGCCTTTCTATTTGACTCTGATAGTTGAAAAGAAACTCTTGCATAATGCATTGATAGATTTGAGAGCTAGTACTACAGTGATGCCAAAGTAAATAGATGATGCTTTGAAAATAAAATATGAGCCCCTTACAAAAGGAGTTATGCAGTTAGATGGCAAAACTGTACAAACCATAGGGAGAATTAAACAACTCCCGTTACAGCTATATACTTGTCCCAATATAATTGTCAACCAAGATGTAGTTGTCATAGATATACCTCCTATTTTTGGTTTATGTTTATCCACAGACTTCATAGAAAAAACAGGAGGATATATGTCTCTTGACTGGTCTCACCTCATCCTAGGGACCAGATACGGTTCAAAGATGAAAATTCTATCTGAACCACTGTCAAAAGACCATATCACCAACGAACCAACAACAAGATTAGAGGCAGATCATGCTATATTAAATAAGGAAGAAAGGAATTTTGTTGAAGAGTTAGGTGATTGGACTGAGCATGATCAAGAAGAAGAAAATAACCAGTTGTTGGCTATGATGCATAGCGACCCATATGGGAACTATGACTCTACTGGTCTGGGCACATATGTCATTTTTGATGAGGACCAGGCAATCCCAAATGTTATAAGGGAAGAGGCACCAACTAATCAAGATTCAGAGATCTGGACTTTAAATTTTGATGGGGCTAGAAGTAAGCATGGTGCTGGAGCAGGAATTTGTCTTACTGCTCCAAATGGTGAGAAAATTTTAAGGGCTATCCGTTTCTAATTTGCTTGTATTAATAATGATGCTGAGTATGAATCTTTAGTTCATGGGCTCCTGTTATCCAAAAAAAGGGGGATAAAGAACCTAATAGTAAAAGGAGATTTAGAACTAGTGGTAAAGCAAATTAGAGAGAAAATAGTAGCCAAAAATGTAAAGATGAGATCCTACAGACATAGGATTTGGGACTTAATAGAAGATTTTGAAGCTTTCAATATCGAGATAGTCCCTAGGAGTCAGAATTCTAAAGCTGATAAGATGGCCCAGATTGGCTCGCAGTTTAATCCAACAACTGGCCTATTTATAACAATGAGTCAATAAAAGTTATAATGAGGCCAACTATTCCAAACAATGATGAGAATTGGCAAGTATTCAAAAATGATGCTCAGGTAGTTTCATTCTTACGACAATCAGATGAGTTTGCTGATCAGTTACAAACTAAGATTGAGGAAGCATATGGGGATCAAATTATACAATTGAAGACTAATAAGCTCCCCAAGGGCTTGATCACCTTAAAAAACTTATTTGATCCAGAAGATGTGAGCTTAGAGAAGAAAAGGTTCTAGGTAGACAAAGCAGACTATTCTGAAATAGAGGTGAGTGACAGGAAAAGGCTAAAAGTTAGAACTTTTGCAACTCAAGAAGAGAAGAAAAGACTAATTGAATTGTGCTAGAGATATGACAGAGTCATATCTTGGAGCTATGAAGATCTTCATGGATACAATAGAGACATTATTCATCACACAATAGAACTGACTGAAGGGTCTGAGCCCATCAGACAGAAATAGAGGCCAGTAAATCCAAGGATTGAGCTCTAATGGTAGATGAGTTGCAGAAACTTTTAGATTCCAAAATAATATTTCCAATCAAGCACTCAACCTGGGTATCAAATCTAGTACCAATTAGGAAAAAGAATGGAGAGATAAGACTGTGTGTAGATTTCAGAGATCTAAATAGAGCATATCTGAAAGATCACTATCCCTTGCCCTCCATGAAACAAATTCTACAAACAGTGGCTGGATCAGAGAGGTTTTCTTTACTAGATAGTTTCTTTGGATACAATCAAATTTGGTTGGCTGATGAAGATCAGTACAAAACTACTTTTACTACCAAATGGGGAACATTTGCATATGCTAAGATGCCATTTGGTTTGTCAAATGCAGGAGCCACCTTCTAAAGAGCTATGGATGTAGCCTTGGGGGAACTTATAAATAGGATCATCCTGGTCTATCTGGATGACCTCACTATTTTTTTAAAAAATGCTAATGATCATTTTGATCATTTAGAATCTGTCTTCAAGAAATGTCAAGATTTTGGGATATCACTAAATCCCAAGAAATGCATCTTTGCTGTACCTCAGGGCAAATTGTTGGGACATATAGTATCTAAAGAAGGAGTTTCCATAGATCCTAAGAGAATTACAGCTATAATGAACCTACCTCTTCTAGTGAATAAAAAGGTAGTTCAGTCTTTTTTAGGGAAGATTAATTTTGTTAGCAGGTTCATATCTGATTTTGCAAGCTTGATAAGACCAGTGACATTCTTGCTAAAGAAAGACCTTATTTTTAAATGGAATACAGAAGAAAGGCAAGCCTTTGAAGAGGTCAAGAAGGCTATCTCAACAGCCCTAGTGCTTAAAAGCCTAGACTTTTCCAAACCTTTTGTAATGTATGTCTATGGAGGAGAGTTAAGTGTTGCTGCTGTCTTGACACAAAAGGATGATAGGCTGGAGGGAGAACACCCAATAGCCTTTTTCTCAAGAACTCTCAGGGATTATGAAACTAGGTATAACTTTGTAGAGAGACAAGCATATGCCATGGTAAAATCCCTCAATAAATTTAGGCATATGGTATCAAGGAGCAAAATCCTGATACTTGTAGCTCACCCAAGTGTCAGAGAATACATCATGGAGAGAGAAATCACTAAAAAAAGAGCCAACTAGATCACTAAGATCCTTGAATACGATGTAGAGGTCAGACTCACCAAGCTAGTCAGAGGCAGGGGTTTGTGCCAATATATGACCCAAAAGCTTGAAAAGATGTTACCTGAGGAGGCAGATTCAGAAAGAGAGATGGAGACGGTGTTAAAGATACAAGAGGTTGATCAGGAATCCTGGGTCACAAGCAGGATTCATTTTATGAGAAATGGGATTTATCTGAGAGAACTCCCTCAAAATAAGAGGAGATATTATAGGATACATGGAGTTCATTTTGTTTTAATTGAACAAGTCCTTTTCAAAAGAAATTCTGATGGAAAATTATTAAGATGTGTAGAACAGGCTGAAGCTAAGAGAATACTACACGAAATACATCATGGAATATCAGGGGGGCATTTTTCTGGAAAGACCACAACCATAAAGATAAGTGAGGTAGGATATTTTTGGCCTACTTTAGTTGCAGATTGTTATCAGCTGGTTAAAAAATGTCAATCTTACCAATATTATATGGGGATGAGGAGGAATGCAGCCATGCCCCTTAGTCCTATAATTATGGATGCACCTTTTGCTCAATGGGGTCTTGACTTCATTGGAATGATAAACCTAGTGTCCAGTATGGGTCACAAATGGATATTAACTACCACATACTATTTCACCAGATGGATCGAGGTAGTCCCACTTAAGGAAGCAACAGAGAATGTGATCCTAGATTTTCTAGGGAGTATCACTACTTGCTTTGGGGCTCCTCACACCATAATTTTAGATAATGCTGAAGCATTCTTGGGTCCTAAAGTATCTGACTTTGCCTTGAAACATGGAATATATCTAAAAAATTCATCTAACTATTACCCTTAAGGTAATGGTCTGGTAGAATCAACCAACAAGAACCTAATAAGACTCATCAAAAGAGTAGGGGTTGATCATCACAAAGAGTGGCATAAAGTGCTTAATTTAGCACTATGGGCTGATAGAATCATGCCTAAGCAGGTGATCAAAATGTCCACATATGAATTGGTATATGGAAAGTCTATTATGATTCCCCTAAGCTTGAAAATCCCTACTCTCCAGCTGATCAAACAAATTGAAATTGAAGAAAATGGCCCCATGCAGGTCAGACTCGTAGAACTTTTGGAAGTTTAGGAAAAGAGGGATACAGCCCATGATTCATTGATTAAGCATTAGGGAATGGTTAATAACTATTTTGATAAAAGGACATAGAATCCTAATTTTGAAGTAGGCTCAATTTTTTTGAAATGGGATGCAAGAGCTGCCAAGCCCAGTCATCATACTAAGTTTGAAGCATTATGGACTGACCCAAATAAAATTTGTGCATGCAAGCAGAAGAATTCATTTGAGCTAGAATCGATGGAAGGAGAACTTGAAGAGATTTTTGTAAATGGAATCTATTTGAAGCATTTCAATTAACTTGGGTCTCTAATGTATTATAGTTAGATAGTTTCCCCTTCCCGTATTATTTTTTCCATTGCTGTTTTCCTGCTTTTCATTTAAAATAAGTGTTTTAAACATAGAGTCGGTGGCTCAAGAAGTTTTCAAATAATAAAATATCTTTAGATTCTTGAAGCATTGAATGTTTCCCAATCTTTAAGAAATCTCTGAGGTACCTTATGCAGCCACTTGCATAACGTATCTACCTCGCTGTCCCAGAAAGATTGAGTAGGGTTCGCTAACGGTTGTCTAAATTTAATGCCTTTCGAGACTTGATAGGTCCATAAATACCATTAGCAAGAGTTAAAGTTTACAAATTCTCAAACATTCTTACACCCACGTGAAAAATATCTTGCTACTTGCATTTCTATGCTTAGCAAATTGCTTCAGTGAAAGTGTCTCTATTTTGCAAAGATTCATACAAGTTACCACATAGAAGATACAAAGATAAAGGGGGCACAATCTTCACAGCAAGGAGCTGGGATGTATGAATCCCTTGATAGGTTTCTTGCAAGTAAATCATATGCTTTAGCTATTGCACAACCATTGAAGGCCTATCCAAGGACCATGTTTCCTGAAGCTGGCCCAGCAAGTGATTCAGTGAAGATAAAGGATTATGTGGATGGCATAATGGATCCAATTCTTCAGAAAGCCAGTAGCAAAAATCTTAGAGAGGGGGAACATCAAAGGTGTCTATAAAGGGCTAGAGTAGAGCAATTTGAAACATTCACCATGAGGATATGGACCTCACAACTAGCTCAATTCATTATCTGAGCTGTGCATTCATGCCCCGACCTGGTCGAATTATGTGTAGACTGGCTCCATGCACCTTCAAGCACTATTCAACGAGGCCCATTCATAGTGCAAATCACACTACAAGATATCAAGGATATATTAGCCCTACATCATGATAGTACAACCACATTTCCCACTATGGCTAAGATGTAAAGGATGTGGGCCAATATCAACACTCAGATAAGATTCTTGAGATCTGAGTTACAAATGGGTGATGATGATACTACGGTACCCACACTCCCTGCACCAAGAGCTTAATTCACACAGGCTAGCCAAGACACATTGTCTATGATGGCTCTCATCTTTGGCATGAAAGATGATATGGTAGCGCATACAGAACAAATGGCTATCCTTTTCAAGATAAAGACTATTGATAAAACCCAGGAGTATTGGCTTAACTTCTTAGAATAAATTGCATTCAAGATGGTAGAACAATTGGCTCATTTCAGATCAAAAGGAGTGTTCAGATATTCTTCTTATTTGTTCCACCTCATGCTTTTCCAGAACTCTAATATTTTTTCCAAACATATGCATCTTAACATGTATGACCCAGATTTTGATCTCCAAAGGACCATTCCTGTGTCTGCATGGACATACATTTTGTCAACGACTAGTGACTTGTATGAGTTCTGAGAATTATTTGTCACTCCTGCTCTTTGTCATCTCAGTCTTGAACCAATTATGAATAGATTATTCCCCAGTGTTTCAAATCTTTTGGTCAGTTGCCCAATCCCTTGTGATTTCTATTTTGGATCATACCATACCATTAGAAGAGTCTATGGTTTTTGTGGAGAACCAACATTGCTACAGAAGGTTTTGACTCTTAGGATAACATTCCTCGAGGTCACCAGACAAATATCCGTAGTTGATAATGAATTTAGTTTTGGGAAGAGAAAAAAATGTATGATCTTTCGTGGATGACAACAAGCATGGTTTTGGAAACTAGAGACATAGAAGTTGTGTTGCTCAGAAAGCTAGCCTTTTTGGGTTTCCTTCTAGTAGAAGACAAATGGGTTTATGACCCAAATGATTTCATAGCCTCTTGGGTAAGGAATCATAGGGTTGCAACTAGAATTGTGCATGAAGGTCGCCCTTTTTGGGAAACCAAGAAAAATCATAGGGAAGACAATCCTGGATTTTATGTTGAGTTAACAGACTTGCCACTTCCATAGAATAGGCCATGGGAGACATTCTATGTTAAGCAAAGAGAGTATGATCCTAAAGTCAGAATGACTTCTAGCTTAAGGAGAGCATTAAAGAATAAATATTGGGATACTGAGAAGATAGAGGCCTATACGAAGTATAGGTAGGAAATTTGTCAAACAACCCATTCTTTCGAGAATGTAGACACAGATGAAAGATGGGAAGAACTATGGGATGAGTGTCATCTCTCCCCTGCATCTAGCCCAGAGACAAGTAATTTGCCTACACCGGGTGAAGGATAGGAAGCTAGGGCCGAGTCAAGCCAGGAGTCACAAGCCTCATTAAAAGGAGCAAAAATATAGCTAGAAAAAGAGACATCCAAGAAATGGAAGAGGGTGCAATTTTAATTAGCTTCAGAGGAAGAGACAGACACCTCACAATGCCAATTATAGGGTACTGTAATTTCTCCTCAAGTAAGTACTACTCCTCCCTCTCCTTCTCAGCTTATTTCTTCCCCTGTCACTTTTGCCTCTCCCATTTCTCACTTCATCCCATTAGTGCCACCTCAAGCCTTAACATTACCCTATTTCTCCCCTTCTGCTCCCAAGAAACCTTTCCCTTAGATTGCCCATAGCCAATAATTGGCTATTCAATACGGTCTGCCACAGGGCATCCTTTTGCAGGTGGGCACATTGCCTCTCCTTCTACCTTCCTGACCCAAGCAGATGCTGCACGAATGGCAAGGGAAGCCTGAAGAGAGAAAAAGAGGACAAAGGAAAATAAGGCACTGGCTACACCTCATCTGTGGTCACAATTTGACCCAATTTAGCAACAATTGATGGTGACTCATTTATCACCAAATGTTATCAATCTAGCTGAGCAGATGTAGGCTGAGGATTAGTCAATGGATGTAGTGGACATCAACATGTCCCTTTTTAGGCCCTAGGATAGAGTTGAGTTGTTGATCGAATCCACTTCTACGGTCATAGAAGACTACTTGAAAATGTCAAGAAGGCTATAGAAGATGGAGGCTGATTTGGCCAGGGAAAAGGCAAATTGTAACAGTTTGACCAAAGAAATCAACAAGAAATATAATGAAACAGCAAGTCTGAATAAATAGTTGCAAGATACTATTTCCCTTCAGATTCACCAGGCAGTCCAGGCCTAGAATGATTCCTTAAAGGTAGAGCTAACACATGTAAAGGATACAATGATGACCCTTAGGTAGGAGAAAGCAGTGTTGCAAGGAAAATATGAAGAACATTAGTTGAAAGTTACTCAATTGTAGTAGAAGCTACTGTGTGAACAAAATAATACTGTGGCTTTTCAAGCCCAGTTCCAAGCAGAGCAATAGAGAGCGACACAACTAACACTAGATTTGGCTAATAGGCCAAAGAGTGTTGGAGTGATAAAACTGGTAAAGGAGCTCTACGAATCCATGTGGAAAAGAATCTCCTCAGAGATTTTACAGCTCAGGTTTTCACTCACCTTCTTGTTAAACACACAAAAATTGTGTGAAAAGGTGGAAGATTAAATACAAAACACTCTGACTATAGTTTCTAACAGAGTAACAAACTCTCAAACGTTGCTACAAAAGCTCTATGATGCAATGGATGTGACATTGGTAGATGCAAGAATCACAGATAGAATGGTCGCAACAAAGAGAGTCAATGAGGTTCTCAGTTGCAATTCTACAACCAATAGTTGTAGAGAGCTCCTCGACATCATGAAAGAAGGCATCAGTGAGATGAAGTAGCATATCGAAGACCTATTTAGTTTGGGCCTTCCTTCTCCATTTCTTGACGATAGCACGGTGCTAATGGTTGATCAATTTGAACCATTGCTGCTGGCCAAATAGAATGATCAAACAATATTCTAGAACCTACGGGATGATTCATTAGTCTTGAAAGTAGAAGCTATTCTGGTTCTTGTTTCCCAGATGGAATTCAAATTAAAAGGATATAGTTCAAATTTTTCTAATTTTTTCACACAAGGATATCATCAACTTTGATTTAGCTTTTAATGAATTACAGAACAAGCAAGGGTTATCTGACCATGAGTGGTCCACCTACCAGACAACATTGTTAAAGCTATAAAATTTTGCAATTTTGATAGAGCAGGAGTTGTGTTTCTTTTTGAACAGGCTCAAAAGTCTTGGGGGTCACCAGTAATTGTAGAGTAAAAATTTTACTCTACATTGCATTCCAATTTCCATTTGTGCACTACAGATTTTGTTCCCGCATACCTTGGTCATGTTGACAAAATTTTGAAACAGAGCACGGGCTTGATTCATTTGATTCATTTTCTATCTAAGTGTTGAATAGCAGTGGGAGCTACCAAGTGGCATAATCTGAACATGGGTCCTTTTTCCCTTTTTGTTTCTTTTGTTTCATTTTTTCCCAAGTGTTGAATTTGAGCAGAAGCTGCCAAGTGTTGCTTTCCAAGATACGGGACTAGCCAAGTGGCATCGTCCGAGGCACCTTTCATAACTTTCAAGAGGGCCATGGGACGTGCGACGTATCTAATAACAACTTAGTGGAACACACCATGTGTCAGCATCTATGTTCCTTTTTGGCACCTGAGTTTTATCTATTTTTTGGCAAAAGGTTTCGATAGGCTAAGTATCAGGATCAGGCAGAGAGTGCCAACTGGCAATCATGGAAGGCTCTAGACTACTTTTCCAGAAGAATGTGGAAGTCACCACATGTCAGCATTTGAGAGATAGTTAGTTCAATGCCTTGGTTCAACATTTTTGGTTCAGTCGGTCAGTTTAATGGCTTGGTTCATGGGGCAGTTCAAAGGAGTGTCCCAAAAACCAAAGGGGTCAAGCACCCTTTGGGAAGGTAGTAAGGCGTTATTCCATTTTTATTTAAGTGTCAAAGATAAGTGAAGGCTGCCAAGTGTCACTTTCTAAGCACCTTTCTACTCCATTCCAAAGAGAAGTGGAAGCTGCCACATACCCTTAGCAAGAGCAGCGGAAGACGGCATGTATCTTCTCAGAACCCGTGGAAGCCTCTACGTGTCAATATTCGAGAGATCATCTTCAAGTTTCATTACTGAATAAAGATTGTGGTGGGTCCTAATTTTTATTTCAAAGGTATATAGAAGTTGCCAAGTGTCAACATCCATAGGAGCCTAACATGCGTCCCAAATATTTCTACAAGCATAGCTAAAGTGCAAGCGGAGATTGCCACGTACATCCTTCCCCCTTTTAAAGGTTGCTCAGGCAAGGAATGCGGTGAGTCTTATTTTGTTGAAATTGCTAAGTATCAAAGAAGTGGATTGTGATAGGTGTCAAAGGCAGAGTGTTCTTGAGCAAGATATAGGGAAAGTAGAAAGTGCTGCGTGTCTTTGATAAATCAAGCGAAAAGTGCCAAGTGTCGTCCTTCGATATCTCCTAAGAAATAAGCAAATTTTTGAGAAATTGACTAAGTGTCCTCTTCCATTTCAATAGAATAGAGGGTCTTATATGAACACTTCTAGCTCAGTTAGAGTTTAGTTTGGGCTGTAATTTTGGGAACACGCGATCAATCTGGAGGGAAACTCAACAGGAGTTATTTCTAGTAGATGGAGTAGTTCACTGGGTAGATTTTTGGGGCTGGCAAACATTGAAAGTGCCGTCTGTTTGTCCCATGTGAGTTAAAGACATAATAGAATTATGTGGGAAAGGTGGTGATGAAATGAGACATCTGAGGCTATAAAGAGGGAAGCATGACCATCAGAAGAGATACTCAGAGAGAGAATTTTTTGAAGAAACTATTATCAAGATTTTTTAGACTTTCTAGAGCAGTGATTAGGAATATCATTTGCATTTGTTCTGTTTTCTTAAATTATAAAATTTATGTAACTGTGCATGTTTTTGTGCCTTTTATATGGTTGAAATTTAATGAGAAGAGAATTTTGTGCCTTTGTTGGTGTTTCTTGTATCATTGCGAAGGTAGTCTAAAACTGTGAGCCTCCATTTCTATTGTTTCTATCTATTACATTAATCATGCCTCGTCTGCTCTTTAATGTAATTGAATCTTACATATAGTTTCACTGTGCTTAGGATTAAGGATCAAAATTACATTCAGGCGCATCACCATAGTTAGATTTTCTTTCTTTACATTTGCGTTTCTGTTTAAAATTCCTATCCCTTTTCCCCCAAACACTTGATATAAAGAAGTGACCAGTTTCTCTAAAATTTGGAGGTTGTTTCAAGATGCAAGTCCCACATCTTGAAACTTCCCATTGTTGTTGATTAGAATCAAGAGCAATTTTAAACACTAATAGATAATTTTCATTGAAATCTACTCTTAACCTAGTTGACTACCAATTCAGAATAACTAAATACACTTAGTTCCTTTGCCTTATGTTTTAATACAAACTGTAAACCTATGATTAATGCCTCATATTCCACCAGATTATTGTTTCAAGGGGATTATAAGCTATAAAAAGCTAGGTATTTATTTCTTTGTGGGTTTATTAGTAGAACACTTTCTCTATTACCTTGTTTGGAATGAACACTATCTACATATAGGGACCACAAGCCTGATAATTAAGGTTCATTTCTAGTTTTGTCTTTAACAAGTTTTATGATCAACATATAAATCCATAAGTTTAAGGATACTAGGTTAACTTTATAATTAACTACATTGTACCTAGTTATCATATGCTTCATATGAGGTTCCCTACCCACTCTTATTTTGTTAGCTACACCTATCTAGGGTAACCCCATATGAGAGAAGTTGGTGTCCATGTACCCATTTAATGTTTTATACTAATCCCTAATGAGGAACATCTTATATGCCTCAGGAATCTCTACCACCTAGATGTCTATGAACTATTGAATCCTAGGTTCAAACTCTAGTTACATGTGGAGGTTCAAAAACTCACCTACTACCTTGACCTCTAATTTATCAAGTTAAACCCCCACCTTGTTTGACTTAATGGGGACCAACCCTAACTTCTCACAAATGCATGTAGGTATTACAGTTGTCAATGCTCTCAAATCCACTAGGTAGTTATGTAAGTTCTTCCCAAATAACCTAATAGTTAAGTGAAAGGGAGGCAATTCAGTCTTGTTTTTATGGATGAGCACATTCATATGGGCTATTTTATGCTTAATTTGGGTTGGTTGAGTTGGGTTTTCAATTAGGTATTTTAGCAAATCACATTGTTCAGTGATCTAAGCAAGATCATGAAGGGTGACATTTGCTTTAATCTTCTTCATGTCTTCTATTATATTTTAGCCTATCTTATTTTGTACTGATTGGGTATCTGTAGGAGTCTTTGGTTCATGAGGTTTTTGGATGTGAAGGGTCTTTTCTAGCATTATGATCCAATGGGGTTGTGCCATTATTTGGGGGAGTTGAGGTAGTGAGGTGTTGTTGTTGCTTATTCCTAAGGGCATAATTTCTCCTCTAGAACTATTGGAAGCTTGAACCTCACTCGTATTTTCTTCTGGCCCATTTTATTCTTGATAGTAAATTTCCTAATTTCTAGCACCATGGTTGTGCTAGGGGCTCTACCCACATTGGATGGTTCTAGGTGATTTGGGACCACTTCATTCTCCTCCATATATCTTTAGAAGATCTCAAAGGTGATATAAAATTCTATATAGTCAAGTTCCTTTGATCCGGACAACAATTCAGATGACAATTCGGGTGATGGGTCTACCCCAATTGATGGCAAAACTTCTGGGAGCCATAACTTTTGCACCGTAGCTCCAATTGACTCACCATTTGAACCGTTGGAAAGATAATAATGAGGGAAATGTTGTGAGATGGCATGAGATTTTCTCAATGAATTTTGACCCCATAAAACCCAATAGAGGTGTCCCAAATTTCAATTTTAGTAGTGCAGTCTAAAAATAGTAAGTTTCTAAAAATAGTAATTCCTCAAATTCTATATTGTTGTAAATCATGGAAGTTGAACCAATTCATCTCCCTCGAGATTGGTGACCTTACACATCCTCCCCACACCTTCAAAACATGTATAAATGAAGATGTAACCTGAAATGGAAATCAAACATCTCTTCTCAGGGATAAGCATATGTTTGGGTCTGCAATTTTGATAAATAAAACATATCTTTTTAGAGATAGCATTATTTGAATTGTGTTGTCCTTATTTCTATATTATCTTTCAACCAAAGCATTCTTGTACATATCAAGCATTAGTTGGGCATTAGGCTGATAAAGAACGGTGACCCAACTATACATTTTCTAAAACCTAGCATTGAATTTTACGATAGGCTCATGTAGTTCTTGTTTAATGTATGTGAACTGCTAGTGGAGGATACTAGGGTCAATAAGTTAACCAAATTAGGCCAAGAAAACACTAATAAACCTATCCCAACTTATTATTTAGTTTTTAGGGAGGTTAAAGAACTAGTCATTGGCTAAATCCATCAAAGTGATGGGGAAAAGCCTATACGCCACATCTTTTTGTTCTACATTCAGAAGTATTAGGGTAGTCTTGTATGAGGTCACATGTTCCTTGACCATTCCTCCTACACTAGGAGTGAAATGTGGAAGGTACCTTTTTGAGTTCTAGGGGAGGTCATGGATGACTCTAAGAACATTGATAGCTGACCTGACTAACCAAACCATGAAGAGACCCATTGTGGGTGGTCTATTTGGGGGAGACTGGGAGGATGAGATAGTGGAATAAATAATAGGTCTAGGTCTATTTCTAGCAAAATAGGCTCTCTAATATACTTTTAGGGGTGAAATAATCAATATACCTCTCTCAGACTTAGACCTGGTAACCCATGTAATAAGCTCCATATTTTATTAATGGTAAACAAGCAGTTAGAACTTATTTATCAAGATTTTCCTTCTTCTATATCTACTAATATGGAGGTTTGAGGTTCATAACAATGAAAAAATTTAGGAGAAAAATAATAAGATTGAATAAAATAAAGGCCCTCCTTCTATTACCAGTTGTTGTTGGCCCTAAAATCCTTATGTATGAAGGCACTCATGAGATTGAGTGTTTTGAAGAGAAAAATAGGAAATAATGCATGGGATAAAGATATCCCCTCGTTAATTTTAATATTGGTGCTAGTTCAATCTAAGGACCAAGTAGTTTAACCTTGGTCTACTCAAAGAGCAGTAATTATGACCACTAAAGGATCAATGTATGTGTGGTTACACTCAGATCTCATTACAAAATGAAGAATACCTTACTCATTATTTGCCACTAAATCAGATCTTACTAATTTATAAAATAGGGGAGAGTATTTTGATTTCAAAATAAACATAAAATGGGAAGGCAATGTAGGGAAAAAAGGGCTTATTCTAGACTTGAAATATGTTAATGCTTTAAGAACTGAGCTATGTGTGCCATGTAAGAGTTATAACACTATGTGTTGAGTCTCACCAGGGGTTCTGACTCATCTTTACATAGGAAAGAAGTCTAAGGAAAATAAAAATTAATTCTTAATTTATAAATCCTTCACTAGATATCAAAACTTATTAGGGCATGTAGTAGAACACATAGATCCCTCAATTATAATCTATAACTTAAGTACACATATTACATGTGTTGCAAATAAAATGATAAGGATTCACAAATGAGTTAGAATAACAAGAACATAAAAAATATTGCATTCATTTTAGTAACAAAACACTTATTCAATTATTTAACATCAACACTTATTCAAAACTAGAAATGATCGACAACATTAACAAATAAACAAACTAGTTCAGTAGAAAGTGAGAAATTGCATTAATTAAAAAAAAGTCTCTACAAAATACCAACCATGGCAAACACTTAAAGCCCAAAAAGGTGAGGGAATAATAGTTGTAATCCTATCTTGATTCCTAAATCATGTTAATAATAAATTTATTGACCTTTTCAAGGGATTGTAGTTTACAATATATAGATAAGGATGGGGCTCACCTCCAAGTAGCATAAGAATTCAATCCTAGGCCATGATGGCCAATCAAAATTTTTACAACTCTCAAAATTCAAAACAAGTAGAATATCCTCCACTCTCCTCAAAATATACCTTAGGGCCCACTTAGCTAATACATGGATGAGTTATAGATGAACCACCTCCTAACTGCTTAGAGTATGCTTCCTACCACCAGGTTAAACTCCTAATCCAACTTGGCCAAATCCATTAGTGGATCTCTAAATATCACCTCTAATTTCTCCATTAGTATTTGAAGTACTTGGAGTGGAGCCTCTAAGGATAATTTGATTCCTAAGACCTAGCTGATACTCACAATAAACCAAGTTAAGGGTTCTAACATTGCATAGGCTCCAACTTTGTTGGCTTTTGCCACTTTCTTCCTCATGACATAGTCGAAGTGAGCCAAGTGAACTCCAAACTCACCTCTATCTAGTAGGGTGCCATCTAGGTGGAATAACATAGTGATGTTGACTTATTTGAAGTAGGCCAACATCTTTTCCCTACTTTCTTCTAGAGGTTCTACAACTATCTATGCCAAGCTCAACCACTCTTTAATTGAAGCTCTCATATTCCCAACATATGCCTGATTAAGGTTAAAGTCTGAGGTAGGCATGAGTTTTAACTTTGGGAACATGCCATTTTGAGTCGTTATGGAGAGCTTCCTTCTCTTGATCTCTATAAGAGTAATCTTATCTAAGTACACCTGCATCCTCTAGAGAAGTACCTTGCTCTTGGTAAATGTTTCAACCATTTCAGTAGAGATGAGAAGATTTATATGAGGGCCTCCTTAACATAACCAATTAGTTCCATAGGGAAGGTGCTCTTTACCTGTGCCTTAAGTACCCAAAATTTCTCTTGAATATCTTTCATGAGCTTTTTCAACATGTCGTGCATGGCCTATAACATAGATATTAGGTATTTAACCACTCCTTCTCCTATAGATTTTCTCACTTTGGTGAGGGAGAAGATGTCTTGTTGAGTCTATCAGACCATAGGGTTTCCTTGGATAACATTTTTCATGAGGATCCTCTTCATGTTCCATGAGGTCTGGTTGAAGTCTCACTGCACTTCAGGATCACCCTACACAACCATCTTTGGTTCATGCGACACTATGGCTACTCCTAGGGTAGAAGAGGGTGTTAGTGTGGTGGTAGAGGTGGATGCGATAGGTAGAGGTCTAGTTGGAGAAGGAACATATGAAAAAGAAGGAATGAAAGAAGAGATTAATGAAGGAGGAAGCATGGGGGTGAAAGGGGAAAAGATGAAAGGATAATCCTAGGGGAACATCTGTGCCTACCATTGGCTCTGGGTCAACCTGTTGGGTAATGACACTAGAGGGGGGAATTCAACATAAGGGAAGAAATTGGTTGGTTGAAACCAAGTACTTAGGCAATGAGGATAATAGAAAAGAGAGACTTAGGAGTGATATAGGGAGCAATAGGAGTTGGTATAGGAGGTTGATGATGAATTACCTTTTGCTTATATCTAGGCCTCTTACCCAAATCAACTTGAGTTGTAGTAACATAAAGAATAATAGTGGTAGTTATCATAGGGGCTAACTAAATAATTTATTAGGTAACTGTAAGTGACATTGACGAGGTTGGGTCTAAGTGAATTATACACATGGGTGCACTTATTATTTGGGATGAATTAGAACTTGTTAGCTATAGGGCACTTGTAGGTATCTAAACTTGTGGAAAAACTAATGGGGACACTATATATATCCTTACTTGTGGAATGGATTAGGTAGATGGGAACTGGGAGGTGAAAATGTTGTGCATAGATAAATTTATAGGCCCTTGGCTGAACTATGGAAGGGGGAATATAAAAAAATGGAGGCACAACCTACGTGGGTTGTTGTAGAGAAGGGAAACTAGGGGGTGTTCTACTAGGTTGTTGAGGAATAATGTGAGCATGGGATGGGATTTTCATGAAAACTAGTTGTTGGTCTCATCTTTAGCTTATCTCTAATTTACTAATGATGTCAAAACCTAGTGCCTACGTAACCTGAGGTTGAGTTGCTTGGGGTTTATTCATTTGAGCCTAAACTATTTGAGGTTGAGTTATATGAGCCACGAGAGGCGGTGAAGCTAAAGTAAAAGGCCAGGGAGGTGAAGGTAATAGGAGAAAATTAAGGAGGATAATGATCTAGGACCCCTTATAATATCTTCAATATTTGAGGAGTTTCCTTAAAATATCCTCTCACTTAAGATGATGTGGAGGAGATAAGGCCACCTTCGGCAGATGGCCTAAGTTAAGCCTACTTTCCTTTCTTCTTCTTAGTCTCAATCTGGGTGAACACCTCCTAATCATATATAGGGTTCAGATAAATCTCATCATCCTCGTGGGGTTGGTGGTCATAGTTGATGTTAATATGGGCCTAATACCTCACAACATAGGCTCTGATGATGTTGTGTAGGTCCCAAACTCTATTTTTTGCCTGGCCTAGGGCATAAGAATCTCTCTTTGTTGCCACATTCTACAAAGGGATGAGACTTCTATATACATGGTGCATAATTATGATATGGAAGGTTAGGAAAGCCTTATATTGGTGACTAATGCAATGATAAAATATGCCTTCAACTAGTTTATAGGAAATCTCTTGCTCTGCTAGTCAGTCCAAGACTTGATAGGGTAGGCAGAGGGGAGTCTTGAGGGTATCAGCCACTCGAATGATAGTGTCATCCCTATAATACTAGTAATTGTTAATGGGGGTGACAGACTCCCTTATTTCCTTAAAGAGATAAGGCATGGGTGCCTTATTAATGGCCATATCGACCATTATTTATAAAGACTCATAAATCTTTGAGATGTGGTTTTAGTAATGGTGGCCATATAGTTTATAAAAATCTAATTATACCACTACGCTTATGAGAACCCATGATGGAAAGGTGAGAGGATTAAATGTGAGCATTACACAAATTGTGTCCACCAAGTAGCTCATCATATACTATTTGGATCCTCTCTGGGCATCTCCTATTACATTGATTAGGTTGAAGCTAATCATGTCCCAAGGTTCAAGACTTGATCACCTTTGAGGATTATATACAACATGGACACCCAAAAGAGATTATCATGCACATAGTTAGTTGCCTCAAATAGTCGATCTAGTAGTATCATCCCTATGTAAATCCCTTCCTTGAAGGTTTGAATGGTGTAGGAGTCCATGATGGCTTTGTTAACCCATTTAGTACATGAGTTCTTTGCCTAGTCCTTTAGGACATCATATATCTAGTAGGTGTTGGTCCATGTATTTACTATGGCTAAATCATTAGTGATCATATACTTTGAGAGGTTGTATTAGGATATGAATGCACTTCTCAAAATATTTATGATCCTATGTTGGGAACCCACATAACACACTAGGTTGTGAACACCATCCTGTACCCATTTGATAATGAGTAGTAATTTTTTGAATAAATTTGCACAAGGGAAGAGTTTCAGCTTGGTCATGACTCTATGTAGCCAACACTTATAAAATGCTCAGAGGGAATCTTTGAATTTGGCCTCATCTTTGTAATCACTAGAAGAAGACTTTGGCACTATGTCAATTGCTTTAATCATCTCAATAATATTCTTGAAGTGGGTTAGGCCTTTTAAGAATAAGATGTCCCTATATTCAGGGTTGAATTTGGGGTTAAGAAGACAAAGTGGCCATTTTAGAAAGGGCTAGATTTATTGTGATAGTGAAATTTGAGTAAGGGGGCCATAAAAGGCACATGAATGAGTAGAAACTAATAAGGTAGACTCTGAGAAATTAGGAGAAATAACAATAAACAAGTTTATTTTGGGGAACTTATAGGTATCCACACATATATCTTATATTGATGGCACTTGAAATCTCAATTATCATGAATTCAAATCCAAGTTGGTGGCTCAAATTTCTCATTTATTTACTAATCTAGAATTTAACTCAAAGATTTCAAATATACACCAGTTGTTAGATTTGGTGATTATGATATGATGTTTTAAATTGTCCAATCAAGGGATAATTTCCCATTTAGTTGATTCTAGGATTGTGGTAGGCACATGGTTATTTAATTCCTATACCATCCTAAAAATATTTTAACTTGTGCCATGTGTCCATCATTGATTGGTCCATACTATAATGGATACCACCTAGGTATACACTGATAATTCACTTTTACACTTTCAAGGGCATGCTTTGTTAGCTAAAGGAGTGATGTGATGCATGCCATCTTTTGATTAGTATTTTAAATTTGACTATACCTCACTCTGACCACTTAGGTCCTCTCAGGCCTCATTGATCAACTATACATATGTGCCACATGGCATGGTCTAGTAGGTCAGGCTTTCTTGGGCTCTGACATTTTTTTCAAGTCTAAGAGACTAACAACTATGAAAATAGGCCACATGGTGCCATTTCATTTGGTCAGGCTCTCCCAGGCTCTGACATCTCTATCATGTCTATGAGACTGACATGTCTGACATCAAGGCAACCCTATTGGTTAAGTTCTGGCACCTCTGATCACTCGAAGATGTGATATTCTCTCACTTGGTCAGGATCTCTCAAGTTCTAACATTTATATTAGGTTCAGGAGTCTAATAACTCTGACAATTAAGGATATTTGATTTATCAAGATCTCCTAAGCTCTGACATCTCTAACGAATCCAAGATAATAATAACTTAGATAGTCAGGACCATGCAATACTATTTCATTTGGTCATTCACCCTACAAAAATCCATCAAAAAAGACTATGTAAAAATGAAAGCCACATAATCAAATATGACTCTCACCTACCCACCAATAGAGATTCATAAGGCACCACATAGGACTCTAAGAGACTACAACTCTGGGAACTTGAATGTGAGTCCAAATCTATAGATAGACAATTAGCAAAATAAAAATATTATAATTGTGAAATTGCTATTTTCTTCTTAGGATGCAACAAGGACTTGATTGTGCTTAAATTCAGAAGCTATGATAGGGGGATTTTTATTAAGGATCAATTATTATTATGAATACATTAGATGTATGACAAAATTAGGGTGAAGCAAAAATTTGATGACTCTTAAAGAAATACATTAATCAGGGATAGATTAAAAATTTGAGAACTTTGAATTTGAGCAACTTTAAAGAGGGGTCCCCCACTTCTTAAAGTCAATAATCATCATGCAAGTGAATTTTTAATATAGCTCAATAATCATCATCATATAGCTCTTGTAGATATTTTGAAACACTTTAAGTAGGCTTAAAGTGTGATCTAATTGATCTTTAAGGGATAGGTCTATAATTACAAATGAAGGGTCCAAGTAGGTTTCATGGTGTCCAAAGTATTTAGGAGCATAAATTAGGTTGCATAATCCTTAGAAGATCATTAGAGCCTTGAAAGATTGAGAAAAAGATGGATTGTGCAAGTTTAAATAACCAGACCATCACCAAGATGACATCTAAAAAAGAATAGACCAGATCACTTGAGCATTTTATAAATGCACCTCAAAAATCTATGTGAGCCAAATAGTTATAATGCCATGAAGTTATTCATGGTAGGAACATGCTCTGCAAGTTTCATGTTTGTGTGAGCTTTCAAGCTTATGAGAATTCAAAGATGGACCTATAGCATAAGATGTTTGCGCTAACATCAAGTTTGAGATATATAAAGTAACCATTTGGGTTCAAAATGTCCTTAAAAGGTTTAAAGTTGATCAAGATCTAATGGTCTACATGAGCTCACATAATGACACATGATATCTAATGGTTTGTGTTGGGGTCAAATAAGTCAACAAGTCCCTAGGGTAAAATCCCTTAAAGAGCTATACGTTAGACAAGATCTAATGGTACAGGTTCTTTGAGCAGATATCTAATGGCATAAGGTGACTAAAAAAAGGGTGGGTCTAATCTAAATCAATGATTAATGTTTGTTCATACCAAAGATCTAACAGTTCATGGTTATTATCAAGAAAGTGGGCCTAAAGAGATTTAAAATATACATGAGCTCATACATCTAGATTTAATGATGAAAAATCGAGTCAACATGTCAAAGGTTTTTGGCTAGTAAGAAATCAAGAGATCACACATATTCATACATCTAGATCTAACGATACAAGTAGAGTCAATAAGTGAGTGTATCTTTAGGATGAATAAGAATAAAGATAGATGGGCACAATGTAAATGGTCCAAGTTGGCAATCGATAACCAATGAATAAAGGGCAAATACAAAGAGCTTCCATTGAAGGTCAAAGAGCCAATTTTTGACCTAGGTAAATAAAATCTTAAGTAACCATGTCACCATTAGAGCTCAGTCAGACAACAAGCATATTCATATAGGCAAGATGGTTAAGGAAAAGGCTTCATCACCATTAAAGTTAAACAAGACCTTTGGTCAATAATTTTGAACCTATCAACCTTGTTGCAGGGTCATTCCATTGACATGATCATTGCTTTTAAAAGGAGGGTCCTTGTATAGAATAATTTCTCATATATCATAGGGTTTAGATTTATAATAGGTATCTTATGTCTTAATATAAATATTGAATATGTACTAGTGATTGTGAATCAAGTTCAAGCAGTTTGTAGGTTTTCATGGATATTGTGATTGTGTGAAAATCTATAATTAGATTGCTTTCCACCTATAATTGACCTATGTTCAATATTTTAGCAAATAAAGATGTAAATATGATCATGGAGAGGTATCTCGACTATCATTAGGGTCACATTTTTGATAAACAAGTACTAATGGCCACCCAAAGTAGATATGGCATAATTCTATCAATTCCAAGACATGGTCCTCATCAACATATTAGATAGATAATGACATAGAGTTATAAGAAGGACATGGGTTGGATGGATAAGGATAATGAACATTCAATTATTTTACAAAATTTGTTCATTATTGATAAGGTTATGAGTCAACATCCTCAAACTTGTGCTAACACATCACAGCTCCCTCTCTCTCTTCCTTTTTCTATATATGTTCCAACTTATACCACGTGTTACTCTCTCTAAAAGTTTTATAAAAGAAAATATCTGATATTTTAGAGAATAGACTCTTATACTTTGGTTTTCTTAGGCTATGCCAAAATTTGCACTGTAACATCTTTCAATGTAATAAAGACTAAATTCCATCATTTTGTAAGCTAAATTGAAGTGTGTTGTATGAACTCATGTACTATGGTTAAGTGAATACATTTTCCTTGTATATGTATGATTTTTTCTCACCTTCATTAAGTGATTAATAGTTCCCATAGGTCATTATAAGTGTAATTTACAATTTATTGTTTAGCTTGAAAGTGGATATTTCCCCTCTCCTGCTAGTTTGATAGCTGGTCAATGCCTTATTGTGAAATATTTATGTGAGATTGATCTTCTTTGGTTTTGAATGTGTCTTATAGTGTGTATTGTGTAAAGAATAAGTGTTCCAATTACTGGTGCATCACCCCATTGTTACATGTTTTCATATATTGTTGTATCTCTCTATCTCTTTTCCAAGGAAGTGTTATATTAGGTCTAGTTTAGGTGATAGATCTAGAAGGAAGCTGACCTTATCTGGAGGTCTAACCCTAGTTTAGGTGACCCAAAACCTAAGGTCAGTCCCATATTGGACTAGATTTATGCAAGAGGAATTGAACAATCCCTTTATTCATCTAGGGTGCAATCTAGGACACCGATAGCTTTGACACACCTTGTGGGACAAAGTTTCCTTGGCATAACTGATGTTTGAAGGTTGAGAAGAAGAAATTGTAAAAGGAGGAAACATATACCAACATCAAAAGTTTAAGATCTTTTAATTTGTAAAGCTTATAGCATCATTCAAATAGTGATTTTATGCCAAAGGTTATAACAAGGTCATCAAGTAAAGGTATTTCTTTTGAATTCATTGAGATACCTTCTACTTATAAAAAAGTAATATTCAATAAGACTAGACCTTGTCCTCAAAAGAAATTTTCCCCTCCCAGTCATCCTATTGTTTTAGTCTAAGCTATTGTCCCCATAATCCAAATCCCTTTCACCCAAATGGTGGTAAGGAATCAAGTGTTTATTCCATTTAATAGGGCTAGTCCCCTAAATTTGGCCCAATATGATGACATCCTTGTGTCTGCCTTAAAGATTATCCCTTTCTTCTTAGGATAACATGATAAAACTTTTACTATTGAGCATATTCAATATGTTGCCAACCTTTGCTCTATTCATAATGTTACTCAAGATAGTGTGGCTATCAGACGCTTGCTACCTCCTTCAAAGGAAAAGCATTGCAATGGTATAAGAATCTTCCTTTGACCTCCATTTCTACTTGGGATGAGTTAGGAGTAGCCTTAGTTAGGGAAGACAAGTTTGATCATCTATTTTTAGTTGAACAACTAAATACCATACAAAGGTACCCCCATGAGTTCATGTCTAATTTTAATCTTAAATTCTAAAAGATATGAACTAAAATCCCTGCATTAGTTAGACCATCTCTACAGTATGCATTTTTTTACTATCTAAAGGCCCTCAATTCTAATATTAGTGTCATGATATAGTCCATGGGTGGTAATACTTTTCCAAATGCCTATGAACTTGAAATAAGAGTAGAAAATAGATTGATACAAGTTGATAAACTTATTCTAAGGCCTTTAATGCCCATATTCCAAAAATTGCAACATGTTCCTCAACCTCAAGTTCTGCATATTTATCTATATCTCCTATTCCATATCTAAAAGCCTAAGTTGTATGCCCTTATAATCAGGCTAGTGAGATTGGAGATCTAAAAAGTATGCTACAAGATTTTAGGAATGAGATTTTTCAACTCAAGAGACAACAGTACCAAGGTAGACCTTTTTAGTAGCAAAATGAGAACACTTATCAATCCTCCAATAACCAAAGACCTCCTTATCAAGGTTTTAAGGATAATAGGAAACCTTACCAAAATCAAGCAGCCATAACCCAAAATAATCCATATGAAACCCTTGATCCTAATGTACCTTCCAGTTCAAAATCTATTATTCCTCAAAACAACTTGATGCATGATTCAAGTTGGCAGCGTTTTAATCCAAATGACATCCAAAATCAAGCCTTGGTTTCATAAAATATTATTATGCCACAAATGACATGGGAAGAGATATCTCTTCAAGGTGGTTAGTATAAAGATATGAAGATGGCAATCCAAGGAGAGGCTCAACAAGTACAAGGGCAGCCTAATGCTATCAATGTTAATTGGCAATTGGATGATCATATTGCAGTCAATCAAGATGGTGAAACTCTCAACATAAATGGTTAAGTTGCAACTTTGACTAGACATAAAAGAAGATAAGTTGAGGGAACTCAAGATGTGAATAATGATTATAGTGTTCCTAATTTTATTTCAAAGAATGTCAAGGATCAAGTTGCTGCTCCTATAGCATATAAGATTCACAATGCAGACACAGTGAAGGTTTCCCAAATATCTTTAATTAGAGAATAACTAGTGGTAGCCAAAGGCTAGTGAAACATCATTCATCATAATATATCAAATGAAGAAATCAAATATTGGTAGTATAATGTGGGATCCCTTGATATTATAGGGCAAAAGGATATGCTCATTCAAGAGCTTTCAACTCTAAAAGTGTTTAAAGAACCAGTTGAGAAACAAGGAGCTGTCTTGGCTAATACAAACTAACAAATTAAGCAACCTAATCAACATGTACATAACATGACAAAGGTGGACAAAACTAATATAATATAAAATAAAAACCCTCTTGTTTATCTCTCTCTTATTATTGGTGATTGTTTAGTCCATAATTGTATGGTAGATAGTGGAGCTAGTACCAATGTCATACCCAAACAAATTACAAAAAAGCTTGGTCTTGTCTATGAACCAAATACCAAGGGGATATTGAAATTGGATGGGTCACCAACAAAGATAATAGGCATAATCAAGGATCTAAAGTTGACATTACATGCTTTCCCCAATGTTACTATTCAAAAAGATGTAGTAGTAGTGGACTTGCCTCCCTATTTTTTCATATGTCTGTCAAGGGACTTTACCTCAAAGATTAAAGGATATTTGTCATTTAAATAGACCTATTTAATATTCAAGAAAAAGTATGGTACTAACATAACAATACATTATGAACCTATTTCAAGATTTATTTTGGAGCCATATATGTCAAATATGGTGAACACTAATTGTGTTATCTCAGATAAGGTACTAGAAAATAACGAGGTGGAAATTGAGTCACCTCTAGATGGAGTCCTAGATCTTTTCCTTGATGAGTGGGCCTCTAATTTGCATAAGCATGATCCATAAAAGTTAATTGAATAAGAATGACTTGGTGTCTATTGCCTTTATGAAAATGATACACCAATTTTAGCATTGATGAAAGATGATCAGCCTAGTGATGGCATGTGGCAACTATACTTTGATGGATCTAAGAACAAACATGGCACTAGGGATGGAATGATGTTAAATTTATCTAGATAATCAAAGGTATTTATCTTCTCTCAAGTTTTATTTTGGTTTTTCTAATAATGTTGTTGAATATGAAGCACTAGTACATGGATTGTAATGGGCAAGAAAGATGAAGGTTAGTACCTTACAAGTCTTTGGTGATAGTGAACTGATAGTTCGTTAAGAGGACTTAATGTATGCAAGAAACCATTTCTTAAGTCCTATAAGTAGAGAATATGAGAATTAATTGAATACTTCTAAGCTTTCAATATTCAGGCCATATCAAAAAATAAGTACAAACATGCAGATAGGTTAGTTGCCATTGGGTCACAATTCAGTATCCCAGATGACATAAAGAATGAAAAGGTTTAATCACACATTAAGGTGATTGTAAGGTCTTCTATCCTACATAACCATGATAATTGGAAAGTATTTGAAGATGATAGTCAAATTGTTAGGTTCTTACAAGAGGAAGCTAAATTCTCCTCAAAGAACCAAGACAAGCACTTGTAAAAGTATGGTGACCAGATTGTGTAATTGAAGACAAACAAGTTTCGAAAGGGATGGTCACCTTAAAAACATATTCAATAGAGATGATGAAGTGAGAAAAGAAATGTTTTCTTTGTAAACTAAGGAAGAACACTATACAAATGTGGATATTTCAAATGGTAAGTGCTTAAAGTTGGGTAAAGTTTGCACATCTTTAGAGAAGGAAACTTTTATTGAGTTATGTTCAAGTTTTACAGATGTTTTTGCATGCTAGTAGAATGACCTTAAAGGATTTGATCCAAGTCGAGATCAACATACCATTGAGTCAGAGGATGAGACTAGGCTAGTTAGACAAAGACAAAGGCCTACTAACCCAAAGCTTGAACCTTTGATGAGAGTTGAGATATATAAGGTCATTGAGTCAGATACAATACTTCTAATTAAGCACTCAACTTAGGTGGCAAACCTTGTTCCAGTATAAAAAAAGAATGGTGAAATAAGATTATGTGTTGGCTTCTATAACTTAAACAAGGCCATTCTTAAAGACCACTATCCATTTCCACCAATGAGACAACTTTATAGTTAGTTACAAGTTTAGAAAGGTTCTCCTTGTTGGATGGCTATAGTGGTTATAACCAATTTTTTCTCAAAGAAGAAGACCAATTCAAAACAACCTTCACCACAAAGTGAGGGACATTTGAATACACAAAGATGCCTTTTGGTTGATCCAATACTAGAGAATTTTTTTAGAAAGTTATGGAAATGGAATTTTAGGGTCTCCTTAACAATTTTATACTTGTTTATCTAGATGATATAACATTGTTTTCTAATAGTGCAGATGAGCATATGATTCATCTCAGACAAGTATTTGAAAGATGTAGGAAATTTGGGGTGTCTTTGAATCTCAAAAAGTGTATTTTCTATGTTCATGAAGGTAGGCTTCTTGGACATGTAATTTCAAAACATGGTACAAGCATAGATCTTGATAGGATAGACTCAATTCTTGCACTTTCCTTGCCTAAACACAAAAAAGCCTTGTAAAGCTTCTCAGGCAAGATCAATTTCATAAGAAGATACATTTTAGAGTTTGCTACTTTAGATAGGCTAATCACAACCATTATAAAGAAGGGTTACAATTTTAGTTGGTCCAAATAAGGAGTAATAAGTTTTGAAGAGATCAAGAAAGCTATAGCCAATGCTCCTACATTGTTGAACCTTGATTTCACCAAGAATTTATTCTTATACACCTATGCTAACATTGACACAATTTTAGGTATTCTCATGTAGTAGAATAAAGAGACCTTAGAGTAGTCAATAGCCTTCTTCAGTCATGTCTTATAATAATATGAAACAAGGTATTCTTTTATTGATAAGCATGTACTTTTAGTTATAAGATCTCTTAAAAAGTTTAGGTACTTGTTGTCCAATAATAAGATATATTTGATGGTTACACATCCAAGTGTCAAAGATTTTCTCTTAAACAATGATATAAATGACAACAGAGATGGTTGGATAACCAAGGTCATGGAATATGATGTTGAGATCAAGGTCACAAAGCTGGTTAGAGGTAAAGGACTTTGTGAACATCTAGCTTAAGATTTGCAAGAGGCCAATGGGGTGATTATGGTGTCAAATGATGAAGAAGTTACAAATAATTAGACCTCATCTTCTATCTGGTTCCAAGATATGATAATATACTTACAAGATGGTGTTTATCCTTCTCATCTGATCCCTTCAAAGAGGAGATATTTTAGATTTCAATCAATTCCTTTTCTTCTTGTTGATAGTGTGTTGTTCAAAAATATATCAATAGCATGTTACTAAGGTGCATAGAGCTAGGTCAAACACAAAGAATGCTTGAGAAATTCCATGATTGGATGGTAGTGGTCATTATTCAGTAAGGATCACAACCCACAAGATCATGAGAGGTGGGTATTACTGGCCAAGTATATTTGGGGATTATCATGCATGGACTAGGAAATGTAGACAATGTATTATTTTCATTAGAAAAGTTAAACTTGCAACCTTAACTCTATAACCAATTTACATGAATCAACCCTTTGTCCAATGGGGATTGGAATTTATTGGTATCATAAACCCCCCTTCAAGCTTAGGACACAAGTGGATCCTAACTGCCATATATTATTTTAATAGATGAATAGAAGTAGTCGCATTAAAAGAAGCCAATTAAACCAATGTTTTAGAATTATATGAAGGTTTTATTACCATATTTGAAGTCTCTTCAACCATTATTTATGATAATGCTATGAATTTTATAGGGTATAAGCTCAACCAATGGGTAGTTAAACATAGAGTTTTTTTCAGTACTTCATCAAACTATTATCCATAAGAAAATGGTCTTGCTGAGTCCACTAACAAGAATTTGTTAAAGATCATTAGGAGGAGTTGAAGATAATTAGATGTCATGGTACCTCAAATTGAAGTCAGCTTTATGGCCTGACAGGATCACCTATAAATGGTTAATAACTAATTGTCCATATAAGCAAGTATATGGTAAGGAGACAAGAATGCCTATTTCTTTTGAATTCCTTGCTTTGGAATTAATGCATCAACTTGAGATTTTGGAGAATGAGCCAATGGAAATTAGATATGCTGAGCTCATGGAGCTAGAAGAGACAAGACATCAGTCCATATTGGCTATGGATGCCCATCAAACAATGGTAAAGAGATCTTTTGACAAAGGAGCTTTTTCAAAAAGTTTTCGAGAAGGAGATTTGGTCCTCAAGTGGGATGAGGATAGAGCTAAGCTAGGAAGGCACACAAAATTTGATTCTCCTTAGAGTGGTCCATACATATTCTCTAGATGTAAACCTCATGATGATTTCCAACTCATAAGGATGATTGGTGAAGAGCTTATTATCCCAGTCAATGGGATACATCTTAAGCACTACTATTAAGGAAGCTAAGTTCTTTATACATAGTTAGTTGGTCTTGTGTTTTTTCTAAGTTTTGTTCTAACGCATTAGTTTATTTTTATTTTATCTGAAATAAGTGCTTTATTTCTATAATTATTAGATAGGTTAGTTGCCTTTGATTTATTAGGTTAGTTTCCCTTTCAAGTTTGTTTATTTCCCTGTTTGTTGGAATTATATATCTTTGCAAGTCAAGAGGATGTCTTGAAGTTAATGTAAATGGTCCATGTCTCATGTAAATGATCTAAGATTCATAGATATGGTCTGAGTTCTCTAGTATAATAGGGATGCTGCCCAACTAGGTCACCAAATATGTTGACCAAATTTGGTACCAAAATGTTCCTAGTCTAAGAGTCCAAAAGCTGAGCAGGATCCTGATTGAAGAGTGACCCAATGTCATGAGGAGAAGACATACCTCAAATGGAGATCATATAGATTTTTCAAATCTTTTGAAACACTTTAAGTAGGCTTAAACTGTGATCTAATCAATATTCAAGGGATAGGTCTACAATTGCAGATGAAAGGTCCAAGAAGGTTTCATGGTGTCTAAAGCATTTAGGAGTATGAATCAGGTTGCACAAGCCTTAGAAGATCATCAAAGCCTTTAAATATTGAGAAAAATATGGACTGTGCAAGTTTAAAGAACTAGATGGTCATTAGGATGCCATCTAAAAAGGAACAAACCAACTCACTTGAGCATTTTATAAATTCACCTCAAAAATCCATGTGATCCAAATAGTTACAATGCCATAAAGTTCTTCATGGCAGAAACATGCTTTGCAAGTTTCATGTTCATGTGAGCTTTAAAGATTAAGTTATGAGTATTCAAAGATGGACCGACAACATAAGACATTTGCACTGAAGTTAAGTTTAAACTTTGTAAAGTAACCATTTGGGTTCAAAAAGTCCTTCAAAGGTTTAAAGTTGATCAAGATCTAACAGTCTACATGAGCTCACTTACTAACTCATGAGATCTAATAGTTCACGTTGGGGTTAAACAAGTCAATAGGTGCTTGGGTTAAAATCCATTAAAGAGCTATATGTTGGACAAGATCTAATAGTATGGGTTCTCCAAGCAGAGATCTAATGGAGTGAGGCAACTAGAAAAAGGGTGGGTCCAATATAAATAAATAATTAACGTTCATTCATACCAAATATTTGATGGTGTGTGGTTACTAATAAGAAAGTGGGCCAAAAGAGATCTATGATCTACATGAGCTTCTACATCCAGATCTAACATTACAAAATTGAGTCAACATGTCAAAGGATCTTGGCTAGCAAGAAATCAAGAAATCACATGCATTCATACATCTAGATATAATAGTGCAAGTAAAGTCAATAAGTCAACATATCTTTAGGACCAATAAGAATAAAGATAGTTAGGCACAATGTAAATGGTCCAAATTGGCAATTGACAACTAATGAATAAAGGGCAAATGCAAAGAGCTTTCATTGAAGGTTGATGAGCTAGTTTTTGACCCACGTGAGCAAAGGCTTAAGTAACCATGTCTCCATTAGAGCTCGGTCAAATAATAGGCATAGTCATTCCATTAAAGTTAAATAGGACCTCTGGTCAAACCTATCGACCTTGTTTCAGGGTCATTCCATTAATATGATCATTGAGTTTAGATGGAGGATCCTCATATATAATAGCTTCTTGGCTCTCGTAGGTTTTAGATGCAAAATAGGTTTCTTATGGCATTAAAAAAAGATTGTATATGGACTAGTGATTGTGAAGCAAGGTTAAGAGTTATTAGGATTTCATGGATATTATGATTGTGTGAAAACTAATAATTAGATTGGTTTTCACCTATAATGGACTTGTGTTCAATATTGGATCAAATATAGACATAAACATGATCATGAAGAGATGTCTCACCTATCATTAGGGTCACATTTTTGATAAACAAGTATTGATGGCCACCTAAAGCAGGTATGGCATAATTCTATCATTTTTAAGACATGGTCCTCATTAGTAGATCAGATAGATAATGACATAGAGTTCCAAGAAGGACATCAAGTGGATGGATAAGGGCAATGAACATTCAATTCTTTTACATAATTTGTTCATTATTGATAAGTTTATGAATCAATATCCTCAAACTTGTGCTAATACATCACAGTTCCCTCTCTCTTCCTTTTTCTATAAATGTTCCAACTTATACCACATGTTACTCTCTTTGAAAGTTTTAGAAAATAAAATCTATGACATTTTAGAGAATAGGCTCTTATGCTTTGGTTCACTTAGGCTATGCTAAAATTTGCATTGTAACACCTGTTGATGCAATAAAGACTAAATTTCATCATTTTTCAAGATACATTGAAGTGTGTTCTATGAACTCATGTACTATGTTTAAGTGATTGCATTTTCCTTGTCTATGTCTAAGTTTTTCTCACCTTCACAAGTTCTTAATAGTTCCCATAGGTCATTATAAGTGAAATATATAGTTTATTGTTTATCTTGAAAGTGGATGTCTTCCCTCTCCTTCTAGTTTAATAGTTGGTCAATGCCTTATTGTGAAATATTTATGTGAGACTGATCTTTGGTTTTGAATGTGTCTTATAGTGTGTCTTGTGCAAAGTATAAGTGTTCCAATTATTGGTGCATCACCCCATTATTACATGATTTCATATATTATTTTATATCTCTATCTCTTTTCCAAGCAAGTGTTAGATTAGGTCTAGTTTAGGTGATAGATCCAGAAGGAAGTCAACCTTTTTCAAAGTTTTGACCCAATTTCAGGTGAACCTTAGCCTAGGGTTAGTCCCATGTTGGACTATATTTGTGTAAGAGGACTTTAACAATACCTTTATTCAGTTAGGGTGCAATCTAAGACACCAACATTTACATTAAATTGATATGATTAAAACCTATCCCATGTGCACCATACATCTCAATGAATCGATAAATAACAATGTCATGTGCATAAGTATCAAAAATATTACACCAAATTTATTTTACTTGCTCAGTCTTTTGAACTAATGCATAACTCTTTGTCTCATGGTCATCTTCCCAAACTTCACAACACACTATCACAACTTGCTCTTTTCTTCACAAGTAGTTGTTCTTTATATGTCCCTTTGTCTCAAAATTTATACACCATAATACTCTATGGTATTATTTCACACTATTCATAGACAAAATTTTCATTTCCATAGCCATGTTGGAAACCTTGGTTCTAGGAATAGTTTCACTCCTATATCAAAGTTACCTGCAACTTCTATCCTACATGTATCATCTAGTTCTTCATGCAAATAAATAAAAATATTCATGAAAAACAATATCATAAACACTATAAATAATCCTCCAACAAACTATTACATGTGTTTCAATGGATGTGTATCATAAGATAACTTAGATAACAATTTATTAAATCATGCATCATACATGCAAACACTCTCTATAACATCTTGTGTAATCTCTTTGAGCATATAAATACTCTGATAATAAAAGTCCACTATGGTAAATTATCAAAAAAAGTACATATTTAATTGATCTAATATACCACAACTTTATTTGGATTAAAATTTTGGTATAATGTATACACACGATCTAATAGTGCCATGACAAACTAGCTTGATTTCCTCATAGGAGAAGTTATTTATTTATCCCTCTAGGTTATCTTGCACTCATGCATGTGTTTAGATGCATCCTTATTTCCTATATAATTAGGAATATTCATTGACATATCATAAAATATCATTGGCTATTATACATGCTGGTGTGCTTATGCACTACTTCCTAAGGTTACATCACCTCTTAACCCATTGGAAATTCCTCCTCCAACAAGAATTGTCTAACCAGTGTCTCATAGTGAGATAAATATTTTATTTAACATTGGATTATTTCCTCCTACCAACAAACCTCACATCTTGGTCCCTCTTATTGGTAGTGTCACACTCATACTTATCAAAATACAAGTCCTTGCCTCAAAATGTTGCTTTGCCCTTAACCTATAATGTGCATTGGGATATGTGTGAATGAGTTATGGTTAGCATAACATTTAATTAAGTCATATTATATAGCTTGATATTGGTAATAGGGTTTGTATAGGGAGTCTCCATATCTTAATTAGGGTATATATAAGAGTTAGTAGTTAATATTTGGTCATCATATTACAAATTTTATTCTTATTATAAGGTTGTGGAGGTTTCCTCCTCGAAGTGGCTTATCATATATGTAAATAATTTGATCTTATTTAAATCATATTCTGATTTATTATTGTGATTATACTCTAGTGGTATGGTGATTTCATTACAAGTGGCATATATGCTTTGATTTGAGAAAAAGTATGGTCAAAATCTTAATTTTGAAGAATCTCATATATCTTGAACATCATTATCAATTGTTTCAATAAATTTTTAGAGTTATGCAAGGAAGATATAGTCAATGTTTTAGCTTTCTATGATTAGTTTTTATTGTTTTATTGTGAATTTATGATTTTTTCATAAATTCACTCTACATGCCACAATTTTAGGAGATATTATGCTTTCTTTACATTTTCAGATAGATCAAAAACTTATAGAGGGGGTATATTATTATATTTTATATTTTAGGATGATCTATGTCTGAAACTATTTGGTCAAAGGTGAGAAATCAAATTATACACCATGAAGCCTCAACATGATAGGTACATAAACTAGAGGTCATGGAAAGAATTCATACACATAAGGGAAATTCCTAATAGAGAGAAGACAAAGCTATATTTTGGATTAGGTGGGTCTTATAATATGGTTTTTTTTCCTAGATGACAACATGAATGATATGGATGATAATATGCATACATTCTAAAATGAAAGGAGATATAGATAATATGTGCAACATGTAGTATGAAATGGAATGAAATATGACTAGCATTATTATATAATTATATACTCTCACAATTTCCAAAAATAATATATTAATCTAATAGCTAACTAAAGGTGGATCTTAGGGACATACTTGTCTTGATCTAATGTTGCACAAACTCATCCCATGGCTAGCACTAATTCTAAGATTTGGAACCTGATAATGAAGTGGACACATATAAGTTTGATGGTAAGGATCTAATCAATTAGATCAAAAAATAGATTTTTATTTATCTACATCAGATCCCATATGGGTAGAAATCTACCATGGAATCCTTATATTTAGAACTTGAATAATTCATTTGATATTAATGATTGTGTACTCAAAAGAATAAAAATGCTCCTAGTGTCAACTACATAGTTTTTATAGAGTACGTATAGATGTACTATAGCAGTAGTGTGACAAAAAAATACTGAAGCTAATTGGAAATTTTATGGCAAAAGGGCCAGTCAAGAGTTATATTCATCAATTATAAAATCTATCCTTACAAGTGGTGATGATTACATATAAAAACTTAAATGACCTATTTCTTGGCAGTCTCAAGGACCACATTTAACATGAGGTACACATGTTTAATATATTTAATTTTATTATAATTGTGTGTAGGAAGAGAAAAATTCCTAGCCAAAAAAAGCATGCATTCAATATCATAATAGGTTTTAGCACTCCAAAATCATCATTCACTTAGCCTACTAGGTTGATTCCTCAACAAATTGAAGAAAAAAAGGAAAAAGGGTTATGTTTTAGTTGTGATAAAAAAATATAATCAAGGACATAAATGTTTCAAAATGAAGTTTCTCTACATTGAGGGTGTCAATAAAGAATATGATGATGAATAAATAGTGTTAAAGGTTATTGATGAGCTAGAGGAGGAGTTAGCAAATCCCTAACAAACTACATTTTTCTATGCACTTTGAGGTATTATCACCTTGAAAACATTCAAGATAGTGGATTTCATGAAGAAATAAAAGATGACAATGTTTATTGGCTCAGGGAATACTTAAAATTTCATCAACAATAAATTGGTTATGTGCTTGAACTATTTTATTTATCCAACTCAAGGATTTCAAGTCATGATTATGGATCTGGGTATAATCAACTATTTTAGGAAATAAAATACTATAAAACTCAACATGGGAGACTACTACTAGATTTCCTTATGTTTTCCATTCTAATGGGTGGATCATATATTATGTTCAGAGTCTAATAGATCACTACTTTGAGAATGAATAAGATAAAATTCCAAGAGTTGTTCATGCATTTTAATTCAAAGGGTAGGATATTTGAAATATGAGGGTTGTGTGAAAAGTCTCCATAGTTGGCGAGTTCTCATAAAATGCAAAGATGCTTAAAAAGGGTGTAGATGGGTTTGTGGAAAAAATGTTTTCATTTGAAGCACAAGAGTCAAATGTGCCTACATCCTTAGATTTGTAGGTAATTATCAATGGGCACTCAATAGTTTTTGAGGAAATACCAAAAGGATTGCCTCCATAAATAAATCATGGTCATGTCATTTAAATATTAGTAGGGATCCAACTACTCAACAATAGACCTTGTCAGTACCTATATGTGTAAGAGAGTGAGATTGGGAAGATGGTACATGATATGTTATAAGAAGGTATTATTTATCATAGTTAGAGTGCTTATTCCTCTCCATTAGTGAAATCGGTGATGATACATAAGAAGGATGAGACTTGGTGCATGTGTTTATACTATAGATAAATCAAAAAGTACACCATAAAATATAAGTCCTATTCTGGTAATTGATGATTTCCTACTTGAGTTACATAATGTTATTTATTTTAAAAAAGTATATCTTTACTCAAGGTATCCTCAAATAAGAATAAGAGATGAGGATATTCATAATAAAACATTCATAATAGATGAGGGCCGCTATAAATTTATAGTGATGACTTTTGGCCCCATAAAAGTATCGTATACATTTAAAATCTTGATGAAATATGTATGTAAATCATTTAGGTGTCATTTTTCCTTAGTTTTCTTTGATGATATCTTAATCTTAAAAAAACATGGGAGGAACACCCACATCTTGTGAATAAGGTTTTGGAATCTCTTGAACAACATCAACTTTATGCCAAGCCTTCTAAATGTGATTTTGGATTCAAGGATATGGAATAATTGGGTCACATTATCTCTCATGAATGCATCAAAGTGGACCCTCACATGATCAAGGCCATGTTATATTCAAAAGTAACTATAACCCTAAAGAACCTATAGGGATTATTAAAGATTGTCTTACTATCACAAATTTGTAAAAACATATGACAACATAACATCACACTCAAAAATTTATTGAAGAAGGAATATTTACATTGTAATGAAGTAGCCACCAAGGCATTTGAGAAGTTGAAGGAGGCTATGTACACCAATTCAGTTCTATCCACTCATAATTTTTCCAAAACCTTCATTGTTGAATACGATACCTCTGGGTATGGTATGGGTGTAATACTCATGCAAGATGGATGACCCATTACATTTGAGATTCTCCAACTCAAATGTGAGATTTTTTTGAATCACATTTATGAGAACAAAATGATGGTTATTCTTAATGTTGTTAAACAATGAAGACTATATCTAATAGGAAGACACTTCAAGGTGAATAAAAATAAAAAAAGTTTGAAATACTTATTAGAACAATAATTATCATCTAAAAAACCTAAAAAATGGGTCATGAAGATGCTGGGATATGAATTTGAGATCATATAAAAGAAACAAAATGATGATGTAGTGTTTGATGCACTACTAAGAGGGATGAGTCCACAAAGGCATTATTGTGTACCACGTCCATATTGTAGGAAGATTGGGTGGATGAGGTAAGATTAGAATGAAATAATGACACTGATAAAAAAAAGTATTTTAGAAGCTCCAACAAGATACATGTTAAATAATTCATGTGGAAAGAGTCACTTTATGGTATAAGGATAGGCTATAACTATATAATAAATCAACCATTAAATACAACATTCTTTCGAAACTCCATGCTTCTCAAGTGGGAATTTTGGATTCTTCAATTCTTATCATAAAATAAAACAAGATTTATTTTTAGAAGGAATAAAATTGAAAGTTTATAAAACTATGATAGAATGCTTGATGTGTAAGCAAAACAAGGGTGAGACAATTAAGATCCCAGGTCTTCTACAACCTATATCTATTCCTAGCCATGGGTGGGAGGAGGTTTCCATGGATTTCATCATATGATTACCAAATTATGAGAGGGAAAATTCCATCATGGTGGTTGTGGATGGACTCACCAAATATGCCCATTTTTATGCCTTGACACATTCATTTTTTGTAAGTATAGTATCATTTTTTTATGGGTATAGTTTAGAGGCTACATGGGACCCCAAAGATCATAGTAAGTGATCACGATCCTATATTTATTATTAATTTTTGGACCAAGTCATTCCATTTGGGTACTATTTTTCTTATTTCAAGTTTAAGTGACTAAAAATAGTGGAAAAATATGCGCTATTAAATTATGTAAAATATAACAATAAAGTACTAACTTGAATTGAAATTAATATTCTAGATATTGCACTGTTTCAATTTATAATTGACAAAGCAAGAGAGTAGAGGTGTTCGTAGATGATTTTGGTTATTTTTCTTATAGGTGTCCTTAAACCTAAAAATGCTCTATACTTGCATTATCAACCTTTAATACCTGAAACAAAGGTTAAAAACTCTCTAGATTTTGTCAACATAATCTGACCCCTAACATTATTTGGTGATTATTGATAATGTTCCTATGCACTGTGCAAGTTTTTCACTCTTAAGACCCCTATACCTATTCCTATAATTTTTTGATGTGTGTGTTTTTTCCTTCAGTCATGTGTGTTAATGTATGTTTTCCTTATGCTTTGTCTAAACCCTAATTTTTTTTTTGACCACAAAATTACCCTTGAAAAAGGGGTTATATTTTGGGTTGAAAAACCCCAACCAATCCCCACTAAATGGTTGAGTGTTTCCCATGTTCTAATACTCTGAAGAGGGATCAAACCACACATAATTATCCCAAATATATGTGTATGCAACATTATGAAAAATATAGATTATAATGTAATGTTTTAGTATTCAACACTTGGTAACATGAAAATTTGAAGTTTGTGTATTTAGAATTGGCTCTAGTGTTGCACCTTTGAGGATTTATCATATGTTTATGCTTTGTTTATAATTTCTCAAGAGAGTACTATATATTTTCTCTAGGTTTCCAAGACTTTCCAAGATGATTATAACCTTATGAATGATTTAAATTTATATTTGACTCTTCATTATGTCCCACTATGTCTAACCATTTAAATATGTCTATGATGACTTCATGAACACTTAATAATTTTAAAAATTTATGTTGAGTGCTCCTAGACACCACTGGTAGAGGTAGACCTCTACAATAACCGTAACTACCCAATCATTACTGATTATGTCTTGGAAGTGTCAATTAATGATTTGAGATATGAAGAGAGTATGTATACAATTTTGGGATGTTAATATATATAAATATATATAAATTGATCTTGAATAGGTTTATTTGGATAATATATTTTCCAAAGAAATAGATGGGTAGACAAATAGAGGGAAAGTGTGCACAGAAGTCAAATGTATATATAATGTCTAAATATGCCAAAATATGTCAAGTTGATGTTTTCAAAGAGTCAAATACCAAATTTAGGTGTCTAAAAATGTCCCATTTTAATATAATATTGAAGATGATAAACTAAAAGGATAAAAGAATAATTTTGGTACCTATGATAACCGCACTTGGTGTTTAGATATAATCTAGAATGACACATTTGTTCCATGAAAAACCTACAAGAAAACATGTATAATTCAATGTATTATCATGATATTAAATCTAAACTAATATATATCATTGAATAAATTGAAATTAAAAATCCAATGAATGAACACACCTGATGGTAGGTGAACAAAGCTACCATTTGTTAATTTTTTTTGGATGGGCGACCATGCCCCAAGGAGATGAAACCACTGAAACCATGACTTTAGGAGTGTAAATTATCCAAATATTATGGAAAAGGAGTGATATAAGTTGAGTTTTGTATTAATATCAACCTTGTTTCTCTAAATATCATATTAGTTCTTTTGTGGAATCCTAAATTTAGGTTTGTATGTCAAAGTGGAACGCTGAAATAGGTACATATGTAAAAATGGAAACCCAAAATAGGTTCTTATGTAAAAGGATCAATCCATAAATACGGATTATCAATCCAAAGTGATTACATAGTAACATTTTTCCCCATTGATCCTCAATATAGAATATACCATTTTTTTTCTTGAGCAAAGGCCATGCTCCAATATGTTCCTTAAAAAGATATATAATAATATCTATCAACCAAAATGAATTAGAATGTTTCAACTGATCCTCACAATCCAATAGAATTCATTAAAAATGTCTCAAATCTACTGCATGTGACCCATTAATATATCTCAAAATGTGATATGTTTGTCTATCATGGCCTAATATTTAAATCAAGACCATTGTATGCCCCTTTTTGATATGAGAGATGAATCCTATGAATCACTTATCTCAAAATAATGAGTTATGAGCATCATGTGTTATATATATAAATATTATCATGTAAAGAATACATAAAAATAAAATAATGTATGCCACCATTGAAATATTTTTATCATTGAAGCATGTATGAAACATGTAATCCAAGGCAACGGGCATACAAGTGTCAGTGTCTAGTAGATATATCAACAAAGCTCGTAGTGATTAGAGTGACAATAGATGCATGATAGAAATTGTGGCATATTTAGAAAATAAAAATATGCATGATAGAAATCATGGCACCATGCTCTTAGTAATAGTCATATGTGTAACCACATGCACACACATAATATCATGATCAAGAAGTAAATAAACCTACAATATATGACATGAATCTGACATGACATGGACTAGAGATTACTCTGACACAAATGAAACATGACGTGACAAGACATAGTCAATGTACCAATAGAATAATAAATATAACACAACTTAATGATTAAGCAAAGTCATGATCATCAATACCTAGAACACAATTGGGGAAAACAATGTTAGTCTGCATAATCAATCAATGCAATCATCTAGTTGCAAAGTACAATACCCATAGTCATATATAATAATATACTATGATTAATGGACTAGTATATAAATATACATATTGAAAACAATATGAATATGCCCCAAGTATGGATATAACCCTAATATAGAAAGGTTTCTTGTGGGTGTAAATAATTCCATGCATCTATATGTCCATATACCAGATGTGACTTGTATGTCCAACATCCCACTCATGCATAACATGAAAAACATGTCTATAGAAAATGGATATGTAGTTGACCATGTATATGAAAAATAAAATTAATTGATTATGTTTCCTAACAAAACATGTCATGCATAAGCACATGATTTGTATTTTTTTAATATTTGAGTTTTTTGTATTTTTGATTTTTTGATTTTAATTATGTCCCAAATAACCTATGATCCATTAATGGGATACTTGGGTGTAGGTACTATATCAATAAATTTAAATTACACATGTCATGGGTGAAGGGTAACATATATATCATTAACTGAATCAGAGAAATGCTCATGAGATGTAAAATATCCATTATTATCATCATAGTCAATATGAACATGTATGTGATGCATATCTATAGTTACCATAGTAAACTTTGGACTTTTTTGTATTTCAAGAGTTTTATGTATGTAACACACTCATAAGTTTTTATGAAATTATCATAGGATGTGATAGACTAGGTAACATCTATTGATCTCAAATAGATCACTAGTGTAAAGGTTATTGGAGAATCAATCATAAAAGAAAATCAACCACTTTCCTCTAATTTGATTTTAGATGTTGAACCTGTGCATGTTATACAATATGATTTTTTGGAAATGTATAAGGAAATATATCTAAATGAATGGCTATTCCACCCCAAAATATTCACTTTCACAATCCTCTTCACTTCACCTTAACTAAAAAATGCTTTCTAGAAATAATGTACACACAAGCATCGACTTTAGTTAAGCTTAGAATTGAGATATCCCTAGGGTTTTTGCATCATCCTCCATGTTCTAGTGGTTCCACATAAAATATTTAAATTGACTCTCCTCATATAGAGATTCTTCATTGTGCACCACTTCTTTTTTGTTGGAGCACATTTCTCTTTTATGCAAACTAATCATGTGTGCTCCCCTTTCTTTGATGGTATTCACAACATGAAAATGAATCATCTTTCCATTCCAAATGGGTTACATATTACACAAAATATCATCCATCTCCTAAAATTATTCCATTTATCCTCTTCTTGTGCGACCTTGACCTGATCTCCAAATCACTAAATGCCTAATCTTCATGCGATAAAAATTAGCCTTCCATAGCTATGGTTTTAAATTAAAATTTTATTTTCATCTACAGAAATATTACACACTAATTCCACTTCAATCAACCATCTTCCCCAATCTTTACAAATATGGTCTTGAAAATGAAACCAAATGTTTTGTTTTTTCTTAGTTTGTCCCACAATTATGTGTAGACTAGACTACCTAAAACACATATAATACTCTCTATTTGGCTGATCACTTAATCCAAATACTTAGGAGATAGCCTAAGGAAAATAAAGATATAATTAAGGACCACATTATGAGAAATAGATATAAATATCATCAAGTTCATAAATAATTCATATAAGCCCTATCTCCACAAGAATGCAAGCAAACTATAAGTAATCAATATACATCACATATAATAAATATCCCTTCTATTACTTATAAAACATAAAATTTTAATCAATTTATATAATGTCTCCATGAATGATTGGGATTAAAAATTGGTACTATAAATTACTAAATAAAAGTCTAAAAAAACTTAATATGATACTCAAAACCTAAGCTTATTGTTTAAAAGCTCTTTGAGTATATTTGTCTATTAATGTGTACTATAAACACTGTGTGTCAAATGAGAGGTTAAGGGGTATATTTATAAGTTTCATGGACCCGCTCTCCCTCTATTAGTTGTTGATGAGTTAGTTCCATATGTCCTTATTTTTCAACAATTGCCAACTAGAATCCAATTGTCCTTCTTCTAGATCCTTCTAGAAGATTCCATTGATTCATCTCCATGTGATTCTTCACTCGATCAATCCTTATAATCCATTCTATTCTTTAGTTATTCTTATGACATTGATCATCCTAAATTCTTTGTATTCAATAAAATTATTCCCATAAGTGTGTATCAATTTGAGATTATTCTATGTAGTGTGAGATATAATAAAGGGTTTTGGGTGTCTCACAAATGCATAACCCATTTAGTCTTTTCTTATCTAATTACCTTATATGCAGAATCTAGGATCAATAATCATCATGCAAGTGAATTTTTAATAGGCAAATTTAATCATGTATGCTTGATTGGAATCAATGTAGGAAAATGTGGCAATGCATTTGACTCTATATAGGTAAGCTATAATCAATATAAGAACAAGAAATAATATGCACTAGTATAAGTAATGTCTAAAAAATGAAGTGCTAGTAGAAGAAATGTCCTTTAATGGGAAATATATAATCAATATAGGGGAATAAAAAAGGGTATTTACCAAAATAAATGCATAATATGGATCATGACATAATAGGCAAGGACATAACACATCCACATGATATGCATCATGGAAAATAACATACTTTGAGATGTGTCAACATGATAAGAAAGTATAAATCTAGTAGAAGACAAAATTGATGTGTAATGGTGAAAAGGAAATCTAAATTCAAGGGAAAAAAACTAGAGGAAAAAAAAACACTAGGAAAAATTAGCACAAGGGCACAATGGAAAAGGATAAAACTAGAGCAAAATGGAAAATGAAAATTGAGAAAAAATATTGAGACAAAGAAAATGATCAGCCAATAGAAAAAATAAAAAATAAGAAAAGGAAAATAAAATACTAAGCATAAAATCAATTCAAAAGTGCATGAAGTTCATTGGATTTTTCAAAGGTTTGCCTTCTAATTTAACCAGGCAGTATACCCTTGAACTAATTTTCTCTATGATAACAAAGGGACCTAGCCAATTAGGCTTAAATTTATCTTGATTTTCTTTATCTACATTTATATAATTTTTGTTTCATTTTAATATCTTATCACCGACATTGAATTATCTTGATCTTATATTTTTGTCATAGACCTTCTGGAGGAAATTTTGGTAAACTCTCAAGTGCTCAATAACATGAAAATGTGTTTCATCTAAAATTTCCAAATGATACAATAAATTATTATCTATAACCATTGTCATCAATAATACCTTTTAGTGAAAATATAACTGAAAGAATCTCAAGTTATAAGGTCAACACTATTTTTTCACCATATAACAATGAATAGGGGGTTGCTCCTATGGTTGTCCTTATACTTGTTATATAATCCCTTAAAGCACAATGTATCTGATTATGCCAATCTTCACCATGTTTATTCACTATTTTTCATATGCTATTAACAATTATTTTATTGGTTTCTTTGATTCAATAATTTCATTATGAGTAATAAGGAGTTGTAAATATATGGAATGTCTTATATCTAGTGATTTTTTTGACTATCTTATTCTTGAAAGATGAATCATTTCTAGTAATAATATAAGATAATAGGTAAAATCTAAAACTAATATGTGTCATGTGAAATATGCGTATGTTTTCACCCATGGTGAATTCTAAAGGTGAAAATTCAACCCATTTTATAAAATATTTAGTTATTGTGATTATAAACTTGTGAAGTTGTGATGATGGTGGGTTAATCTTTCCAACTGAGTCAAATAACCTTGGAAAATGGTCATGGGGAAATAATGGTTTGTAACTCTTCAAATTAGGATTACTATGTATTTGACATAACTCACATATTTTTACATATTATTGTCATTTATGTCCCATTGTTATCCAGTAATATCCAATTCTCAATAATTTGTATGGCATGGAATTTCCACTAAAATTACCACCACACTCACTATCAAGAACCTCTTGTAATACCAATTTAGCTTCTTTGTACCCAAGGCATCTAAGTGATTACCAATAAAAGGACCTTTTGAAAAGGAACCACTTCAGGTGATTTTTGAAAACTCTTAGGTGATCAATAACACTACGTGTTTCATCTAACATTTCCAACTGATGCAAACTTATTCTATATAACCATTATTATTAGTCATACCTTTTAGTGAAACTCTAGGTGAAGCAATCTCAAGTTCTAAGGGAAATAATGCTTCTACACCATATACTAATGACTAACAATTTCCCCTTGGTTGTCCTTAGATTTTTTAAATAAGCTCATAAAGTGTAATGTATCTGATATGCCAATATTCACCATGTTTATTCATAGTTTTACTTATGATATTAATAAATTTTTTATTGGTTATTTCAACTGAGCCATTCCCTTGTGAGCAGTAAGGATTTAAATATATATGGCATATGTTATATCTAAATTAAAAAAAATTACCATCTTATTCTTGAAAGATGAGCCATTGCCAATAATAATTAAAAATGGTAGGTTTAATCTAGAGATAACATGTGTCATGAAAACTATGCAAATGTCTTCACTTGTGGTGGATTCTAAAGGTACAACTTCAACTCATTTAAAAAAATATTTGGATGTTGTGATGATAAAATTGTGACCTTATAATCATGGTGGGTTAATATTTCCAACTAATTAAAATCTGCAAATGGAAATTATTAAGGAGAAACAATGGGTTGTAATTCTTGAGATGAAGTGTGCTTAGGATTACTATGTTTGAAATCACCCATATATTTTTGCATATTATTTTCATTTATGTCCCATTGTAGACTAATAATATCCCATTCTAAACAATTTGTATGACATGGATTTTCTAATAAAATTCCACCAACCTCTCTATCATGAACCTCTTGTAATGCTAATTTTACTTCTTCGTGCCCACGAAATCTAAGCAATTTCCTATCAAAGGACATTTTTAAAAGGGCATATCCAATTATAACATATATAATGGAATCTCTTTAAAACGTTATTTTATCATTTCTTGAAACATGATGGGGGATAATTTATTTTTATAATAAATGGACTATATCCACATACCATTCTAATTTATCTATACCACTCTCTGATGAAAATACATATAAGCACCAAATTATGTAACTATGTGGTCACCTATTACAATATTTTAATATTCAATATGGCATGGTCATTTTTGATGAGTATAAAACAAGGGAGGAAACACTAGACATATCATTCACATGTGAGTTATTTCTTAGGAATGCTATTAATCTCAAATTCATTGATTGGGGTGATCAATCTAAGCACTAAATCTCTATAGGGATCAATTTATATTATTTTATTTAATAAGCACTTGTTACTTGGTTTAAAAAAAATTGAGACTCACCATACATTTTGATATATTTAAGTTTAGAGCATGTGTTACATGGAGTCTTAGAATCAATGTCTTATATTTGCTATAGTATTGGTACTGTAAAATCTCAATTGGTATTCTAATGGCATAGTCTATCCCTAGGGGGTGATCAATAAAATATTATACTTAAAACTTGAAGCACATTTGGATCATAAAATTACCTAGTCCAAGTCTTATTTTCATTGGCACACATAAAATAATCATTTGAAAAGGTATCATCAATATGAGTGTGGTATAATAGGAGAGCCTCAACTATTTGGTGTGCGGTGACTTTCCATTTAACTAATTTATGAGATACAAAATTCAGATCAAACTCCATGAATAACATGACCCACTTGTCTATTATTCTAAATAAATAAAACTTAGACATCATATATTTCAAAGGATCTATCTTGGAAATGACCTAAGATTCATTGTTAAGTATGTATGACAAACATAATAGAAAATCATAACATTTCCATTAAGTTGTATTTTTTCTCATAATATACTAAGTTTCAATTGATGTGATAAATGGCTCTTTATTTATGATCATCATCACTTTATGCAATCGAGTGTCCTAATGTATGTTTTATGGCAAAGATATAGAACACTAGTGTTCTATCGAGGATGAGTGGCATCATAATTTGAGGATCAACTAGATATTCCTTAATTAAATCAAAATATATTTCAAAATTTTCATCCCTCTCATACTTTTTAATAATCTTGAAAATGGTTGGGTTTTATCTATTAAATGAGCAACAAATTGTTTGATGGCTTGAATTTTTCCTTATATGCTTATCAGTTGCTCATGACTCTTAGGAGAAGAATTTAAATGATGTCTTGAAATTTATTAGGATCGACTTCTATACCTCTCTAGGAGATGATGAAAACCAACACTTTTCTTGATGTAACCCTAAAGCCACATTTCTTATGATTTAATATTACCACATATTGGGCTCAATAGTTCAAATATTTTTTGCAAGTAGTGTATATGGTTTTCACATTTTATAAAATTTTCTAAGATATCATCAACATAGTCCTCTAGGATGTCATGCATGCAATCATGGAATATATGTGTCATATCTCTTTGATAGGTAGTGCCTAAATTTTTCAAACTGAAATGTATGCCAACATAATAAAATGCTCCCCAAAGGGTTGTGAATGCAATATTGTATTGGTCATAAGGATTTATCTTGATTTGATGGTAACTATAAAAACCATTCATAAAGAAGGTTATCTCATGACAAAATATATAATAAATTATCATAACAATATTAGGCAATGGAAATTCGTCCTTGGGACATGGTTTATTTATGTATAAAAATTTAGTGCAAATTTTGATTCCCCTAATTGGCTTTCCAACTGTGACAATGTTTGAAATCCAATTTGAATAATAATTAGGTTATATAAAACAAAAATAAAGTAACTTTTGTATTTATTCCTTAACCAATATACCAAACTTTAGATACACACACACACGCGCGCGCGCGCGCACACACACACACACACACACACACACGCATGCACACACACACACACACACACACACACACACACACACACACACACACACACACACACACACACACACACACACACACACACACACACACACACACACACACACACAACATTTTTTTCCAATGGTTTGGAATCAAGATTTATATCTAAGTTATGTACCATGATAGATATGCAAATGCAAGGCATGTCATCATAAAAATAGGAAAAGATATCATGATATTATTTTACTAGATAAGTGTAGGATATTTTTTATTCAAGAGTTAAAGATGAAATTAACTTTAACATATTTTATGTGTCACTTGTTCTAATACTGATATAAATTATGTATTAATTCAATAGTGTTGATTTATGTTCTACATAAGGTGTGGTAGTGAAGGTACGTAAATTAACCAACATTATTTATTCATCACTATGGTTGGGATCAATTTCCCAAAAATGTATGTCTGCTCAATGTAAAAGGAAATATTCTTATGATGAAAAGTTAGTAAATCTACATTAGTTCCCAAATATTTTTAAATGACTTTATCAATGAAAAAAATATGCAAGTAGGGGCTCACAAATGAATTGAAAAAATCAATTAATTAAAGGTATATAACTTGTATATGCATGATATTTTCCATTTCTTGAGAGTAATTTTTGGCAAATTTAGAAAGTATGTTATGGCTCAAATATTTTTTATACTATATAACTCTCATGGCTATAAGCTCCTAATTATTCATTATCCACTTCAAAGGTATGCCTTAGATCTAAGTATCCTCACTATATCCAATACACAAATTTATGAGCATTTGAAATAATATGATTTTTGAAACCTTACTCATTTTTACTAAGCCTTAGATTTTCTATCCCATTTTTCATATGTATTTCAATCCAAACCCATATTTTAAAAAGTAGTTAGAGTCAATCTAAGACATTTTATTGGATTACTAGTATTACTCTAGGTATCTAGCATGGGCACTTTGATTTTATCATATTTGGATGGATTTTAAATAGTTTATGATGATTGAATGGGTATTTCATAATCTTTCAAGATAAGATAATAGTTTTATGATGACAACTGAAATCATATAATATTTATATTCCCCAGTGCTAATTGGTGTAAAACTAATCTTGGATAAATGTTCATATATACTATCAATTTTGTTACCACTATCCTCTTGGGATTTACTAATTTTAATTGATTTAAAGGTTTTTAGTCAGTTTATTTGAATAACACATTGGGGGTGCATAATGGTTGGTTGAGTCTTATTCAAATGTAGTATAATGCTACCACTAGGTTCAATAATTTTTAGAATCTAGATGACACATCATCTACAAAACATGTATATATGATTCCATCATGTATGAATTTCAAGAATCTATGTAATGTGGATTTGATAGCTCTTATGTTATGGGTCCATGGTATCTCAAGTATAATTTAGATTCACATCATTAGTTATTACTTTACATTCAATGTCTAGAACATTAAGTCCAAGGGATATATTCAAAGTGATTACTCCATGAGCCTTTCTTGGTTGGTTGTCAAAATCCTTAGTGACCATATATGAATTTGTGAGGGATTATCATCCAATTTCAATTATATTGAGAAAATAATCACTAAAAATGTTTAAACTCAAATTTTTATCCATGAGGATTCTTTTGATTCCTAGGTTGTTGATTTTGAATTGAGTATGCAAGGGTAAAAATTGATCTACATTATCTTTTGGATATATCCAATCATACTCAAAGGTAATAAGGTTATAATTTTATGTCAATTATATAATAATAGAATGAAAGTGACAAGTTTGAGTATCACTTGGAAAATTAGTGTCTTCTGAGACCTTGTAAATATTATATTCATAAACATTGGATCTTGTAAACAAGTCTAAATTTGGTATGTCTACATTAATGTTCTTGATTTGATCTAAAATATCAATATATTTAGTGGTTTGTAGTCTAAGCCTTGGAGTTTGAGGAAGGTTAGGAGGGAGATTTTTGTAAATTTGACCTTAAGGTTGAGAAGGAATAGGAGGAACTATAACATTTTATGCTCTAGCCCTCTGTATCATTACATTATCTACCTCATAATAAGTCACCATACAAAGGGTAATTCTTGAATTTACACAAGATATGTCTATAAAAGGCATAAAGGTAAGTTTATAAATTGTAATGGTATCATCATATACATCCCTATCATGTTTCAAACCATATTCTATCAAACCATAATGGTATTTTATCATTGGAAAGAAAAACTTATACATGGATAAACATTTGTGTACTAACAACATCATGATAAAAAAATAATACCAAAAATATATGATTATGACATGAAAGTAAAATTGAAGAGCATGATATGAGTGAATCACATATCTACATAATAATTTATAGGTTACATAATAGTATAACATATTCACAATGGAATAAATAAATAGGGTAGACAATATATGACATTAAAAAAACCCTTAAGGACGAAGAATAAAGAGAACTCATATAGTGGATGGAAATGAAAATGGTATAGCACAACCCTAAGTAAATGCAAAAATATGGAGAGAAATAAGATCTAGATCTAAAAATATATGACACAACACTATGATGAAGATACCCTAATATGTGGAATAAACACACTAGGGTTTAATAATATCATTGATGAAAAATGCTAACATTAGGAACATGCAAGGGGTAACCTGAATACAAGGAAATAATAAGACAAAGGTTTAGGAAAAAATACGCACAAATCAGATCCAATATGCATAGTAGTCACATTCTAACCCTAAGGAGTGGAAGAGGGTACATGTTTACTAAAACATAATATGTTAAAGTGGTTTACATGAAAAATTCACCACACTAAACCATAAGCATTTGTTATAATTCATGCCTAAGGGGGGATAAAAATAGATATTTTTCCCATCAAAATGCAATTTACACAAAAATACACAACAAATTTTAAGAAACATGTGCAATATTTTGTACTTTGGGCTTGATAATCATTGAACCTAGACCACATATGCCCCAAAACATGCATGTCTTAAAAGCATATGTGCTATAACACATATGAGTTATATATGATTGAGATTTTTCAAGGTTTTCAAGTTGTTTAGGGTGAAGAGGCATGGTGTGTATTTAATAAAATAAATGTTAAATATTAGAAACATTTACATTCTTATACTTTAACTTTTTTTTGGTAAATATAAAAATTTAGGGACACTGCATCTTTTGGAATTGGTCTCACAATGATAGGACTTACCACTTAGAATATATATATATATATATATATATATATATATATATATATATATATATATATATATATATATATATATATATATATATGTATATATATATATATGTATATATATATATATATATGTATATATATATATTAAAAAACAAATATGGTTAGTACTTAGTCATATTAAGGATTTTAGTATTGAACCTAAGGCTTTCATGGTGTAATGTTTGCAACCAGTGTCTATTTTTGAGAAAACATATAGTCATTTTATAGGTTTTGAGGTCTTCTAATTTGATTTCTATTATTTTTAGGAGTTCTAATTGTGTCATAATTATTTTTTATAAAACTAGAATCTACCTCAAATAATGAGAGTTGCTCAAGGATATTAAGTCATGAATTTTCACGTGGAAAAAATTGTGACTATAAAACATGACTTGGGTATCACTTGGATACCATGGAGTTAATGATTGAAAAATTACTCTTTTATATAAATCAAGCACATTTTTTGTTCCAATTTTATCGATGTGAACCCAATTTTAACTATACAATGTGAATTGGGTCTCAATTGGCCCTAATGTCAAATTGAGTGAACCAATTACGTGATTGGTGATGAGTTTAATAAATAACACTCATCTAACATAACATTACCCTACAAAACCCCTTTCATCAACCATTGTTATATCCCTCACACATACCTTTGTCCATATTTATATCCTTGTTGCATACATTTATTGTTGTGATATAAGATAATGATTTCTAGATGAAATAATATAGTTTAAAGGTTTTTTATGTGGTTTTACTAATGAAAGATTTGAGATAATATAAAGTACCTATAGGAATAAAAGAGAAATAATATTCATTATGTTTTTGTCAAATATAAAAGCTAGCCTAAACACCTACAACATCTGCCTAAAAATCACTTGCAACAACTGGTTTGTAAAGAAATTTATAACCATGATAATTGGAACATAGATGGAGAAAAATTCATGATCCCAAAAAGATTAATTAGGAAAAATTATAAAAATACTAACCCTATACAAGGTAGGGCAAAAATAATTCAAGGGAAGATTGAGTGATTTTATGCAGCATGGGAGATATTCAAGGATAATATTTTACTTTTGAATTTCCCATCAACACCCCCACGAGTGTTGTACCTATGAAGAATATTCACCCTTATACATTTCCTAATTTTAAGGAAATGGTGAGTGAGGATATTTACATATTTATTTTTGAATTTGACATCCCGTGTCATAGTTATGACTACAATCAAGATGCCCAAAGGCTGAAATTATTTCCAACCACCCTTAAATATGAAACACTTAGATGGTTCATGAGGTTAGGAAAGAATAAAATAAAAAACTAGAAGGATATGAAGGAGCAATTCCTTTTCAAATACAAGGAATACTACAAAAGAAAATATTCCAGGGAAGATGCCATCTTCTAGATGTCACAAAAATAAGATGAGTTGTTAGAAGAATATATATATATATATATATATATATATATATATATATATATTTTGTTTAGCTTGTAGCATTCTAAACAAAATAAGTTATACCACAAAACTATTATATTGATATTTATAAAAGGGATAACTTAATATTCTATTAATATTTAGAATAATTGTTTAACCCAAAAATGGATTTTAGGTTGAGGTTACCTAGAATATAAAAGGGTTATATAGAAATGGCAATACACAAGGGTGATAGTCAGATCTACAGTAGGCCAATTGGGTACTAAACTCAGATATAAACATATTCTAAATTTTTTATGCTGAGAATAGGCTAAATATAGAAAGTAAAACTAAGCTATGTATGAAAAATGACAAAGAATTAATATACTTAGATGGTTTTGATGCTAACATAGTTCTAGATCTAGAAAAGACAGAAAGTAAGCTAGAAATAGTCATTAGATAATGGATCTAACACTTCTAGAGATCTAGACACTAACATCAACCTAGGATGGTTATGTTGATACTACTATTTGGGTTTGATGAAAGTGTCTTATACATAATACTTTTTGGAAAAGGATGTGATCACCTGGATGCTTCTAAATTTTACTTTACCTTCATTCTGGTACATTCATATCTAGGTCATGGATTGTCACTCCTCATAAATTTGTAAAACCTTAGTTCCTCATCTTCATAGTGACCTTGCAAAAAAATGGGTTAGTGGGCATATGGTATTGAGATGACCCCAAAGACCCCTCTATTAGTGAGTGATACCTACATAGCCAATACTTTGAATAGGGCCTCAGACTAATGTAGTTCTCCTGTATGTGTTGGCTTGTGTGTGAATCATGAAATATGTGCAAAGCAAGTACAAAAATGACCCAACTTATAACTTGGAAATTTAGGTGCTTGGACTATTCCTTTAGTACTTCATACCTATAGATATGTTACTTCTATGACTAGTATAAAAATAGATAAGCTTTGTTTAATTAAATGCTTGATAGAGTGATTTTGATAAGTTATCTTTATCTCTCTTAGTATTGTATAGGTTTTTATAGGTGAGGAAAGAATGAGGGTTGATCTTGTATTTATATCAATCCCTTTGGAGAAGTAACTCACATTAAATCACTTAAGCTGACCATTAAGATACATTTCATTTGTAAAATAGATGACTTCAAGGCACTAGACACTTGCATTGAGTCAAGACACTAGTGTCTATCCTGGATGTTAGTTTCTAGAAATAAATTAGGTATATGATCATAACTTGTATAGGTGGAAGCTAAGTATATTCTAAGAATTCTAGGCAATTTAGAAGCCCTGGGTCATCAACATAAGACTAGTTAGGCTAAGAGATAAGTCAAGGGGCATAAGATAAAGTAGATACGAGACTTACAAAAGTGGGAAAAGTCCAAAACTAAGAGGAACAACTAAGATATGAGTTTACCAAGTGTATAAGATTGAGGCTATATATAATACATAAGTATCATCTACATTTACCCCCCTTTAATCTAGTAATGAAATTGCTAATTTATAGGAAAGGAATGTGTACCTGGGTTTGTATAATACACCTTATATTTGCATGTGCCCAACTTAAGTGTTTTATTGGTGACTAACCTATGTGTTGATGCAACTACCTTACTTATTAGCAAGTTGTTTTGAAAAAGATGTATCATTGTAAGGCTCTAAAATTGAGATTATGAAAAATATAGATAAATATTGAAAGTTTATATATCCAAAGAGAGAGAGAGAGAGAGAGAGAGAGAGAGAGAGAGAGAGAGAGAGAGAGAGAGAGAGAGAGAGAGAGAGAGAGAGAGAGAGAGAGAGAGAGAGAGAGAGAGAGAGAGAGACTGTAAGGCACATGCCCCCAACCTTGGAGCAAAGGTGAGTTTCCACCTAATAGTTGAGATTATCTTAGCTGTGCAACCCAATAATACTTATAAACTAAAAATGTTAGATGATACAATCAATTCCAACCTAAAAACTTGGAAATATTAAGTAATTTAATCACTTTAACCATACCGAAAAGTAAACCAACTACTATAATATATTAGCTCAATAAAGTCTGCAAAGTCTGACCGAGGTATTAATATGTAAAAGTTTGTGATGTGGTAATTGTCCATAAAAGAATTTTGGAATCTAAAATTGCTTTGGATTTTGTAATATTAGGCAAAAATTGCACAACATATGCACCTTAGATATGTCTCATGTTGAAACTATGTATAATAATGGTATCAATGTATATAGTTATGCCACAACTATTAATCTAAATCATATAACTGTGTGCTTTGGTCAATTCAAAAAACTATGTAAGTGTGGAGAACATGCTTCCAAAGCTTTCCCCCATTATATATGGAAAATTATGAAAAATAATATAAGTACCAATGTGGAGAACATGTTTCCAAAATATGCCTCCACTATAATCTGGAGATGCTGAATATTGAATAGGTGTGGAGAATATGCTTCCAAAGCATGCCCCCATTGAATCCAAAAAGTCATATAAGTTCTGCATAATGAATAAGAGTGGAGAAAATAATTCCAAAGCATGACCCCAATAAATTTGAAAACTATGTCAAGTGTGGAGAAGATGCCTTTATGACATGCCCCCACTAATATGCCACCCTTGAGGTGAGGTAAAGATATGAACTGGTAGTTACCTCACCTCAAAAGGATAAGACAACTATATAATCTATGAATGGAACCATGTAGAATATAAAGGACATGTCTAGGTAGATGTATCATTGAAGCACATAGAATAATGTGATGACATCAAGGCCTAGAATGGACATGCCAATGTGTACCATCATTAGGATCAAACCCATAACCAATATTAAAGGATAACAACAAGATGGGTGGGGGTTTATTTTGAATAAATGGATTATGAATAGATGGTTTGACAATTTGAGTATCTGTGTATGAAAAAATAACCACACCATAAGTTGGAGTTTCTTTCTTGGAAATCAATGTTTCTTATTTGTTTTCATCATTGGCAACATGTGGGATATGAATTGGAAAAATATTTCACATCTTCTCTTTATCATTATAAAAAGATGCATTTTGGTCATTCTGTAACATGACCATTTGGGATTGTTCTTTCAAAATTTCTTGCTTTGTATCAATCTTTGAAATATTTAGTATGTATTTTGGAAAATTTGGAATAGTAAAAACTTGCACATCATGTGAAGGCTCATCCACCTTTAATGATGTATCATTTGAATCTTAAGGTAGATTTGGTAAAGGATTTTTTTTTTTATGGAGTATCTTTTGGTACTCATTTTTGTTTGTTCAACATCTTTGCTTTGGGATAATTTATCTTTTGTATCTTTCTTTTTAATTCAAAACAAAACTTGGTATGGTGACCAAGCATTCTATGATATGCACAATAGTAATTGGATTTTTCATATAATATGCACAGGAGGTAATTTGATCACATTATTTATAATCATCTCCCTTAGAATTTAACTTGACCTCTTAATATGCTTTTGTTCACTTGTAGAATCATTTTCATTAGGTGACTTTGGTTTTGGCCTCCAATATAGATTTTTATTAGGCACATAATTTCTATTGGAATATGCAAACACATGGTTCAAACTAGCATAATATGGATTATTTGTATATAAAATTTGATTTTGAAATAATTTGATCTTTAAATTTAGAGATTGATTTTTCTTTTGTAACTCATGTATTAACTTGCTCATACTAGTGATTTGATATTTTAGGGATACACAAATACAAACCCTATGCATTTCAGATTGATTGCCTTCATTTTTAATTATAGGCTAGGCCACTTATTCCTTGGGTAAGTGATAGCCTAGACATAGTTAGAGGGATGAGAGTTATCACTCTCCTTAGGGTTAGGAGGAGATCCTTTGTATCCATTTTAGATGTTCTAAAAATTGATACATGTATAAGATAAGAGAAACAAATGCCAATGAGAAATCAATCATTACAATAAGGATATAGAAATTTAAAACTATTGGATGAGTTTTTTGAAAATCTAAGATAATTTTTTAAGAAAAAAATAAATTATACAAACTCAAAAAAATAGGGAAATAAAAGTATAATGTACGACCTATAGGTCTAAATTCACTAAAAATAATAAATGCTAAAATTGAACAATCCACAAAATATTTTAGATTTTTTTTTTTAATCTATATCAACATAATAATGAAAAACCTTTGAGGAATTTGTAATTTAAGCTATTATGAATAAAAAATTGGCCAAATAATGTGGAATGCTTCACAGACAAAACCCTATAATATTCCAAATAAAGAATCAATAATTGTAATAAATCATGCAGATTTTTTTGAGATATGAGAGATGTTTTTAAATTTTTTTTTATAAAGAAACCCATAAATTAATTTCAACATAAGTACACCATTCACCTTGTATTTCAACATAATGGTGATAATCAAATCTATAATAGGCCAATTGGGTGCTAAACTCAGATATAAACATATATTAAATTTATTATGGTAAGAATAGTATAAATATAGAAAGTAAAACTAAATTATGTATGAAAATTATAAATGAGTAATATACTAAGTAGTTCTGATGCTAACAAAGTGCTGGATCTAGAACAAGCATAAAGTAGGTTGGAAGATGATTCTAAAATAGTCATCAGATTTTGGATTAGACACTTTTGGAGCTCTAGACACTAATGTCAGCTTGGGATAGTTGTGTTAATGCTATTGTCTAGGTTCAATCCAAGTGTCCTTTATGACATACCTACTAGAAAAGGATGCAACTACTTGGATGCTTCTAGATTTAACTTCACCTTAACTTTGGTGTATTCAGATCTAGGTAATGGACTATCACTCCTCATGAATTTGTAAAATCCTAGTTCTTCATCTTCATAGTGACCTCAAATAACCCTCTATTAGTGAGTGTTATCTACATCGAAGAGGGCCTCAGACTGATGTAGTTTTCCCTTTGTTGGCTTGTGTGTGAATAATTCAATATGTGCAAAGCAAGTACAACAATGACCTAGCTTTTAACTTGGAAAATTGGGCTCTTGGGAAGCTCCTTTAGTACTTCATACTTGTATATGTGTTGTTCCTATGACTAATATGTAAATGGGGAAGTTTTATTTAATTGAATTCTTGATAGAGTGCTTTTGATAAGTTGTCTTGGTCTCTCTTAATATTTTCTAAGTTTTTGGAGGTGAGGAAAGAATTAGGGTTGATATTGTGTTTATATCAGTCCCTTTGGATAAGTAATTCAAATTAAATCACTTAAGCCAACCATTAAGATATGTTTCATTTATAAAATAGATGACTTTAGGGAACTAAACACTTGTGTTAGGTTAGGACACTAGCATCAATTTTTGTGTCTATCCCAGGTGTTAGTTTCATGAGAGTAGGAAAGTAGGTACATAATCAAAACGTGTAAAGGTGGAAGATAAATACATTTTAAGCATTATTGGTAAGATAGAAGGTTTGGGTGATCAACATAAGACTGGTCAAACTAAGAGATAGGCCAAGGGGCATAAGATAGAGTAGATGTGAGACTTACAGAAGCGAGAAAGGTCCAAAATTGAGAGGAAAAACCAAGGTCTGAGTTTTCCAAGTGTACAATACTGAGGTGCTATATAATCCATATATATCATCTACAATAATTAATATTTTATTCTAACTAGTGTTTTCTCAATTAATATTTTCTTCTATTATCATATCCCATCCTACCAAATTCACATCCCTTTCGATTGTTAATTAACCATTTTTAATTATCTTAATCATATTCTAATGGAAAAATCCATAGCTTTTGGAAATTCCTATTTTATAAATTCATAAACTCCTAATAACCTCATCACACAACAACTTATTAATTAAAAATTCATTAAATCTTCCTCTGTCCCAAGGTAATTGAATTGAATTGGATAGTGTGTGAGCAATGTTTATTAAATCCTCTTACATTTTATTCTTCACTTAATACAAATTATTCCACACTCAAAACATTCATAATTTGGACCTCTTACAATCTCAACTTCTCACATTTATGAAGGCAAGGACTCATTCTCCACCCTCCATCTCAATCTGAGATGGACGATCCATATTCATGCACCAAGTATATAAATGAAAGATCCATTCTCCATTGTATACAAGAATTTGTGTGATAAAATTATTTTGTCAAATCCTCAAGAGAGTTTCAACCATTTATTCCAATTGCTTATTCAATCATGCATAATGCAAGGGGAGATGTCATCAAAGTGACTTCACTACATTACCAAATACCTCAAACACTATATTTGGGCCAATCCAAACATGAATTTTGGATAGAATTAGACATACATGAGGAAATTATAATCATTTTATTTTGTCTTCTATTTTTTTGTTTGTCAATTCTTAAACCTTGCCCAATCTGAGGACATGCACCTAAGATGTTAGTTCTGTATTATTTTGGTTAGATTTTCATTCTAAAAAACAACTAATCTCCTTTGAAATTGTGTGATCACATGCATTATATATGAGGTACTATTATCTATCAAAATTTGGGGTCCTAATCATTGCATTAAAAAACACACTTGTAAAATAAAATTGACAGACAAAGAAATCACACTTGCAAGAAAGGGAAATTGTATAAAGGAAATCTAAACTATTGTATAATTGAAACATGAATCTATGTTTTGGAAATGTAAAATAATTATCAAATTTGGAAGCTTTCCAAAATTAATGACTTAAATATAAAAAATAAAATATGCTTATGTACATATTAAATAAAACACACAACATACTCGACAAGAAATACATCCATAAAAATAACCATATTCTTGACCACCATATATTCAAATTTCAGCTCTCCCATTTTATACTAATTTGGGATGTTTGCTTGCTGAAATATGAAATTGGTCATACTACTTGAAGGAAAACATGCTACCACTTCAATGCACCTATTACCAACACTACTTACAACATCATGTTTCATTTGGTAAAACACTCTAAAATCACAAAAAATTACTTTTTGTTTAGACATTCATTTATTTTTATCTTAACATTATATTATGAAACTTTGGAATTTTATGTAACCACCTAGGATACATGTTATTTTTTCCATGCATTTGTCTTGCACATGCTTTTCCATCCCTTCACCCTACCATTTCAGGTACATCCCTTATCCTAATCATCCCATTTCCACTTTCTGCATTCCACTTTATTTCACCTTTCATAGTTAGACATCATAAGTGTGACATGTATCTCCCACTCTATCACATCTCCCAACTTATACTATCCTCCTTCACCTCCATCCACTTGAGGATAAGTGTCAAACCTAAGTTATGGGGGAGGAATGGTCAATAAATGGTATTTTTTCCCATGGAATAATTTTACTAAATATATTACTATGAGTTATCTTAAATGGAATGTAAGGAAAATTATAGTGGTGCATCATATATAATATTGGTTTGCTATAAAGTGACATGACTAATGTAACAATAATAAGAAAGTATTTTTGCAAAACATGGAACATTCATAAGCACTATTTAAGGAACTTATCTATTCTCACTACCTCATCATGGAATGAAGTAACATCCTTCATTATGAGGTATAAAACTTATAATACTAGATGTTTATTGCTTTACAATATTCATTTCAAAATTTGGAGACATTTGATACATAATGCTCATATCAACATGCCCAACCTCTTTATGTATATGTTAAGAGCAATGGTTGTAAATTTTCAAAGAGGTAAAATCATGGCATCCATTCATGGAAAAATTAATATGCTCATGGGAATAAATTAATGAGACTCCTTTTACTTTGTGTCAAGGAATAAACCTATAATTTTATATTAAAATTTTTTAGACGTATGAACCAACATAATAAGATAAATAAATAGTTTTGAAGAAGATAAAATGTTCTTGGTTCCTATTTACCAAAATTTGACCCCAAATCAAAATTGGTCAATCCCCTCTAAATTAAAAATTTCATAGGGTTGTCAAAACTTATATGTGGTATTTTAGTGCCTTATATGGTTCATAAAAGTCCTCATAAAACATTATTAGCATTATTTAAGGTAAGTTTGGAGAAATTTTGGTAATGTCTTGCTTTGGTCATATATTGGTCTAGCCATGTCATGAAGTCTTGAAACTTGGTCAAGGGGTGTAGTAGGTTATTAGGAGTTTATAAAAGCAATTTTATGTCTTAATCAACTTGTTGTCACTTGGATTTTAACCCTTTGATAAGATGAAAAATATATCCTCATCCAAATGGCACAATGGAAAAATTTATAGGCTTGTGGGTAGCTGAAGGATGAGGTGAATCTCTAGATAGGGCTATCTCCCTTGATGTACCACTTTGGATCACAACTACACTTAGCTTTGGGGGTGAAAATGGAGAGATATAATTGAAAGTAAACTAACCTAAGGGAGGTGACACACCAAATTAGATGATGAATTCCTACCAATAAAATTTTACACATGAAATCAAAGGACAAACTAAACATACATTCCTTCAATCTGCATCTTCTCACATCAATGTTGCATTATGAGGTTATGGATGATTGTGCAAAGCTAGAAGGACTAGATAAGAGGCCTCAAAGTTGGAATAAATTTCTCATGTAAATATATGGGAGGGAGTGGATGACACTTGTCAAGACCCTCCATGGCCCTAAAAGCATTATGGACACCCTAAATTGAGCTCACTTGAAGTTTTCCATCCTTCTCACTATCTTGTCCAATATGCCAGTTTTGACCAGCTAAAATGAGAGCTATTATTTAAACCATTAGGAGGTTTTACAAAGTATTGAATTTACATTAGGGGTTATCCTAAGTCTGTATCTTCCTCCCAAATTTTGTTTCATGCTTAGAGTCCTTATAGAACCCACAAAACACCAAAAATGGTCAAACATAGCCTATTTTTTACATTGTCCCTACAAGTCCATATAGCTAAAAAGAATTGGGAGTAGATACAAGGAGTAATTTTAAAGTTTAAATATTTTTCATGGTCAAATTATGCCATTAGATTAGATTTACAACTCCATTTCCCCAAATTGGTGACTAAGAAGGGTTTGCAAGGGTTTGAGTAGTTTTCATTCTTAATGTTTGTTCATAAAGTTATGATGTCAAAATTGAAAAAAAATTCCACAAATTCATAGTTAAATACATTAATAAACATACTCAAACTTATTAGACTCCCATGGATAGCATCAGAAGAGGTGTGAGCTTTCAAACTTGCCCTATCAAGCTCCTTTCCTTGTTATTTGCATGCTTGAGTTGATTTTAGACCAAAAATGTCTTATTTTGTGCTTCCCATACATTAAAACAACTTGAAAAAGTGTTAAATTACCTGAAAAACATGTCTTGGACCATTTTAGTCTGTTCCTAGTGCTGGAAGTGATGTTGGTTTCACATTTGCTCTTTTAGGCCTAAACGTGCCTAGTAAGCTTGACTGTACCCTAGAGATTCAAGTGACTTATGATGATTTTAATTAGATCCAAATAGATTATAAACTTATAATTACATCCAAAAAACATGATAATTTTTTTTATGAAACTCATATTATTCTAACAATGGTTTTGACCCTTCATTTGGTCTCTATGCCTTAATTCTACCCACCATGCATGACTGTAGCCCTTGTAGTTTGGGTTATTATGTTAAGATCCATTGATTTTTGAGGTACCATTCATGTTTTTTTAAGATTTAACTCAACTTATCACACCATTTTAAAAATTTACCATGGCTCCTGGCTTCATACTTTTACCTTACTCACCAAAACCTACCAGTCTTAATATAAGGAGAAGTACCCCCTATTTGAGACAAAATAGGGGGTACTTCCCCTATTTGTCTAAAAAAATAAACAATTTTATGGGATAATTAAAGTTTTAAATGTTATCTACATAAATTTTCAACCCATAGTCTATCCATTTTACCTTCAAACTCCCTCCAAAACTAAAATAAACTGTGTGGAAGTTGACTATACAGGGGTTTCTTCAAAATGACTATGGATTTTGAAAGTGTCTTTCTACGCTTGATTTCCAATGTATGAGAGTGTATAAAATATATCACAACCTTAAAAAATGTGTTTTAACCAATTCATTACTTCTCATGCTCTACATGCTTTTTTATGCTCATTGATTGGCTTTGTGTTTTGACTATATTTCCTACTTCCTTGACTCTACCTGTAGGTGTGGTTTCATGATTTTGAAAGTTTTTTATCTTTATTTAATATATATGAGAGTTTATAAAATATATAAAAACTTTAAAAAATGTGTTTTAACCAATTCATTACTTCTCATGCTCTACATGCTTTTTTATGCTCCTTGACTGGCTTTGTGTTTTGACTATATTTCCTATTTCCTAGACTCTGCCTGTAGGTGTGGTTGCATGTTTCAAGATTTAAAAACAATTTAAATAACCTAATTATAACCCCTTGGAGTCATTTTTTAATTTTTAAAAGTTATTTTATTCATCCTCATACTTTAACATTATCTAGACCCATTCTTTTATGCTTACTGTTAACACAATCATACACAGGGTTGTAGGTGCGTGTTAGGGTCTTAAGAGGTCTCACAAAACTTGTATTGAAATTCTAAGGGTTCACGGAGGTGACCAAGATATATATGGAAGTGTTTTAGGTTAATTTAATTATTCCAACTTACCTGTACCCTTCACACACACTTAGAATTCACTCAATTAGGCTTCCTCTATCTTGACTGTGTAAACCCTGCCCCTTTTGATTCCTATGGTGTAGGCTTCTCTTTGGACTTGGTTGTGATGTTTCAAAAAAATACTTGAATATTTAAACCCCAAATTATACCTACACTCACTTATTATGATTGGAAAGGATTTTATTTTCAAAGCTATCAAACCTATTCCTCAAGGTGACCCTACAGCCAGCGTATAGGGTCATGTTTGTATGAATTAGAGGCCTGTAAGTGTGGTTTAGCCATGTCTGAGATGAATCATAGTGTTTAAAGTCTTCCCATTAAGAATTATTTATATATATCATATATCCCATAATCATATTCACCCTTCATATATTATAACTTCACCTATACATCAAGTTTTGGTCATTGTCTATCTTTCTAGCTGTAGGTGGACATTTCCCTATGAGGGGACACCTGTAGGTGTCCATGCAACTTCAAAACCATAATACAATATCATAAAAAGAGTTTTCATGCTATTTTTTTCTCCAATCCATATATAGAATCAATATAGTTATGAAAAAAATATTTTTTGCTCTTGGATCATCAACTGTCCTCCAAACTTCAAACATGTAGATAAGACTGCAGTATTTTAGTGTTTTTTATGCAATTTGAGGCTTTCAACTCCTGAATTGCATTAAATTTATACCCTCAAAACTCTACAAGGGTCTAGTATTATATAAATAATATAGGATTTATCCATTTATAAGTATGAGAATTCTTTGAAACTATGTTTCATGCTATCCCAAAAACCCCTAGGAGCTCTGTTTTGCAATTTTAGGGAAAATGTGCATGAAATAGTCCTTAAGTCCTTAGAGCATGGTTTTTAATTCCATATGGCAACCCAACCTGTCAAATGGGTATGATATGGTTAAAAAACCTACTATGACCTCAAAATAACTCCATTTCCTAATTTAACACCTCAAAAAGGGGGCCTCATCTCTTTATATTATCACTTGTAGATGCATATTTCCTATCTGTGGGTAGTGAATATAATTTTGGATCGTAAGCATTGAATTTCCATTAAATATGAGATATAAACCACTATCAAGCATGAAAAAACACACTCATTATATAATAAATGACCTATATTAGTATAAAACATTTCCTTTAACATGATTTTCCTTTTCAAATACTTGTAAGTTGTGTGTTAATGGCAGAATTGTGCTTGAATATTGCATATGACTACAACTCATAGAGATTGATTTGGAGAGAGAACTTGAGATGATATGAGGTAAAAAATAAAATTTTAAACATGTGAATGAACTTAAAACAACCCTCTGAAGACACTTATAAAGCATGAAAATATGGAAATGGTGAAAATAGGCCTATTATCACATGTAAGACCAATTTACAAATTTGAGATGATTTTCACATAAAACCAACTTAAAAATTAAAAATAAGAATGAAAAACATTATATGTAGAATTAAAAATCATCTAAAACCAATATCATTAGCTAAGTTGTATGGAAATTCTCAAACCAATGCATAACCTATAGGGTACATAGATTAATAAGCATATTTGAAAGGTCAACTTCTTAAGAATGGTTCATAAAGCTAAATAAATCATTCCTATAAAAAAAATAAAAAAATTGAATTTTACTAAGTACATAGTATACCCATAAAATCATTTTTATTTAAACCTTTTATGCTGATCGTACTAAGCACAAATTTGAAGGTCACTTTTGCTTGCCAAGAAGACTAAAAAAGGAGTAGAATGGTTTTGGGCCAAAAATGGCACTTTAAAATCATTTAAAATGTGGAAATGAGCATGGGGAAGCTGAAGAGGTATTGTGTGATTCTTTCCCATGTGTCACACTTCCCAAGGAGCCATACAAGTTCCAAACTTCTTTTTTCTCAAGAAAACTATCCTTTTTCGGAGGAACCTACCACTTTTTAGTTAGTTTCAGTTTCTTAAGAATTAAGTGGACACATGGGGAATGAAATCATGTTTTGGAACCTTTAAAATTCTTGATAAACCTGTACAACTTATTAAATGCACCTTTTTTGACCTCAAAATGACCCAAAAATGATATAAGGACTAAAATAACTAATGACCAAGGCTAGTATAACATTAAATGACATAAATTAGACTATAAAACACCTCATTAAATATATATTGGACCCATATAACACTTAAAATTCAAGTTTTTACCTAGGGCTACCCCAATTTGACCTAAAAGTCAAATTTGGTCAATAAATTGGTGATTCATAGGGGTAGCATGCCTGCTATGCTAACTAGACCAGAACACGTATTAGTCCATTGGGATTAGGGAGTCATTTGAAGTATAATACATAATAAGATGAATTTTACCATATAATTTTATCAAGACAAGACCACTACTTACCTCATCTACTCAAAGCAAGGACACACACACAATAAGACAACAAACACACATGTGCTTCATGAGCACTTATGGAACACACACACCAAACTAAACAAGCTAAATCAAACACTAAAATGAGATGAGAAATATATCCTAGATCAAAATTTAAATTTTAACCTCTTCTTGCTTCATGACATGAAGGAATGAATGAGGCATATAGCCTTTTATCTTTTAGCATTGATGCCTCCAAAATTTTCATGATAATTTCCAACTTCATTGGCATGGTGTTCATTGAAAACTAGGTAGATTCAATCATATTGGCTATATAAATGAACTCTTTTTGAATTCAAATAGCCTCAATCTTCTCATGTGGATCTTCAATTTCAACCTCATTCTTGATTTCTATAGGGCTCTCAATAAGATTGGGTTTCTTCTTAGCTGCAAGTTCTTCTAGCTCATCAAAGAGATTTACATACTTTATCCACTATTGATCATTATCCTCCATGGAAGATTATTTATTCACATTTTCATGTACTTGGCCCTCAACTTAGAAAATCTCTTCAAGCTCTTGAAAGAGCTTCATTTTCATATGCCAATCATCTTTGTCCTCTTCATCCTGTAGAACCACTACCTCTTGAATATTCTCTTCTTGATGTGTGAAGTCATCAAGTTGGTGTTATTCAAGATCCAATGCATCTAATGGTGATTTAAAATCAGGCTGAGGTATTATATCATCTTCAAGAATAATATCTTGCACATTGGGCTCAAGAGAGCTTTTGAGGACTACCACCTCTTTGGGGTTGACTTAAAATTTATCTTCATCTTTAATAACACATTCATCTTCATGTTGAAGGTGGTCATCTATGTCCTTTTGATCAGATGTATATTCTTATTCAAGGGCTGTAAGATACTCCATCTCCTTCTCCTTCATAGTGATGCCAAGACTAGGCATCTTGAAATCATGTGACTTAGCCTATTGAGGCTGCCAAGGAGGTAGGCTTTTTTCAAGCAAGAGTTATGAATTTTCTTCAACCAAATTCTCTTATCTAGGTTCCCATACCATTGGTCCATCAAGATAAAGGGTGATTGGGTGAGGACATGATAAACTAGTTGGTGGAGGTGGGACACAAAATTCAAAATCAGATTGAGACTGAAATATAGGGGGATATTTTGGAAGTTCTTGAGGTAAACCTTGGGCTAAAACAACTTAATTTCCTTCTTTCCACTTGACACACTTCCTTCACTTCTAATTTATCTTGAGGAATCTCTTTAGTAAGGGTATATGGGGTGTGTTTAGGCATAGGATCTTCTTTTGGATCTAAACCTTCCATCTCATCTTGACTTAGTAGCTTCATCCTTGACTCTAACTCTTCAATTTGCTTGACTAGGCTCTCTTAGAAAAGTCTCTCTTGAAGTTGATATGCATCATCATGAGGATGAGGAATACAAGGGGATTCATATGGAAGATAAGAGGTTTCTTGAGGAAGGGTGGGAGGAAATTTCAAAGGATCAACTTAATTCACAACCTCACACTCCTTATCAACCAAACTTCTATCTTCTTTCTTTCCCCATGACTCCACTATCTTACTCCACCTTAGGATGTTAGGATTAGAAGTATCATTTTAAGGTGGTGGGGATGAAATGTGAGAAGGTAATGAGGGATTTAATTCCACTTATTTTGATACTAAGATAGACTATTGTATTTTCTTATTGGCTAACTCAATTTATCTATTAAGGTTTGCTTCAAACACAAGGCTAGTCTTTTCAACTCTCTCTTTCACTTGATTTAAAAGGATGACTTTGGTAATTTTGATTAGGCTCATGAGTAGGGATCAAATATGGCTGATAGAAACTTGGGGAAGTGGATATGAAGGTTGATAGACTTGGTAAGGTTGTCTCTCATGAATACTTAGCTTATCATCCAAGGTTGCAATCAAACCACTCACATCTAGCATCTCATTTGTAAGCCTTTGCCAAATGGCTCTCCCAATAGGTGCCCACTCTCTTTTGAAAAAATATAAGGCATATCTCACCTCATTAATGAAATTTATAGGAACCTCTTGACCACATCCTCTTAGAGTATCAAGCTCTAACATGTACCTCTCATAGCCCAAAAGTATTTTCTTGAAGGTAGAAATGGATGGAGTTGAGGGGTGACTAGGTTGACTAGGAGAAGAAAAATATTGAGGAGGTTGGATATAGGACTAATATAACTCATGAAATGGATAAATATGATCATATTGGGGTTGGTACACTTTATTAAAGGGCTGATTAATAACTTTCTCTTGTTGATAAGGAATGACACAAGCTTGCAATGTCTCACCAACTTGTAAAGAACAAAACTCAACACCAAAGTCAGCCATAAAACCTCATGAAAGAAAGAAAACAAATAAAAATATCACAAAAAATATTAAAAAGGAAACTTGGGCTACTTGACCAATTTATGTAGCTTCAGAGTCTCCATTGATGCTTGATTAGATGCCTCAAAAGGTTGATTATTGAAAGACAACACCAAAAATATTCTAACCTTTTGGACCAAGAGTCCCATTAGGCATGCCAAAAACTATTGTCACTTGGATTTTAAATATTTGAGGAGATGGAAAATATATCCTCATCTGAGTGTCATAATGGAAACACCTTTAAGCTTGTGTGTAGCCTAAGGATGAGGTGAATCTCTAGACAGGGCTAGCTCCCTTGATGTACCACTTTGGATCACAACTACACTTAAATTTGGGGGTGAAAAGGGAGAGAGATAAATGAAATAAAACTAACCTAAGGGAGGTGATACACCAAATTATATGATGACTTCCTACCAATAGCATTTTACACATGAAATCAAAGGACAAATTGAACATACACTCCTTTAATCTACATCTTCTCACATCAATGTTACATTATGAGGTTATGGATGAATGTGAAAAGATAGGATGACTAGAAAATATGCCTATTTAAGTATTAATGAATATAATAACTCACTCAATAATTTTCATCTCCTATAACACTTCGTATGCCTTGTAAAAAGAAGCTTTCCAATTACAAACAAGATGCAAGAATGAGACAACATGCTAAGGAATCCATAGTCTTCACTAAGCAAGATTCAAAATTCAAGTAAAAATAAAATAATAATAGTCATAAATAGGTAAAAATTAGTAGTCTTATTTATCAAATTATGTGAAAATGAGTAGAGCTTTTCCATACTCAAGCGGAACATAAGTTACAATGCCAAAAAGGCTAGTTCTTATAGAATTTGAGAGAGAGAGGAGAAGAGAGAAGTCCAAAGGTCACAAGGATAATTTTAAAGATAATAAAATTATTTAATTGTGCATGAGAGAAGGATTTGGGATGAACCATGAAATATTAGGAAGCATAAGTGTCAATTCAAGGCATAAACTTCATGAAAAGTGGCATAAACTACTCATTCTGGCTCAAAACAATTACATGTATGATTATCCATATTTTAACAACTTAAAAATAATTAGGAATATATAAAAGTATTTTAATTAAGGGGGAGGATTTTATACATGCCTCTCCATGCATTGGTTGTAGTCCTGGTCCTCTAGAATCACCCGAAAAGGAGTTATCATCATCTGCAGTCCAAAAAAACTACTTCTTCATACACCTTTCACACTTAGCCTCAAAATTGGAATAATTTTCTCATGAAAATATATGGAAGGGATTTTATGACACCTATAAAGACCCTCCATGGCCCTAAAATCATCAGGGACACCTTAAAATGAACTCATTTCAAGTTTTTCATCCTTCTCACTATCTTGTCCATTATGCCAGTTTTGACTGGCTAAAATGAGAGCTATAATTAAAAACCTAAGGAGGTTTTTTAAAGTATAAAATTTACATGAGGGGTTATCCAAATTATATATCTTACTCCAAAAGTTGGTTTCATGCTTCGAATCCTTATAGAACTTGTAAAACACTAAAAATGGTAGAAAATATCCTATTTTGTACCCTATTCATACATGTTCATATAGCTAAAAAAATATTGGGAGTATATTAAGGGAGTAATTTTCAAGTTTTAATATGTTTCATGGTCAGAATATTCCATCATATTATCTTTCCAACTCCATTTCCCCAAACTAGTGATTAGGAAGGGTTTACAAGGGTTTTGAGCAGTTTTCATTCTTAAGGTTTGTTCATAAAGTTATGAAATCCAAATTGAAAAAAATTTCTACAAATTCATAGTTTAAGACCTTCATCACCATAATTTAACTTATCATACTCCCATGCATATCATCAAAAGAGGTGTGAGCTTTCAAACTTGCCCTATCGAGCTCCTTTCCTTGTTCTTTGCATGCCTGAGTTGATTTTGGACCAAAATGGCTTATTTTGTTCTTCCCCTACATATAAATAGATTTAAAATTTCTTAAATGACCTCAAAAACATGTCTTGGTCCACTTTAATCCACTCTTAGAGCTGGAAGTGATGTTGGTTTCACATTTGGTCTTTTAAGCCTAAACGTGCCTCGTAGGCCTAACTGCACCCTAGAGATTCAAGTGAATTATGATGGGTTTCCTTGGTTCCAAATAGATTATAAACTTGTAATTACATCCCAAAAATATGATACAATAATTTGGGAATCTCATATCATGCTAACAATGGTTTTGACCATTCATTTGGTCTTTAAGCCTTAATTTTGCCCACCATGCATGACTGCAGCCCTTGTAGTTTGGGTTATTATATTGAGCTCAATTCATATGTGAGGTAACATTAATGTTTTTTTATATTTAAATAAAATTCTCACACCCTTTTGAAAAGTTACCAGGCTCTTGGCTTCATACTTTTACCTTACTCACCAAAACCTACTAGTCTTGGTATAAGGGGAAGTACTCCCTGTCTGAGACAAAATAGGGGGTAATTCCCTTGTTTGTCTAATAAAAAAACACTTGTATGGGATAATTAAATTGTTAAAGGTGATATGCACAAATTTTCAACCCCTATTCTATCCATTTGACCTTCAAACTCCCCCCAAAACTAAAATAGACTGTGTGGAAGTTGATTGTGCAGTGGTTTCTTCAAAATGACTGTGTTTAGATTTTGAAAGTGTCTTTCTATGATTTATTTATAATTTATGAGAGTGTATAAACTCTATAAAAAAATTAAAAATGTGTTTTAACCAATTCATTACTTCTCATGCTCTACATGCTTCTTTATGCTCCTTGACTAGCTTTGTGCTTTGACTGTATTTCATGTTTCCTAGTCTCTGTTTGTAGGTGTGGTTGCATGATTCAAGATTGAAACTCAATGTACATAACCTCATTATAACCCCTTGGATTCATTTTTTAATTTTTTAAATTTATTTTCTCCATCCTCATATTTTAACATCATCTAGACCCATTCCTTTATGCTTACTGTTAACATAGTCATACACAGGGCTATATGTGTGTGTTAGGGTCTTAAGAGGTCTCACTAAGATTGTATTGCATTAATAAGGGTTAATGGAGGTGGAATATATATATATATATATATATATATATATATATGGAAGTTTTATAGGTTCATTTAATTATTTAAACTTACCTATACCCTTCACACAGAGTTGGAATTCACTTAATTATGCTTCATCTGTCCTGACTGTGAAAACCCTACACCTTTTGATGCCTCTGGTGTAGGCTTCTCTTTAGACTTGGTTGTGATGGTTCAAAACCATCATTTAAGATTTAAACTACAAATTATACCTGAAATCACTTATTATTCTTGGAAAAGAGTCTATTTATAAAGCTATCAAACATATTCCTCAAGGTGACCCTATAACCAACCTGTAAGGTCATGTTTTGTATGAATTAGAGGCCTATAAGTGTGGTTTAGCCTTGTCTGAGATCAATCACAATGTTTAAATTATTACCATTAAGAATTAGGTCTATCTAGCATATATTACATACTTGTATTCACCCTTCATGTCTTAGAACATCATCAATACCTTAGGTTTTGGTCATTGTCTATTTTCCCAGCTATAGATGGACATTTTCTTGTTAGGGGACACGTATAGTTGTTCATGAAACTTGAAACCATACTACAATATCATACAAAGGGTTTTTTTGTCATTTTTATCTCCAATCCATTTATTTAATCACTCTATTTATGAAATAAATCTTTGTTTCTCTTGGATCATCAACTATCCTCCAAACTTTAAAATTGTATATAAGACTACAATATTTCAATGTTTTTTAGGCAATTTGAGGCTTTCAACTCCTAACTTACATTGACTTTATGCCCTCCAAAATATATAAGGGTCTCATAATATATGAGTAATACAATATTTATCCATTTATAATCATGATAAGTCTTTGAAACTATTTTTTATGCTATCTCCAAAACCCTTAGGAGCTCTATTTTGCCATTTTAGGGAAAATGGGCTTGAAATAGTCCTTAAGTCCTTAAAGCATGGTTTTCAACTCCATATGCCAACCCAACATATATAATGGGTATTATATGGTCAAAAAACCTACTATGACCTAAAATAACTCCATTTCCTAATTCAATACCTCAAAAAGGGGGCCTCATCTCTCTGTATTATCACCTAGAGATGTATATTTCATGTCTGTAGGTAGTGAATGCAATTTTGGATAGTAAGCACTGAATTGGCCTTAATTATGAGATCTATACCACTCTAAATCATGAAAAAACATAATCCTTCCATAATAAATGACCTATCTCAGTATAAAACATTGCCTCTAACATGAATTTCCTTTTCAAATACCTTTAAGTTGTGTGTTAATGGCAGAATTGTGCTTGAATGCTGCACATGACTACAACTCATGGAGATTGCTTTGGATGGAGAACTTGAGATGACATGAGGTCAAAAATCACATTGTAAAATTTTTAATTAACTTAACACAACCCTTTGAAGACACTTTCAAAACATGAAAATCTAGAAATGGTGAAAATAGTCCTGTTGTCACACATAAGACTAGTCTACAAATTTGAGATGATTTGCACATCAAATCAACTTGAAACTTGAAACGAAGCATGGAAAAAATTATAGGGGGAATTAAAAATCACCTAAAATCAATATTAGTATTTGAGTTGTATCAAAATTCTCAAACCATTGCAAAACCTACAGGGTACATAGATTAACAAGCAAATTTGAAAGGTCAACTTCTTAGGAATGGTTCATAAAGCTCAGGACACCATTCCTCTAAAAAAAATATAAAATGGAATCTTACTGAGTGAATAATATACCCCTAAAATTATTTTTCTTTAAACCTCTTGTGCCTACCGTACCAAGCACAAATCTAAAGGTTACTTCTGCTTGCCAAGAAGGAAAAAGGAGTAGCATGGTTTTAGGACAAAAATGGTAGTTTCAGATCATTTCAAACATATAACTAAGCATGGGAAATCTGAAAAGGCATTGTGTGATCTTTTCCCATGTGGCACACTTCCCAAGGAGTTATACAAGTGCCAAACTTCTTTTCCCAAAAAAACTACCTTTTTTATGAGGAAACTACCAATTTTTAATCAGTTTCAGTTACTTAAGACTTAAGTGGATACATGGGGAATGAAATCACATTTTAGAATGTTCACACTTCCAAAAAAACTGTACAACTCATTAAATACATCATTTTTGACCTCAAAATGACCCAAAAATGATATAAGGACTAAAATAACTAATGACCAAGGCTAGTATAACATTAAATGGCATCAATTAGCCTATAAAACACCTTGTGACATCTATATTGGACCCTTATAACACTTTAAATACATGTTTTTACCTATGAGTGCCCCAATTTGACTTAAAAGTCAAATTTGGTCAACATAACTCATACAATCATTTCATAATGTTTTGAAGTGTTTAAGGTTTATTTATAAACTTTAAGGTATGAGAAAATGAGGAAAAAGGTGATTTTTGGATAACATTCATGTATGTCAAAGTTAATATTGACCAATTTGAACACAAGTCAAAATGGGTCGACCCCCCTATAATAAAAATTTTATATAAGGGTCTAATATAGTGTCATAAAGTGTTTTGTTGTTCATTATATGTAATTTTATGCCATTTGTGCATTTGTCATGGTTTAATTACGTCTTATGGCAACTCGAGTCACTTAGGGGTCATTTTGGGGTTGTATATGAAAGTGGCATGGTTTTCAAAGTGTACAAGTGTCTTAGTTTTCTTCCCAACATCCAAGATGTCATATTACCTATTAGGAATGTTAGTCCATCTAAAACTTGTAGGTTCTCTATCTGAAAATTAAGAAAAAAATTGAAGAAAAAGAAGTTTAACACTTGTATGACTTATAGGGGAGTGTGACACATGTGGATACCTTGTGGGATGACTTTACAACTTCCTTAAAATCATATCAATGTTTGACCAGCTTTGGAAGTGCTAAAATTGGTAAAAAACCATTTTACTCCTTCATCACCCTTTTAGACATGTATAACTAGTCAATAGGTTTATGCTTAGTATGTCCAGTTGAGAAGTTTTAGATCAAACACCTTTACAGGGTGATATTACACTCAAAGAGATTAATTTTCATAATAAGATTTCAAGGATTGGTCAACTATGATTTATGAATCATTCTTTACAAGTTGACTATGTTTTTCTACTCATTATTTCCCATACCCTATAGGTTTTGCTCTTGTTTAGACAATTTCATACAATCCAATTGATGTAATTGACTCAAGATGACATGGAAATCTTCACCTCATGTTCCCCATGCTTATTTTCATGTTTTAAGGTGTTTTGATAGGCCAAGTATCTCAAGTTGCGAGTGAAGGCACCATTCTATGTTGTAGGCAGGTTTTCATCATTTTCAGAACCTTCATATCTTGTAGTGGTGTTAGAGGATGGTGATAGACTTATATTAATGTTTATAAACTCATTTTTGGTCCCTTCTCCATTAAAATTCAGCCTTAAAAGAATAACCATGGAGTGGAACCAAGAGATATACCATACAATTAGTTTGCTCCATGATTGTCATATACAGTCAGCTAGGTGAGCTATGCAAGGCTCTAAAACACGTCCATGGAGTTGTAATTGAGGTACTAAATTATTGGAAACATTTTCATAGCATGAAAAATCAAGTAAAATCCTTTCACTTGGCAAAAAAAGGCACTGTGATAGTAAAATCGCCCATACATGCATATAACATAGAGATGCACCTACAAGTACCTACAGGAAGGAGAGACATTAAAATGAGAAGTGGGATCTTATGTCAAGATTTAAAACATCATAATTTTTCATTTGAATACTTTGAGGGGATATTAATTGGATATGAAGGTAAATTCCTTAAGTACATTGACCATTTCATGCTTATTGCTTGTATACAACTCAAAGTGCACCTACAGGTGCCCTCATGAGAACCAATCACATTGAGAGGCAATATCTAAGCTCGATAGGATTATATATAATGATAGAAGTCTATTTAGAGCCTTTGAAAGAGTCTAAACCCTAATGAATCTCACAAACTATGCATATTGCTTATAGTTTCATCCATTGCCTGCACATTGGAAAATGTCTAGCTCCAGGTGGTACCACAGATAGCTAAGGTGTCATATATAAGTGTTTAACCATGTGATGAAACTCTTCTTAAAGTCTTAGTGTGTTGAGTTGATCATGGCAGACCTATTTAGAATGCTAGATTTGTAGGTAAGGTTGAAGGTTACTTTCAAGGGTGATGACTATGGATTTAGAGATCAAATCCCTAAAACATGAAAACAAAGCACTTTTCCATTTGGTTTATATCATATAACAAGGTTATCAAGAGCTTTGAAACATATAAATGAGCATAACTTGTAGATACACAAAAGAGAAGTGTTATAAGTACAATCATTGATAAGGGGGGTGGATTAGTGATCCTAGATAATCCAATTCAATTTCCAACTCTTAAACATTCAACATACATCAACTTGATCAAGAAATATAAACACGAAAGCACATACATCCAAAGCATACAAAAGAACACACATCACATGAACACATCATATATGTGGGAAACCCTCTTGGGAGATAAAACCCACTGAACCATACAAGATGGAATGCAGTCTTATAATAACAAGATCCAACATTTAGACCAACACAAACTTATCAAGGAACACCCATCCCTTAGTTTAATAATATACCAATTCCACAAGGAGAAACTATCCTTGTCTAGATGAGCACCCACAATAACTAGACCTTTAGAAAGCTTTACCTTGCAAGGAGGAAACAAACCCTTAGGAAACCAACCACCCACTCATCTACCTAAATAGATCACCTTAAACACTTGTTACTACTCTTCAATTGATGATGATCACCTTTTTATACACTCTTTACCTCTAATCTCTCTTAAGCTACCTCTAGGAATAACCTACTCAAGATGTTCCTAACTGACCTGTACCTTCTCTTTCAAAGGTTCTCTTCTTCACTTGAATTCTCACTTCCACAACTAACACAATTAATCCAATTTGACCTTATACTTATACCACTCTCTTCCTTTAACCCATCTTTGTCAGCCAAGATGCTTTATGTATTTTAACCACACTTAATATATGCCCATACACACATTATATGTGAGAAACACACTTTTCATAGGTCAGTCATCACCTCATTAGCCCCAAACAACCATTAGGTCTTGGTGAGACCTAAAATAATTAGGGCTTCATACTCACATGTTATATTTGAGACTACTTGGACCACTACATCCTTTATCAATGATTACAACAAATATAACATGTCTCCAATATCCCCTTTATAACTCCCTCATGGGTCCGTTCCACCTAGAACACCAACTCAATACTTGAACCTACTGATTAGGTCTCCTCGTTCTCTAGGTCTTCATACATAAAAAATATAGTCTCAAATTTTTGGAGCAACTACTCAAGTCTTTCACATATCCATATGATTATATCACATGGGTGAAACCTTTAGGACCTTTTCAATACTTCCATGTACCTTAGACACTCCAACACAAGCTCTTAGCACTCAAATCAACTCTTTGAAAATGACCACTCAGAATGGTCACACACAATCAAACTATTTTAATTCTCCATATCTGATTAAAGGAAAACTATGACAAAAAATGACTTATCATAAGCCTTAGAGACTTATAGAACATCTCCATGCTCATTTTATTCTTCAATTCTAATAATAACTCTTCCAACTTACCTCTGTAATATGGTCACTCAATCTGCTAGTGCATTTAACAAACATAATTAATTTCTAAGCCTTTGTTCATATTGAATATGGATTGGTCAAACCACTAAAATCCACACAAAAGTTCCTCATGCAGTATATAACACTCACCAATAGTTATATAATCTTAAAACATCAAAATACTATCAATAATAACTCAAGTATCCTTCTTGGGTCACTTACAGAACATAGTCAAACACATAATCAACTTTGGAGCTAACTTTAACTGTATAAAATTCAAAACTTATAACTAAATTCTATGGATGCAAATTGAAGTCCTCTTAAACTTTTATTTTTACACCACCATGAATTTATGCATATATCAAAAGTTATAGCACAAAAATTGTAGACTAGTTTTCCCTCATTAATTTGAATATTTGAATTTCAACGATCATTGTGCAAACACTAAACATCAAGCACTTTGTCATCATCTCATGCTCCTTGACAACTTTGAAAAAAAACATTCCATTGATGTCCTTGGATCAGCCTAGTCTTTATATTTCAATGCTCACTATTGAGCTTAGATATGTGCTTCCATGATCTTGCCACTTAGCAGCACTGTGTGCCTTTTACGCACCCTATACCATTCAGTCAATGTGCTTGCACCACTTCGTAGCTCTACATGCCTTCTGAGCATCCTTTGACATATTGAATAAACATGCATCATTAGATTACCTCTGACAAGATCATGTACTCTATTAGATCATTATTCAGTTAGATGAAATGCTAGTTGTTAGATTTATGATCTGATAAATGCTCACAATTAGATTTGTCTAGACTATTTGACCCTAGACTTCAATGTAGTTTAACTTGAAGGTATTTGGTCCTTGATATTTTTCTAGAGTAACTTTGAATATTTACATCTTGAGCTATAAAACACTTCAAGATTCCAAATCTTTAGGGTACCTTTTTGGCACTATAGATAACATCTCCATGAAAACCTTTGACTACTGTTGACTTTTTGAGTACTTGTATTAAATGCATAAATTTGTTGGATCATTCATATCTTCATGATGTGAAATGATGGTCTAGCTTCTCTTAAGTTATAATATACATGTTTCTCATTCAAAATGATCAAGTGACACATTGGAACTTCACCAAGACATCTATGGATTCTTCACTTCTTTTTTGTCCTTACTAATTTATACATATGCCATATATTCTCCAAGATATCAATTTGATCACTTTATCATTAATGAACTATAAATCATGCTCTCTTTGACATAAATGACAACCTAAAAATTATGGCCATTCTCAATAATGTCCTCCTTTATCATTAATGGCAAAACACCCTCAGAATGACTTCATTTTAACATTAAATTCATTATGATCTTTCCCCCCCTTTGACATGAATGACAAAGGGTATCTTCCTCAACATGCCAACAATGATTCCTCAAAATCATGTGTGCATTCAAATACTATTTTAGATGCTCAAGATACTTACATACTTTCTAGTATATGAATTAATTTCTCCTCCTTTGACATGCACCATTCTAAACTTGAACTTCTCTGATCCTTGGACCTAATAAACTATTCACAGAGCTTAAAAAGATCCCCATAACATCATTCTCCCTATTATGTCATCTATTATTTGACATACATCAATCTAAACTTAGGATTTTCTGATCCTTGGACCTATCTACCTATAGAACTCACAAGTTCTCTTTGCTCATGCATAAAGAGTCAATACCTCGTCAAAATACATGACTTGGTTTGATCAAGTCATCATGTCAATATTCTCAAATTCACAATGGTATCAGACATATTCACACTTCTACCATGACTGGAACATTTCACATATGCTCCCCCTCACATCATGCATAACTCTTCAAGGCTTTCAAACTGTCTGAGTTAGTTCCCCCTAACTCCATGCTTCACCTGGATCATTACATCTTTTCAACAAGTCCTCTTAACCAACTAGGCCATCCTTGATTAGACACTTGGAAACCTCCATTCTCTGCCTGGAGACCAACATCTTCATTCTTCTCCATTTGACCAACTAGACTATCCTTTATATTTGATCCAAATGTTGACTTTAGGATCACTGTTTCTAAAGATACATATCATGTCCTTCCACAATAAACCAACACATATTTTATGACCTTTCTTACCATAAAAAATCAACCAAATCTCAACTTGTATCCACCATGCTTCCTCTTACTTTTCAAGTGTCTCCTTAAAGCCTAGATAGAGACATCCTGATCCACAATGTCCTAGAATAATGTGAAACCAATATTTTCCCACAACTCCTCATATTCCTTCTCCTCCTTGGTCATATGATACTAATAGTTATTATTCCTATTTTTAGGCTTAAGAGAAGCAATATGCTCATCCACTATAATATTATCCTTTTCTTTAAAGAATAAATTGAAAATATATGGAGACAAAAAATATTCATGACATACCTTTTCATCTGAAGAAAGAACCTCATCGCTAGGCATTGACAACTAATGTTATTTACATAAAACTTCCTCAACAATAGCAAGATGTTCTCATGGATCCATACATACTTCAGAACTAGCCTCAATTAGAACTTTGGTATTTTTTTTGGATCTTGACTTGAACTAAATTTTGATTTTCCTTTTTTATCTGGATATATGACACATTCTCTTGGCATTCCTGAACCTTATGCATATCTGATTCTTCTTTTGCTTTAATAGGCACTCCACCTTGATTTTTCAACTCAACTAAATTAGTTTTCTTGGTCTTCAATTCCTTTGGTTTCCATACCAAGGATTGGCCTATCTTGAGCACACTAGGATGTCCATGCACCTTTTTATGACTTGAAAGCTTGCTTATACAATATCTTGAAATATGACCAACTTGATGACAAATGAAGCAAATGATATCATTGATACCTTATGCTTGATGAATATTATGAATCTTAGCAAACATACAATCTTTTCTCTTAGGTTCATTATGCTCAAGCTTGACTATCTTAAGTATCCATACCTAAGTCTATTCCCATGCATTCTATGGTAGAATCTAGCAATATGTCCCATTTCATGACAATTATAGTAGACTATAGTATCCATACCTCTAGTTGACCAACGGTTTTTCCTTCTACAATTGTTTGTGATATGACCAAACCTATGACAAGTATAAAAATGACCATTAAAAGATATTTCATACCTTATAACACTAGGTTACTTGATGGTGTAGACACCAATATCGTGTCAACCCTCCTTGGTCCCCTTCTAAATGTTAACACTCCTAACCCACACTTGCACACTTTATTAATTTAAAAACTAACTATTTTGAATTAGTTACCTCACCTTGGACACCTCACCTAGACACCTCACCCTAAGACCGTTTCTTAGCCTATGAGTTAGCCTGAGACTAGGTCCTCCAAATCTTAACTACCCATGACCTATTCTCACTCCATCTTAACTCCCTAACCAACTCCCATGCCTCATAAGCCCTTATTTTGACCGTTCTCTAATGGAAAAGGCACTTGGTGGGTGGAGAAATGGGCAAAGGGCTAAAAATAGCCCTTTTACCTATTCTCTCTCCATTGACGTTGGTCAACCCGCAGCCAACATCGGCAGTTCTACACCGATGCCAGCGGGATTGCCGACGTCGGTTACATAAGCCAAGCTCTAAGATTGAGCTACCCACTGCATTTTTTCACATTCGCATGCACACTCTAAGATTTCAAGCACCAAAACTTGACTATCATTCTCCTGGCTACCGAAGCTCTACACAAATCATTCCAAGACTGGATTGAAAGATTGTATGAGGACCTTGAGTTATTGAATTGAAGCAATCCGTGTTTGCTTCATTGGCTCACAACAACAGTCACATCAGCCACAACGGGAATCATTATTCTGACACCTCTAGTTTTTCACATAATAAAGCTAAGTACTCTGGTTTTCATTTCAGTATTTTAGAATATATTGTCAATTAGTTTTCATAGATATTTCTAAATACTGTCGAGAGGCCCGACTTCTTCTGTGGAGGGGCTGAAAGGCCTTCCCCTTATTCTCACCCTATTTTCACACCTATCCTCTACCTTTACCCTTCTTCAGACCTCATTCACCTTCCCACAACCCTGCACCAACCTTCAAACTTCCAAAAACTCTTTTGTCCATCACAAAAATATTCTAAAAGCTATCCACGGCCAATAACCCCAACCGAAATCGATAACCCAACCTACGTTGGCACCATTTACCTGACCAAAATTGAAAGATACATCGATGTCAATGACTATGTTCTAAAATAACAAACCAAAAAACCTATCCAAACAGCCCATAAACTAGACAAAACCTTTTGCTAGCTTTCTGTAACATTCTGAGACACACATATTGCAGGGAATAGGTACACACCATCTACTTTTCCATTTCTTTAGTCTTTTATCATTTCTTTTTAAACAACACTTTTATCTTTAAATAGTGGACTATCATCCCTTACAGAGCTTCATTCTTCTAGGACCGAGCGCATAGCTTGGTAGTCCACCATATCCTCTTCTAACATTTTCCTTGTTTGAGTTTTATTCTTACTGCAAGTGTTTCCTCAACAGCCAAAGAGGAGCTCCCACAAAGCTTGGATACGGTGTGCACTAAATCTGGGTAACATCAAACCCACAACCTCTTAACCTTAGTTTCTTCCTCATTTGAATGAATTAGTGAAAATCTAGAGAAACAGATGGATCTTTTTTGTTGATCTTAGTGCTTGAATCCTTCTTATCTTGAGCTGAATTATCTTGCTCTTTCTCATTCTTGTTCACCTTGACAACAAATTGCTCATGTTCATCCTTGAATGAATCTAGCTTGGTCTTTAATTGAATGCTCTCATCCTCTTTATCTTTTTATTATTTATTTTGTTCTAATTTAAGCTTTCCTATCTTGATTATGACCTTTTCATGCTCATCATTTAGAAAAACAAGATTAGTATTTAATTGAGCACATTCATCTTCTTTAGCTCTCATGCTTGAAATTGTAACCTCTAACTAAATTTTAATATCTCAGATGGTCTCCTTATCTATATTATCTTATTTATCCATGTAATCCTTCAATCTACATGCTTGAACTTCAATAATCTTTATAGAATCAAGATTGGATTTCAATTCATCATGTTCACCTTGATTTAAACTCAACTTGGCATTTGTCTCTTTTAACTGAGTTTTGAGATGTCTTTATTGTTCCTATTTTGAACTTAGATTTGTCTTTGTAACCATTAATTGATCCTCAATAATTTTGATCTTCTCTTTATCATATTTTTATCTTGAGCTTGCCTTCAAGTATTCTAGCTCCTTGTTGAGCTTGAAGCACTCATCCTTAGTAGCTTTATAGCTTGAGGCCATGATCTTATTCTGATCATAATCACTCAACTCACCTCTATACTTCTCAAAAACTACCTTTTAATGATTGAAATTTTATTCATTTGATTTTAGACATGCATAAGTAACCTCTACTTGAGCTTTCAACTTTTTATTATATTTTTTCAATTGCTTAGCCATCTTTGTACCTTGGATCACCTTCAAGTGGTTAAACTTGCACAGAAGGTCCTACTCTGATAGTGATTATTAGAGGTACAATCACTGAGAGGGGGGGTGAATCAACGATGCCAAATAATCCAATTCAATTCCATACTCTTAAACATTTAGTATACACCAACTTGATCAAGAAATATAAACATGAAAGCACATACATCCAAAGCATACAAGAAAGCACACATCACATGAACACATCATATATGTGGGAAACCCTCTTGGGGGATAAAACCCAATAAAAACTAAAAGATAGATTAAAATACTATAATGACAAGATCCAACATTTATACCATCACCAACTGATCAAGGAACACCCATCCCTTAGTTTAGTGAGACACAAATCCTACTTATCCCAATACAGTTGACTGTGATGAACAATGGGCAAGTTTGGGGACTGTGAAGTGTTGGAATTGCATAAGTATGATATATATGGATCCCAATTTTTTTTTAACAAACCTAGGAGATTATAAAAATTCATATAAACATTTAATTTAAGCTTAAATCATACAAGACCACCTATAGGAAAGAGAAACATAGTCATAACATGACCTCAGTCTTGACCAATCAATGTGTAAGAAGAGTTATGTAGGAGGTTAAAGTGATAAAAAATCTTCTAACATATTCATCATGATCATGATAGTATCAATAGGCCCTTGATGGTGGATAAAATATGGATAAAGATCTCTAACAAATAATACACAGTCCATACCTTAAATCCAGCACACAGTCCCTTTTTTCATAGTCTGTCTTGTGTCTTGAAGGAGTTAGATGGTCTATTGATCTAATCAAGGGAATTTTTTTTGTAGAGATCATATAAAAAACTTGTAATAGTCCCTCTAATATCTATTTTGTCTTAGGAAATTTGGGAATTACCTTCTATTTTGTCTCAAATAGAGGGTACTTTCCTATGACACAAACTTTATAGTTTTGGAAAATGGAGATTAAGAGATGAGCTAAAGGCTGATCAGACATTAAAAGGAGGTGTGGAAAGTTGAATTACACCTAAAAAACATAATAAACCATGCACAAAAGGAATAATATCAATAGGATGGTTTAGAGCTTGAAAATGGTCTTGAGCATTGATATTGTGGTTTTTTTTTGAAAATCCATTGTCACATCTCTATGGATGAATCTTAAGAGCAAAAAGGACCTAAAATCCTACAAAACCCTGGTGAAGGAAATGAAGGAGAAGAGCTATCCTAATGGACCAAAATTATCACAAAAGTGATTATATGATATAGAGGATTATCTAAGGATTCCCTCCATCCTACTGAGGTGTTCCTTACTTGTATTAAGAGGAGGGAATTTTGATTTTTTTGACTATTTTTGATGTTTTATAGGTTCTAGGATGTTCCAAAGGATTCAATGAACTTTGGGAGAAATATAAAGAGTTATTATAACTCACCATGACCATTTAATACAACAAAAATTCTCACAAGTGTTTTTATAGGTGCCTTCAATTCCACCAGTCAAAACTACCAAAGTGAACAAGCTAGTGGGAGAGTGAAATGACTAAGAGGATGGCCTTTTAAGGTCTACTTGAGGAGTCTAAGACTATGGGAGGTCTTGACATGTGTCAATCACCCCCTTATATGAATTTTCTTGGAAAATTGAATCCAATTTTGAGGCCAAGTGTGAGGGGTGAGTGAAATAAGAGTTTATTTGACTACAGGTAGTGATGGCTCACTTCTAGAAGAATCAAAATGATTAGGGGTAAAGCCAATAATGTCTAAAACCCATCCATATTAGTGAAATAATAATATCTATACCTAGTCAATTATGGGATGTTAAAAATGGGATGAATGATGAAGGTAGTTTTCATGTGCATAATGAGGAGTTTTACAGCACATTTCATGAGTCTCATGACTTAGAGGGCCATTTGTCCTATCAGAACTTACATGGTCTATCTCCTACTACATTATCTTAAATATGTAACTCCTATCAACATGAAAATTTTTCTAGTGATCTTTTGAATTCTCTTTTCTCACTTCTCTCTCAAGTTCTCTAAGTAGCTACCATTTTGGCCTTTGTAATCTAATACCACACCATGTATGGTGAAGACCTTCTAGTTTTGACATTGTTATTTGCCTTAGAATAATAAATGCAATATATTTTGAGTTAATATCTCATCTTGTTAAAGTGTGTGAAGATATGCATAGTGAATAGCTAAGTGATATCAATCTATCCTTACTTTCTCTTAGTCATTCGATGTTTGATGCGAGTAATTTCATCCTAGCAGGTCATATGAAGTGTAGTTAAGTGTATGAATCTATCTTAAGTGTATAAGGAGCATTATTATCTAAAATTTATCTATGGTTTTACTTACCTTGGATAGTTTTCATACATCTCACCTTCATATTGAAACACTAATGCTAGCGCATTCTAAGACTCTTAGGCTAGTGTTGTAGGAATTAATTCTTTGTGAAAGAAGTACAATGGTCATGTGGAATACATCTTGGTGAATCACCCTTTTATAATAGGTTTATTTCATGAAAACTTATAACTCTTTTCCCATAAGTAAATAGTTAGCATAGGTGAAATCACTTCAATATACATTTGGGGAGCTAGCCCTTAAACCTAGAGGCTCACTTTTAGTATATGCACACCCACATACCTGGAAGTGTTCCCATGTTTCCCAAATATAGAATAGGATTGAACAACCTCTTCTAGGGTACAAAATTTTGTGACAATAGTTTTGGCATGCCTGGTGGGACCAAGGTCTAAGAGACTATAAATATTATTGGTGTGTCTTTCCTCTAATCAGCATTTGGAAGTAAGAAAGCTAGCACCAATGGTGACTTCAAATGAAATATTCTAGTTGTAAGCAGACCATGTATATCTCATTGAATATTTTTATCAATTTTTTTAATCTCATTTGACATATGAGGTTTATATGAACATCTATGGTGAATACCCCTATCATGAACCTCTCTATCAAACTTTCTATGAACCACATTTTACTCCTCAACAATACTATCAAAATGGATACCAATCCTATGATGCATGGTAGCCCTATAGTCCTCCATTTCCCTATCCATATGGACACCATGTTTTTGGATAACCCTATGAAGAAGTTTACCAATAAAATTATCAAGAAATGCCTCCCTATCAGTCCCAATATGAGCCCTATCATTCATGTTATGATCCCTATAAACCCCAAGAGGATACTTATGAGTCTTGTCATAAGGAATCAGATGATTTCATTGACTATATACAAATATATTACAAGTCAAGATGTGGATTCTTTCAGGATAGAATACAACAAGCTAAAGTTGGTCTTGATCTGCACCATTACCTTCCTCCTCCTCCATTAGGGCCATCTCATATCAAATCCTTCTTGGCACTCATGCCAAAGTTGCTATATAGTGAAGATAATATGGGAACATGGGATGATGATTTTTATGTGTTTCCTAATCATCTCATGGAATGGTTAATAAATTTTGTCCCAAGATGGATGAGTGCATGGAAGGTGGTTGAAGATGAAATTCAATGGGAGATCAAATGACAAATGGACTTGGAAAAAAGTGCATTTAATGATCAATAAATATGATACATATGTTAGAGGATAAAGAGCTTAAAAATAAACATGTTTCTATTGAATAATTTCAAAAAAGCTATTGGTAAGATGCAACTCCTACTTATATAGGTGTTCTTCCTTCTAATTAGCCCAAAAAATCACTTCCTCATGAGCTTACTAGTGTATTCCTCATTCCTAAATCCATTAAAAATCCATCTACTAACCCTCACACTACAATTTCCATTCATAATCCCTCCAACACATCCCATTCTCCATCTCCATCTCATGATCCGATCCATCAATATTCCACCTCACCCATTTTTGAAGAGGAACACATTTTGAGGGAAGTGAGTGAAGAAGAACAAATCCAAGCCATGATTGACCAAGAAGATGTCATAAGTGACTATGAGGAAGATATCACCATAGGAATCCCCTTGGTGAACATAAGGGCAACTTAACCTTTTTGAATGAGGAGAACATATTGAAGATTCCCTTGCAACTGTCCATGAGGAATGTGGCCAAGACTTAAAAAGAGAAGTATTTGAAGAAGACTCCATAATTGATCATGAAGCTATGGATGACCATCTCAAGCATGAGGTTGAATGTGCTATCAAAGATGAAATTGAAGATCAAGTCACTCCTCATGAACTTATAGTCCTAGAAGAGTCTCATGAGACCAAGATAAAAGGGGTAGTCCTTGAAGATGACTTAATACCTCAGCTTGATTTTGAACCACCCTCAGATGCATTAGATCATGAATAAAAATAAATTGATGACCTAATACTTTAAGAAGATAAGATTGAATAGGTGGTGGTATTAGAAAATAAGGAAGATAAGGATGATTAGTAGCTGCAAATGAAGGTCTTTGCCAAGTTGAGGGTCAAATACATGACAAGGTGAAGAAAGAGTCTTCCATGGAGGACAATGACCAGGATTGGGCAAAATATTTAGAGATCCTTGATGAGCTTGAATAACTTGCAGCCGAGGATAAACCTATTCTTACTGAGATCACCATGGAGAACAAGAAGGTATGCCTTATTGAATCACCATTGGATGTCATAGTTTAGGAGTCATATGAAAAATTTGAGGCTATTTGGATGCAAGAAGAGTTCATTTCCATAGTTAATCTATTTGGAGTTGTTTGGTTCTCATTGAACATCATGCCAATGAAGTTAGCAAACACCATAAAGGAGATGGAGGCATCAATGCCAAGGGTCAAAAAGATACATGCCTCATCTAATCCTCCATGCCATGAAACAAAAGAGGTTTCAAACTTCCCCTTTGATCCAGGAGGAAGTCTCCATTTCAAGTAGGTTAGTGTTTGATATAGTTAGTTTGGTTTGTATGTTTGTGTTACATAAGTGCTCATAAAGCACATTTGTGTTTCTTATCTTGTGTGTTGTCAAAGGCATATTATGTGTCAAACTAGTCTACATGTGACTCCATAACCAAAGAGACAATTGGTCAAGGCATAAAAAGCATACCAACCTTTGGAAATTTCCAAGAATGTTGACCATTTTGACCATAAGTTAAAATGGGTCAACCCCCCTATAGTCAAAAACTTATATAGGGGTCTAATATAGTGATATAGGGTGTTTTATTGTTCATTAGATGTAATTTTATGCCATTTGTGCCTTGGTCATGGTTTAATTAAGTCTTATGCCAGCTTGAGTTACTTAGGGGTCATTTTGAGGTCATATATGAATGTGTAATGGTTTTCAAGGTGTCTAAGTGTCTTAGTTTTCTTCCCAACATCCAAGATGTCAGATGCTCTGTCAGAATGTCGATCCATCTAAAAATTATAGGTTCTCTAACTAAAAATCAAGAAAACAACTAAAATTTTTTTTGGCACTTGTATGGCCTATAGGGGAGTGTGACACGTGTGGTGAACTTGTGGGATGACTCTCTAAATTACTTGTACTCATATCAATGTTTGATCAACTTTGGAACTGCTAAAATTGGTAAAAAACCATTATAGTTATTCATTGCCCTTCTAAACATGCAGAACCAATCCATAGGTTTAGATAAAATTATTTTAGGGGGTGATATTACACTTAGAGAGTTTCATTTTCATAATAAGAGGTCAAGGATTCATGGACTATGATTTATGAATCATTCTTTACAATTTGACTTTATATTTCTACTTACTATTTCCCATACCCTATAGGTTTTGCTCTTATTTAGACAAGTCCATACAGTCTAGTTGATGGAATTGAATCTAAATGACATGGAAATATTCACCTCATGTTCCCCATGATTGGTTTCATGTTTTAAGGTGTTTTTATAGGCCAAGTATCTCAAGTTACAAGTGAAAGCACCATTCTGTGTTGCAACTAGGTTTTCATTATTTTTATAATTTTCATATCTTGTAATGGTGTCAGTGGATGGTGATAGACTTATATTAATGTTTCCAATCTCCTCCTAGTACCTTCTCCATTAAAATTCAACCTCAAAAGAATAATCATGGAGTGGAAACCAAGAGACACACCATATAGTTAGTTTGCTCCATGACTATCAGATACAATCATCTAGGTGAGCTATAAAAGGATCTAAAACACATCCATGGAGTTGTGATTGAGGTCCTAAAATGTTGGAAACATTCTCATAGTAGTAAAAATCATGTAAAATACCTTAAATTGGCAAAATAAGGGACTATGATAGTCAACTTAGTCACCCATACAGTCATACAACATAGAGATGCACCTAAAGGTGCTTATAGGAAGAGAAGACATTAAAATGAGAAGTAGGAGCTTGTCTCAAGCTTTGAAACATAATAATGTTTCATTTGAATACTTTTTGGGGATATCAATTGGATATTAAGGAATATTACTTGAGTACATTGACCATTTCATGCTTATTGCTTGTATATAACTCAAAGTGCACTTACAAGTGCCCTCATGAGGAGCAATCATGTTGAGAGGGAGCCTCTATGATGGATAGGATTCTATATAATGAGATAAGTCTATTTGGATCATTTTAAAGAGTATAAATCCCATTTAATCTAACAAACTATGCATATTGCTTATAGTTTCATCCATTACCTGCACATTAGAAAATGTCCACCTAGAGGGGGTACCATAGAGAGTTGAGGTGTCATATAGAAGTGTTGAAGCATGTGATGAAACTCTTATTGAAGTCCTAGTGTGTTGAGTAGATCATGGTAGAACTATTTGGAATGATAGATTGGTAGGAAATGCTGAAGGCTACTTTCACAGGTGATGATTGTTGATTTAGGGATCAAATCCCTAAAACATGAAAATAGAGGACTCTGCCATTTGGTTGATATCATATAACAAGGTTATCAAGAGATTTAAAATAGATAAATGTGCATACCTTATATATCACACATAGGATATGATATTTTCAAAAGTTGGGAGGTGTATGATTAGTGGAAGGTTGTTATTGAAAGGCCCAAAGATGCACCTTTGAACACTGAGATTCTTCATTATCATCTTTAGGATTTGAGTACCAAGTAACCCTCACATCCAAGGGGGTAATCCAAGAAAATGTATAGGAATGGAAAAGGGTTATAGGTAGTTTAGTATATAACATTTATGATCTAAAGGTCATTTTAAAGAGGAAGATATATGGATTTTTGACCCTATCCACACCTACAAGATTCTACTTTTTGCAATATAGTTGACTGTGATGAACAATGAGCAAGATTGGCAGTTGTGAAGTGTTGTCATTACATAATTATGATATATATGGATAAAAAAAAAGTATAATTACCCTAGGATATTATAAAAATTCCTCTAAAAATTGACTTCAAGCTTAAATCATATAGGACCATCTATAGAAAAGAGAAACACAATCATAGCCATATGACCTCAGTCTTGACAAATCAGGGTGTAGGAAGAGTTATGTAGGAGGTTAAAGTGATAAAAAGTCCTAAAAAATATTCATCATGATCATGATAGTATTAATAGCCTATTTATGGTGGATATAATATGGATAAAGGTCTCTAATCAAGAAATACATAGTCCATACCTTAAATGCTGCATATAGTCCCTTTCTTCACAGTCCGTCTTGGGTCTTGAAGGAGTTAGAGGGTTTATTAATCTGATTAAGGGCCAAATTTTTTTACAAAGCATATAAAACACTTTTAGGAGATCCTCAAACATCTAGTTTTTATTTGATTAAATTATGGAAGTACCCTCTATTTTGTCTTAGACATAGGGTACTTTCCTAAGACATAAACTTTTGTAGTTTTGGAGAATGGAGCTTAGGGGATGAGCTAAGGGCTGATCAAACATTGTAAGGAGATGTGGAAGTTTGTATTAAACCTAAAAAAACATAATAAACCTTCCACATAAAGAATAATCTCAATAGGATGGTTTATACTTTTAAGGATGCAAATAAACCAATTAGTTATGGTTTAAGCCCAAAGCCCAAGCAGGGGGTCAATGTCACTTCCATATTTAGGAGACCACTCTAATAGATTATAAAATGTTTATGGGGATGTGTACAAGCTTCCAACCTCTAGAGAAAACACAAGATATCCATTTATGGGATTGAAACTACATTAGGCCTATGTAAAATAAGGAACAAGCTCAATAGGGTAACTTTGGAAGCTCACATCTCCTTGGAGGTTGTGCATGGAGGTCCAAGGAGTTTGGGGAGTCTAAAAATTGTCCTAAGAATGTATCTTGTGGATTTTTTTTCAACTCCAACATCACATCTCTATGAATGAATCTTAAGAGAAAAAAGGACCTAAAACCCTATAAAACCTTAGATAAGGACCTGATGAAGGAAATGAAGGAGAAGAGTTATGATAATGGACTAGAATGACCATGAAAGTTATTTTTTGATATAGATGACTCTATAGGGATTCCCTCCATCCTATTGAGGTGTTCCCTACTTATACGAAGAGGAGGGAATTTGGATTTCTTTGACTATTTTTTATGTTTTGTAGCTTATAGGAGGTTCCAAAAGATGTAATAAACTTTGGGAGAAATATCAAGAGTTATTATAACTCAAATTGATGATTTAATGTACCAAAAAATCTCCTAAGTGTTTCTACAAGTGCCTTCACTTCAGCGAGTCAAAACTACCAAAGTGAGCAAACTAGTGGGAGAGTGAAAAGGCTAAGTGGATGACATTTTAAGGTATAATTGAGGAGTTTAATACTATGGGATGTCTTGACATGTGTCATTCACCCCCTTGTATGAATTTTAATGGGAAAATAAAGATAATTTTGAGGCCAAGTGTGAGGGGTGAGTGAAATAGGATTTTTTTTGACTGCAGGCAATGATGGCTCACTTTTAGATGAATATAGATAATTAGGGATGAAACCAATGCATGGTAGTGCATGTATACAACCCATAAATCTAAGTGAAATCATAATATATATCCATATTTAGATCTAGGATGTTCCAAAAGGGCCAAATGCTGAGGGCAGTTTTTTGTGCAGAATGAGGAGTTTTACGGCACATTTCATGGGTCTCATGACTTGGAGGGCCATTTGTCCTATCAGACCTTACATGGTCTATATTCTACTTTATTCTCCTACATATGTAACTCCTCTTAGCATGAAAAATGTTCTATTGAAATTTATAATTCTCTTTTCCCAATTCTCTCTCAAGTTTTACAAGTAGCTACCATTTTGGCCTTTGTAATCTAATACCACACCATGTATGGTGAAGCCCTTCTAGTTTTGACATTGTAATTTGCCTTAGAATAATAAATGAATTATATTTTTAGTTCATATCTCATCTTGTTAAAGTGTGTGAAGAGATGCATAGTGAATATCTAAGTGATATCAATCTATCTTTGCTTTCTCTCAGTCCTTCCATGTTTGAAGCAAGTAATTTCAGCCTAGCAGGTCATATGAAGTATAGTTAAGTGTATGAATCTATCTTAAGTGTATAATGAGCCTTATTATCTATAAATAACCTATGGTTTTACTTACCTTGGATAGTTTTCATGCATATCACCTTCATATTGAAACACTAATGCTAGTGTATTCTAGGACTCTTAGGCTAGTGTTGTAGGCATTATTTCTTTATGAAAGAAGTACAATGGTCATGTGGAAGACATCTTGGTGCATCACCCTTTTAGAATAGGTTTTTTTCATGAAAAATTATAACTCTTTTCCCTCAAAAAAATAGTTATCATAGGTGAAATCACTTCAATATACTTTTGAGGAGCCATCCATTAAACCTAGAGGCTGACTTGCACTATAGGTACACCCACATACTTGGAAGTGTTCCCATGTTGCCCAAATCTGGAAGAGGCTTGAACACCCTCTTATAGGGTACAATATTTGGTGAAAATAGTTACCCAAGTGGAAAATCCATAAAATACACCTTAAAATTACATTAGATTAGTTACTTAATTGACACATCTATCATAAAGTTAGATAAAGGTACTAATCTTGAAATTCAATGCTTTAGAGAGGAGTAAAGAGACTTGTACAGAATTGTGGATATCAATTTTAGGTAAAAATAATTTTGTAACATCTATTAATTTTAAATATGTCCTTTTTAATCTTTTAAATAAGTTTCAAGTCTCATAATTACAAAAAACTCTCTCCTCCATCACTCCCTTCACAAGCTCATGAAGGCTATTTTCAAATGCATATTATAAGCCATACAAGTGGATTTGGAGGATAAGATTTTATATATATTTTGGGACCCATATGGGATTAAAATTTGTGTCATTGGATGTTGGATTTAGCTCCTTAGATTTATGAATAATTGCTAAGGAGCTAAACTACATTTTGAAGACTAAAATCCCCATAGGCTGAGTTTTATGCAACTCTAATACAAGTGTGAACTCATTGGTTGCATAAGAAAAAATTGTAAATTAATAAGATGTATGGATAACCATATTATATGTTCATACACTAGGTTGGCATGTGTGGGAGGTCATTTGGAAAGAAAGGCTACTCTTGTGCATAGTTTGCAAGTGACTGTCACTATTTCTTTATGTTTTAGGGTTATCTAGATGATCTAATGCATACAAGTGATAATTTAATGTATTATACTTTCATATAAATACATTCAAGTATTTATAACATATTTTATAACCTTATATCAGCCTCTCCAAGTGGTTCTCAAGTTGACTACCAAGCACTGTGCACATTGGACTACTTGTGTAACAACATTTGAAAAGTCCTTTTTTAATCTAATTGAGTGTTGTTTAAGAATATTTAACCTATTGAGAGAGAAATTAAACACTATGGAATTGTGATATAAACTTAAAAGTCATTCTTTCACCCATATGAGGCCTAGAGCATATGAATACAGACCTATAGGTATGCAAACTTGTAGGTCTACTTTTGTGAGAGTTTTGATGTAGTATATATCATGTTATGGGATTGAGTGGTAAAATAAATTTGTGTTATTTTAAAATTTTATGAGTTTAAACTCATAGGAAAGGATGTATTCACTAATTTTGTGCTCATGACACCAATTCTTACCTACAACCACACAATTCATTGACACCTACAATAATGAAGAGATAAATGACACGAGGGAGAATTGAAGGGATATGTATTAAAGATAAATGTGAATTTGTGGGACGAGAAGTTAAATGTTTTTGAATATGTTTTAATAACTCTCAAATATCTCTATAATTACCTTAGTTTATAGAGTGGAAGTACATCTTGAAAATGGGCTCAAGACACCCAATATGCACCCATAGGCCTGTACATGTCATAAGTAAATTTGATCTATAATAATGATTGATTGAAGTATATAGTTAGTATTAAGTTAGGTTATAATAATTTTCATGAGTTGATTAAAAATTCTAAGCAAAGTATTTAAGGTCTATTTTGATAAGCCATATAAATAAGAAAGAAACCTACAACCCACAGGCTTGTAGGTCCTCTTTTGAAAAAAATCAGTTGTTATGACAAACAAGGACATGGTAAATACACTAATCCAATTAGAATGATATGTTAGAAAGAATTTCAAAGAATAATGATAGAATCTAAATATTTTAGAGCCAATGAAGGTCAACTTCTAGACCTCACAGTCAAAACCCTTCTCTAATGGTCACTTATAATCACTCTTTGATAAAGTCGTCTTAACTGTTTGGTGTTGAGGAATATATAATGTTTTATAGAATTTTAGGTTTGAATAGGAATGATAAAATGGGGTTTTATAACCATTTTTAGTCTAAACATAGCTTTGAAGACCTAAAACCTTGCATACATAGTTATTAATATCTACAGGCTTGCTCGACTCATAGTGGTAATATGCATACATAGTAATGAAAGAGAGTCATTAGAAGATAGGGAAATCAAGGTGTTTAAGGTAATTTTATGTCAGAAAACCTAAATAAGTTCTATGGAAGTGGTCAAGACCAAACATATTTTAGACCCTTGCATACTGAGCCAAATAATGGAAACCCCTGCTTCCACAATCTAGAAGATTTCTACATAAGCCTACCTAAGTGTTTGAGAGGTATTTGCTTATATTAAGAGGTATAAAGGACCATATGAGGATTAATGGAAAGTAAAGTATTTTAATATGAATTTAAGGCCAATAAGATAAATCCATAAGGCCTTTAAATACCCCTGAAGTAAAGCAAATCATGATGAACTTTGTTCTAGACCTGACAGGGCTAACTGTAAACATAGAACTATAAGGGCAGTCATTGAGAGGTGGTAAGTTAGATTTGAATTGAGAAGTTTAGGGAACCTAGGGAAGTGAATGGGAATATAAAAAAACATTAGATGAAACCTTTAAACCTCCAACGATGATGAAAAGAGGTACGTACAGTCAGTTAGGGTAGTTTGTGTAAGTTGGCTTGAGAACCTTGTGTATCAAAAGTGATGAATAGATGGTATGTTGAGGATGTAAAAATAATGTGAGGACCTAAAAGAAGTTTTAAATATTCTGAATAAAACTATGATGAGGTCTTGGAACTCTTACAATAGAAAAGGAAAGATCAAACACAGTCCATAGAGTTTTCTTCCTTATCTTGTTTAAGAACCCTATTCCTGAGTAAATGAAGTTGAATAGTGTTTGGAGATATAGAAAGTTGGAGAAACATGGGGAAAATTCAATGAGGTTATCATTGACCTTCCTAGATTATTTAGAGGCATAACCAAATTCAGAGTATGCACCTACAAGCCTCAACCCTTCAAGACATTACATAATCTAATCTACTTAGCCAATGGTCTTCTAAAATTTTCTCATATCTCACATGAAAAGATTTATGGTTGTAAAAGGAGTTTGGAGGTGTTATATAGGTTCATAAAATACCATCTTTGGGCATTAGTTCTTGAGTTGGTGGACCCTAAGACACTTTTAGGTTGCTTAAGAGGGCCAAAATGACCTAATTAAAGAAATGGTGTTCCTAAACACCCAATATGAATTTAATGAATTTGAAAATGACATGAAATATGTCCAAAACTACTTTGAAAACCTCCCTATGCCATTGTTTTGTACTTTCAAGTATGAAATTATATGAAATAGGCTAAATAAGGCTATTTTAAGTTACTTGGGATGTCCGTACAAGGTGTTATAACTTCAAAATTGACATGAGTGACCTTCAAGAGGTAATATAACTAAATAACATGTTTATTTGAGGTTTGTCATGGGTGGGAATATTGTGGAGTCAAAAGTCAATCTCTAGGTAGGGAGGCCTAATTGAGACCTAGTTATGAGAGAGAAGTAGTATAAAAGTACATTACACTCACTCTCAAGACATGAAATTGGACATGAAGATGTAAGGACATAATGGGTCATAAAATATTCCTTAAGATTATTAATACCATCTATAATTTTCTATACACAAGGAGGTTTGTATGATTTTAGGGCTACAAGGAATGAGGCCTAATTGGAGATTTTAGTGTAGAAAAAATTCTTAGGGATAGTTTGAGACTCCAAAATAGATTTTTTCAAGCATAATATGAGTTTAATAGGCTTTACATGAAGATAAGATGAGCTGAAGAAGATAAATTCAAGTTTTGACACTTGTCTACAAGATTGGCTTAAGAAGATGAAGAGTCTTCTTGACACCTAGTAAGAGAAGGAAGTGATGTGTTAAAGAGAAAATAAAGAGATAAATTGAAAAGTGTCAATGGTATAAAAAAGGTGTAACTAAATATGATATTACCATTAAGAAGGCCACTTGTCATTCCAAAAGCTAAAATAAAGGGTAGTTTTGGAGAGCTAGTCAAGGTATCAAGCAAGCATTCTAAATCCTATGCTACTTGAATCAAGGGAGAATATTTAGAGTTACACATTGAATTTATGCCCTTTTTAGGTAGTTTCATAATTCCTCTCTTGTTTTTAACTAATGAAACACTTGTCATCTCTCTCACTTGTGCTATATATTGAGCCTAAATTGGCTAAGTTTGTATCCTCCACCTAGGTATGGCAAAGCCCTAGCCATTTGTAGACTTTGATTAGTAAATAAAAACCTAGTTTTTCCTTCTCCACAAAATGGTTTCAATGTGCATTTTTTACTAGTTGATCTTGTTAAGTGATATATTTACTTCCTTGGCATGTTGTCCTTGTTTAACATTCATATTTAGTTTGAAAGTATTTTTATAGGTCTCTTGAAGTGTTAAAATGGAGTGTGTATGGGTTTAGTGAGTTGTATTTCATTAGTGTCATGTCATGAACTCTTTATTAGTCCTCCTATCTCAAAATTTATTCACAAACATTCATGAGGAATACTAATGTAGAGAGGTAGATTTAGATCAGGGTCATGTATACGTTAGTCCCTTGTTTGAAGTGTAATTGCAATTGGTTGGTAATGATAATTTCATATTTGGTGCATCAAATCCATTAGATTAGGTTTCTCTCCCTTTTCCTTGAAAGTGTTAGATTAGTGTTTGAGCCTAAGTGATTCATCAAGGGGAGTTATCCCTTTAATTTAGATATTCACCTCTCCAATAGGGTACCCATAACCTTGAGGTGTTTCCATGTTTCATAAAATTTGGAAGGCTTAAACTACCTTTTAAAGGGTGAAAATTTGATGCATAACAATTTTGGCATGCCTGATATGACCAAGGTCCAAAGTTGTGGAAGAATTTTTAGTGTTGTTATTCTACCTATCAGCCTTTGGAGGTATTCAACAAACACCAATGGCAAATATAAATGCAATTAGATGGTTCTATCAGCCTAGGTACTTATTTTGAAAAGTATTTGATAATATATTGTTTTTTCCTTTGACTCATGAAGTTGGGATTGCTGGGTATGAATATAAATTCTATTTTATACCTCTTATCAGCCTTATTATGATCCCAACTATGTGCTTCAACAACTTTATCAAGCTTGTTAATCTCCTTAAAATTCATATCAGTCCTAGGGTCAACTTATTCTCTCTCTACATGAACATGATGTTGTATATGAGTATCCTTCTCAATCTCAAGATGTACCTAGTTACCCCTTAAACTAATCCATTTCAAGTTTTAAGCAAATTTTCTTAAGTTATTAGAGATACATGTTAGATCCTAATACATAAATGGAATATGGTCAAGATATCCCTAGTCATCTCATTCATGACATGAGAAATTCATTTTTATCTATTTAAAGAGGAATGGGTGCCTATAGAGAGAGCAAATTGGTAAAAATTCTCAAGTGAAATGTTGAATGTAAGTGGTCTCATTCAAAAAATAGGAGATATGCTAGGATTTCATGAGGGACAACAGGTTTACTCCTATCAACCTTCATATGTGCCACCCATTATTACCCAAAAGACTTTTACAAGTGAACTTCAAGGTCTTTCAAGTCCTTCATATGTTCCTCAAACTTTTCCTTCTTTGAATTCCATCCAAGAGAAGGAGAAGACTATTATTGACTAGCCCTTTGTTGAGATCCAATATTTCACTTCTCTTCCTCAAGAACCCTCTAAGAAATATTTCAAGATTACAAGCTGGAACCAAGTGGTGAAGTCATGGAGTGGGCAAGGTGAAACAAGTATAGATTGGGGAGTTGAAGGCAAAGAAGAATCTAAACCTATGCAAGTCTCTCTCATCCTTCCTCAAGAGTGCTCTTGTATCTCATATCATACCTCTTATGTCACTTATCTTCACGAATCCACTAACCACATTCAAGATAAGCTATTCTAGGAGAGTATATATAGGCAATCAAAGAGCTAAAATTGAAGATCAAATGACTTGAAGAGAGCCAATATCAAGAGGTTAAAGACAAAAAGAGCTTTATTCCTAATCAAGCCCTATTGTGATCTCACTAAGAACCTATAGATTATATATCTTGGACGTCTATCCAAGAATGTATTCAAAATAAGAATGAGACTCTAACTGAGAAGGTTAAAGATTATTTTGTAGCCATTGAAGAACCTCAAGAAGGCCATGATAAAGACGAGGTGTTTGTTGAATAAAATGTCTCTCCTATTTTCTAATAAAATTTGATATCTCTCCAAAATTTCCTTTAAGAACCCTCCATTCCCAAACCCATCCATGATCTATCCATCACACCTTATACTCCCTCTCTAACTCATGAACTTTCCCATCACCATCCCACCACATCCCTTCTTGAAGAGGAGCCTATCCTCTAGGAGATAAGTGAAGAGAATCAATCTATAATTAAAGAAGGTGAAGATGATTCAAGTGTCTATGATGAATATTTCACTATTGGTACTCCCCTTAGTGAAGACAAACATAAATCAATATTCTTGAATGAAGAAAGAGATGATCTTGATAAGTTTATAGTTGCACATGAAGAGAGTGCCAAGATTGATTCCTTGGCCAATGAAGAGGTTGATTAAGATATGGAAGAAAAAGGTTTTGAGAGGAACATCTTAATGACTAAGTTTGTTGAGTCTCATGAATAGTTTCAAAGAGTTTTGAAGGACATGTGACATATCTACTTGCATATGCTCAAAGAGTATGAAGGTTTTGAGAAGTTATCACCTCTAGGAGAGCAAAATCAGATTATTGATGAGGAATGTAAGGATCCTAATGATAAAAAATCTCTGGAAGAACACCACCAAGAGTCTCAAATCCATGATGGAGAAATATATGATGACTATGATACTCTTGAAGATGATCAAGAGATTGACTTTGAAAAACCAATAGAAGACAAGGCTAATGCTACCTTCCTTAACCAATAGGACTTATGGAAAGAGTATTGGGATATATGCAATGTATTTTAGGCTCTTGAAGAGCCTATAATTTTTGTTGGTCAGATTAGGGATGTTATAGAGGCTGCCCTACTTCTTGAAGAACAAGATAACAATCTCCAATGCACTATGTTTGATGCTGCTCTTATGGATCAAGAAGTGTTCATATTTGAGATAGGCACAACCAAAAAAGACATCATGAGAAGGATATTGAACCACAATAGAAATTCACCTTCATAGGTGATTGGTTTGTAGATGTCATTGTTTCATTTAAGAGCATTCCAAGAGGAGTGACACTCATCAAGAAGATGAAGACAACAAGTGCAAGGCTCAAGAGGCAACTTGTTTCATGTCATTATTCATTTCATGTAGCAAGATATTGTACAATATTACCTTTTTACCTATGAATAATAATTATTTGTATATAGTTAGTTTGATTGTGTTGTTACTATGTTCCCTAGATTCTTGATAGCACATGTGTGAGTCTTGTTGCTTTGATTTGTGTGTGTTGTCTTTGTTTTGTGTGTTTGAAGGTCAAATTAGTTTATTGTGTCATGATCAAGGTCTAGTCAGGTTTGAATTGAGTGAAAATAACTCTATTTCCCAATGGAAGGACAATGCTACTGGTCCATTTAGCATTGCAAGCATGCTATCCTTGTGAATCACCAAATTATTGACCAAATTTTGACCCCAAGTCAAAATTGGTCAACCCCCTATAAATTAAAAATTTCATAGGGTTGTCAAAACTTATATGTGGCATTATAATGCCTCATAAGGTCCCTAAAAGTCTTCATAAAAACTTATCAACATTGTTTAAGGTAAGTTTGGAGAAATTAAGGCAATATCTTACTTTCATCATATAGTGGACTAGCCATGCCATGAAGTCTTGAAACTTGGTCAAGGGGTGTCATAGGTTGTTAGGAGTTTGTAAAAGAAATTTTATGTCTTAATACACTCATAAAAGCATTTCATGATATTTTAGAGTGTTTAAGGCTCATTTTTAAACTTTAAGGTCTAATAAAATGAGGGAAAAGGTGATTTTTGGCTAACATTCATGTATGTAAAAGTTACCCAAGTGAAAAATCCATAAAGGACAACTTAAAAGGACCTTGGAGTAGTTACATAACTGCCAAACCTATTAGAAAGTTAGATAAAGCTTATAATCTTGAAATTCAACACTTTAAAGAGGAGGTAAGAGACTTGTATGAACTTGTTGAGATCAATTTCAAGTAAAAATTGTTTCATAATGTCTCTTAATATTACACAGGTCATTTTAAATCTTGGAAAGAAGTTTCAAGTCTCACAGTTGTAAAAAAATCTCTCTCCTCCATCACCCCCTTCATAAGTTCATGAAGGCTATTTTTTAATGCATAGTACATGTCGTATAGGTAGAGTTGGGGGCTAATATTTTATCCAAATTTTGGGACCCATATGGGATTAAAATTTGTGGCATTTTTCATTATATTTATCTCCTTAGATTTATGAATTATCACTAAAGAGCTAAACTACTTTTTAAAGACTAAAATCCCCATAGGTTGAGTTTTATGCAAATCTAATGATAGTGTGAACTTATTTTTTGAATGATAAAAATTATTAAAGGTCATAATAGGTATAGAGAACCATATTACATGTTCATCCACTAGGTTGGCAAGAAGACTACTCTTATACATAGTTTGCAAGTGACTATCAATGTTTCTTTGTGTTTTAAGATTCTCAAAATAGTCTAATATATCCAGGTGATCCTTAAATGTATTATAATATCCTATAAATCAATTCAAGTCTTTAAAACATAATTTATCACCTTATATCAGCCTCTCCAAGTGGTTCTCAAGTTGATTTCCAAACACTGTGCACACTAGACTTCCTATGTAATAACATTTGAAAAATACTGTTTTTACCTTATTCAAGGTTGTGTAAGAATATTTACCCTTTTGAGAGAGATATAAAAAAATATGGAATGGTGATCTGAGCTCAAAAGTAATTCTTTCACCCATATAAGGCCTAAAGCATAGGAATACAAACTATAGGTTTGCAGACTTGTAGGTCTATTTTTGTGAGAGTTTTGATGTAGTATATATCATATTAGGGGCCTAAGTGGTAAAATAAGTGTGTGATGTTTTAAAATTTTATGAATTAAAACTCATAGGAAAGGATGTATTCACTAATTTTGTGCTCATGACACCAATTCTCACCTACAACCACACAGGTCATTGACACCTACAACAATGAAGAGATAAATGACATGAGGGAGCATTGAAGGGATATGCATTGAATATAAATGTGAATTGGTGGGAAGAGAAGTTAAAAGTTTTTGAATATGTTCCAATAACTCTCAAATATCTCTATAACTACCTTATTTTATAGAGTAAAAGTACATCTTCAAAATGGGCTCAAGACACCCAATATGCACCCACAGGCATTTGCATGTCATAAGTGAATTTGATCTATCATAGTGCTTGATTGAAGTCTACAGTTAGTATTAAATAAAGTAACAAGAATTGGAATGAGTTGATTTCAAATTCTAAGCAAAGGAATTATGGTCTATTTCAACAAGCCATATAAATAAGAAAGAAACCTACAACCCACAAGCCTATATGTCCTCTTTTGTTATCATTTGTTATGCCAAATAAAGATAGTGTAAATACACCACTCTAGGTAATTAGATGCTATAAATCAGTATATAGACTCATGATAACATCTAAATATTTGAGATCTAATGAAGGTCAGCTTCTATATCTCATAGTCAAAACTCTTCTCCAATGGTCACTTATAGTCTCTCCTTAAGAAATTAGTCTTAACTATTTGGTGTTGCTGAAGAGATAATCTTTAATAGAATTTGAGGTTTGAATTGGAATGAGAAAATGGGTTTTTGGAATCATTTTTATTATATATATAGTTTTGAAGACCTGAAACCCTACATACACAATTATTGATATTTACAGGCTTGCATAGTTCATAATCGTAAGATGCATACATAGTCATGAAGGAGAGTCACTGGAAGATAGGGAAATCAAGGTGTTTAAGGTAATTTAAATTTATAATACCTAAATAAATACAAAGAGAGTGATAAATACCAACCATATTTAGACCCCTGCATACTAAGTTAAATAATGGAAACCCCCACCTACACAATCAAGAGGATTTATACATAAGTCTACTTAAGTGTTTGAGAGGTATTTGCTTGTGTGAAGAGGTATAAAGGACCATAGGAGGATTAATGGAAAGAAAATTATTTGAATATGATTTTAAGTGAAATAATATAATTCCATAAGGCCCTCAAGTTCACTTGAATTGAAGCAAATCATGATGAACTATGTTCTAGACCTAGTAGGTCTAACTATAAACACAAACCTACAATGGAATTCATTGAGAAGTGGTAAGTTGGAGTTTAATTTAAAAGTTTAGGGACCTTGAGTAAGTGAATGGGACTCTAAAAAAACATCTAATGAAACCTTTGAAACCTCCAATAGTGATGAAAAGAGCTAGATACAGTCAGCTAAGGTATTATGTGTAAGTTGGCCTGAGAACTCTGTGTGTGTCAAAAGTGATGAATATTTTGTCTATTAAGGATGTAACAAGAATTTCAGGACCTTGAATAATTTTTATGGACTTTATAAAAACATATCATAAGGTCTTTTAAATCATACAATAGAAAAGGAAGGATAACAAACAATCCATAGGGTTTGCTTCCTTATCTTGCTTAAGAACCTTAGGACTAAGTAAATGAAGTTGCATAGAGTTTAGAGATAGAAAAGTTTGGAGAAACATGGGGAAAAGTTAATGAGGTTATCATTTACCTTCCTAAAGTGTTCGAAGTCATAACCAAGATTAGAGTATGTACGTATAGGCCTCAACCCTTCTAACATCATAAAATGCAATCTACTTAGCTGTGGGTCTCCTCAAACTTGATCATATCTCACCTGACAAGATGCATGGTGGAAAAAGGAGTTTGGAGGTGTTATATAGGTTCATAAAATCCCATATTTGGGAATTAGTTCTTGAGTTGGTGGACCATATTGTATGAACCATTGCTAAGACCCTAATAAACTTTTAGGCTACCTAGGAGGGCCAAAATGACTTGATTGAAGAAATGGTGTTTCTAAACACCCAAGATGGATTTAATTAAATTAAAAATGAATTAAAATGTCCAAAACTTCCCTGAGTACCTCCCCATGCCATTTATTTTTACTTTTAGCTACAATTGTCTATAATAGGCTAAAAATGTTATTTTAGGCTATTTGAGAGGTTTGTACAAGGTGTTATAACTTTAAAATTGACATGTATGACCCTCAAGAGGTATAAATGAATCAAATTTTTATCTTAGGTTTGGAACATGTGAGAATATTAAGGAGTCTAAAGTCAGTCTCTAAATTGAGACCTAGTTAGGAGAGAGAAGTAATAGACAAGTACACTTTCACTCACTCTCAAGACATAAAATTTGACATGAAGATGTAAGGTCATACCAGGTACTTAAATATTCCTTTATATTCTCAATAACATACATACTTTTCTCTACACAAGGAGGTTTTTATGATTATGGCTATAAAGAATGAGGCCTAATTAGAGATTTTGATGTAGAAGGAGTTTTTGGGGCTGGTTTGAGACTTCAAAATGGATTGTTTTAGGTCTAATATAGGTTTAATAGGATATCCATGAAGATAGGATGAGCTGAAGAAGACAAATTCAAGTTTTGACATTTGTATGTAAGATTGGCCTATGGAGATGAAGAGACTTCTAGACACCTAGTAAGAGAAGGACATGAAGGGTCAAAGATAACCTAAAGAAATCAGTTGAGAGGTGTCAAGAGTAGATAAAAGGTGTAACTCAACATGATATAACCATCAATAAGGCCACTTGTCATTACACAAGCCAAAAAAAAGTGTAGTTTTAGAGAGTTAGTTAAGGTGTCAAGCAAACATTCTAACTCTTATGCCACATATATTAAGGGAGAATATTTAGAGGAGTCACACATGGAATTTAGGACTTATTGAGGTAATTTCATAACTCCTCTATTATTTTTAACTCATGAGACACGTGTCATCTCTCTCTCTCTCTCTCTCTCTCTCTCTCTCTCTCTCTCTCTCTCTCTCTCTCTCTCCCCTACACCCTTCTTTTCTTCTTTCTCACTTGTGCTATATATTGAGCCTAAATTAGATAAGTTTGTATTGTCCACTTGGGTATGGAAAATACCTACCCATTTAAATACTTTGAACAACCTAGTTTTACCTTCTCCATGGACTGGTTTCAATGTACATGTTTGACTAGTTGATCTTGTTAAGTGAAAGATTTACTTCCTTGACATGTTGTCCTTGTTTAACATTCATATTTAGTTTGAAAGTATTTTTATAGGTATATTGAAGTGTTCAAATGTAGTGTGTAGTGGCTAAGTGAGTGGTTAGTCCCTTGTTTGAAGTGAAATTACAATTAGTTGGTAGTGATTTGTTCATATTGGGTGCATCATCTCAATTAGAGTAGGTTTCTCTCCCTTTTCATAGCAAGTGTTAAAGTAGTGTTTGAGCATTAGGTTTCTCTCCCTTTTCCTATTAAGTGTTAGAGGAGTGTTTGAGCCTAAGTGATTAAGTGATTCATCAAGGGGAGCTAGCCCTTTAACCTAAAGATTCACCTCTCCAATAGGGTTCCCACAACCTTGAGGTTTTTACATGTTTCATCAAATTTGGAAGGATTGATATACCTTACAAATGGTGAAAATTTGTTGTATAAAAGTTCCTAGTATGTTTGCATGAGGACATGCAACAAGTTAATATTGGGAGTGTGATGAGTCCAATAAATAACACTCATCTAACATAACATTATCCTAGACACCCATTTCATTGACTGTTGTTATAGCTCTCACATATACCTTTGTCAATATTTATATCCTTGTTGCATACATTTATTCTTGTGATATAAGATAATGATTTCTACATGAAGTAGTATAGTCTAATGGCTTTATCATGTGGTTTTACTAATGAGAGATAAAATATCACCTAAGGTACCTACACAAAGAAAGGATAAATGAGATTTATTATGTTTCTACCACCTACAACAACTATCCTAAACACCTATAAAATATACCCATAAATCACCCACAACATCTACCCAAAAATCATGTGCAACAACTGACTGCATACACATATTTCTAACATGCCGATTAAAACACATATGGAAACAAAGTCATGATTACAAGAATCTATGGATGAATATTATATTATTTCTTAATTATTTAATGTTTGAAACGTAATATTATATTGTTTATATTATTACAACAATATGGTTTTATTTTTAATATTTTTGAAAGCATCTATATGAAGGAAATCAAGCTCTAATATAAATGAGGCACCTATAACAACTACCCTAATCACTTGTAAAATTTGCCCAGAAATCACTCATAACATCTACCCAAAAATCACCTGTAGCTACTGGCTAAATAAACATATTTCTAACTATGATAATTATAACACAACTAGAGACAAAGTCATGATCCCATGAATCTAGGGATGAATATTTGAATCTTTCTTAATTATTTTATGGTTACAACATAATATTATATTGTTTGTATTTTACAACAATATGGTTTTATTATTAGTATTTTTGAAACCATACTAATAAAACCATATTGTTGTAAAAAGAAGATGAACTGTTAGAAGATTATATGGAAATATTTTTGTTTAGTTTGTAGTGGTTTAAAAAAACAATCCTTATCATAAATATATTAAACCAATATTTATAAAGGGGATAATTGAATAATTCATAGAATCTCTAGATGTTATGGGTAATGGGGATGCTTCAAAACTAAAATTTGATGAGATTTCCATTCTGTGTAGGAATTACTCTTGGTCTCTAATGAAAAATACCTACAACAAGAGGACATTATCATCTTCTGAATCCACCAATGAACTCTCACAAATAGAAATTGGTAATTTTTTGTAGGACATGAAGGAATACATTATCAGTCACATGAAAACAAAATTGGACATGTTACATGTAGGAAGGAAATAAGAAGTCAAATAAGTTTCATATATCTATTACCTAGATTGTTGTAAGAACAAATCATATTGTAGGTTTCAAACTATTGTTATAATGGTGGAAAATATGACAAAAGAGGATCCTAGTGAAACCAAAGGAGATGGGGATCATTTATCCTATGAGTATGAACATGAATCATGGTCATAAAGACCTCATAATACAGGCATGTCATCAAGTTTTTCATTTTTTAATTCACAATTTTTACTTTCCCACTCTCATAGTTGGTATGAGCACACTCCTTGGAATCAAATGCACCAAATTTCATCATGAAATCAGAGACGAGCATAAAAAAATCCTAAATTCCATGCCAATTTTTAGAAAATTAAAAACCATTCATGGCACCCATAAAACATGAATCTTCCATTGTTTCCACCTTTTAATCAATGGTAACAACCATGGAAAAAAAATTAGTCATGGTTTGATAGAAGTGTTGGGTTTCAACAACCACAACTACACCTATAACAACATCAATTTATGATACTAAACAATCCTTCACCAATTAAAAATGTTGGTACATATATAGATTCAGTTGTTATATATCAAGAGCTATAAGTTCTCAAAGCAAAAATTAAAGAGCTAGAGGGAAGGTTGATGCCTACATCTAATAATGAAGAGAAGTGACCTAATTGTTTCTAGTACACCAATTCATGAACATCAACCTATAATAGTTGATATCACATCCATTAATGAAGAATGGTAGCCAACAAGGGTTATTTCTATAGAAATAAATGTACTTGCTGAAGAAAACCAACCTGTAGCAACATAAAGTCATGAATATTTTGGAGAAAAATAGTAAGCAAAAACTTCCTTTAAACCTATTGGTAAAATGGATCAATATGTTGTAGATGGTATTGCACATGATGCTATAGAAACAATGCCTTTATCAACCCTTGCATCTATTGAAAATCAACTTGTAATAATTTATATGAGTTATCAACAAGGTAGTTATCATGCATTTGTTGATAACCAATTGAATATAGTTTTTGCGTGTAACATGCAGGTTGATTCTCATATAACAAGCATTCAAAAAAATGTATGTAGTGTCTTTAGCTATAAAAACTCATATATTTATTAAAATGTAACATAGTCATGCGATGTTTGATTTTATGGTTGCATGTGAAAAAATGCAATATGTAGTTAAATTTTAGTGGTGGAGGATTGCAAGCAAAAATAATGCCTACAACAACATCTATGCCCATAATTGAAGAAATCTTGAAGTTTATTAGCAAACCAATTGAACCTTTAGCATTAGGATATTCTATGTGTGTTGATGACGCAAATAAATTCATATTTACTTTGACACCAACTATAAAATATCCACATGCAATAATTAGTTATGTTTGTGTTAATGATAAAATTCAATCTGCAACACTTACTTTCATAAACAAAAATCCCACAAGTGCTATAGGCAAAATAAAAATAATAGAAGCTATGCATTTTAGAGACACTTCAGATACATAAAATTACATAGAAAATTTATTCAACAATGAAGGACTTGAAAGCTACCACCAAACCCCACAAAGGGCATTACCCCTTGACCCCACTAGGGGCTACTGCCCTCAAACCTCTGCCTTCCAATTCCAAAGCTAAAGAAGAGAGTAGTGGAGAAATTGCACTGATGAAAACTGATGTTTTTATGACTCATATTTTTGATGAATGTAGTTCATGTGGTTTTATTATCTCATTAGTAGTACTGCAATGGCCTTTGAAAACTATCCATATTTCTTAATATGAGAGTATAATTGAGGATTATTTATAGGAGAGATATATTTTCAAAGGGAACTAATAAAATTAACTTTTATTATTTATTGCTTTAATTATTTTAGCACAAATGATGAGTGTCCATGCAAATATGGTTGGGAAAATGTGGAAAACATATATAAGGAATAATCAACTATAAATCAAATCCAAGAAAAAGATGGAATCAATCATGTTTTATTTCAAAGAGAACCTTGGCCATCAACAAACGTAAATTAAGGTATGCATGTTGGAATTTTTTATACCATTTTTATTTTTCTTATCATTTAACCCATAATTCATTTACATTTCATGTTTTGAATATCTTCCCACCTCCATCTCAACTTTGGCAAAATCATCCACATATCCAATGGTTGAGGTATGAAGGTCACTCATGGAAAATACGACCTCAACACTAGCAATTATGATATGGTGGGTTTTAACAAACACCCAAAACCATAAGAAGTTGTGATGTGCTAAAAACCTAATATCCCAACCTAACTTTTGCCTAAAAAATTTAAAAATTTCATGGCCAACCTCCACATAACACTAGTAAAAACCCAAAAAACTAGTTTTCAATAATGAAATGGTGACAAAATCAACATACCAAATAAACTTAGAGTTCTACCTTCATACAAGGATTGTAAAACCACTTCACATCACTCATAATGAGTAGACCCTCCCAAATGAAGTCTTCAAAACACCAATAAAACATTACATTTTCAATAAAGACCCAATCCTTGATCCATCCATTTCATAAGTAAAGTTGTATTATTGAGAATTCATAACTAGCCCGTGTAGAAAATTATTGGTTTTGTAAATAGATTAAAGAGTGTTTTTATCTATATGATTAATTGGATTCACAGGTACATTTTAGTAGTATAATAATACAACTCACTTGAGACTACCACTATTTTACTATTTATAGCCACTATATACATTACACATAGCCACCATGAAGTCACCTACAACCATTTCTATAGTTAACCCACAACAACTATTATCACTCACATATAACCACTGTGTAATCACCTACAAACATTATTATAGCTCACGTGCAACCACAGTTGTATCTCACTTGTAGCCACTTCTATAGCTTACTTGCAACCACTACTATAGATTTTTACAAACTATTTTACAAGGTTGATGCATATTAATATGGAGTGGTACCACAAATATTTAGTGGCCAAAAATGCATAAATGATCTATAGAAATGAGTAACTTTATCATTTCATGACAAAAACAAAAACTTGATTTAATGTTCACATACCCACCCCACCCTCAAGAAGGACACACCAAAACCAATTTTGGCAAGATAGCAAGGGAAATTATCAATATTGTACTTAGTATATTTTTATAATTTATTACACTAATGCATACTCAATATAAACACATCTACTTATTTCTTCTATGTACAAAATACCACAACAAATCAATCAATCTGTATCATTTTCTCCAGCATATTGATTGTCCTCTTAGATAGATCATCCCAACTATAGGATTTTCATATCCTTATGGGGATGCTATTGTTTTCCATCATTTTTTATACATATTAATAAAATATTAGGAATATTGGAAATATTATTTTGCATACTTTCTTAGACAATGTTTTTGCATTAGCATCTAGTTGAAATCTCAATGAATGCAATAACTATAACATCATCCATAAGACTACCCAAAAATGAACTTTAGGAAGATATGCTAATTGTTTTTTAACAAACCTCAAGATGTTTATATTTTCCTTAAAGCATGCTTATATTTAATGAAAACTTTAACTAACATTGCAACACTATTCTTTGGTTCTTAATAATACTAATTTTGTATAATGCATACTAGGAAGATATTTTAGATTTTGTCAGAGACCCTTAAGACATTTGAGGAATAATTTGAAATTTATTTTTATCCTTGACTCCTATATGATTACATGATTCCAATTCAATGCACCTGTCACCAACACCACCTGCAACATCATATTTCATTTGGTAAAACACTCTAAAATTATAATTTTTATTTAGATATTCATTTTTTTTATATTAACATTAAATTATGTAAATTTGGTATTTTATGTACTCACCTAGGATATTTCAAACAACTACATGTTATATTATCCACACCTTATACCTATAGCATTTGCCTTGCATATTCATTTCCATCCCTTTACCCTGCTATACATCCCTTGTCCTAATCATACACATTCCACTTCACACCTTTAAAACCTTTCATAGTTCCACATCCTCAGTGTTCCATGTCTCTCCCACTCCATTGCATCTCCTAAATGATATTATTCTCCTTCACCACCATCTACTCATGGACAAGTGTCAAACCTAAGTTAGGGGGAGGAATGGTCAATAAATGGTATTTATTTCCTTTGTAATAATTGTGTTGAATATATTGCTATGAGGAGTTATATTAAGTGACATGTAAGGAACATTATAGTGATGCCTCATATATAATTTTGGGTTGCAATAAAGTGACATGTCTAATGTAACATCAACAAGAAATCAATTTTGCCAAACATGGAACTACTCATAATCAGTACTCAAGGAACTTATCGATTTTCACTACCTCACCATGGAATGAAGTAGTATTATTCATTATGAGGTATACAAATTATAATTCTAGATATTTATTTATTTACAATATTAATTTAAAAATGTGGAGACATTTGATACACAATGCTTATATCAACATGCCTAACCTCTTTATATATATGTTAAGAGTAATGGTTGTAAAATTTCAAAGAGGTACAATAAAGGCATCCATTGGATGGAAAATTATGATGTTTGTGGGAATAAATGAAAGAGAATAATTTTCCTTTGTGGTAAAGGAAGAAACCTATAATTTTAGATTCAAAATTGTCAGATGTATGAACCAACATCATAAGATAAAAATATAATTTTGAAGAAGGATGAAATGTTTTTGGTTCCTAGTATGGTTGCATGAGGAAATGAAACATGTTAAGTTGGGGAGTGTGATGAGTCCAATAAATAACACTTATCTAAAATAATTATCTTATAAACCTCTTTCATTAACCATTGTTATAGCTCAAACACACCTTTATCCATATTTATATCCTTTTTTCCTACATTTATTATTGTGATATAAGATAATGATTTCTAGATGAAATAGTATAGTCTAATGGTTTTATCATGGGGTTTTACTAATGAAAGATCCATGATAATCTAAGGTACCTAAAAAAATAAAGGAGAAACAAGATTCATTATGTTTCTACCACATGTAGCAATTATTTTAATCACTCTCAACATCTACCCATAAATAAACCACAACATCTACCCAAAACTCACCTATAACAATTGGATGTATAAACAAAATTCTAACAATGATATTTAGAATATATCTAGAGATAAAGTCATGATACCAAAAATATAGGGATGAATATTATATTCTTTCCTAATTATTTTATGGTTGCAACATAATATTGTATTATTAAAACAATATGGTTTTATTATTGGTATTGTTGCAACCATCTATACAATGGAAGTCAATATATGGTTTAAATGAGGAAAGGCTAACTCACATAAATTTTCTAGACTGATGTCTCATCTATTATCTTAGTTTATTTATGTATTTTATTATGCATGTATTTCTTGTTGAGTATGTTGTGTGTTTGATTTCAATGTGCATAAGTATATTCCATTCAATATATTCAATTCATTAAGTGTGGGAAGCTTACAAATTACATAATTTTATTTCATTTCTAAAACATATATTCATGTTTCAATTATGAAATAGTTTATATTTTATTTACACAATTTACCTTTATTGCAAGTGTGATTTCAATGTCTATCATTTCCATTCCAAAAGCATTTTTCTATTACATAATGATTGGGATCCCAAATTTTGAGAGAGACTAATGCCACACATAAAATGATGACACCTTGAAAGAATACTTCCCATGGATTGATAATTAATGATGATAACATAGTTAATAAACTAGGTTCTTTTAACCCCAATTAAATAATAGGAGGAGCCTAAGCCCTTTTCCACTTGTGAAGGTCAATGCTCTAAAAATAAAAGAGACAGTTCTAAAATAATCAAGGAAATGGCTGAGGAATAGTGGGCAAAATTCCAACAAAAAAAAGGCAAGCAAAAGCTTGAAGTTGGTGAAGAATCAAAATATTTAGGTAGACCATCTAATCAAAACTCTAGAAAAGTATATATATATAAGAAGGTAGAAAAGGGTACATAGATGACCCTTAGACATTTACCAAGTAATATGAAATGAAAACCATCTCTTGGAACATAAGAGGGTTGAATAAACCTCGGAAATAGAGGTTGGATAGAAACTTGGTCTTTAATCATAAACTTGATATTTTTATTATTAAAGAAACCAAAATATCTGTGGAATTTTTTTTGAAGAATAAAACTAATATCTGGGATAAATATCTGTGTAGTAGAAACATCTCCTAAGGTACCTCTAGAGGTTTGGTGGTCTTTTGGGATCCTTCTATCATGGAAGGAAATGCCCTCTTAGAAACTGACTCTCACATCACAGTTTTTTACAAATAAATTCACACTAAAAGGAATTGGGATATTACTAATGTGTATGCTCCTAATCTTAGGAATGATAGGAGAAATTTATGGTAGGATCTAATTGATATTATAAAACTAATTAAATATTAGAGTTGGATGGTGTCAGGGGATTTCAACTCTCCTCTGTCTCTAGGGGAAAAGAAAGGGGGAACCTATTCCCTTAATGATAGTATGCTAGATTTTAGTGAATTTATTATAGAAGCAAAACTAATATATGTTGACTCAAAAGGCAACCCTTTCACTTAGTCAAATAGGAGACTAGGTGATGATCTCATTCAAGTTAGACTTGAAAAGTTCTTGATCTCTTTGTAATGGAATTTACACTCTACCAGTTCCCTCTCTTCTTTTCCTAAGATCAAGTCAGATCATAACCCACTGGTGTTCTCTAGTGAAAATATGACCAAAGCAAAAAGTACCCATTTTAGATTTGAGAAAATGTGGCTCTCCAATCTAACCCTAGAGGATTATTTGATAGAATAGTGGAAGTTTTTGATTCAAGGTTATGCTATGTTTATTCTTGCTAAGAAACTCAGACACGTTAAGTTCAAACTCAAGATTTGGAATAAGGAAGTTTTTGGGAACATTTTATTCCAAAAATGCTTTATATAGGAGGAGCTAAGTAGAATTAAAGAGGAAATCAATACTTCTGGTTCTACCCCCTCCCTGCATTTAAAAGAAAAGGAACTTCTTAGTATTTACCACAACTTGGAAGCTAAGGAAGAAACTTACTAGAAACAAAAATCAAGAAAGATTTGGCTCAAGGAGGGAGATAGGAATGCTAAGTACTTCCATACCTTATCATCTAGGAATTGTCAATGTAATTTCATTATAGAAATAAAGGGAAAAGATGGTAACTAGTATAAGGAAGAAAAAGACATCGACTTACAAATGGTTAACTTATATAAAAATCTTCTAGCCTATGTCCCTTCTCAGGATGTTCAGTTAGAAGAACAAGTAGTTAAACTCATCTAAGGAGCCATTTCCAAAGAAGATAATGCCTTCATTCTTTCTCCTCTCTTGGATGAAAAAATTAGATCTATCATCTTGTATTTGTAAGGGGATAAAGCCCCTAGCCCTAATGGTTTCCCTCCATTATTTTTTTAGGTTTTTGGGATATCATCTAAAATGAAGTTTGCTTGGTTTTAAATAATTTTTTTAAAGCTATAAATATGCTACAAGAGTTCAACAACACTTTGTTATTTCTCATTCTTAATAAGTAAGGGGATAACCAATTACAGGATTTCAGGACCATAAGTCTTTACTCCACTTTTTAAAAAATTTGAACTAAAGGTCTATCCCTAAGAATTCAAATGTTGTTTGACAAATTGATTGTGGAACAAAAAGGGGATTTTGTGTTTGGTAGATAGATTTTGGATGGCATCATCATTTCCCACAAAACTATTTATTCAATAGGTAATTCCTTTCAACAAGGTATGTTCCTCAACCTAGATATGAATAAAGCTTATGACAAAGTTTCATGGTATTTTATGGATAGAATCCTCCTTAAGTTTGAGTTTAATCAAATCATCAAAAAATTGATAGCATCTTGCATATCTTCCCCCATGTATTTAGTAATCATCAATGGGGTTCCCAGGGTTTTTTCTTGATAAGAAGAGGTCTCAAATAAGGAGATCCTCTATCTCCCTATTTGTTTATCATTATAGATAAAAATTTGAGTAGGATAATTGATACAACTAGATCTTATAGGGTAATTAAGGGAATCCTAGTGGCTTTAAACAACAAACTAGTCACCCATCAAAAATTTGCAAATGACACTCTAATGATGGGAGAAGCTTAAATTTCTAAAGCCAAATGCTTCAGGAAAATCTTTGAAATCTATGAGATTGTTTCTAGACAAAGTGTTAACTTCATCAAAATTTCCTTATTTTTCATCAACACTCCACCCTCCCTGCAATAAAAGATCTCCATGATCATTGAATATGTTATTAAGAATCTCCCCTCTTCATATCTTAGCATTCCTCTTTTCGATGACATTATGAAAATGGAATTATAGAATCCTCTCATTGACAAGATTCAAAGGAAGTTATCTGGGTGGAAAGGAAATTTACCGTCTCATGATGGAAAACTAAAACTTCTTAAGAGTTCAGTACAAAGTATACCTATATACTTCATGTCTTTATTTATTATTCTAGGTAAGGTGGCAGATTAGATTGAACAAATTATGAAGAACTTCCTTTGGAAGGAAATAAAGGATAGATTTAGATTTCCTATTATCTCTTAGAACAAAATATGTCTCCCTTCTTCTAAAGGAGGTTTGGGGCTTATAAGGGTAAGCCTTATGAATTAATATCTCTTAACAAAGTAAGGATGGAGGGTAATCAAGGAAGACAATCATAGGACTAGGATTATCAAGGCTAAATACTTAAATTCTAGGGAGGGTTCCTATTTTTTGGCCTAAAGTAAAACTAGCAATGGTTTAGCTTTCTAGAAAGCATTGAGAGCTAGAAAGGATATTCTCAAAATAGGGTTAAAATGGAATATTGGTAGAGGTAACAAAGTGTATTTGTGGTAGGACCTTTGGATCCAAGCCCCACTAGTTTCCTTACATCAAATAATGAAGTTGTCCTTTTTATTTCAAAGAGACCATTGGCCACAAGGTGTGTGACTACTGATAAGAAATTAATGCAAAAAAAGATGGAAAATACTCCATAAAGAAGCCCTGAATCAACACTCAGATATTTTATTACAAGAATTAAATATAATACTCTATAAAATTCACATCAATATGTTCCCAAAAGAAGATGCTCTCATTTATAAAGAGGATCCTAACGGATTGTATTCAGTCAAATCTAGTTATATTTCTTTATGGGAACATGCTGAAATTGAATAGAACTAGAATGTCTTATGGATATAAAATATCATCCCAAATATTAATGTATTCTTCTAGCTACTAGCTCAGAACAAGATCCTAACGGTGGATAATCTTATGAGAAGGGGAATTTCAATTCCTAATAGATGTGTGCCTTGCAAATAAGAGGCTGAATCTATAAAGCATACTTTCTTATCCTATTCCTTTGCATCCTCCATATTTTAGTCTTTCTTTAACCTTTCTAATTTCTCTTGGGTAACACCTAATACTATTAAGATTATGATCTATAAATGGAATCCCACTGGGGATTACCCATTGCTAAAATTTTGGTGTAATCTAGCCCTTCCCCATATCTTTTGGGGCATTTGGATCTCAATAAATTTGATAATATTTGACAAAATCAAACCTAGCCATTCTTCCACTTTTAATAAAATCATGGATTTTGTAAAAGCCAATTGGATTTCCTATGCTTCATCCTTTAATGGGCCTTCTTCTCCTTACATGTCCTAGATTCTCTACCAGCTTAATCTTGAAATCCTTGCTAAACCTCACAAGTAGTGCATTGATAGATATAAGGTTAAGTGGATTCTTACTCCTCCCCATTGGTTAAATTTGAATTTAGATGGGGATACTAAAATAAATCTAGGCCTAGTGGGAGTGGGAGGTGTTATCTAGGATTCCTATAGGAATCTCAAGATAGCATATATATGGCCTATAGGGATCTAAATAAACCATGTTTTAGAATCCAAAGATGTTTTATGGGGATTTGATCTTGTGATTAAGCTTGACATGGAGTATTTATAGGTGGAGGGAGATTTCATAAATATCATAAAATTCCTAAAAGGTTTTACTCAAGCTTCTTGGAATATAACCAAGATCATCGATGATGCAAAAAATATGTTTACCCACTTCAAGGGGTATCCATTGCCCATGTGTATAGAGAGGGTAAAAAATATGATGAAAAATGGCTAACCTAGGGGTCTATATTAGCTCTCTTACACATTGGTAAGGTGATGAGGCATTCCCTAATGATGTCATCCCCTTCATCAAGCATAAGACAAGGGATGATCACAAGTGTAGTGACATCATGCCCCTTTCAAGCCTTAATGTGTTATATGCATGGATTAATTCTAAACCAATAAATAATATTTTATATGACTCCATTTTCATCATCATCACTTTCATCCCTAGGAAATTTGGTCATGAAAATTTTAGTAGGAACACACAGGATAACATGGGAGGTAAATGTGATAATGTTGAACCTATCTCCTGTGTAGACATGAATGAAGATGAATATGTGTGGAAGAAGATGATCAAAGGGGGGATGGAGAACTATATGTAAAGGTTGGTTGGTCATGACAAAATGTTGTCTAGATATTTTTATCATATGTGGATTAACAGGGAAGTCTACATGTGTGGGTTAAGGCTTTTGATCACTGAGGAGGTCATAGGGGAGATTACTAGTATGGGCTACTTAGGATTTAAGGCATTCAAGGACAATAAAAGGAAATAAGATCTATTCAACATCTTTTATAACAAGGAAAAAAATAAGCTTAAGGTTTTGACCTAGAAAGGGTTCATGATGATGGATTTTCCTATAAAATGGCCAGACATGTGTTTGAAAATAATGAGATATATCACATTGGAAGGGAATCACATGGCAATTTTTTCACATCATTTTCTTCTACTTAACCATTTCAAAGGTCATACTATCAGTTTACCCTTTTTTACCTTAAATCTCTAGAAGCCTTGATCATAAATTTTAAGAGCAATCCCTTGTAGGCATTATCCACTAATGGCTCACTCTCCTTCTCATAAATAAGGGATAAACCCTTTGATCAAAGGTAGTGATGGAGGTAATCAACATCACCAATGAAGATGAAGATGTTGGACATAATCATTGAGGTCTAAAGAATTGTCATTGATGTTAAAGGCAACATGTGCTATCATGATTTAATAAAAAAGATGTTGAGTTGAATAGACTTGTGTGTGTAATTTGAATGCCTTTTCTCACATGTTTATATTGACAAGATATGGCTAAGTACATAGGATGATGTTATCAACATTTTCATGTATGGTAGCATTTGAAGGAAATGATAACACTATGATAATCAATTTTGTGCCTATTCTTTGTGGTCTAAGTTATATGTCATAAAGATGAATAGAGAAAATGTTACAAATGCATAAGGTTGTTCCTCTCATAAAAGCCTACTAAGTTTCCATACTAAGTCGATTTTGCACCTTTATATTTGTTAGGGGAATTCTTTTAGAATATTGGTAAAGATAATTCTCTCAAACAAAAATCTTACAAAAAATAAGGGAATTCTTTCAAGAAAATATTAAAGGCAATTCTTTCAAAAAAACTGTTTAAGACCTTTCAGACAAAAATCCCACATCAATTACTCCAAAGCTTTTGAATTCTTTTAGAAAAATTGTCCCAAAGGAAAGTTCTGAAGGAAATGAGTCCCGTGTAAAAGTTTTGAAAGGTACATTTGAAAAATTATAAAGGGTATGTGGACCATTGGAAAAGTTTATAAGGGTATATTTACAAGTACCAAAGGGTATGTGGACCATTTCAAAAGTTTTGAAGGATATGTGGACTGTTGCAAAAGTTTCGAAGGGTATGTGTCCTACACATAAGTTTTGAAAGATATGAACAAAGAAGTGAAGGACAATTTGAAAGTCCCAAAAGGCACTTAGAAATTTTGTTGGGGAAATTTTACCGAAGGGAACTTAGACAAAAATGCCATAAAAATTGTCCCTAAGGGCACTTAAACAAAAAGTCCACAAAAATTATCCTGAAGGGTACATAGACAAAAAGCCCATAATAATTTATTTGAAGGATAGTTTGAATGAAGAAAGTACATTTGCAATTTTTTTTTAAGGACACTTTTGAAGGATAGAGGACACATGAGAAGATTTCGAAGGACACTTTTGAAGGATATAAGGCACTTGCAAAGCTTCCAAGGGACACTTTCAAAGGAGAGGACACTTGCAAAGTTTTGAAAGATAGTTTGTAAAATCTCAAAGGGTAGTTCAAATGAAGAGAAAGGACAGTTTCATATGACACAAGGCCATTTCAAAAAATTTAAAAGGCTTCCATGACAAACTCTTGAAAGGTATATAGGCAAAGATAAATATTGAGTATGTCTATGACAATCAAAAGGAGCAAAATCAATACGTGAATGCTAAAGAAAATAAGATGAAGTCAACATGTCAAAGTTTAATGACCAAGCCAATATAAAGATCATGCATCTTCAAGATATTGAATGGAAAATAAAGCTCAGATGAAAAAATTAATGAACACATTTCAAATTTGGATCAAAAAATAAATGAATAACTATTGAAGTGAGTTAGTTACAAGAATCTGACGAGACGGTTGAAGGATATAAACAACAATGGTTAATCTAAAATAATTATTATAATTATGTGAATGTTGTATATGAAGTGAAAAGGGTAGAATTCAAAGAGGCTCAGAGAATGGAAGTTAATTAGTCATTTACTTGGAATGAGAAGAGACAAGCAATGAATGCAAAACATATAAAAAGGAGATTCGTCTAAGTTTTGATTGTTATAAAATTCCAAAGAGATGAAGAGAAGGAAAGACAAATAGTTACTTCATTTTAGGAAAGAGAGGAGTTAAGTTGTAAGTGAAAAAATATGAGACTTATCTGAGTATGAAGAAGTAGTGGTCAAATTGGAGAATATCAAGGTGTCAAACAGATAAATTTAGACACAGAGAAAGGGTGCAAGAAGAGTGAAGGACACACAAAAGTGTGTTAAAAGAGAAATAAGTAGCTACAGATTAGAATTATAACAAATAATAGAGACTTGGATTATTTTATGAATCTAATTCATTAACTTGAATTGTAATTCAAGTATCTAATTGGTTGGTGCATTCAGATTGAACAAGGTTGGTGCTCATAATAGGGAGTGGATGCTTCCTTAGAGTTGATGCTCTTAAAATCAAGGTATTGGTGTCTCTTTTGGATGGGTGTGCTCTTAAAATCACCAATGAACATGAAGATGTTGGACATAGGCATTGAGGTCTAAATAATTATCATTTATGTCAAAGGCAACATGTGTTATCATACATTAATGACAAAGGTGTTGAGTTGAACAGACGTATGTGTGTACTTTGAATGCCTTTTCTCACATGGTTATATTGACAAGATATGGATAAACACATAGGATGATGTTATCAACATTTGCATGTATGACAACATCTGAAATAAATGATAACACTATGATAATCAAGTTTGTGTCTATTCTTGTTGGTCTAAGTTCTATGCCATAAGGATGAATGAAGAAAATATTACAAATGCATAAGTTTGTTCCTCTACTAAAAGCCTACTAAGTTTCCATACTTACTCAATTTTGTACCTTTGTATTTATCAGAGGAATTCTTTCAAAAATATTAGTACAAGCAATTCTCTTGTATAAAAAGCCCATAACAAATAAGAGAATTCTTTCAAGAAAATGTTAAAGGCAATTATTTCAAAAAAAGTGAAGAATAACTTTTGGATAAAAAGCTCACATCAATTACTTCAAAGCTTTGGAATTATTTTGGAAAAATTGTCTCGAAGGAAAGTTTTGAAGGAAATGAGTCCCATGCAAAAGTTGTAAAAGGTACATTTGAATTTTTTTGAAGGGTATGTGGACCATTGCAAAAGTTCTAAAGGGTATGTTTATAAAGTGCTGAAGGGTATGTGGACCATTGAAAAAGTTTTAAAGGATATGTGGACCATTGCAAAAGTTTAGAAGGATATGTGTCCTACATAGAAGTTCTGAAAGATATGAGCGAAGAAGTGAAGGACAATTCAAAAGTCTCAAAAGCCACTTAGACATTTTGTTAGGGAAATTATCTCAAAGGGTACTTAGACAAAAATCTTGAAAAAATTGTCCCAAAGGGCACTTAGACAAAAAGTCCATAGAAATTATCTTGAAGGGCACTTAGACAAAAAGCCCAAAATAATTTATCCAAAGGATAGTTTGAATGAAGAAAGGACATTTACAAAGTTTTTGAAGGACACTTTCAAAGGATAGAGGACACTTGAAAGATTTCAAAGGACACTTTTGAAGGATAGAGGACACTTACAAATCTTTTGAGGGACACTTCTGAAGGAGAGAAGGACACTTGTAAAGTTTTGAAAGATAGTTTGTAAAATCCCAAAGGGTAGTTCGAATGAAGAGAAAGAACAATTACATATGACACAAAGCCATTTCAAAAAAGTTGAAAGACTTCCATGACAAACTTTTGAAAGGCATATAAGCAAAGATAAAGATCGAGCATGTCTAAGATAATCAAAAGGAGAAAAACCAATACATGAATGTCAAAGAAAATAAGATGAAGTTAACATGCTGAAGTTTAACGACCAAGCTAATATAAATATCATGAATCTTCAAGAGATCAAATGGTACATGGAGCTTGGATGGAAATATCAATGGACACGTTTCAAAGTTGGATCAAAAAATAAATGAAGAACCATTGAAGTGAGTTAGTTACAAGAATCTAGCGAGATAATTGAAGGATATAAACAACAATAATTAAACTAAAATGATTCTTCTAATTGTGTGAATTTTATATATGAAGAAAAAATGGTAGAATTCCAAGAGGCATAGAGAATGGAAGTCAATAAGTCATTTTATTGGAATAAGAAGAGCCAAGAAATGAATGCAAAACATATCAAAAGGAGACTCATCTAAGTTTTGATTGTTACCAAATTCCAAAGAGATGAAGAGAAGGAAAGATAAATAGTTACTTCATTTTAGGAATGAGAGGAGTTAAGTTGTAAGTGTAGAAATATGAGACTCATCTGAGTATGAAGAAGTAATGGTTGAATTGGAGAATATCAAGGTGTCAAATAGATAAATTTAGACATAGAAAAAAGGTGCAAGAAGAGTGAAGGACACATAAAAGTGTGTTGAAGGAGAAATGAGTAGTTGTAGATTGGACTTACAACAAAGAATAGAGACTTGGATTCTTTTATGAGTCTAATTCATTAACTTAAATTGTAATTCAAGTGTCTAATTAGGTAGTTCCTTTAGATTAAACTGGGTTGGTGCTCAAAATAGGGAGTGGGTGCTTCCTTAGAGTTGGTGATCTTAAAATTAGGATATTGGTGTCTCCTTAGGATGGGTGTTCTTAAATGTAACTAGTGAGGTTCAGTCAATGAAACAAACTATGTGAGGCTGGATTAGAATAGTAGATTCTAGAAATATTTTCACCATGGTTTTTTCCTTTGGGTTTTCATGTATAAATTAGGTGTTATGTGTTGTGCTTTTATGTATGTGATATATTTATTTGATTTGTTTAAGTTTGCATTTATTTAAAATTCATCTTGAAAGTTGTAAGCAACTAGGTTTTAGAGATCTACTGATTCAACCCCCCTCTCAGTAGATAGGTGTGTTCAACAATTGGTATCAGAGCCATAAGTTCATAGTGAGAAGATTAATCATGTCAAGTGAATATTGGATTTTTAACACAAAATGACTAGTCAGAAAGGAAATTCATCAAACAAGGCACCTTTGTTTGATGGGAATAACTATGATTTTTAATGCATAAAGATGGAAGCATATTTGATTTCTTTGGGATTTGATGTCTAGATGTTCATTGAAAATGGATACACACCCCCTGTTGTTCCTCTTACTAATTAGGTAGCAAAAAAAGCATGTAAAAACAATGCCCAAAGCAGAGAATGCCATTCTTTGTGGATTGTCAAATAGTGAGTTTGTCAAAGTGATGCACTATCAAAGCACAAAACACATATGGGTCAAATTAAAGAGAATATATGAAGGAGATGATAAAGTAAAACAAGCAAATATTCAAACTCATAAGGGATAGTTTAAAATACTCAAGATGAATGAGGATGAGAAGATTGCAGATTACCTTCTTAGGGTAGATGGGATTGTTAATGCAATTAGAGGACTCAGAGAAAAAATGGACAAAGTAGTTATTGTCAAAAAGGTTTTAAGATCTCTAACAACAAAGTATGACTCTAAATTTTTTAAAATTGAAGAAGTAAGAGATCTGAACAAGCTCACAGTAGATGAGTTACAAAGAACCTTCACTGCATATGAGATGAGGATGGGAGATGCTGAGTCATCCAAGAGAGAAGCTACTTTCAAAGTTTCTAAGCGGGTAGAAGAAGAAGAAACTCCTAATTCTAAATCTGAGGAGGTTGATGATGTAGAGGCCAATTTCATCAAAAAATTAAAGAAGGGCTCAGGTAAATACAAAGGTAAGTTAACCTTTAAATGCTTTAATTGTGGAAAGATAGGTCACTTTGATACTAAATGTCCACATAAAAGGAAGGATGACTCTGATTTAACTAAGAAAAATCAAAAGGAGAAATCCTATTATCCCAAGAAGAAGAAAAGCTTCTTTAAGAATAAAAAGTGGTTGTACTAAAAAAAAGATAGTGACTTGATTGATGATAGTAGTAGTTCAAGTGATGAGAATGATAGTGATTTTATGGCCACACAAAATAAAGTTCTATTCATGAATTATGAATCAAATTCTTTATGCCAAAAAGAAGAGGACTTAAATGATGATGAAGAAGGAGAAGTAAATTTAGAATGTGAACTCATCTGTGCTTCAAAAGAAATTGAAAAGCTTAGAAAATAAGATTCTAAACAAAAGAAGCTTAGTCAAAAGGAGTTTTAGAAATTGAATAAAAAAAATGAGGAATCAAATCAAATGATAGTGAGTTTGAAGACCCAAGTTGAGGAGGTAAAGAGGATAGAGGATGTGGTCAAAATTGATTTTCAAGCAAAATCCTTAGACTGCTTGAAGATGGAAGAAGAAATCATGGACCTAAGAGAAAATATCAAAATGGGCAAAGAATAAATTGATAAAGGTCTAAAATTGAAAGGAGGATCTACAATACTAGATGAGATGATCAGCTCACAAAATCCCCTCAAAGAAAAATTAGGTCTTGGGTATGAGAAAGGCAAGAGTCCTATGTTGAGTATAACTAGGAATCTGTATGAAAACTTCAAGGAAAAAGCAGAATCAAGAATCAGAAAAGAAGAAAATCACATTCCCTAAGAGAAGAAGAAAAGTAATAACTCTGTTCCTACAAAGACTAAGGTTGCTGCTATAAAAAACAACATTACAAGAAGGAACGTGAAGAAGATAGGGTTTAAGAGACCTCATTTATATACCCAAAGGATAATGATAACTAGGTATTTTTCATCATTTTATGGTTATTGTTATAGCTGTAATCAATTTGGCCAAAAAGCAATTGATTGCAAGATTGTACTAAAGAGAAGGATAAGTTTCTTAAGTAATAATTCATTTACACCTTTGCTAGATCTAGAAGTTTTATGATATAAATGTAATAATTTTGGACATATAACAAAGCATTGTAGAATAGAGCTTGTTAAATTAAAATATAACAATGCAAAAAGGGTTGAGACTCCTAAAGAGAACAAAGGCTCAAAAATCAATGACATAATAAATAAAAGTACAATCAAGAAGCTAAAGGAGATATGGAAAAATAAAAATTAGTATATGATCACCCAAACAAATTTACATGCTAAAGAGAAAAATCTATGGGTCATAGATAGTGGTTTCTCAAAACATATGACTGGTGACAAGAGTAAGTTCACCAAATTGAGCTGGTGCAAGGAAGGGACTATCAGCCTGGGAGACAATACTGTAGTCAAAATTAGAAGTAAAGGAACATTGCACATTGACGGCAAGCTTCCTACACATGATGTTCTTTATGTTAAATGACTAAAGCATAATCTACTGAGTGTCAGTCAGATGTGTGACAATGGTTATAAATTCATATTTGATGTTGAAGGTTGTGAGCTAAGAAGGTCTGGTAAAATAGTTGCTCAAGGAAAGAGGACTGTAAGTAATATATATATATATAAAATTTGATTGAAGTAAATAATACAAATTGTCTCATAGGAAAGATTGATGAGAGTTGGTTATGGCACAAAAGGATGGGTCATGTTAACTTTTATAGTTTATTCAAAGTAAGTTCTAACAAATGTGTAAGACACATACCAAAGATAACCAAGCCTGTAGACACAATGTGTAAAGAGTGTCATCTCAGTAAGCAAACTAGGGTCTCATTTCAAACTAAAAAATATGCAACTACAAAGCCTTTACAGATAGTTCATACTGATCTTTGTGGACCAACCAAGACAAGAGGATCCAAAGGAGTGTATTAATTCATGATGTTTGTAGATGACTACACTAGAATAACATGGGTAGCTTTCTTAAAGGACAAGTCTCAAGCCTTTGAGAGATTCAAGATCTTTAGATCCATGGTTGAAAATGAAATTGGTATAAACATCAAGTGTCTTAGATTTTATAAAGGTGGTGAGTTCACTTCAAATGAATTAATAGAGTACTATGAGAATGATGGAATTAAAAGACATTACTCAGCTGTAAGAACTCCATAGAAAAATGGAGTGGTTAAAAGGAAGAATAGGACTGTCAAGGAAATGGCTAGAACAATGTTGAAAGAAGCCAACTTTCTTGATAGCTATTGGAGAGAAGTATTCCAAACAATAGTATAAATCTTGACCTGAGTTTAATTGATAGTGAACAACAACAAGACTCCATACGAACTATGGTATGGAAAGCCTGCCTCCATTAAGTACTTTAGAGTCTTTGGCAACAAATGCTATATTTGAAGGAAGGATAAAAAGCTAGGAAGTTTTGAGTCATGATGTGATGAGGGAATATTTCTTGGTTATTCCACTCATATCAAAGCTTATGTCTGTTATAACACATGACTACATAAACTAGTGGAAAACATTCATGTTAAAGTAGAAGAGGTCCTCAAAGAAGAGACTAAACCATTAAAAGAGATCAATATTGAAGAGCTGAAAGAAAAAGATGAGAATGAAATGTTAGAAGATGAGGAACAAGAGATGAAAAGGATTGAAAAGGCACCCCCAAATTTTGTTCAAAAGGACCATCCTAAGGAGCAGATCATTGGAGACATGAAAGAAGGTGTCCAAATGAGGAGAAGGGCTATAATGAGTAAAGAACAAGTAAGCTTTGTTTTATTATCTAAAATTGAGCCCAAAAGCTATGTTGAAGCTAGAAAAGATGACAATTGGCAAAAGGCCATGGATGAGGAACTAAGTTAAATAGAAAAGAACAAAACTTGGTAGCTAGTTCCAAGACCCATAGACAAGAATGCCATAGGCACACAATGGATCTTTAAAAATAAGTTGAATGAAGATGGAGTTGTGAGAAATAAATATAGACTTGTTTGCAAAGGATATTCTTAATTAGAAGGAATAGACTTTGAGGAAATATTTTCTCTAGTGGCAAGATTGGAAGCCATCCAAATGTTTTTAGCATTCTCGGTCTTTAAGAATCTCAAAGTCGATCAGATGGATGTTAAGTCAACTTTATTGAATGGAAATTTGGAAGAAAAAGTCTATATTGAACAACCAGAAGGCTTTTAGCTAATAGATAAGGAAGACTACGTGTACAAATCTGAAGAAGGCACTATATGGTCTAAAATAGGCACCCAAATCATGGTATTCAAGGCTGGATTAGTATTTGCATCAACAAAGATTTATCAAAGGATGTGCTGATAGCAATTTGTATGTTAAGTCTAAAAATTGACATATGTTGATCATAGTTATTTATGTTGATGACATTATTTTTGATGACAACAACAACAATATGTGCAAAGAATTTGTAAATCAAATGCAAGAAGAGTTTGAAATGTCTAGACTAGGAAAACTTTCATTCTATCTTGGTTTATAGGTTGCACAATCCAAAGAAGGGATATTTATATCTCAAACCAAGTATGTGAAGGAGATGCTCAAGAAATTTGGTATGGAGGACAATAGACTAGTTAGTGCTCCTATGATAACTAGATGTAAGTTTAGCAAAGGTGATGAATCTCCTAAAATGAACCAAACTATGTATAGATCAATGATTGGTAGTTTGATATACCTTACTGCTATAAGACTAGACATCATGCAAGCTATATGCATGGTTACAAGATTCTAGGCTATTCCAAAAGAGACACATGTAAATGTAGTAAAGAGAATCTTTAGATATATCAAAGGCACAATAGACTATGGATTGTGGTATCCTTCAAGTGATTATTTCACTTTGACAACATACATAGATGCTGATTAGGTAGGAAGAACAAATGATAGAAGAAGAACTAGTGTTGGTGTATTCTTCATTAGAAATAGACTTGTGATATGGCTAAGCAAAAAGAAAGAGTTTGTTATGCTTTTTATAGTAGAAGTAGAGTATGTAGTAGTAGTAACATGTTGCACCCAAGTCTTGTGGATGAAGCAAACTCTTAGAGACATCAAGGTAGAATACCAAGAACCTATTTATATATTTTATGATAATTCAAGTGCCATAAACATATCTAAGAATCCAATGATGTATTCCAAAACCAAGCATATATCCATCAAATATAATTTTTTGAAATAAAAGATTGTAGATCAAGAGGTTAAAATTGAGTATGTGCCAATAAAGGACCAAATTGTAGATATATTTACCAAGCCTCTTTCCAAGGAGAAATTTGAGTACCTAAGAGAGAGGTTGGGAGTAGTGGCTTCCACACCACATCACTAGTTTTTAGTGATAGGGCATGAATCAAAAGGGAGTATTGAAGGAACTTTATTAACTCCTAGATTAAGAGAAAAGGAAGTCTGGTGAGAAAGCTATAGTCTATTTTCTATTTGATGACAAAGGAGGTGACAAAGGTGTGTTGGATCTAGATCATTATACTTATATATATAGATATATGTAGATTATTGATTGGCATTTTAGACCAATTCTATATAAATGATCATGTGTAGAATATTGGAGCCAAAAGAGCTAGTTTTGAATGTGTCTGCGTAGAGTTTAGGCAAATGTGCCATTGCCTAAGGGGGAGTTCCTCACAAAGTGTTCTAGACGGTTAGGTCCAAGGATCAGAACAATAAACATGCCAAGAAAGGATAATATTATTGACATATTATGGCAGAGAATTTTTGTCATTAATGTCAATAGGGGAGAAAGTAGAATGAAGATAAAGGAGCTAAGTCATTTTGATGATGAGTTGCCATCAATGACAAAGGGGGAGATTATTGGAAATATTCATTAAGGTCTGAAGAATTATCATTTATGTCAAAGGAAACATGTGCTATCATGCATTAATGACAAAGGTGTTGAGTTGAATAGACTTGTGTGTGTAATTTGAATGCCTTTGCTCACATGGTTATATTGACAAGATATGGCTAAGCACATAGGATGATGTTATCAACATTTACACGTATGGAAGCATCTGAAGGAAATGATAACACTATGATAATCAAGTTTGTGTCTATTATTTGTGGTCTAATTTCTATGTCATAAGGATGAATAAATAAAATGTTACAAATGCATAATGTTGTTCCTCTACTAAAAGCCTACTAAGTTTCCATATTTAATCAATTTTGTACCTTTGTATTTATCGGGGGAATTCTTTCAAAAATATTAGTAAAGACAATTCTCTTGGACAAAAATCCCACAAAAAATAAAGGAATTATTTGAGGAAAATGTTAAAGGCAATTATTTTTAAAAAAGTGTAGAAGACCTTTTGGACAAAAAAGCTTGCATTAATTACTCTGAAGCTTTGGAATTCTTTTGGAAAAATTGTATTAAAGGAAATGAGTCCCATGCAAAAGTTTTAAAAGTTACATTTGAATTTTTTTGAAGAGTATGTGGACCATTACAAAAGTTCCAAAGGGTACATTGTAAAGTATTGAAGGGTATGTAGACCATTGCAAAAGTTTTGAAGGGTATGTGGACCATTGTAAAAGTTTTGAAGGGTATGTGTCCTACATAGAAGGTTTAAAAGATATGAATGAAGAAGTGAAGGACAATTCGAAATTCCCAAAATGCACTTAGACATTTTGTTGGGGAAATTATCCTAAAGGGCACTTAGACAAAAAGCTTGAAAAAATTATCCTGTAGGGCACTTAGACAAAAAATCTATAGAAATTATCCTGAAGGGCACTTAAACAAAAAGCCCACAATAATTTATCAGAAGGATAGTTTGAATGAAGAAAGGACATTTGAAAAGTTTTTGAAGGACACTTCTCAAGGATAGAAGAAACCTAAAAAGCTTTCAAAGGACACTTTTGATGGATAAAGGACACTTTTAAATCTTCTAAGGGAAATTTGTAAAGGAGAGAAGGACACTTGCAAAAATTTTAAAGATAGTTTACAAAATCTTGAAGGGTAGTTCGAATGAAGAGAAAGTAAAATTGCATATGACACAAGGCCATTTTAAAAAAGTTGAAAGACTTCCATGACAAAATTTTGAAAGGCATATAAGCAAAGATAAAGATCGAGCATATCTAAGACAATCAAAAGGAGAAAAAGTAATACATGAATGTCAAAGAAAATAAGATGAAGTCAACATGCCAAAGTTTAATGACCAAGTCAATATAAAGATCATGCATCTTCAAGATATCGAATGGTACATGAAGCTTGGATGGAAATACCGATGGAAACCTTTTAAAGTTGGATCAAAAAATAAATGAAGAACCATTGAAGTGAGTTAGTTACAATAATCTAGCGAGATGATTGAAGGATATGAACGACAAAAATTAAACTAAAACAATTCTTATAATTGTGTGAATGTTGTATATGAATTGAAAAGGGTAGAATTAAAAGAGGCTTAGAGAATGGAAGTCAATTAATCATTGCTTGGAATGAGAAGAGACAAGCAATGAATGTAAAACATATCAAAAGGAGACTCATCTAAGTTTCAATTATTGAAAAATTCTAAAGAGATGAAGAGAAGGAAAGACAAATAGTTAATTCATTTTAGGAATTAGAGGAGTCAAGCTATAAGTGTAGAAATATGAGACTCATTGTTAAGGTGTGGAGATAAATGCTTCACCAAATGAGCGAGCTTGTAAGTTGTAGGATTTACACAGTCACCGGTGTCAGTCAGGAGTGACCGACGTTGGTCAGGAGTCGACTAGGAGATGCTGACGTTGGTAATGTGCAGACAGGCAGGGATCGACGTCGGTCACCTGTGCATCTAGAATGCTATTTTCGTGGATAGAATAGAATGTTTGCATGGTAGGATTAAGTGTTAGTCTTAAGTTCGCATCTCTATTATTAGTAAGACTATTTAGATCCCTTGATTATGAGGTGCATTTATTGGCCATAATTGCATTGCTCATGATCCCTAATTCTATATAATAGGGATAATTATTCATAGCTTAGTGTGTGTAATGTTGAATTGAACAGTACATAATTGTATATGTGAATCAATCCAAGTGTTGGAGTTGATTGTAATTGAGAGAGAGAGCTCTTGAGGGAAAGAGATCTAGAAAGAGATATGTTAACAAACTGAGTGTTTGCATGTTAAGAGCCAATTTTAGACTTGAAGCTGTGGATCTAATTATTGTAATTGGATGTCTAATTATTATTTGCATGAGATCTATTTAAGAGACTCATAGGCTGTATTGTAAGGTGTTCTAGTTTGAGTTGAGCAAAGTTAGCTCCTTCTGTGTGTGAAGTGAGCAAGGGTGTTCCTCCTAGTTCCACAGTAGTGCCAAGTGTGGGTGATGGTTTTAGAGAATCAAAAGGGTTCTTCAAGTGTGTAGGATCTTGGTTGGCAGGTGTGCAAGGCCACATTTGGAGATCTGCATGGTAAGTAAGATCATTGATCTGTAGGTGTATGTGTGTGCATGATCTAGGTTTGTAGGTGTGCAGAACCAAATTGATTTACAGGTATGCAAGATCAGGGAGGACAACAACACAACAGGGAGCAGGATCAGGATCAGGCAGGATCTACTTAGAGTATGGTGTGTACTCGGTCTAGAGCAAGAGAGGAAGGCAAGGCAGTTCCTTCCATAAGTAAGATCATTTAGGTTGCAGGTTGTTATAGTTTAGGGGAGATCTACTTGGAGTGTGTGGAGCACTTGTGGAGTGCATGGAGCACTGGTGTACTGGCAGTAGTGGATACTGACTGGTTGGAGGTGAACACCAACTCTGTGTTTGAGTTGTGTGTTGGGACCGTAAGAGAGAGAGCTTTGAGGAAAGAAGTACTATACACTTGAGGTGTGGGAAGCCTCTGAGAGGTGTGAAGAGGAAGTGGCATCTTCTTTATTGTATTATTTTTTGGATGAGTATTAATACAAGTTGTGTATTATCTCTCATATTTTGTGTTGTTTCTGATTTCTAGTTACTTGTTACTTCTGGTTAATTCTGCATCTTAAGTTGCTTGTATATGATAATCAATTGTGCTTCCACGGGTTCCTAACACTCATTTGAGTATGAAGTAATGGTCAAATTGGAGAATATCTAGGTGTCAAATAGATAAATTTAGACACAAATAAAGGGTGCAAGAAGAGTGAAGGACACATAAAAGTGTGTTGAAGGAGAAACGATCCATTGTAGATTAGAATTACAATAAATAATAGAGACTTAGATTCTTTTATGAATCTAATTCATTAACTTGAAATGTAATTCAAGTGTCTGATTGGTTGGTGCCTTCAGATTGAACTGGGTTGGTGTTCAGAATAGGTAGTGGGTGCTTCCTTAGAGTTGGTGCTCTTAAAATCAGGGGATTGGTATCTCTTTGGGTTGGGTGTCCTTAAATGTAACTAGTGAGGTTCAATCAGTGATTTTTTTTTGAGGTTGGATTAGAATAGTAGATTCTAGAAACATTCTCATCTTGAAAGTTATAAGTATATAGGTTTTTGAGATCTATTGATTCACCCCCCCTCTCAGTAGATAGGTGTGTTCAATAAAAGATTCAAGCAGGGATGATAAATTTTTATCAGAGTCCAAATCTGAGAAAATATGGGACCAAAATGAATATGCAAGAGAGGATTTTATGTAGGAGGAGAATATTATAAGAGGTAATCATATGGGGACTCTTAAAATTATGACCCTGATAGCTAGTAGGGGTCAAGCTTTCTTAAACCCCAAGATGAAAGATGACATTGAATAGTCCCTCCAAAAATTGTAAACTAAAGTGTTAATCTAGAAACTATTGTGCACAAAAATATCAAATGAGTTTTAAAATTTTGAAATGTATTTTGGCTCAAGGTACCTCTGATCTAGCAATGACAAGGAAGACTATGGCATGACTGAGTTCACTCCCCCTAGTTTTATAACCACTCATAGGGGTGATAATGAGGAAAACAAAAAGGATAGTGAGTAGGGAAAGGAGGATTTCAAGCCCATTGGAATAAAACACAAGAGGCTAGAAAAGGGGAATGTGCAAGGAATTAGGAATCAAACTAGAGGAAGGAACAACAAAGAAGAGAACATAGAGACCAAGAAATTAGTCTATTACTCTAAGTCTGAGTAGACAGACTAGTCAGTTAGTGGTCTAGGTCTCTTTTGGTTTTTGGCTGACTTTTGGTGTCATTTAGGCTGCAGTTTTTGGTTAATTACTAAGTATTATCTCATTCTATTTTATTTATTTATCTTGCATATCATTCACTTTTCTTTTGTAAGGGTACAATACCCATTAACCCATTTATTCACCTATCAAATAAAAAAATAAACCAAGTGGTGGCCTATCTAGAGCACATTATGTTGGATGTCAAGTTTAATTGGGGAGTTGATTTTGTCTATCAATTGGTTCAGTCAATGACATAATTTGGGCCAATTTTATCCTTGTGTGCCTAATATAAATTATATGATATGATTTGTATCTAATTTGGTCCGAATTTCATCACTGATTGAACTAATTAATTGATTGGTTCAATCAAATATATAATTTGGGCTAATTCAATGGTCATGAACCTAATTTCAACTGTAAAATGTGATTCAAGGCTCAATTGGCCATAAATTCATCACTTATTGAACCAATTACATTATTAGTTAATTTAAGCATATAATTTGGTCCCATGAACCTATTTATAACTATAAATGTGATTTGGGGCTTAATTAACCTCAATTTTATTATTGATTAAACAAATTACTCAATTGGCTCAATTGGGGATACAATAATTTAAGCCATTTAAACCTAATTTGGATTTTATGATGTGATTTGGGGCTCAATTGGCCCCAATTTTTTCAATGATAAAAAAAATTGCATAATTGGTTAAATTAAGGACTCAATTTAGGAAAAAATTAGCCTTACGAACCTAATTGTGACTATATGATGTAATTTGGGGCTCAATTGGCCCTAATTTCATTACCAATTGAATTAATTAATCATTTATTTCAATTAGGAATTTAATTTGGTTGAAATTGATCCCTAAAAATATAATTATAACTATATGATGTGATTTAGAGCTTAATTGGCCCCAATTTCATCACTAATTGAGCCAATTACACAATTTCTTCGATTAGGGATGTAATTTGGGATAATTGTTACATATTACCTTAATTTAAACTAAATTATGTAACTTGAGATCAATTATCCATAATTTACTTTACTATTATACCAATTACTTTATCAAATAAAACCATGTGAACATAATTAACTCTATATAATGTGATTTTAGGCTTAATTAGCTCAATTTAAACAATGATTGACTTAGTAATGAAATAAACTATGAAATAATGGATAAACAATCCCAAAACCACATAAAATATTCATAATTAGGTTCATGTGGCTCAAATTTACCCAAATTACATCCTTGATTAAACCAATTGAGTAGTTGTTTAAATCACTAATGAAATTATGGCCAATTGAGCATCAAATAACATCATTTAGTCACAATTTGATTAATGGGAGTCAAATAGGCCCAAATTATGTCCCTAATTCAAAAAATAAAGTAATATATTTAGTAAATGATGATATTGGGGCTAATTAAGCCTAAAATGACATTATATAGTCCTAATTAGGTATATAAGGATCAAATTGGCTCACATTGCATCCCTAATGAACCAATCAAGAATTGGCTCAATTAGTGAATAAATTGGGGTCAATTAATCCCTAAATGATATATTATAGTTAAAATTAGGTTCATGTGGATCAAGTTGGCCCAAATTGTGTCCTTGATTGAAATATCTAGTAATTAGTTTAATCAATGTTGAAATTGGGGCTAATAGAGCTAGAAATGACATCATAATAGGTCTAATTAGGTTCATGGGGATAAAATTAAAAAAATTACATACCTTATTAAACCAATCAAATAATTATCTCAACTAATTATGAAATTAGGTATAATTTAACCTTAAATGATATCATATAATCATAATTACATTCATGGGTCTCAAATTGGTATACATTATGTACCTTATTGAACCAATCAAGTAATTGGTTCAATCAGTGATAAAATTGGTGAAAATTAAGCCCTAAATGATATATTATAGTCATAATTTGGTTCATGGGATTAAAATTGGTCCTAATGGCATCCTTAATTGATCGAATTAAGTTATTCATTCAATCAGTGCTAAAATTGGGTCCAATTAAGACCCAAATGACATCATATAATTGTAATTATATTCAATTGGCTCAAATTGGTCCAAATTACTTATCTAATTGAATATATCAAGTAATTGCTTAAATCAATGAAGAAATTAGGGCAAATTGAGCCCTGAATGACATTACATAATCATAATTAGGTTCATGAAGATAAATTTGGCTAAAATTACATATTTGATAGAAGAAATCAAGTAATTAGTTCAATTAAATGTTAAATCATAGTGTATAATTGTGATTAGGTTGATGAGGATCAAATTATCCTAAATTGTATTATTTCTTTAACCAATCTAGTAACTATTTCAATAAATAATGAAATTTGGGCCAATTGAGCCCCAAGTAATAATGCATGGTCCTAATTAGGTTTATGTTTAAATTTTCCCAAATTACACCCTTAAATTAACTAATCAAGTAATAATTTCAATCAGTGATAAAATTAGTGCTAGTTGAGCCTCAAATCACAATTTATAGTTTTAATTAAGTTCATGTGGCTCAAATTGGCCCAAATTACATCTTTGATTGAATCAATTGAGTAATTGGTTCAATAAATGATGAAATTGGGGTCAATTGAGCCCAAAATCACATCATATAGTTAGAATTAGGTTCATAAGGATCAAATTAGCCTAAAATGTGTCTCATCAAACCACTTAAGTAATTGGTTCAATCAATGATGAAATTGGGGCCAATTGAGAATGAAATCATAATATATAGTTTCAATTAAGTTTACAAGGATAAAATTATCCCATATTACATCCTTGATTAAAATAATTGTGTAATTGGTTTAGTTGGTGATGAAAATGGGGATAATTTAGTTCCAATTCACATTGTATAGTCAAAATTAGGTTCGTAGTTATCAAATTGGCCCAAATCATGTTTGTGATTAAACCAATCAATTAATTGGTTTAATAACCAAATCAATTGCTTCCAAGTGATACCTAAATAGTGTTATATCATTACAATAAGGTTCACATGAAAATTAATTTATTAATATCCTACATATCCAAATTTGACTTTGAATTTAAATTTGACACATGTAAAACTCCTACAAATTTTAGTAATCAATATGAAAGGCCCCAAAACCTTAAAAATGACTATATGTTTTCCCAAAATGAACATCGATTGTAAAACTTACATCTTAAAAGCCTTAAGTTCAATACTATAATCTTGAAAATGACTAAATACAAACCAAATTGGATTTTGAAGATATATGTTCTAACAGTGACTCTTAGAGCTTGAGACAAATTTCAAAAGATGTAAAGTGGCCCTAGTTTATGATGTTTGATAAAATAAATGTAACAATATATATGCCACTTATACATAAAATTTATTTTAATAAATACACACCATGCCATTCACTTCTTAAGCTTCCATAGCATGAAAATTTGAAACTTATTAATTAGTTGTAATACGTATGTGATATATGGCATATACATGTTAGAGCATCCATTTTTTAGGTTTGGAAATATGACCCTAAGTCTTGGATCTACACATGCACAAATAAATCCATGTTTTAGACTAAAAATGACAAAATACAAAAGTTGGCCATGATAAACACTATGTATTTCAAGAGATTTCATGAAGATATGACTATAACATCAAGCTCACTCTCCTATTCTAAATATATATTTACTATAAGATTTTTATATTTATTGATTTTTAAGCATGTCTTTATATGGAACTATATGTTGTAACCATACACATTTATCTTTTTTTATTTATCTTTCATTTCATTCTTCAAAATTTGAATTTTTTAATAGGGTTACAAACTAAGCCTGTTTCTTTATACATTCAAAAAATCAATTTCTGATTTTTGATGTAGTTAGGGGGCATATAATTGGATAAATATTATGTATCATTTTTAGTGTATCTTTACTTGTAAAAGTATTAAAAAAAATATATTCATTAAAATAAAAAACTAATATAAATAACAAACTAGGGCTAATTCTATATATATTCAAACAAAAAAAAGAAACTATGATTTTTTGAGGTAGTTAGGAGGGCATACGCTTGATTATCTATTATGTTTTTATAAAAAAAGGAGTACCTCTTCTAATTTTATATAGTTTAACTAATTATACTTCATAATTTTAAAAAATCATAGTTTTTTAAAAATTTCACTCTAAATTCTACAATTTATGTTCTTATTATAAAATATTTTTGAGTGTAGGCATCTCTAATATTTCATGCAAGTTTAGGTTTCTCATTTTTAGGAAAAAAATCCACTAAATACCCCATTTTGGCCCCACATTTCCATGCACTCAACCTCATTTATTTCTTGTATATATGAACTAATGCACATGTGCATATAAAATTAGGACCACGTTTTCATGCAATCTAAAACACAAGGGCAAGAAAACAAAAAAAACATAAAATTAGATCTGAAAAAATCAATTGAAGGAGGGAACCAAAGATTTGGAATCATTTTTATTCATGAAAATGGAAATATAAAAATGATGATTTATTTTTTATTTTTTAACCTCCATAGATTTGTAACTTCACAAGATGATGCATCATTATTTATTTACAAATCCAAGCTTTTAATTACGACCTCTACTCAAAGTTGTTTGAAACTTTCCAAATTTTAGCTTGCCCATTTTTTCACATGAAACTAATGATAAAAAAAAATATTGAATCTCCATGTTTTGGACACCATAGATCCTTTTTCCATCTTCTACTTTAAAAAGCAAGGTTACTCCTGATTTTAATAAAATTAAACTCATATTATCTTCAAAATTTTCTTTGATCCTTTCATGTAACTGTAATATTTCCTTTGAAATTTTACTACCTTACCCAATTTTTGACTTTAGAAAAAAATTTAAATAAATAAAACACATGCTCCAAAAATATTTTTAAGTAGATCCTATCTGACACATGTTCCTTGAATTTTCTACTCAACTTATGGCTCAAGAATTTGCTAAAGTATTTTAAATCTTATTAGATTTTGGATATCAATGGCTAGAAGAGTATTATTTTTAATCATATGGCATGAGTTATTTTAACTTTTTGACATCAAATTTAATATTAAAAATGTCTCCTACTATTAGATACAATAGATCAGTGGTAGGAGAGATCTCTTATTGAATTAAAAATTTATCTAGAACTAAATCATTTTTCAATAAAATGAAAAGTTTTAGCTATTAAATTCTCCCCCATTCGATCTTCAAATGATCTAAAATTGATCCAACCTACTACAAAGACACTCAATTGAATACTGAGCCTAGAAATTTCCACTCCTCTAACTCCTTATATAATTTGTTTTGATTTGAAACTCTAATAAAAAACTATTCAAATAATGGAAAATTCATACATAACTCAAGTGGAAAGTGAAATGTGATGTAAAACATCTTATTATGAAAGGAATGGGAAACCCTCCTCTAAATACCACAATAATGTCAACTACAAACCCATTATCTGGTTGGGAAAAGCAACTACCTTTATTTACCAGGTTTTTACAATGGATTGACTTTGAGGATTTAAAAATAAGCATTGCAAAACAAAAATAATATGTATTTATACCTTTCATCCTCCCTCTTCTTTTCAAACTTAGCCTCTTCAGATAAATGCATCCATTTTTTATTATCACTTCTCTATTTTAACTTGAATGGGTGCTTGGGCTCATTATCTATGAGGTTGGACTTGTTCTCATGATCTAAAATGAACATGGAAAATGTCTCCTATTTACTACTTATTTCCAAGATATCTTGGAATCTAATTGGACACCATTTTTTCAAGGAAATACTTACAAGATTTTCCAAAGGATTGGGATCCTCTACTCTATTATTGCATGTAGTCTCATCTCCATATTCCTCCCTTGCAATGTGATTTGAAATGGATACCTATCCAGCTATTTTATACCATTTGGTTCCCTCAAGAGAGGAAAATTATTCATTCTCATGATCACTTATGATTGTAGTCATAAGTTCATTTAGGTACTTTGATGCAGTTGGTTCCTCAATACTTTGCTTTCTTATTTGATAACAATGGTACATCTGTAATGAAATTCTCTCTTCATTGGAAGTCATCTAATATTCCTCTTGTAGATTCCCTTCTCCTTATTTTTTTATCATCACTATGGTATCCAAAATGGAAATGACCTTCTCCAAAAGTAGGAAAAATGTCCACATCTTTAGTGGAAGAAAAATAACCATTAAAAGGAGAAAATGAGTCATGAATTGAAGATGAATCCTCAAACAAGATTTTCATTCCTAAGTCTTCTCTTTCATCATTCTCTTTATTTGAAATTAATTATTTTATACTTCCAAGGGATTTTTAATTGTATTCTACCATGTAAGCCCATATATAAGAGGTAGCTCTTATTTTTTAGCTTCTAGGGAAAACAAAAACTCATGTATGATGTCTTATTCCTCAGAGAATGTCTCTATGATTTATGAATAGTCCATTATAGATCTTATGTCAGTTGAAGCTTTCTTTCTAGGCTCATTCCCTTAGAGTATACACTCATTTTATTCTAAATTAGCCCATTTTGACATATCCATCCATGCATATGTATCAAATTAATATTTATTATTTTATCTTTGCTTATGTTGGAGGAAAACCCCATTATTAATCAATTTATAATTTATTAGAAAATAAGTAAGGTTCTCAACCATTTGTTGATTTATTTTAATTTTTTTTGGGCAGGGGGGTAAGGTCCAATAATAAAATGAATTGGTATAACATAAGGCCTTTTTAGATTATAAATGACATGTAGGAGGAGGTCTTTACAATAATTGAGGATAAATACTTTGATCATTATTATAATGGGACCTTTTAATGTCTTAGTGGCCAGTTGGGTTTTTTTAAAATCAAGCCCCAAATATTTCATTGGGACTTATAGGTGTAGCTTGGGGTGAAGGGATTGTGGACTCATGATTTGTAAATATGGTAATTGAAAATATTGTGTGTGACTACAAGTTTGAGGAAATAAAGATATTTTAGGTATATGATCTACTTTTCCATCTTGTATGAGGCTATTTTCTACTGATATAACAATGTCAAAATCTTCAGGAAGGATTTTTATTCATAATGGCTATAACTTGATAGTAATGTTATGGTCTAAATCTCTAAAAATAACAAAAAACATAGACTTGGTAATGGACAAACCTCTAAAAATATCCTCTCCCACATTATTCTGAATTGGAGGTTGAAATTAGAAATATGCTCCAAGGTAACCCTCTTGATTATATAAAAATGCTTAATCAAAGACAAATTATCCACCCTTTATTTGAATTAATTGTGTGAAAAAACTCATAAATAATCCCAAGTATACACATAGTTTGCTAAAAAACCTCTATACCAATCTAGGGATTTTACCTTGAATGATGTGGCTAAAATCTTAACAACAACATCATCCTTGATAATGTGGTAGACTGAGCACAAATTAGTAACATATTTAATGTGATCAATAGGGATGACAAAATCATCTCCATGGAAGTTAGGGATTGTTTTAAATGATAATTTTGGAATATTATTCCATTGACATAAATTTAATGGACTACCAAAATCCCATTACATAAAAGGAAGAATTATTGGATTAAATATCACACTATGAAGAGCAAACTTTGGCTTATAGGAAAATAATATGCTTTGGTGTTTTCAACTAACGTATTCTTTAATAAAGAGTTGAAAATGTTTCAAAATTAAAATTTAAATGCGAGGGAGGGTCTTCATAACCATATATTTTTTGAATTTACACTAAATAGAGTCACCAAGTGGATGATGGGTACTCCTAAGAGACGACTTTCATGATTGTCCACCATAACCACATTATATATATATATATATATATATATATATATATATATATATATATATATATATATATATATATATATATATAATGTGTGTGTGTGTGTGTGTGTGTGTGTGTGTGTGTGTGTGTGTGTATATATATATATATATTATGTGGTTAATATATATATGTATATCTATGTATATATATATATATATATATGTATATATATATATATATATCTATGTATGTATATATATATGTGTGTGTGTGTGTGTGTGTGTGTGTGTGTGTGTGTGTGTGTGTGTGTGAGATACACACACACACACACACACACACACATATATATATATACATATACATACATACATACATACATACATACATACATACATACATACATACATACATACATACATACATACATACATACATACATACATACATACATATATATATATATATATATATATATATATATATATATAAGGTAATACCTAGAATAAAAAGTGTAGTACTGATATTTAAACAAAAATAAAAAATAAAAGCACAAACTTATTAGTATTTTTAGTTATTTACAACTAATGAGCTGATATTTTGTGATTCTTCCACCAATAAATCACAATGTAAAACATAGGATTGATGAAAAAGTCAAATCCTTTAACTCAAGTCCCATTGGTCATGCCAAAAACTATTGATCATTTGATGTGTTTGACTATATCACTACCCACATAATAGTCACAAAAAGGGAAGCTCTACTAGTGTAGGACTAATCTTGTAGAGTAACCTCTAGAGATAACTGGTTTTGTTCCTACTATAATGCATAAAAATAAAGTTTCCAAATGAAAAGGGGGAATAAAAATATAATATAAAATGAGGTGATACACTAGATTAAGATTTATTTATTCCCCATTTGATCCAACATAGAGCTATTTATCATGTAATAAGTAAGGTGAGCACAATGTAAAGTAATAGAATGTGAGAGGTGAGATCTAATCTATATGAGATTAGAGAAGAAAGAAGAAAGTATTGTGATGAACACTTAAAGTCATAAATACATTTATAAATTACAAGAATAAAATAGAGATAACATTTTATTCCATTAAAAGGATTGAAGCAAATATTACATAAGAAGTACCAGAGGCTTAGATGTTAAATTCTAAGAATACAAGGACTTAGCCAATCCAAGAATCAATAACTTTTTAAAAAATAGGTCATTCATATACAAAGAAGAAAAAGGAGAGGAATTGAATATGCAGCTACCCACTACCAAAAGTATAATACATTTTAATACAAAAGCATTCATTTTATCCCTGATTTATTAAGATCTGCTAGTTTTTCTTGTAATAACTTATTTTAAAAATTTTCATGATGCCCATGGTGCCTTAATTTTTGTTGAACCTTGATATTTGACTTTAACTTGATTTTATATTATTAAATAAGAGTAAGCTTATTTCTATATTTTCATTTTAATACATGGGCTCTTTATTGAGGCAAGCCCTTAATCTCTTATAAAATTTAAACAAAGCTATTGCATCCTAAGATATTTTTTAAGCTTTGGGTTTTAGCTCCATTTTTAATTAGAAAATTAAAACAAATTTGAGAAATAATTGAAGCCTGTTGTAAAAATTTGTCAAAATATGCTTCTAGTGATATTCCTCCTATGTTTAATGTTGGTTCCAATGGCATATTTATTATTGATTGAGTACCTTATGTTCATCCTTTTGAGGATGATAGTGACCAATATATAATTATGATACTCATTTTGATTATGATGTCAATCAACATAGCATTACTAAAATTTCTAATTTTAACACTTTAATCAATAAACATCATGAATGTTTAGAACCTTTATTATACAAGTTGAAATATGTAAAACTACAAATTAGGAATACAGATGCCTTTCTTGAGTGTAACCCTATATATCCACTACATGATATTAATTCATATATTGGAGGCTCTTTTTTACATTAGGCGGTGTGTCTAGTGTCTCTCATGTTATTGATATTTTTTTGCCTCCACTTAGTGTTACACCCATTCCTTAGGTGAACCCTTATTTTAATATATAATATAAGGATTATATGATTTGTCATACTACTAATTCAATGACCAATGTGTTTACACAATCAAATTATTACATTACATCCCTTGATCTTGGACATATTCATAATACCAATCATGCCTACATTGTAACTATTGTTAATCATATTAAGGCATTGATTCTTACATACATGCATACCAATGCTAATCCTCAATTTAATGGTACATATATTCATCCTATAACACAAAAAAAACTTGATGACATGCATTTAAAACTTGCATAATTATCTAAAACATCTAACAAACCTAGCCATGTGGCTTCATCTTATGATGTATTACACAACCCTTTAGCTACATAAGTTCTTGTTATCCCTTTACCTCCTTAGTTTCAAGTGCCTAAATTTACATTATATAGTGGCAATGGGGATACATTACATCATACTAGAGCCTATTTTTCATCATGTTTTACTTTTCATGGTGATGATATAATTATGAACATACTATTTCCTAGAAGTCTAACAATATATGTCATAGATTGGTTTTACACCCTAGCTATGGGTTTTGTGAATAGATTCAATGATTTGGCTAATATGTCCTTATATTAAATTTATATAAACATTAGTTAAAATATCACATTTAAAAAAATAATCAAATGAAACAAGGACATAATAAATGTTTAGTTGACTATGTGCTTAAATTTAAACCATGCTTATGAAAATTTTACACTAACTTTATGATAGTGAGATTAAAAGTATTTTTTCAAATAGTTTACTTTCTTCACTTAAGTAAAAATTGATGTTTAACACATATTAAAATGTTATGATATTTTAAAGACAAAAAGGATCGATAAACCAACATTAAGAGAAGCAATACTAACAAAATATTTATGATAAAATTAAACATGATAAATTTAACATACACAATATTACACAATACATAAGATTTCACTTGGGAAACCTTTATGGGAAAAAACACAGCAAAATATCCCAATTTAATATTATATTAGATTAAACACATTAAAAAGAATATTTTGGGTGTTTTTATATGACATAAAATTTGAGGACAAACCCTTGTTTGAAAAAGATTTTTGTTAGTGAAACTTAGTGTGGAATATCCACATAATTATGGATCATATTGGTATTCAAGTGCATTTTCATTTTTATTTGAATAGGTTTGATAACACTTTTATGCATTGTGTTGTATATTCTTCAATGTTTTTTTATTGATCAGCCATAAAATTTAGTTTGAGAAACACGTGTATGACCAACACATTGCATCATATAGGTTCTATCATTTTTATCATTCTCATGTTAATTTTTAAGTTGGTATGTTTTAATTAACAAGTTATTGTAGCATATGGCAAAATTATGGAAGAGAAAATTGATGTTGAGATAAATATCCAAGCATAGGTTGAAGGCCAAGGTATCACAAAGGTGACAACATGGTTTTATTTTCCTCTCCATACAAATTTAGAAATACATCATGTGTAGAATGTATATTTGTTTTTAAATGTAGAAGGTATTTGAAAACCCACATGATTTTAGCATGGAATTATTGGCTGAATTTTATAAATCAAAACTATTATAATATGTTTATATTAGTTTTGGTATGCACATGATAACCTTAACTAGTTGTAGAAAAAATTTAGCATACTTTTGAATTTTTGTAGGCATATGGAATAAGGTTGCATCAAATGTGATATAATTTTTTATGGCATGTTTTTTGGGAATCTTGTAGCATGCTCATGAGGCCAAGGGTTCTTCCATGAAGGGAGAAAAAGTGGCATGGCATCAGGTCATTATTATAGAATTGCATCAATTGTGAGAAACACTCCATAAGAAGATTATTGGTTGTGATGGATGTATGTTTCAACATGTATGTTCCTTAATTGAATATATTGTGTTAAATTTATGTTGCATTTGTTTTGACTCAAAATTATAATTTCAAGATATGGGAAACTTTGTAAATGGAATTGTATGTTTCAATCCAAGTATGTTGCATTGTTTAATTTTAAGACCTAAGGTAAGGGTAATTTGTAAACATGGTGATTTTTTATAAAACCACTTACATAATGAAATATGTTTATTTAATTGTTGAAATAATTATGTGTAATAAGTAAGATGTTGTATAATCATCTCCTCATGAAGAGCTTCACATTAGCCTATAATCATGGGTAACGTAACAAAAGGGATAAGAGAAATAACTATGAGGAAGACCAAGAAAACAAAAAGTGAAATAAGGTTAGTTGGAAGAGATTGGAAGGAGTCATGGAATATTTATCAACTTGGCTTTATATAGTTCATAGCTAGACAGTCACTCTCCAAGATAAAGGAACAAGGTATAGTCTAATAGGATGATAGATTAGTATCCCACACGATAAGATAAAAGATGAATCTCAATATTATTTTTATGGAGATTTTGTGGGATTAAAAGCCTTCAAATTTGGGGCACATGATTATAGATTTTGATTAATAAGATAATCAAATTAAATTGGTCAAATAATCAAATGTCAAATATGGGTATTCACGAGATACCAATTCTTGGAAAAGAGCTGGTTTCTAATGTAATGTTTTAAACATCATATGGTTGGTATCAAAAGTACATTTAAATAAAATATTTGGATTCAACTTGAAAAGTTTTGTAATTAAAAAAATGACATGTGATTTCAAGTTTATATGCAAAAGTTATGGCATCTAGAAGTGAAAGGAATTTTCATGGTCGTGAAACTACAGGTTTATGTAGGTGACAATTTCACAACCACCATGTCAGTTTCTCAACCTTAAGTAGAGGTTTTTAAACCACCCTGATGGTTTCAACCTACATATATCATTATTTTTTTCCACACAATATGTTTATAAAACATATAGGCATTTGAGCTTTAGTTTCCAACTCTTGGGCTTCTTCTGCGAGCCTAATGGGTGTTATTGTGTGTGTGTGTGTGTGTCTCTATATATATAGTATAGTTTACAGATGCATTCAATTAGAGTAATTTGAGGAATTAATTAATTTATTCCTTCATCAAATCATTTTTCCATGAATTTTATTGGTCGATTACTACACAACTGAGTTTAGTAGTCTCTCTTGTTGATAAGGAAATTATTCCACTAAATAATGTAGAGACCATTATGAGTTTAGGTTTATTTTGAGGTTGGGGTCCTTGCAATTCCAAGAAGGAAAAATTTTAAGCTATATAAAATAGTGGAGAAGAGAAAACATAACTTCACTCTTGTTGGAGTTTTATCACATTGAGTTTCTCTAGGGCATGTCACGTGTTATCTCTTTTTGTTGATGTGTTTATTTATTTTGATTATATGTTTCTGTTCCTTACAAATAGTCTATTATCATAAACACTTAAGAGAGATCAAGAATCATATATCGTAATCATAATACATGTTCATAAAGGTTAACTAAGTTCACATTGGTATTGCACTTCTATGCAATCATTTCAAATGTATACATGTATGGATTAATAACATGTTTAAAGTGTGAAATAATGTATGTAATGAATACAACATGTTAATATTTCATGTGAAGGGATGCATATTATTTTTTATGCTTTAGATGATAGTCATAAGAGCTGGGATACATCTCAAAACAACATTTTTGGTGATGTTCTATGGCATATAACTTGAGGACAACTCCTTTTCTAAAAAGGATTCATGTTGTTGAAGCTCAGTGTGGAATATCCACCTAGTATATAGATCATTAATGTTAGTGATTTCCTCATCCATATATATATAGGTTAGTGCTCATTATCCAAGGTGATTACCACTCTTGTCTTCCCATTTTCAAATATCATATAACATTTTTTAATGTACATGTTTATTTATTTTTCATAAAACCATGGTCTCCCTATAAAATCTATATATTTCTTAGTCTTTGATAAATTTGTTACCTCAAATTTATTGTGAACTTCAATCCCACGATGTCAAATTATGATCCATATAAGACGTGAATAGGCCTTGCATAATTCTTGTTTGAAATGAACAATTTTTTTTCCATAGTATTTAAATTTAAACTCTCGATTATTCTCCACACATCCTTAGTAAGGATGTTTACCTTTATTTCAGCATCTAATATGATACGAGTCACATACCATCATTGATTTGAGCATCAAAGGTCAAATATTGATCACATATAATGTTATTGGTAACGCCTATGTCTTTTTATACTCTCTCACTTACTCAAATGCTTCCCTATAATATGCTTGAGCCCTATATTCAAAAGAGGAAAAAATCCATTATTTTTTAAGAAAGACAAGTATATTGATTACCAAATATTTGGATTTACTTGATCTTATATTATATGTCCCTTGTATTTTTCACCTTTCTTTAGATATTTTAAATAATCTTCTTTACTTCTCCCATTATCAAATTATACATAGTTGTATCAGGATATTTAATCATTGGTGTATCATGGTTGTGTTATAGTATAAATTTAAACCCTAGATAATTAAATTAGACATTCTCAAATTTTGGGTAACATGGAACTATCTCTACCTATAGATAAGCTACTACAAGAGATAGATCTCTAGATTTTAAAGTAATTGCTCCCTTGATCTATATTTTAGGCTCACACACTACACTAGACTAATCACTATTAGGGGTGAAAAGGGAAGAAGAAAAATAAAATAAAAATATACTAATGAAGGTGATACACCAAATATAAATCCATAAAACATACTTGCATTTTCACTAAGAAAGAAGACAACTAAAACTAACCTTAACTCAATGTTATTCTAGCATAAGTGTTTCTACGCGGAGGCAGATTGCTATGTATATATAAAGGTGGGTGAAAAGGAGGTATAATAATAAAGACTACTAGTATCTCTCACACTTAAAAATAAACTTAAAAAATACATAAACTTCATGAGACTTGTTAGAAGAGATGCTACTACTCACACAATGCATACACGAGCAGAATGGAAGAAAGGAAAAGACATTCATTACTTGTCATCTGAATACACTACTTGAAATTATTAGGCAAGAGTTACAGAGACAAAATTAACTTCATAACTTTATTCAAAGATAAATCAAGATGTAAAACTATTAGGACTTCACCATGCTAATTATGGATTCTCTATAAATGCCAAAATGGCTTGAATATATAGAACATAGGAGAGGAGAGAGAAGAAGTGAAGTTGTAAAGTCACAAGGCCAAGTGCCAAGATTTTTATATTAGTTATAATGAAATATAATTAGTTATAAAATATTCTATGAAGTTATCTTTGACAATTATCCATCTAAAGTGCATCATTCTCTTGAAGTTGGCATAGACGCTCTTCATATCCTTCTTAAAACTACCTTTCTCAATGAGGAGTTACTTGACAGTCCAAAACTACCTTTATAATTTGTTGACACATGTTACCAAAATTTAAAAGGTGAAAAATTGATTGTGATATTCATCATATACCCCTCAACTTATGAAATTATCTACACTACTTGTCATTCACTCTCTTGCAATTTCTCACTAGCCCTCTAGGCATGATCCATACACTTATCACTTAAGTGACTTGTATATGCTCATGGAGATTCATTATAGGGGTGTGAGACACAATATAAATATTTTTTTTTCCTTTGGTCTATCAAATAGACCTCAATGAAACTCTAAACCACACATACCATCTCTAATTTTGGCAATCACTCCTTTCTCACTATTATGTCCAAGACTGCCTACATTGATAACTTAGCAGATGGATTCAAATGTATGACCAAGGTGATAATTGAATTTGAGAAGTTATAAAAATTATCTAAACACCTTATAAAATTATTTTCATTTACCTATTCATTTCTTCACCTTTAATTCAACTCAAAACCTATAAAAAACATAGTATTAGGCCTGTTTGTATAAGTGACAATACAAAATGACTAGATGGTAAGGATCCTGCGAGAGTTACAAACAAGTAAAAATAATATTCATAGATAATTGACCACTTTTGGATTCATTTCCATTTATATATTCTTCAATGGGTTCATATGAGGGTTTTAGGAGGGTTAGTTTGTTAATAATGATTCATAAAAGTTAGATGCTTAACCCTTCAACTAATTCCACTTAGATCAAGTTCAAGACCCCCCTAAACTATTTGTAGTTAATTGACGCACCATGCACACCATCTATATAGATATGAGTAAAATAAATTGGCTCCTTGAGCTCATTGAATTCTGGATAGGCCTAAGACAAATTTAGGCCAAAAATGGCCAACTTAAGCTATTCTCTAAAAATAAATGGGTCTCATAAACCTTATAATCTCCCATGAAGGATCTCACATTGTTTGGTGAGGTCATATGTTCATGGAAATTTCATTAGAATTTATGAGGGTTTAGGCCTAATTCTAAGCCTAATAGGACTAAACTATGCTTTTGTGCATATGACCACCTTTGAGTGTTGTAAGTGACTGTAGGTGGTTATATATACTTTTTTACCTTAAATATAATTATAGATAATGTCCAACAATAATTCAAAGCTCTGATCTTCATAATTTTACTCTCCATGTACCATGTTTGCAGGTTGTGTTGATTATGGAGTGCCCTCTATCTGAGACAAAATTGAGAACACTTCCCCTACTCATCTAACCTAGATGAGATAATAGAGGTATTTATTATTTCATATAAACTACTATACCAAGTTTTAGATTTAGATCATGCTTCAATAGACCTTAACACTTTAAGCTCTCCAAATTAGCTTATGGGATGGTGACTATATGCAATATTTTTGGTTGATTGAGTTTGAGGTTTGAAAACCTAGTTTACTCAACCTTATTTATCTCCTTACCTCTGGAAATCTCATGTAAATGTGGTATCATCATCATGAAAGTGATATTTACATGGTCATTTCATCTTATATCTCTTTCAAACTCCCAAACTTGTAATCTCCATTGGCTACGCTAGTCTGTAGTATGTGTTGTCTATGTCACCTATAGGTGGCAATTAGGGAAGTTAAAGGTCTCCTATAGGTGATGATACATTGATTAAACACTATGTTATACACCTTTACTTCCTTATTATATGAATAGGATCATTTCATATCATAAGGGACTCATTTCATGCCTTGGACCCATTCTCTCATCACTTTGTTATCAATGTACTATAGGTCTGCAAATTTAAGGTTCATTTTGGCCTCAATGGCACTATATTTTGTATTATCAATATCTCTATGAAAAAAAACAAAATTGTATGGTAAAATTATTATCAAGTAAAAGATCAAATATAAAATTCAATAATATTAATTAGATGTTAAACATAAATTATATACAAAGAAAAGTAGGTTGTGAATATGAACTCGATACAGTAACAAAATGGGGCCCTAAAAGTCTCTTATCTGAATACCCAAAAATAATGAAATTAAAATCAATGACATTAATTACCTCAAACCCTAAATAACCTACTTCACTCCAACCAAAAAACTAAACCTTTCACTGAACAAGAACCCTTCCATCATAAAATTAACTAAATATAAAACCCACTTTATCAGCATCTCTCTTGGCCTAACAAATTCCTTTTATGTTCATATGCTACCTCTAGGTCTAGGCTACAAGGAGGAAACCATTAGACTTTCACAGACCCCATGAACATCTACCAACATATGAAATTTTATGGAGTGAATTCTCCTTTTGGAGAAGTTAAGGTAAACATTTATTTTTGCAACCTTTACAACTCTACAAACATTAAACTCAAGTGTTTTATCCCAGGCTAAGGTTTGAGGATGTTTTACAATTTTTGTTAGGTTGTGGAGCTAAAAGCTTCAATTATTGCAGACATGGAGGAGGTTGCTGAGTTCCAGGGAGACTGACATCGGCAGAGTATAGTGAAAAAGGCAACCGACATCGGCAGGTGTGAACTGAAGACAACCGGCATCGATAGGAGGTCGGCCAATGTCGGTCATCTCCAGGCAGACAGGGACCGATGTCGGTCACCTGTGTGTTTCAGAACTGTTTATTACATGAACAGTTAGTTTGTTAAACCGAGTGTTTACATGTATAGGCTATTTCGAGTCTTGAGCTGCATGTCTATTATTATTAAACTAAGAGTCTAAGTTATTGTTTAAGTTTGGGATCTATTTATAGACCCATTGGCATGTATTTTAATTATGAGCTAAAAAGGAAGGCAAGGAAGATCCTTCCATTGTAAGATCATTGAGTTGCAGGTTTTTTCAAGCTCATAGGAGATCTACATGTGTAAGTAAGGTCTATTGAATTGCAGGTTGCAGGTTCATGGGAGATCTACATGAAGTACTTTGAGTACTTGTGTACTGGCAGGGTTATTACTGACTAGTTGGAGGTGAACACCAATTTTGTGTGTGAGTTGTGTGTTGGGACTATTTTTGGTAGGAGAGTGAACTCTTGATTGAGAATTACTAGGAGCCCTTGAGGTGTGGGAAGCCTCTGAGAGGTGGAAGAAGAAGTGGCATCTTCTTTATTGTATTTTCTTTCTGGATGAGTATTTAATACAATTTGTGTATTTTCTCTCATATTTTGTGTCATTTGAGAATTCTAGTTACTTATTGCTTTTGGTTAATTCCTCATGTTTAATTGCTTGTATTTGGTAATCATATTGTGCTCTTTTTGAGGAGCAAGATCCTAACAAGTGGGATCAGAATAGGTGTGTTGTTCCTGATTCCTCAACAATTGGTATCAAAGCTTTTGGTTGGGATTACTAATAGGTGTTTCAGATCTGTTTAGTGTGTGTTGATTACAGGTTACTCACATGGGTCTCTGTTTGAGTGGGAGTAGAGCAATGGCAGAAGAAAGTAAGCTATGAATGGAGAAGTTTAATGGCAAGAACTATCAATTATGGAGGATGCAAATTGAAGATTATCTATATCATAAAGATTTGTACTTACCGTTGGGTGGGGTTGATTGCAAGCCCCGAGATATGAAGGATGAAGAATGGGAGGTTCTTGATCGGAAGGATCTAGGATCTATAAGGTTAAGTCTTGCATCGTCTGTGATTTCCAACTTATCACACGCTAAGACAATGGTAGAGTTGATGTAATCTTTGGAAAATTTATATGAAAAACCCTCAGCTTCAAATAAGGTATTTCTTATGAAGCAATTATTTAATTTGCAAATGTTGGAAGGTGGATCTGTACATAGTCATCTTAGTGATTTCCATGGTTTGGTAAACCAATTAAATTCAGTCAATATTGTTTTTAATGATGAAATTAAGGATCTCTTAATCTTATGCTCATTACCTAAAAGTTGGGAGAGTTTGGTAATGGCAGTTAGTAATACTGCGTCTGCTTCAAAAATCTTAAAAGTGGATGATATTGTGAGTGTAATCTTGAATGAAAAAATTTGCAGGAAAAGCACAGGTGAATCATCAGGGAATGCTTTGAGTGTGGAAAGCAGGGGAAGGCAAAGAGAGAAGATAGAGCATGGGAGATCAAGGTCAAAGATAGGCAGGAGATCCAAGTCCAGGTATGGTAGAATAACCTGCTGGAAGTGTGGAAAGCAAGGGCACTTAAAAAGAGATTGTTGGTTGGGTGAAAATCAGCATGAAGGACATGAAGAAGAAGCAGATGTTGTGGATTATGTTGCACAAGATGCTCTAGTATGTTCCTTAGATAAAGTATAATCTTGGGTTTTAGATTTTGGTGCCTCTTTTCATGCATCCCCAAATAGGGAATTTTTTTATGAGTATGTCCAGGGAGACTTTGGAGAAATTTTTTTAGGGGATGGTAAGCCTTGTCAGATGGTTGGCAAAGGGAAAGTGAAGCCGAAATCGCAAACATGCAACACATGGGTGTTGAAGGAGGTCATGCATGTCCTAGTTCTGGAGTGGAATTTTATTTTTGTAAGAAGTTTGGGTGATGAGGGTTGCACAGTAACTCTCACAGCGGACTCTTGGAAGGTTACCAAGGGTGCACTTGTTGTAGCAAAAGGTAAGAAAGTAGGTACACTTTATCTATCTACTTGTATTACTGATTCTCTTTTTGGGTTATCTACTTCAGCTGTAGATTCAAAGATGTGGCTTAATAGGCTTGGTCACATGAATAAGAAGGAGATGCATGTTCTTGAGTCAAAGGGTATGCTTTCAGATTTGAAAAGCATGAATCGATATTTTTGTATGCAGAAGAAGAAGGTAACAATGTTTCTTGAGGAATCTGATGTTCGTGACAAGAATAAGAAAGTCTTGGTTTTCAAGGAGAAGGTGACAGATAGAGATCAGTCAAAGGGGCTGAAGAATTTTGAGTAGAGCAAGGTTGATTTGGACAAGGGTTTGATCCAAAAGGAGCTCATGGGTAGAAGTCATTTTTCACAAGTAAAACACAGAGACCAACGTCGGTTATAAAACTGACATCGATGTCCAGATAGGGACCAATGTCAGCTATGTGCAGCCTGACATCAGTGACTCAGGATAGGTAAACACCAATGTTGGTCAGGGGGAACCGACGTCGGTGATGAGGCAGTCACATGGAATTGACGTCGATCGGGTGCAGACTGAGATGTGACCGGCATCGGTCACTGAGATAGATTTTGGGTGGACAGCAAGTTGTCAAGGAGTCTCAAACACCCATATGGAGGACTTAAAGGGTAAGTAAGCCTCAAATTCATCATTTCCCTTCTTTACACTACTTGTTTCTCACTGATGGTAAAGAACTAGGAAGTTATTGAAGAAGTAGAGTAGGTAAATCCAGGAAACAGTGGGAGCTTGGCATGGATGAAAGATGTGATTCCTTGGAGAAGAACCAAATGAGAGTTTTTGGTGGAGTTGCCGGTTGGAAGAAAGCACTGAGAGACGAATGGATGTTCATGATGAAGAAGAGCGAAAATGGACATGTGAGACGGAAGGCCAGGGTATATGGTCTTGAGTAAGCTACAGGACAATAGAGATTTGATCATTGTGTTTCTCTTTACCAGGTTGGATAATATTAGCTACATTATCCTGTTACTGTATGATGTGCATGTTACAGGGTTACATATACAGGGAGTTGCTGAACTAAAGGTAAAGCTAGTTCAGAGGTGTGTCATGAGGAATCTAGGAGCAACAAGATTCTTTGGCATGAGTGTGTTTTAGGGACATGGAAGGTCACAGGTTGACTTTGTTTCAGGATGATTGTGTGAGACCAGTTAGCATGCCGATGGTTGGATAGTTCTATGAACAGTGTCTTGATTCACATAATGAGGTTGAGTACATGTGTACTAAACTTGAGTTTTCCCAAACAGTGGGAGTTATCAAAAATTTAGGAGCCAATCCAAGAAAGAAGCACTGGAGGGCAGTTTAGTGGATTCTCAGGTACTTAAGAGGGACCAACAGCAGGTGCACATGCTATGCAGGGTCAAGTTCTTTTCTACATGGGTTTGTAGATGCAGATGTGGCAGGTGATTTAGATGATAGGAGGTGCACCACAAGTTTTGTGGTGGTTGGTCTTCAAGGGTGATTTTGAAGAGGGATACAATGCCAGGAAACAAACTAGATGATGTACATGTACATGTACAGTTGCAGCTGTTTATCTCCAAGTGGGAGATTATTAGGTTGTAGAGATAAAAGATTCAACTATTGCAGACATGGAAGAGGTTACTGAGTTTCAGGGAGACCAGCGTTGGTAGAGTATAGTGTAGAAGGCAACCGACATCGATCGCTTGAGTGTTTTAGAACTGTTCATTGCACGAATAGTTAGTTTGTTGAACTGAGTGTTTACATGTAAAGGTTATTTTGAGTCTTGAGCTGCGTGTCTATTATTAGTAAACTAAGAGTCTAAGTTATTGTTTAAGTCTGGGATCTATTTATAGACCCATTGGCATGCATTGTAATTATGAGTTGAAAAGGAAGGCAAGGAAGATCCTTCCATTGTAAGATCATTGAGTTGTAGGTTGTTGCAAGCTCATAGGAGATCTACATGTGTAAGTAAGGTATGTTGAATTGCAGGTTGCAGGTTCATGGGAGATCTACTTGAAGTACTTTGAGTACTTGTGTACTGGCAGGGTTATTACTGACTAGTTGGAGGTGAACACCAATTCTGTGTGTGAGTTGTGTGTTGGGACCATTTTTTGTAGGAGAGTGAACTCTTGATTGAGAATTACTGGGAGCCCTTGAGGTGTGGGAAGCCTTTGAGAGGTGGAAGAAGAAGTGGCATTTTCTTTAATGTATTTTCTTTCTAGATGAGTATTTAATATAGTTTGTGTATTGTCTCTCATATTCTGTGTCATTTGAGAATTCTAGTTACTTATTGCTTCTAGTTAATTCTACATGTTTAATTGCTTGTATTTGGTAATCATATTGTGCTCTTTTTGAGGAGCAAGATCCTAACAAGTGGGATCAGAACATGTGTGTTGTTCCTGATTCCCCAACAATTTCAACAAGTTGATATGAACCCTATCTTGTGATAAGACCCAAAATCTTCATTTTTGAATCTTTTTTAACTTTTTCCATGTTTTAGGCCTCTATGGTATCCTCATTTTGAGAGTCTCCATTTATGTTTGACTATAGGTAATAGTCTCACAATTTTGAATACTTATATCTCTTCTTGAGTTGGAAATATATTTTATGAGACTTGAATGTGATTGAAACCCATTGTAGAGTTCTGAGCATGTAGTTTGAATCTCCCATAGACCATTAACATATCCAACTTTTGATACGTATATACTCAATATGCATTTTTCTTGAATGATAGTGAAGATATAGATATACTATGACATCAAACTATGTTTTCTTGCAAGAGCAATTAAGACTTAGTAAACACATTGCATTATGATGGTTTTCTTCTCAATTTGTTTTAAAAACTCAATTTCACACTTTTACCTATAACTATCAAAATGCTACTCTATAGACCATCACTATGCTCACTTCCTAGTATAGGGAGTGATTCTACTCATCCTTCCATGTCTACACATGCCAACTAGATTGAAATGTACATGATTAGGATGAATATACTCTAAAAGTCCACATACAACACTTTTTTCATATATACCAATGCAAAAAGATGAGAAAATCAAGCCATTGGGAATGTGTAGGAACTTTGGAGGCACTAAAAATCTTAGTGATTATTCATACAATATGTACCACCAATCCTAAAATTGTGGCCATGGAATGGAAGTACACATGGATACCTAACATCGACCTAGTGCACTCAACTCAACTCTTCTTCTCCTATTCATAATAACAAAAAACCATTGACCTATTTTAACCTATCTAAGGGAGTGATAACATAGAGAAATTTGTTTTTCTCAAATTTGGACCTATTAAAGCTTTTTGAACCTAAAACTAACTTTTATGGATCTCAAAACATCCTCCTAAAGTCTTCACATGTGCTAAATGTGTCATTCAATCCATGAAACTATCTAAAACTACCTTCTTTGTAGTTGATCTCCTTTATTATATGTTGAACATGTAACCTTTTGATTTTCAAACTATCCATCTGACATCTTTTGACATGTGGTACATTAGACTACCTATTGAGACCTTTGTCCATTGTGAGAAACCATAAATTTCACTTAAAATGACCAAAAGGTGGCAAACAAAGACATGAAGACAAATGACAAACACGACAAAGGTTTAAAATGTATTATGCAACCCTCAAACTATGTCTTAAGATCGTTTAGGAACATGAGACCACTTTCAAACCTAGGGGACTATTAAAGTTTGAATATGTAGGGGGTTAGACCAAATTTGACCTAGGGTGAAATTCGGTCAACATTTTGGTGATTTCCTAGGGGTAGCATGCCTGCTATGCTAAGGATCAGTTGCATTATACTATCCTTTGGAAATGGAGTCACCCACATGATTTAATTGACACTAGAATTCCTCTGAAAGGACACCAAACCACACCAAACACAATAGAAAATAAACATAAAAATCAAGATACAAAAAACACACCTATGTTCTCTAAGAACCTAAGGAAAACACATAACAAATAAAATGGAAACACACACCTATCATAGAATATACAAGACCTTAAAATACTTGAGGTGAAGAACATATCCTAATTTCTTCAACCAAGGTCAAAGACAATGCTTCTTACATCATTATTACTCCATGAAAACAAACTCTCATATGATTAATACTTGTCAATAGACACTTACTTATGGAGATAATCAAATGAATTACCAAGGTTGGATCTTCTATTGACTACAAGTGTGTCACTTAGAGCTCTCATGAACACTCCATCTAGCTCTCCTGGAGGTTTATTTGATTTTACAGCTGGCTTGTTCTTCATCATGTTTACTTGACACTCCTCAATCTGATCATTTGGAAACATCATATCCTTCTCAACTTCAAATTAATTTAAATTAGGATATGTTTGCTTTAAAGAGTCATCAATGTTGTCTTTTTATTCACCAGTTACTTCTTAGTCTATGAAGGTTGTTTCTTGCATGGTAGAGAGCCCAAGTTATTCCTTATGCTTATCAAATACAAGGTTGACCTCATCATTAAGTTTGTATTACTTTTGAAGAGATGAAGACCTGATTACCTCCTCAAACTCCTTCATAATAACATTAAGTTATTACCACATATCATCCACCTCTTCCTGATGTTCATGATCATGAGCATTCTATTCCTTGGTAAGCAAATCTAACTGTTCACTGAGATTGTCATGCATTGTCATAGCTGGGATATGAACATCATCATCCAGATGCAATAGATAGTTGCTCCATGAAAATTGTTCTAATGTGCCATTAGAATCTACTTGAATAATTCCATCACATTCTTCATGGAGTATGTAAGTACCAATTACTATTTATTCAAGTCCATATTACTTAGATCTCCATTCATCAAGTTACAAGTAAGATATGCCATTAAGGAGTGTTAGAGGTTCTTGATCATTAAGATGATCTTTTTCATCAATGGCATTGCAATTCATGTTATATGTATAAGGTACATATGGATCTACATGAAAACTAGATAGATGTTTAGACTTGATTGTCACTTTTGCACTATACCTAGTCCTAAATGTCATATAGGACCAATATGAAGTTAGGTATTCTCCAATCTTAGCAGTGAACTCTCTTGACAAAAAAAGTGCAAAATGAGGATACACATCCACAACCACAACATATTTAAGAATGGTGAAATTAGGACAAGCATGAATAATAAGTTGCAAACCTTTTATTATGCCAATGGTCTTGGCATCTGACCCATCTAATTTTAGCACTCCTTTGGAATGAGGCTCATACTTCAAGTTCAATTTATCAACTACTTACTTGGGCATGACACAAGTACTAGCTCCACTATAAATAAGATAATTGTGTAATAAGGCATCTCCAATGAGGATGGATAAATATAATGGAGGAGGTTTGTCTACCTTTTCAACTTTATTTGACTCTCCTTCACTAGGCTTCAAGGTGTTTTTCAAGGCTGCCTCTTTCCCACTAGGCTAATTGGTTGCCAAACTAAGCTTGGATAACTCTTATTAAAGTAGGTCTACTTGTCCAGGTATTTCTAATGTATTATACATTGATACATTCACATGATACCTCTTCATATACTCTACAATGTTAGTGAAAGAGCCATGAACTTTTGCTTATCCACTAATAGGAATAGTATTGCCTATACCTCAAGAATTTTGAGGTGTGACAGAGTTCATAACATTTTGAATTATCTTATCAACCTGTGTACTTGGAACTATATTAGACATACCTACTCTTTGGGATGTTTGAACATTCAATGATTGACCATTAGCATTGCCTTGAACCTTTTCAATTGCCTTCCTCTTTGCCCTTGTGTTTGCAACTATAGGACTTGAATCTTTGTTTGGCTTCCCTTGATAATTCACAACACATGAGCCATATTTATTCCAATTAACCAATTTAGACCCTACTTGAGCACTCTTCATTGCCTTTCTCCTCCACTTAGTACCTCATCTTGATTCATAGCTGGCATAGTTCCCAAACTTGCCATGAAGGCTTGATTGAAGGACACATTAACATAAGAAGATGGATCATGAGGTTGTTCCAATGAAGGATGACCATCATGATCTTGGGCAAGGTTATTTTGAGTAGGCACTAAAACTCTTGAGGCAGAAGGAGCATTGGGATTATAACCATTGTATGACTTTTATTAAACTAGATGACCTTGACCTTGAGGATGACCTTGAAAAGGGGGTCTATTACTTTGATAGCTAGGGTAGGACTGATTATGTTGGTAATGAATTTGGAAAGGAATTAATTAATACTATATAATGATCCTCTTTGGACTTAAGATATCTTGCCCCATAACTCTCATTTTTTCTACATCATTAGACTTACTTGTTTGACTAAGGGCAACAGGCTTATGTTTAGGTGTAGGAATGGTAGAAATAATAGGTGTAGGGGTTTTCAAATCAGGGAATAAATAATTGGGAGGTCTTAGAGAAATCTTCCCAACCTGAATTAGATAATTCTCTACCTTATGGCCACTTCATATTCATTAGGCAATGTGATCCCTCCCATAGATTGTATCATCATAATAATATCACTATCAAAATCTTTAAGATAGTAAATGAAAACATGGTGATCTATAGGACTTACCAAGATTGGGATCCTATCCCATGTCTTATAAAATATTATGTTTAATTCTTTAATGACTTCTTGAGGTGATCTCCTTATGCTAGTCAACTATTCAGTCAATGACTAGTTGTCATTCTTGTCCTCAAACCTTCTTCTCAATGCATTTGCCAGCTCATCCCATGTGGTGATTGATTCAAGTGCCAAAGTACCATACTAGTCAATAGATTTAAACTTGAAAGAGACAACCAAAAATTTGATTTCTATATTATCCTCAATGATGTGATGTATATTTTAAAAGTTAGAAATGTTTCTAATATGCCCAATAGGGGTAATGACAGTCTCACCAGTGTATAATGGAATACTTTTGAGGGAAGATATGGGGATATCATCATAGTGGGAAAGTCTTAGAGGAATATAACCATTGAAGGAAATAAAAGGTAGGTTCCTTTCCATGGTATCTTTAGGACTTTGCAAGAATGGACCAATCAAAAACTTTCTTATAGGCTTGTGAGCAAGGTATGATGTTTTTGGGTAAGGATCAGTGTTAGCAAATTTGTTTGGTTTATATGAATAATGGATAAGATATTGAATCTCAAAATGAATGAATTTAGTAAGAGACCTTATGTTTACCTTAGTCATGAAAGAATACACTAGTTTGAAACCAATATTCAAATGTTGGAATCGCTAGATACTATAGGAAGTGGACTATTATAACCTCCTTGTTGTCAAAGCCAACATCCACCTTGAAGACCCTTCTTGAAATTTAGATCCAACTGGGCATGCAAAAAATATTAGAGCCCAAATTTTCACCCTATATAAGTCAATTATACCTTCTCAAATTTAGGGTAACATATAACTATCTTTTCTTATAGACAATCTACTACAAGAGATAGATCTCTAGATTTGAAAGGGCTAACTCCCTTGATCTATATTTTAGGCTCACACACTACACTAGAATAATCACTATTATGGGTTAAAAAAGAAGAAGGAAACTGAAATCAACTTATAATAATGAAGGTGATACACTAAATATAACTCAAAAAGACATACTTGCATTAGCACTAAGAAAAAAGATTGCTAAAACTGACCTTAACTCAATGTTCTTCTAGCACAAGTGTTTCTACATGAAGGAAGATTGCTATGTATATACAAAGGTGGGTGAAAATGAGGTCTGATATTAGACACTACTAGTCTTTCTCACATTTTAAAACACACTTAATAAACACATACACTTCATGATACCTCTTAGAAGATATGTTACTACTCACACAATGCATACAAGAGCAGAATGAAAGCAAGGAGAAGACATTCATCATTTGTCATCCAAATACACTACTTGAAATACTTAGGCTAGAGTTATAGATACAAAATAAACTTAAAAACTTTATTCAGAGAAAAATCAATATGTCAAACCAATAAGGCTTCACCATACTAATTGTGGATTCTCTACAAATGCCAAAATGGCTTGAATATATAGAGCATATGAGAGGAGAGAGAAGAAGTGAAGTTGGTCAGTCACAAGGCCAAGTGCCAAGACTTGGAAATTACTTACAATGCAATATGATGAGTTATAAAATAGGATATGAATTTATATTGGACAAGTGTCCATCTGAATTACATCATTCTCCTAAAGTTGGTGTAGAGACTCTTCACATCCTTCTTGAAATTGCCTTTCTTAATGAGGAGTCACTTGACAATCCAAAACTACCTTTGGAAGTTTTTGACACATGTTACCAGACTTGAAAAGGTGGAAAATTGATTGTGATAGTCATCATATAGCCCTTAATTGATGAACTTCTCTACACAACTTGTCATTCACTCTTTTACAACTGCTCACTATCCCTCTGGGCCTAATCCACAAACTTTTCACTTAAGTGACCTATAGATGCTCATGGATATTCATTATAGGGGTGTGAGACACTTGTTCAAGACCTCTTTGTCCTCTGGTCTATCAAATAGACCAAAATGAAACTCCAAACCACACTTATCATCTCCAATTTTGGTAGTCATTCACTTTCTCACTATTCTATCCAAAACTACCTATAATGAATAAATTAGTAGAGGGATTTAAATGCATGAACAAGGTGATAATTGAGTTTAAGGAGTTATAAAAAGTCTCTAAACACATTTTACAATGAATTTCATTAACCTATTCCTTTCTTCACCTTTAATTCGACTCAAAACCTATAGAAAACATAGTATTAGGCATGTCCATACAAGTGACATATAAAATAACTAGATGATGGGGATCTTAGTAGAGTGTCAAAAAATTAAAAATAATCTTCCTAGCCAATTTACCACTTTTGGATGTGTCTCCCTTTATATATTCTTCATCGAGTTCATATGAGGGTTTTAGGGGGGTTAGCTTGTTAATAATGATTCATAAGAGTTATACACTCAAACCTTGAAATAATTTCACTCAAATGAAGTTTAGGACCCCTCTCAACTATCCTTAAATACTTGAGGCACCATGCACACCATCCTTATAGATATGAGCAAAATAAATTGGCTCTTTGAGCTCTTACTTGCATTCTAAATAGGTTTGAGACAGATTTAGGCCAACAATGGTCAAATTGAGATATTATCTAAAACTAAATGGGTTTCATCAACCTTATACTCTCCCTTGAAGTCTATCACATTATTTTGTGAGGTGATATGGTCATGAAATGTCATTATAAGTCATGAGGGTTTAGGCCTAATTCTAGGCCTAATAGTCCTAGACTATGTTTCTATGCATATGACCACCTTTGAGTGTTGGTAGTGACTGTAGGTACTTATCTATACTTTTTTTTACGTTTAATATAACTCTAGACAACATCCAAAAATCATTAAAATCTATAACCTCCATCCTTTTAATCTTTATGTACCATGTCTATAGGTTGTGTGACTGTGGAGTGCCCTTTATCTAAGTTAAAATAAAGGACACTCCCCCTATTCATATGACCCAGATGAGACCATATAGGAATTTATTAGGTCATGATAACCTACTACACCAAGTTTTAGAGTTAAAACATGATCCAAGAGACCTTAACACTTTAATTTCTACAAACTAGCTTATGAGATGGTGACTATGTGCTGTGTTTTTGGTTGACTGAGTCTGAGGTTTGAAAACCCAGTTTTCTCAACCTTCTCTATCTCCTTGCCTATGGGAGTCTCATGGAAATATGGTATAATCATCATGAAAGTGATATATACATGATCATTTCATCTTATAGCTCTTTCAAAATCCCGAACATGCAATCTCCATTCGCTAGGCTAGTTTGCAATATGTGTTAACTATGTCATCTATAGGTGGTAATTAGGGAAGTAAAAGGACTCCTATAGGTGATGATAAATTTATTTAGAACTATGTTCCACACCTTTAATTAATTATCATATTACTAGGATCATTTCATAGCTTAAGGGACTCATTTCATCCCTTGGATCCATGCTCTCATCATTTTGCTATCAATGTACTACAGGTATAAAAATTCAAGGTTCATTTTGGCTTCAATGGCACTATGTTTTATGAGTGTTTCCATCAAAAAATTGAATAAATTAGAACCCCACTTTATCACCATATCTCTTGACCTAGTAACTTATTTGTATGTTCATATGCTACCTCTAGGTCTAGGCTACAAAGAGGAAACAATTAGACTTTCATAGACCCCATGAAAATATACCAACATATAAAATTTTATAGAGAAAAATCTCATTTTAGATAATTTAAGGTAAACATTCCTTTTTGTAACCTTTTCAAATTTGTAAAGATTGAACTCAAGTGTTTTATCCCAGTCTGAGGTTTGAAGATGTTTTACTATTTCATTAAGTTGATATGAACCCTATCTTGTGATAATACCCAAAATCTTCATTTTTGAATCTCTTTAAAAAAATTCCATGTTTTAGGCCTATGTGGTATCCTCATTTTGAGTCTCCATCTATGTTTGAATATAGGTAATAATCTCATAGTTTTGAATAATTAGATCTCTTCTTAAGTTGGTAAGATATGTTATGAGACTTGAAGGTGATTGAAACCCATTACAAAGTTATAAACATGTATTTTGAATCTCCCATAGACCTTTAACATCTCCAACTTCTGAGATGTATATACTCAATAAGCATTTTTCCTTAATGATAGTGAAGATAAAGATCTAATATGAACTCAAAACAAGTTTGCTTTCAAGATCAATTAAGACTTAGGAAACACATTGCATTATGATGGTTTTCTTATCAAGTTGTTTTACAAACCTAAACTTCACACTTTCACCTGCAACTATTAAAACACTACTCTACAGACCATCAATGTGTTCAATTCCTAAAGAGTGATTCTACTCATCCTTCCATGTTTTCACATGCTAACTAGACTAAAATATACATGATAAGGATAAAAATATTCTACAAGTCCACATACAACACTTTTTTCACATAGACCAATGCAAACATTTGATAAAATTGAGCCATTAGGAATGTGTAGGCAATTTGGAGGCACTAAAAATCTTAGTGATTATTCATATAGTACAAAACACTAATATTACAACTATGGCCATGGAATGGAAGTACATAGGGACCATTAACATCCACCAAGTGCACTCAACTCAAATCTTCTTATCTTGTCCATACTAATTGAAAATCATTGACCTCTTTTGACTTGTCCAAGGGAGTGATAGGAGAGGAACTAGTTTTTCTCAAATGTGGACTTGTTAAAGCTTATTAAACCTAAAAATGACCTATATAGATCTCAACACATCCTCTTAAAGCCTTCAAATGTGCCAAATGTGTCATTCAATGCATACAACTATCTAAAACTACCTTCTTTGCATTTTACCTCCTTTGTTGTACATTAAACTTGTAACCTTTTCAGTTTCAAACTATCCATATGACGTCTTCTGACATGTGGTACATTAGACTACCTATTGAAAACTTTGTCCTTTGTGAGAAATCATAAATTTCACTTAAAATGACCTAAAGGTGGCCAAAAAAGGAAATGAAGATAAATGACAAACATGCCAAATGTTTAAAATATATTATGTGACCCTCAAACTATGTTTTAAGCTCATTTAGGAACATGAGACCAATTTAAAACCTAGGGGACTCTATGAAAGTTTGAATATGCATGGGAGTTTGACCAAATTTGACCTAGCATGAAATTTGGTTAACAGGTTGTTCATCTCTATTACATTTGGTATTTGCTACTCTCTCTTATTTTTTGGACTAGTCATAGGATTAGGTTGGGTATTTTTTGAGATTTATATTTTTATATTCAATTTATGCCTATCATTTTCCTTGCATTCATTTGGTGTAATATCTTTTTTTTTATTGTTATGTAATTCTTATCATTCTAGTGCCTTTCCATGATTTATCTCTCTATAAAATATTCACATTTATATTTGGATATTCTTTAGTCTTATGTCCTATATTACAATGTGCACACATTTGGAACTTACATAAATTTATTTGATAATGATATGTTATACCACATTTGTAATAGGTTCCCTAGAAGTGACCTACTTATCATCTAATTCCTTTTTACCCATAATAACATCCTCTAGGATACCTTGCTATTATTGCACTATGGCCATATAAGCGTGCCTTATCTCTTTCTCCCGAGCCTCATGCATCTCATCAATGACCCAATGATCTACCATGTCATGTGTATTGGTATCACAAACCTTATACCAATAAGGCTAAATTTTAATTTTTTTTGTTTCATGTTCTCCTTTACACACTTCAATATATAAACTCATTTCCTACACTCTCCTCATTATGAAATTGTTCCTTGTATTTCCCTTAGTTTAATCATATTTTCACCACATGCCCATGTGAGTATCTTTCACACTATTCTTCATCATTTTTTCATAGTTATGTGGCCATATTGGGGACTTGTGCTCCAAGAAAGGACTTTTTCCTACATCAAAATTCCTTAATAATTCCATTCTAATGGAAACCTTCGAAGCATCATACAAATTAAAATACTTATTCATAGACAATTTAGTTATGAAAGGAGGTATTAATCCTCAAATAAACCATTTCATATTTTTCAATGGATATATGTGATAAAAAAATTTAAAAAATAATGTCTTAAACTTCACATAATAAGTGCAAACCCTTATAAAACATATTTCTTAATATATTAAAGTGTAAAAATGGTTTTTTGATTGAACTATGGCATATCAAACTTGTTAAAAAAGCAACCTTTAGCTTTTCAAAATTCACTATTACTTGGTCAAGATCATATTTCCTATACTAAGTATATACTTGATCCAATTACGTGGTAGAAAAATATATTGACTTCCTCTCTTGTGGGGTGACCCCTTTATACCCCAATGATATAAAACACTAGTGAACATGTTATAATACACATACAATTCCTTTATACTCTATAAATTTCACTTATATCTCATGAAATATCTTTTGAATTGGTATCTACCAGATAGGTGCTTGTAAACTATATCTAGGAACCGTTAGTCCTCCTAGTCCACTTATAAATACAAACTCAACATTTATATAGGACTCACACCTCCTAAATTCACACTTCCTTACACTATAGTTGTGGGATTGGATATTAGATTAGGGTTACTTCTTGGTGGAGTTGGACTTATTATGTTTCCACCACTGATTCATCTCGATGGTAGTCCAAGAATCATATTCAATGGTACATATGATATTATCTATTTTAGTATAAAATTATCACTCTTATTTGAGAAAATAATTAATTCCTCCCTGCTTTACCTAAAATAAGTGACAAGGTAAATTAAGCCATGCATACTAAACTTAAAAAATTGCACAAAGGAGATCTAGTTTACAACACTCTAAAATAGTATATTAGATATGATCTAAGTGCTAAAAATATTAGAAAACATAAATGAAATAATCATAAAAACAAATAATTAAAATAAATATAAAAAGTGATGAAAAAATCACATATGGGTAGAATCTTTAGATTTTGAGAGTGCAACAATGGTCTAGAATAAATATATCAGCTCTGTGTGAAATATATAACCATGATTGTCAAAGAATAGATTTTACACCTATCAACTTGTCACCAAATTTTCCTTGGGTGGATTTAGCCACCAAGTGTGCCTCTATTTTTTTTGTATAATATTGCCTCAAATCTTTACTATGCTTAATTCTAAAATCTAAATTTTCTTATGCAGGTGTGTTGTCTTCACTTTTTTGAATTCATGGGAACAAAGTTTGATTTAATTTATTCTTATTTTCTTAACCTAGATCATAAAAAATACAAAATTAAGAATAATAAAAATAGGTTATGGATTAGGAATCCTAAAAGGAGTTACAACTACATATCTCACATGCTATAATCAAACACACTATAGTTCTATGTGTCATGTGAATGGAATATCAAACAATGAATTTGACCTCCTCTTCCATAGATGTGTGATATTACTAAAAAAAACTTTCCTAAATCATATTTTAGTTTTATTGGATGATGTCACCATAGCTTGAAGTGATGAATTACCAATGATGGCTTAATGTGCATGATCCTTCTCAAGTGTAGCAAAGGATTTGATAAATTGAAGGATCTAGCTTATAGAAGGCTCTCCATTTAATTATTACTTAGTAAATGAATATTAATGATTTGTATATATATGGATCTATAGGACATGATACACACTAAGGTTGACCATTACAAAGTGTGATATGTGAAATCAAAGGTGTAGGAAATTAGGCCAAGGTAAAAGGACCCAAAAATTTACATAAGATAGATTCAGTGGCCCACAAAATATACATAGGTTATATTTAATAGTATATTTGAATATGAATATATCATTGGAGAGACAAATGTTTAGAATGGGTGAAAGCTACTCAAAAGAGAGATAAATGAGGCCCAAAAGCTAAAATGGATGAATGTTGAAGACATATAAGAGTCTCAATGGTCAGAGAGAGCATGTGAGGTAGGAAATGACATAAAATAGACAAATATACACATTGGTCTAAGTATGTAAAAAATGTAAAAAATCACTATGGAATAGGGTATTGTATTAAAATTAGGTGTCTACATAATGCCCCTAAATTGATGTGCATGTGAGGTAATGTACACATGTAACAAAGTATATGTTAGGAAATTATATTTAGTGCTTGTGAATTAATAATATAATTAGATATATTTGTGAGAACAAATCACGTAGATAGATTTATGAATGATTGTTGGGATGTTAAGTGATCACAAGAGATAGTGTGAGAGATTTATGAAGATTGGGTAGTTAATCTATGATAAGGTTTAAATCCCAAAAAATAGGAGATCAATATTGTATAAATATCTCACCACTTATTAAATATTATATCTTGAAGCAATAAATAATATTATTAGCTTAAGTTTTATTGATTTTTTTATTTGTCCAAGTCTGTCCAAAGTCATCATCTGGTATTTGAGTAGGTTTGATCCAATTTTTTTAATGGAGTAGTGAATGTGGAAGTAGTTTTTTGGTTCATCCCTATGAAATGAGATATTATCTTTCAAAAGTTTTAAAAACCCTCATACAACTATTTTATTCAAGCACCATCCTTTTACAACCAAGCCTAGAAATTGGTGCTTCCATAGATCATTGTTTTGCATACCCTTTATTCCATTGTTTTGATTATTAGATCCATAAAAAGCATAGAAAAACATACCAGATGAGAGTGGGTTATGTATAGATATCCAAAAATAATATATTTTCTTTAGGAAAATATATAAGCACAAACATCTCTCATCAAAAGACATCAGTTTTGTAGTTGTATTGAAGAAATAAAATTATATGATATATACATGATTTGGAGATAGTGAGTTATGCATTGGATTTGAATATTTAACAATAATGAGTATGTATTATGAATTTTACTTCCTTGTGATTTGGTGTAGCCATCATATTGCATAATGACTTCATTTATCATTATCTCCTATCATCAAATAATATTGTGGAAGAGACATCAAATATAAATGTGCCATGGAAGAAGAAAAGTGATTGGTTTGATAATTCATTCCTATACATTAGGATTCTATGTTATATTACATTTATTACCTTGAAAATATAATGTTATATCATTCACATTAGCACAAATATTTTCTTAATTACTCTATGTGATCTGGTTAGATCTAACATGCAACTATGAGAAACTAGGTATTTTTATGAGTACAGATCTGAGGATGTTTTGGTAGTTTCATCCACCATTAATCTACCAATGTTCATGTCCACACATGAAACTCATGCCATTCAATATATTTTCATACATGGTTTGGTTTTTTTAATTGTTAAAGGCATACGTGTTATGTACTTTAACATATAGTTTTTAATATTAGTTGGGTCTAGGCGATTAATTAGTTTTATTTATATAGATTAGTTTTATGTTTATTGGTTATAAATTTAAAAATTCAATTTTAGTATATAGGTTTAAATTTTAATAAATTCAATAGTGTCTCTTGTTGTTAGTATCAATTTTATTATAAAAGTAAGAAAATGTCCTTTTTATGTCATATGGTTAGTCAAAACTTAAAGTCATTTACGAGTCAATTTAGAAAGTGTCAAACAAAATAAATTTGGTAGTCATAGGTATTTATTGTCATGTTAAGTCACTAAAACCTTTGTATGTCATCAGTACAAATAGTAGTCTCAGTTGTTAAAAAAATTATTATTTTTACCTCAATTGTAACTAGACCCATTATCACTTGTACTTGAATTTCATATTATGGGGGGGATTTATCCTAAAAATGACATGCATATGAGCCTAAAAGATTTTTTTAATAAGTAATTAGAAAACCTAAAGGAGGATGGAGGTAAAAAAAGGACTTTCAACATCCTCTCATTAGCCAAAAGCAACAGGGACACACAATGTTGTTGTGGCATGTTTTTCTATTGTGTTTTTTTTTTTGCTGTGGTGTGTTAGTAAATAAGAGCATATGAATCATTCCTATTCATATGATGTAATAATCAAGTATAATTTCTTTGTATTTTACCATGATGTAAGAAAATGATGAGAGCTGATAATGTACTACAACATCATGATATTAGCTTGTTGGTTATCTTTTTAAAATCATCCTATTTAGGTTGTTGGTTGTCCTTGTAAAACTATTATTTGTTAGTATGGTTATTGGTAAGCCACTTGAAAAACCATCATTTTATAGTATGGTTATTGGTAAGCCACTTGGAAAACCATCATTTGGTAGTATGGTTATTGGTTAGCCACTTGGAAAACTATCTTGTTTTAGTTTTTGGCCAACCATTGTAAAATCATCACTTGAGGTTGTTGGTTGCACTGAAAAAACCATCCATATCATGAGCTTGCAGAGGCAACATATTGCAGTATAATATAATGTTTTCCTAATGTTTTCACTAAGGGGGGAATGGTATAAAATTATATTTAGTGATCACATTATATGGGTTAATTAACAATGTAATTAAATATATTTTTGAGTGATTTATGAGAAAAAATCACAAAGATAGACTTGTGAGTGATTTTTGGGATGTTGAATGATTATAAGAGATAGTGTGAGAGATTTATTCAGATTGGGTAGTTGATTTATGATAAGGTTTGAATCCTAAAAAATAGGAGATAAATATTGTATAAATATCTCACTAGTTATTGAATATTATATCTCAAATAAGTAAAAAATATTATTAACTTAAGTTTTATTAATTTTTGATTTACCCAAGTCTGTCCAAAATCATCATTTGGTATCAGAATAGGTTTGATCCTATTTTTTTAATGGAGTAAGAAGTGTGAAGGGGGAAATAGTATTGTGTTTCATTCATATGAATGATATATTATCTTACAAAATATTTTTATACCCTCATATAACTCTTTTGTTCAAGCACTATCCTTTTACAACCAAGCTTAGAAATTGTTGCTTTAATAGATCATTATTTTATGTGCACAATCTGCCATTGATTTGATTATTAGACCCATAAAAATAATATAAAAAACATACCAAATGATAGTGGGTTGGGTCAAACCAACCAAAAATAAAATATTTTCTTTAGGAAAATATTTTAGCATAGACAACTCTCATTAAAATACATCAATTTTGTAGCTGTATTGACAAAATAAAATTGTATGATGCATATATGATTTAAAGATAGTAAGTTATATAGTGGAGTTGAATATTCCAAACTACTAAGGATATATTATGCATTTTACTTCCTTTTGATTTTGTGTAGTCATATTATTGCATGACATCTTAATTTATCATTATCTCCTATGATCCACACTAGCAACATGGAAGAGACATTAAATAGAAGTGTGCCATGGAAGGATAAAAGTGACTGGTTTGATCATTCATTCCTATATATTGAGATTATATGTTATATTCCATTGATTACCTTGAACATATCCTATTATACCATTTTCATTAATATAGATATTATCTTATTACTCTATGTGATCTGCTCAAATCCAACATGTAAATAAAAGAAACTAGGTATTTTTGTAGTAAAAATTTGAGGATGTTCTAGTAGTTTCATACATCATTACTTTGCAAATGTTCACCTCCACACATGTAACTCATGCCCTTAAATATTTGTTCATGCATAGTTTGGTTTGTTGAATATGTTGTATTGTTAAAGGCATATGTGTTATGTTCTTTATCATATAGTTTTTTATATTAGTTGGGTCTAAGTGATTAATTAGTTTTATTTATACAAATTAGTTTTATGCTTATTGGTTATAAATTTAATAATTCAATTTGAGTATATAGGTTTAAATTTGAATAAATTCATTAATGTCTCTTGGCATTAGTATCATTTTTTTATAAAATTAAAAAAAAAATGTCATTTTTATGTCATATGGTTAGTTAACCATAAATTCATTTGTGAGTCAATTTAAAAAGTGTCAAATAAAATAAATTTGATAGTTGTAGGTATTTATTATCATGTTAAATCAATTATTTTTTTGTATGTCATTAGTCCAAATAGTAGTCCCAGTTGTCAAAAAGTGTCAAAAAAATTAGTTTTTTTACCTCAATTGTAACTAGATGCATTATCATTTGTACTCAATGTCCATATTGTGGGGGGGAGGGGTTTATCCTAAAAATTGACATGCATATGAGCCTCAAAGCCAAATTTTATAAGTAGGAAACCTAAAAGAAGATGGAAGCAATAGATGAATGAGGAATTCAACATCTCCTCGTCAACCACAAGTGATGAGGCCACATAATTGTGTTATGTCATGCTTTTTAGTTGTTTGTTTGATTTATGCTATCGTGTGCTAGTAAAAAGAATGTATAAAGCATTAATGTTCATATGATTGTTATCATTTTGGATTTTACCCTTCAAATAAAGGGGTTTCAAACCTATCTCATCCATTTGATATAATGGAATCACCTCTAGGTGTGGGTAGCCTATTGGGTGAGGTGAATATCTAGTTTTGGGGCTAGCTCTCCTAATGCATCTTCTGAACTCGATGCCTAAACCTACTTGTATTTCAAATTAAAAGGGATATAAATGACATGAAATAAAAAATAAGATATAGGAGGTGATGCACCAATATGTTGTGTCTTATGTACTTAACCTTTCAATAACATTTATGGACAAGATGAAAATTGATTGCTAACACACACACACACACACTCTCTCTCTCAAAGATTCCTAGACCTTAGTGCTTCACATGGAGGTTATGATAAATGGCTATGAACTAAAGATGATGAATGATAAGTATGGATCACGACACCATTAATTAGTTTTCACTATGATCATAAGCATAAACATCTTTACACACCATGTAACCTGCATAAGACAATCTACTAGTACCTAGGTGAGAACAAGGAACTATAAATGGAGAAGAATCAACCACTTTTACAAATAAGATCAACATAACACACTAGAATACCAACATAAAATGAGGTTGAATCAGTCTTGCTATTATCTCAAGGTTGTAGATACAAATAGGCAAAACTTTTTCATACCCATCAAAGGGATAATCACAATGGCTTTCTAAGCCCAACTTATAGAACATGAGACATAAAGAGAAAGAGAATGTGGCATATAAGTGTGGTGTAGAGGCAATAATGACCATCATTCATCCAATAATTAGTTACAACCATGAATAAGGGTAGTGACAGTCCTATAACTCCTCACATGCATTACCTTGGCTGAATAGTGGCATTTGATGAACCCTTTTTTGGTGTATAAGTGGAGTGGATGGCCTATTCTTGGTTAAGTTGACCCTATGAAGACACCATAGTCCTTGAAATTGATCCATTACTCTTTATCATAAAAAAGAGGTAATACAACTATTATGAGAGGAAAGTTACAATAGATTCCCTTGATACCTTGAGTTTCATTATATGATGGTTATCTCCATACTTCATTATGTTCTCTCTCTTTACTTTGTAGCAATCCATTCTTTCCATTACATTCAAATCCTATGCATTCATGACCCTTAGTCCATTTTTGAAAACCTCTAAAAAATGTTATAGATGTGTATTACATTTTTTAAGGTTCTATTAAGAACCTATCTAGATGTTACAAGGTTTTCATAAGGATCTTTGATTGAAACCATCTTCATTAAGACCTTTTTCTAGGCTTTAGAGGGATGAAAAACAACTTGTTAAGATATGTCTCTCCTCACTACCTGAAACTTGTGATTTTGGCCTACATATGCCTTGGAGATTCAATTAAAGATGACATTGAATATTCTACGAAGATGATCTAGTGGTTTTTTTAATTCTTGACAACTTTGAAGGGGCCTGCAATTATACTCTATCAATGTAAGGATAAACAATACCTTTCTTAAAACTTGAATAACATCTTTAAACCTATTTTTCCACTATGAAGACCCTTTATTTGAGTGGTATGATGTATTGGAACCCTTGTTTAGGCTCCAAAATTATCCTCAACTAGTTAGGAATACCTTAATCACTCAGACATCTACAAGCAGGCCCGTAAATGCATCTTTTAGATGATTTATCAACCCTTTTCCTCCATACATGACAATGTCATACTATAATGGATGATTATAAGGTATTTATATTTCATTAATGTGTTTAAAATATATTTTAAGAGCTTTTGGATTCATTAAAACTAATTTTTTACCCATCGAGCTCTTAGAAGGGGTTCTAGTAGGGTTTTAGGGTCCAAGTTTGTTAGGGATTATTCATAGAGAAAATATCCTCATAATATGAATAAATTACATAAAATTAGAGTAGATAGACCCATCCAAATCCTCAAAACTCATTATTACACCATGTAAACTATTAAGAAAGGTATGAGCAAAAGTTGGTGGTCTTTCAGGCTCAAGTATGCATTATGGGAGTGCTCTATGACCTTAATGAATGTTCATAGCTCTAAAGGCCTATATTGAAAAAATAATACCAATAAATCCAAGTATAAAACATACCTCAACCTCTAATATTATTTAATAACTCTATGCACCTACTCTTTGACGTTCACATGTGAATATGACACCTTTCAAACTAGAAAACATGCAATTATGGGTCAAGAGAGGAATATTGAGTGTGCAGGGTATGAGAATGCTTGATTTTAGATTAAAAAACCTCTATGAGACATTTTAACATATCCTAACACATTATTATGGTTTAAATTATTTCCAAAGCCCTAAAGTATTTGCATATCTCTCACATAGAGGCTTAGGGTTTGTAAGCCAATATACTAGTTTGACCCTAGATGTCAGGTTCTTGGGATTTCCTATTGATTTACCAAGTTAAAATTTATGGAAAAACATTATAACATCATTAATTACTTCCATATAACCTTAAAACCTCCAAATACTCCCAATCATTCAATTTGTCTTCCCATTTCATGCTTTGGCCTATGACTGCCTATTTAGGCCTGCTAGGCCTAACTAGCCTGTTAAGGATTTTCATTTTGTTTCAATAGACCAAAACATATCAATGAATACTATTAATTTTTTTTATACAAGTAAAGATACCTTTTTCTCACTCCACCCTTCATCCATGCATAATTCAATCATCTCCTATTCTTCTTCATGACCCTACCTATAGGAGACCTAGTAAATTTGCCTGGACTATGAGTGTAGATATCTTACTTTTGTTTGAAAATTGAGGTTTATTTGAGTTATGGAACATATTTATTATGTTACTCTTAATTTTATATAACTTTTTAATATTTTATCTATCTCATCCACCACTCATTACCTTGCTTGTCATGCTAGCATGTAGGTGGCAATTGAGTTTTTGATTATGTGTAAGAGGTGGGTCTCCCTTTTCCATTTGTCTCTTGGACATGGTAATATTTATGAATGGTTAGGAGTTTTTATATTACCCTTATGACTTAAATGTACTATCTTAACCTTTAATTCAATAACAAACCTTGTGTTCTCTTTAATATTTGAAGACATACATGTATGTGTAGATATAAGCCTTTCAAATTGAACTAGGCTTCTTGAGCCTTAAATATTATTTAGTAAAATTTAAAATATGTTAATAAAAATACCATATTATCCACTTTAAATAAAAAATACTCATAATTTAAACTCTTTAATACTCTAACAATCACCCTCCTCTTCCAATTCTCCTAAGTAGACCTGAAGGTGCATGGTAGAATTCTTGATCGTAGATGTTGAAGTCTGAAGGTGGATAGTATGAAGGCATTGATTAGTTTTAAAAAACCTAATATAATATATGGTTCCTTTTTTAAATTTTCCAAACTTCAACTTATTTTCTTAATAAGCTTTCTTGATGCATTTGACACATAGGCTTGACTATGGTATCTAGATTGTGTGACATTAGGTTCTACAATAGGCCCACTTAGGTTATCTTATTAACCTTTATTTATAGTCCAATTTAAATATTTAGTATCTCCATAAATACTCAGTAAATATTCTTTCACACTTTAATGTATCTCAAACCCAAAATACACCTTTCATTCTCAACAAACATGTGCATGGTAAATTACTGTGTCTGCAAGGCTGAAGTGAGTTGGCCTTGGTGATTTTCCTATTTATTAAAAAAATACTTAGAATTCAAGGGTTTAAAAAATATTTCTCACTCATTTATACCCAATAATCCCATAATAATTAGCTAAGGTAAGTAGGAATACTATGAGAACAAGAAACCTTAATTTATCCAAATACCTTATTTTCTGCTAAAATACTTTAACTTTAAAAAACAAGGTATATGCCACTCTTTGGGTTTCAAAAGACACTTGGGACACTTAACCTAACACAAGGAAAACCTATGAAAAACTAACACATCATATAATTAATTAAAACATGCTATCACATAATGGTTTCTCAAGCAACCCTTGGTGCACACAACAAAATTTTAAACAATGCTAAAAGGCTTAATTGACCATTTGAAGATCATGAAAATATTTAGGGAGTATCATGAAATATTTAAGGGGGTATCATGAGAAATTTTTGAACTATAATGTTTGATATTTGGCCTGGGATGCCAAATTATCAATAGTGATGTAATAATTGGGCATAATTTCTTTGTATTTTCCCCTGATGTAAGAAAATGATGAAAGCTAATAAATTATTGCAGCATCATGATATTTAGGTTGTTGGTTGTCCTTGTAAAACTATTATTTAGTAATATGGTTGTTGATAATACACTTTTAAATCCATAATTTGATATTATGGTTATTGGTTATCCACTTGGAAAACCATCACTTGAGGTTGTTGGCTTTCCTAAAAAAACCATCCAAATCATGAATTTGTAGAGGTGACATGTTGAAATATAAGATAATATTTTTACCATGTTTTCAATAAGGGGGAATGTTATGAAATTATATTTAGTTCTCATAGATATATTTGTGAGTGATTTTCTAGAATAAATCATGTAAATAGACTTGTGAGTGATTATTGGGATGTTGAGTGATCATAAGAGATAGTATGAGAGAATTATGGGGATTGGGTAGTTGATTTGTGATAATGTTTGAATCTAAAAAAAATAGAGATAAATATTTTTTAAATATCTCACCACTTAGTAAATATTATATCTCTAATAAATAAAGAATATTATTAGCTTAAGTTTTATTGATTATTGATTTGTCCAAGTCTATCTAAAAGTCACCAATATACAAAACTATAGATGAATTGAATGATGTACCTTGTATTATCTAGGGAAATATAGATGAATTGAATGATGTTTAAGAGAGGTTATATCCACATGGAATTTTTGTTTCCTTTAAAATTGACATACCTAAAAATAATTGCTAATTACAATAAGTGGTCAATGTTGTAACAATGTGAAAATGTATATAATTTAAGAAACATAATTTTGAAAGCTGAATAAAGGAATATTTAAACCTAGTGGTATTCAAACCATGCGATTGCAAAACAAAACTTGTTATGATTATTTCCATTATATTTTTTTATAAAATACTATAAATTTATAGAACATCTTAGGGTGTTCTAATAACCCAATCCACTTCTTGATAGAGTATAAAAATAGACCATTTATTCTGCTCTGAATTCAATCAATTTTTCTCAATCATATTTCCATAATTATTTTTCCCAATTGTTTTTCTCAATCTTAAAATATTTGGATATATACCCCCTTTTGAGGTGAGAGATTTAAAAATATCTTTTACAATTATCCATCTCAAAATAAAAAATTAAAATTAGTATGTTTTTAATATATATTCAAAGCTTTGAAAATCCTTCAAAAAAATTGTATAAACCATGTGTAATTAACTATTATATAATATCATGATCTAAAGCTCAATAGTAAGGACTTTATTCTTATATGAGGATGTAATAGATGTGTGTGTGTGTGTGTGTGTGTGTGTGTGTGTGTGTGTGTGTGCTTGAAGCTTTGAAAATCCTTGAAAATTTTGTATAAACCATGTGTAAGTAACCATTGTATAATATCATAATATAAATATCAATAATAAGGAATACGTTCTTATATGAGGATGTAATAGACAGGGGTATACACACACAATTTTGATCATAAAATCTTTATTTCCACATTTTACTCCCAATTTTACTTTATTGGAAAACAAATACATTTAAAACCATTTAAATAATGACTCCAACTCCATATAATTATATATTAGGTTTATAAATCCTAAAATATTATCAATGCCTATCCAAAAGTTATATGTTTATACATCTAAACTACATCTTATCTATTAGCCAATTTTGTATTGAAAAAAGAGCTTACATTTGATCTTGGTCAAACCTATACCTATATAGGCTCATTGCAGATAAAATAATACCATAAAATTTTATCTATTTTATCTTTGTGGATTCATTTCTTTGTTACTATTATTCATGAGCCTTAACCCTTCCCATTTACATTTAAATGTTTTTGCTGATTTAAGAGGGTTTGGGTCCGTATATCTTACCACAAGTCACCACTATTACATTTCTATCCATACACTAACATAAAAAACATTAGTATTAGGTTATTCAAATATGTTTTTAATATCTAATTCCACTTATTTATTAGCAAAAAACTCTTGTAATGACAATACTATAACACTCAGCTTTTTAGTAATGATAGTTAGTGACATCACCACATTCCTCAATTATGAAGTCATTGTTACCAACTCTTATAATGGTTTAGATAATTATTAATCTACCTCCCTTGTATAATAATGTACACTTCCATTATTTTTATTTATTTACACATAAAAAAATTAATTTAGGAAGTATATAGACACCAAACATCTAATCTCTCAGATATTGTATAGAACTTAACATAATATAACTTTGATATTATAGTTATAAATTGGTTTAAAAATTATTTTTTTATTTCCTTTTTATTTAACACATTTTAATTTCATATTATATATCATTCATAATTCAATTCCATTCATAACCCTCTTAAATACATTTAAGTAGGTTATCCACTAGATCTTCTCCTATTGGAATCATAATTGCTGAGAGGGGGGGTGAATAAATGTTTAATAAAATTTATTTCAATCATAATTTAACATTATTTAACCATGAAAGCAACATACTGATCTAACAATGCATAAAGAACCATTCACATGAGCATGAAACAAGAGAACACATATATGAGTGGGAATCCCTCAAGGGGAAGAAAACCCACTATGATATCTTCAAATGGATTACTATCCTATGAAAAAAAATACTAAATTTAGTTGATCACCAATTAAACTTTGATAAAAAAACCCAATAAATAAAAACACCCACTTGACTAGGCTTTAACAAGTATCTAATTGCAAGGAAACGCCAACTCCCTAAATGACTCAGCACCAACTCAACCACCTGAAAATTTTAATCACATTCCACACCTCTAATATTATGTTATGGTATAAAAATAATTTAAATACATCCTTATGCTCAACCATGCATCATTTTATTTGCATATTTTTCACACACACAAATAGGCCTCAATTGCCTTGTAGATACACTAGTCTCAAGGTCACACACCACTTGGTCAGACACACACCTTAAAACTATTAGGTAAACATAAAATATGTATTAATAAATATTATGAACATGTATAAATCACAATTTTAACCCATTTTGGTTGGACACAACTTAATTAGGATTTACTCCTCCTTTAGGTCTCATGGAGAGCTAATTACATTAGGTATGCCCTCTTAATGCTAAAAATTGATCTTATTGGGCCTAGATGGACTTATCTAAAAATGAAAAATGCATTCAATTACTTATCCAATAAAATATTATGACCTTCTCCATTATTTATTAGACCTACATCCTTCGTTCATACCATGAAAACTACTTTAGGACAAACTGCCCTATTAGGCCTGTGTACCTCAAAAGTTCATCTTAGAATAATGAAGCTTAAACATACTTCAAATGCTAAACCATGAAAAAAAACATGAATATATATTCTCCATGACCTTAGGGTCATCATAAAATTCTTGAAATACATTTACTCAAGAAATAAGGGTTCAAGAACATCTCTATAACTCGCTTACTTTGAACTGCCAAATCACCTAAAAAAATAGTCATGAAGAATTAGACCTCCAATGCATGTGTAAAAACCTGTAATGACTCTTTATGTATAAAAAAATTCTATGATATATCTATAACATACTTAAATATAAAATTCATATGGTCTAATGGCAAATATTGGTCTTACAGACCAATTTCTTGACCTTATGTCTCATAGTCCTATCTGAACCAAACAAGCCATTTTGTGAGAAACATATTCACCACACACATTAAAATATAAAGCTTATATAAATCATTATAATAAATTAAAATTAATAAATAACTTATTTATACACTTTATTACATTAATATATCATGCACAGACCCTCAAATCTATCTCTTCATGTTTGCCTGGGTTTTACATTATTTGCACCGTTAGGTCTGTCTATGACTAGCTTACTTAGATGAAAAATTTAGAGTAATTTAAGGATATAAAATATCCTAAAAACATCATGGACATGTAAAATGAGTCTCTATCTTATTCTACCATCCATTTACTCTTCTTGACCAATTCAACTTTTGAGAACTATTGTAATTTCTTAACAAATAAGCATGTACCTATACATTTTCTCTCTCATCTAACTAACCACCACCACCTAGAGGTACATGGGAGAGTTGAATACCTAATAAAATATATTATTTATTCATTTAAATCCATCCTTATGTTATTTTAACAAAATATTTCACAACAGGTCCTTATTAGGGTTTTAGGGAGGTTTAACACACATTTTGGTGTTAAAGATTATTCATAAAAGACTGCCATTTAAATCCAAAAATAATGCATAGAGATATTATCAAGGACACTTACCCATATCTCATAAATATCTTAGACTCCCATGGATAGGTTACACATGCCAAAAAATTATTGAAAGTGCTTCTCAGGTTTGAGTACTTCATTTTGTGAGCTCGAGAAGGCCTAAAATAATAATATATGAATTTTTCCTTCAAATATTGACCTAAAAATTTGTGATCATACCTAAAAAAATTATTTCACCTTTTTCCATGATCTCATGTGCATAATTTCCTTGAAATTTTATCTTCATACCTGACCAGGCTATCCAGGGTCTAGGAATGGTCTGGGTGTAGACTTAGACTGAAGGTCTTACCCCTATAAGCTCACCATAAAACTCTCATGAATGATTATATACCTTACTCACATGATAAAAAAATTCAATACAACCTTAACATGCTTTTTTTCATTCATTTCACCATGTACATACCTATTCATGTCATGACTATGCTTCTTATGTACTTGACATCAATGACATATACCTTCTATGCTAACATTAACAATGATATTAGTCATGCAGCCATAAGACATTAGTTGTATTCAAGTTTTCTCTTTCTCTTTCTCTCATGACAACACTCTTCAATGGACCTTTTCACATCACACATTTCCAACTATCCTTAATCACCTTTGACATCAATTTTCATAAGATGCACCTTTGACATGAATGATAATACTCAAAAATCTCCCCCTTTGTCATTGATGGAAACCATTCTCACAAACTTCTCTCAATGGGATATTTATCCCCCATTATGAAATTTCTACCCCTTTGAAATTAATGACAAATAGGTACTTATGACTTCTTGAATCACATATTTTGCAACAAAAACTCAATAAATAGGATCATAGAGTCTATGAAGCATCACAAAAAATACTTCCCCTATTTTCTTGTATTTGCATACCTTCTCAGAAATAATCACTTGCTCTTGGTTCTAATGAAAAACCTAATTATCTCCCCCTATATTCATGTATTTTCATACCTTCTTATCACTACTCACTTGCTCTTGGAGCTAATGAACCACTTGATTATCTCCCCCTAAACACTTGACTTCTTTAATGACTACTAGGGCCAATAATTACACCCAATTCTTATCTTAGATGTTTAAATGTTGTCTTTGAAAGTGGCTTGGTTAGAATATCTACAATATGATCCTTAGTAGATACATACTCAAGATTAACATTTTGTTCACTTACCTATTCTCTTAGGAAATGATACCTAATGGGAATGTGCTTAGTCCTTGAGTACATGATAGGATTCCTTGAGATGCTTATGGCACTTATATTTTCATAATAGATAGGGCTAGGACTATCATACTCTACTTTGTAGTCTCTTAAGGTCTATCTCATCCATAGGACTTGAGTACAACATGAAGCTAATATAATGTACTCAGCCTCAGTATTAGATAATGATAATGATGACTGCTTATTGCTCATCCTTGACACTAGGCACTCTCCTAAGAAGAAAGTTCCTCCACTAGTGCTTTTTCTATCATCTACACTCCCTACCAAATTTGCATCTCTATAGGCTACTAAATCAAACTCCTTGCTCCTTGGATACCACAATGCAAACTCCATAGTCCCCTTGAGATACCTAAGTATCCTCTTGACTTATTATAAATGGTTTTCCTTTGGATCTTCTTAAAATCTTCCCATAAGGCCTACTGCTTGCATGATATCAGGTCTATAGGTAGTAGTGTACAATAAACTTCCAATCATTCACCTGTATGATATCTTATTGACCTTTGGAGATTCATCCTTCTTGCTTAGCTTACACCCTATGATTATAAGTGTGCTAACTTCATTAAAATATTTCATCTCAAATTTATTCAACTTCTCTTTTATGTACGTATCTTGTGAAATGAATATACCTCTTTCTGATTGAATGATTTATAACCCAAGGAAGAATGATAGTTATCCTAGTATGGACATCTCAAACTCCTTAATGACATCTAAAAATGCCTTAGTCATATTCTCACTATTTACACCAAATATTATGTCATCCACATAGATAACCAATATCAATTGATGATCATTTTCTATCTTTATGTAGAGATTACTGTCTACAACTCCACTCTTGAATCCTTGGTCCAATAGGTACTTGTCCAATCTGACATACCAAGATTTAGGAGCTTGATTTAGACCATAAAGAGCCTTTTTCAATCTACATACATAATCCTCATTACCTGATATTGAAAAACCCTCAAGTTGATCTATGTACACCTCTTCTTCCAAGTTCTCATTCATAAAATCTGATTTGACATCCATCTGATACACCTTGAACCCTTTGAAGCCTACATATGCTATAAACAATCTGATGGCCTCAAATCTTTCTACTAGACTAAAGGTCTCCTCAAAGTTTACCTCTTATACTTGTGCATACCCCTTACATACCAATCTAGCCTTGTTCCTTGTGAATTTTACATCTTCATTTAATTTGTTCTTAAACACCCATTTGTGCCAATGTCATTTTTGTCTTTAAACCTAAAAACTAATTCCCAAGTCTCATTATTTTCTATTTGGTCTAACTCTTCATTCATATCACTTATATAGAACTTGTCTTTACTTTCTTCTACAAGGTTTTTAGGTTAAACCTTAGATAATAGAGAAACATTCTCTCGATTTAGGTTACTTAACAACTTTCTCTTTATTTGCATACATGCATCCTTGTTGCCAATGATTTATGATTTAGGATGATCTCTCTAAATCTATCTTGAAAGACATTTTGAGTCTTGTCTTTCCTCAAATTCTTATTATTTTTCATATATCTCTATTATTTATTATTCATTCTTTAAGTCTAAACTCTTTGATGCATCTTTTGACTGAGAGTGTGACATCTTACAACTGGTGTAATCAATCTTAACATTGGTGCTTTCCACTATCTTTTGCAACCTTTTATTATAACATCTATAGGCTGAGATTACTAATGAGTATCCCAAGAATATTCCTTCATTAGACCTTGAGTAGAAATTACCTAAGTCTTCCTCATATCTTTTGATGAAGCATTTGTTGCGAAACACTCTAAAGTGTTTCACATTAGCAGGTCTACCTTTCCATAGTTCATAGGGGGTTTTATTGCCATTAATCCTTATCTATCCTCTATTAAAAATGTAGCCTATAGTGCTCACTACTTGTATCTAGTACCCATCAGATAATATTGATTCATTTAGCATAGTCCTTGCCATTTATTGAATGTTTCTATTCTTTCTTTCCACTAACCCATTATGCTAAGGTGTCCAAACTATTGAGAATTATTTCCTTATCCCATGGACCTCATAAAAGTCATCAAATTAATTGGACCAAAACTCTCCTCTTCAATCAGATATTAAGAATTTGATCTTTACATTCTTTTCATTCTCAATTAGAGCCTTGAATGCCTTGAACTTATCAAGAGCTTCTAAATTTTCTTTCAAGAATGTTACCCAAGTCATTCTTGTGTAGTCATCTATGAGTAACATGAAATAACTATCTCCTTGAATGATTTGGACTCTTATAGCTCCATAGAGATTGGTGTATATTAAATCTAAAGGTATTTTAGTAGAATATTCCTTAGACTTGAAATTCCTTCTAGTTTTATTACCATGTTGACATGCCTTACAAAGTGTGTTTTACAAGTTTGGTGATTTTAGGCATATTATTTATAGACTTATTATAACTAATCTTGACCAAAATATCAAAGTTTAGGTATCCTAAACTTTTGTGCCATAGACACAATTCATCTATCTTACTCATAAAGCATCTCTCCTTCTTGATCTCATTCAAGACATATAAACTATTCTCAGTCCTCTTAGCATCGACAATTAGCCTTCTTGATTTGGATCTACTTATATCACACCTTCTGTCATGAAAGGTCAGTGTGTGTCCTTAGTTAAACATTTAAATTACACTAATAAAGTTATGTTTCAGTCCTTAAACGTATAATACATTCTCTATTTTGGTCTTCCCATTGTCCAAACTTAAGATACCATTTCTAACAATATTGATAGTTGTGTTATCTCCAAATCTTATTGTCCTTGCAACATTATTATTTAATAAAATGAAATTTTTATTGTCCCCTGTCATGTGGTTTGAGAAACCACTATCTATATAGCACTTCATGCCTTCATCTTGGATGTGAAAAGAAGCCTAAGCTAGTATATATTCTTCTCCTTTAGTCTTTTTATCCTCCTTCACCTTATCCATAGAGTCTAACTACTTGATCCACTTCTCAATGGTATGACTATGTACTATTTTTTTGGATTGGTCTTCCTCATATGACTCATCTTGCAATCCCTTGTAATATGTCCTCTCTGATCATAATTATAACACATAATTCTGCTTATACTATTGAAATGAGCATTCATCTTATTCCTCCATGAGGAATTGATTCTAGCATTATGTCTACAATCCACAACTCTATGTCTATATTGATTGTATGAGAAATAATAACCATTGAAAGAATTTACATACCTTGTCTATCTAATAGGAATTGCCTTTTGATGACTATTGAATGATACACCTCTACCTTTATTATCTCTTGAAGGAGTTATATTCTTCTTAACTTGTTGATGGTTAATTTAGATCTTTGATTTGAGAGTCTCTGCATAGTTCTACACTTTTTTAGTAGTATCACTTCTTGATAGTCTATTGTCCTTTGAGGTATGACTCTCCTTATTTTCATTTTGGTCTTATTTGAACTCAAGACTTGTCTTATCATGTGGATACTTCTGACTATTCAAAATATAACTAAGAATTTTAGTGTTATTTTCAAACTTTTGATATGTATTTGATTTGATTGTTACTTGATCCAATTCTGATGTCAAGTACTCCATATATATTCTAAACTTGGTGCATTCTTCTTCATTGGTCTTAAGACTTGTAGTGACAATCTCAATCTAAGTTTTCAACTATTTAATGATCACTTCATGTTCATTGGTGTTGTTACTTAATCTCTCTTCAAAGAGATTTATTTGTTCCTCATAACCCTTAACCAATGATCTCAATTTTTGATTCTTCCTTATTTGTAACTTCAAATCCTCTAGAGCACTCACTAATTCTACCTAAAGGTTCACTTCAACCTCTTCTTCATTTGATTCTTCATCTTCCATAAGATTTTTCCATTTTAGAAAACCTTCATTGTCTATTTCTATAGTCACGAATAGAGTTTCATTGTTATCATAATCAATACTATCATCATCACTATTAGATATACTTATATCACTTATATCAAAGGAGCTACTATCCTCTTTATTATAAAAACTTCCCTTGTTCTTGAATGATCCTTTCCTTCCTTTGTACTTTTTGAAACTCTTTTTTCTCTTATGCATTTTATAGAACTTATTATCCTCACCATGATGTTCACCATTCTCTCCATCATTCTCATTCTTATCCTTATTAGGAAACTTGGATGCAAAATGGCTAATTTTACCATAGTTAAAGCACATAAATGGAAACTTGCCCTTATACTTACTTGATCCTTAGTTTTTTGACAAACATAGCTTCTATCTTGTCATAATCAATATCTATATCAAAATCATATTTGAACTTTTTATGTTGTGAATTTATATCAGCTTTGAATTCATCTTCCTTCTTGGAAGGTCTTCCATCATTTATTCTCATTTCATAAGAAGTCAAGATACCATGAAGCTCATCCATATGTAGTTTATTGAGATCTTTGATCGCCTCCATAGAAAATACTTTTAAATCAAATTTGGATGTTAGGGATATTAATACATTTTGTACTATTGTTAATTATTTCAAATTTTCTCCTAGACCTCTAATGACATTTACCACTTCATCTAATTGTAATAGATAAGATGCAATGTTTTCATACTCCTTTATTCTCAAACTTTCAAACTGCCTTCAGTGGGTCTATAATTTTACCAACTTGAATTTGGTATCTCCTTAATAGATGGTTTGTAAATTTTCCCAAATTTATTTGGATAAATCACAATACATGAATTTTAAAAAAATCTCCTATGAAATACCACATAGGATGGCATTCATTGCCTTAGAGTTGCTTTCACTTGCCTTCTTGCCTATTGTATTAGTTAGGGGTATAAGAGGTGGAGTGAATCCATCAACAATTCATTTCCATATGTCATAGAATAAGGACATTAGATAATTATTAATTGTATTTATCCAAAATTCATAGTTAGTCCCATTTAAGAGAGGAGCCTTGTTGGTTGAGAAACCTCCTTGTGCTTGATGACTAGACATATTTCTGATTCTAGGATCTCTTTTAAGTTGCTAGGCCTACTTCAAAGGACCAAGCTTTGATACCAATTATTTAAAGAATTTTTTTTGAGAGGGGGGTGAATCAATGTTTAATAAATTTTATTTCAATCATAATTTAACATTTATGAGCCATGAAAGCAACATAGTGATCTAACAATGCATAAAGAACCATTCACATTAGCATGAAATAAGATAACACATATATGAGTGAGAAACCCTAAAGGGGAAGAAAAACACTATGAGTTTTATAAATTCAATAGTATAATATGAAAAAAAAGACCAAATTTATTTGATAAATAACTCAACTTGGAACACCAACCCCAATAAAGTTGAGCACCCACTTGACTAAGATCTGACAAACATCTACTTGCAAGGAAGCACCAACTCTCTAAGTGACTTAGCACCATCTCAGCTACCTCATAATTTTTATCACCTTCCACACATATGATATTATGTTATGGTCTAAAAATAATTTAAATACCTCCTTTTACTCAACCATGAATTATTTTATTCACACATTTTTCACACACATAAATAAGCCTAAACTGGCTTGTATATATACTAGTCTCAACGTCACACACCACTTAGTAGGAAACACACATTAAAAATCTTAGGTAATCCATAAAATAGGTCTCATGATATATTATTAACATATTTAAATCATAATTTTAACCCATTTTGGTCTTGCACAACTCAATTAGCCCTTACTCCTCCTTTATGTCTCATGGAGACCTAATTGCATTGGGTTTGCCCTCTTAACGCTAAAACTTGATATTATTGGGAATAGAAGGACTTATAAAAAAAAATAAAAATACATTAAAACACTTATAAAATGAAATATTATAACCTACTTCATTCTTTATTAGACCTGCATCCTTTGTTCATACCATGAAAGCTCCTTTAGGACAAACTGCCCTATTAGGCTTGTATACCTTAAAAGTCTATCTTATAAAAATGAAGATTAAATATACTTAAGCTAATCAACCATGAAAAATTAAAAATTAATATATATTATATATGAATTAAAGGTCATCACCAAATTATTATAACACATTTACTTAGGAAATAAGGGTTCAATAACATCTATGCAACTCGCTTACTTAGAATTATCAAATCACCTCAAAAACTAGTCATGAAGAATTATACCTCCAATGCCTGTGTAGACACTTTTAATGACTTATAATGCATAAAAATAGTTTTATGAGATATTTATAACATCTTAAAATATAAAATTAATATGTTCTAATGACAAATATTGGTCTTGTAGACCAATTTTTTGACCTTATGTCTCACAGTCCTATCTAAACTAGATAAGCCATTTTGTGAGAAACATATTCACCACATACACGGGCATAAAAAGAATATATAAAGAATTATAATAACTTAAAATTAATAAATAAAATCCCCATTCACTTTATTACATCAATATATCATACATAGACCCTCAAATCTATCTCTTCATCTCTACTCAAGTTTTACATTATCTACACCATTAGGTCTATATGTGACTAGCTTACTTCAATAACTAATTTAGAGTAATTTAATGATATAAAATATCAATAAAACATCATGGAAATGTAAAATGAGTCTATATCTTCTTTTATCATCCATTTACTCTTCTTGACTAATTTAACTTTTGAGAACTACAATAATTTATTGATAAATAAGCTTGTACCTATACATTTTCTCTCTCATCTAATTATCCACCACCACATAGAGGTACCTAGGAGAGTTTAATACATTATACAATATCTTATCTAGGCATTTGAATCCATCCTGATCTGATTTGAATAAAATCTTTCACATCGGGTCCTTATTAGGGTTTTAAGGAGGTTTAACACAAGTTTTGGTGTTAACAATTGTTCATAAAGGATTTCCATTTTAATCTAAAAATAATGCATGTGTATCTTAGATAGTAACCTTACCTATCTCTCTTAAATATATTAGACTCCTATGTAGAGGTTACACATGCCAACAAATACCTAAAATTTCTTCTCAAGTTTGAGTACCTCATTCTGTGAACTTAGGAAGGTCTAAAATAGTAATTTATGAACTTTTACTTCAAATATCAACCTAAAAATTTGTGATAATACCTAAAAACAATTATCTCACCTTTTTCCATTCTCTCATGTGCATGTTTGCCTTTAAATTTGATCTTCATACCTCACTATGCTAGACAGGGTCTAAGTGCAGACTTAGACTGAAGGTCTTACCCCTATAGGCTCACATTTAAACTCTAATGAATGATTTTATACCTTACTAAAATACTAAAATAATTCCATACAACCTTCATATGCCCATATTTATTTATTTTACCATGCACATGCCTCTTCATGTCATGACTATGCTTCTTATGCACTTGACATCAATGACCTATACCTTCCATGTTGACATTAATAATGATATCAATCGTATAGACATAAGAAATTATTTATCTTCAATTTATCTCTCTTTTTTTTCCCTAATGACAACACTCTTTCATGTACCCTATCACATCACACACTGCCAACTATCCTTAATCACCTTTGAAATCAATCTTCATAAGATGCACCTTTGACATAAATGACAATATTCAACATTTCATGGGCCCCAGATCAATGGTATTTGAGCATACACACATCATATCATTTCTAAGTGGTATGATGGTGTATTTGAATTTCATATATATTTGCATGACCACTTATATGAGGTGTGAATATAAGAAGTTAGGGCTCAACATTCGTGACCATTCATTATACTTTCCTTCACATCCTCATAAGGGAGACAAATCTTCCATGATTATAACTTTAATAATGTTCCAAAAAATTATATAGGATGCATTACAAAGACAGTAGGAATATCTTTAATAAATTCATGCATAATGAATAAATAACATTTATCATTTATCATTACTTCTTAAATAATAGACTCCTTCCAACATATCTCATTCTCATTAGCTATTTAATCTAATGACATACAAGGTACAATTCAATATAGACATCCCCATGTTTGAAGTAAATATAGATGCTGATGTACTAGATAATTGGATCAACCTAATCTATTCATATTATGCATTTAATTGATTCTCCGATTGAGACAAAAATATGTTCTCTCTTATGAAAGGCTCTTTATCTATAAATAAATGATGGGACAAATACTACACTTCACATGAAAGTCATGAAGATGATGTTAATTTAGACAAATTTGTGGACACATGGAATGGTTTTGTAGAAGCACTCAAAGAGACCTATTATCCTACTGGTATATATGATGACCAGTACATCAAGTTCTCTTAGTTATGCCAAGGTAAATAATAATATGTATAGTAATACACATATAATTTTCATACTTTGGTGTCCAAATCAAGATTTAATACTCACAATAAAACCTTGTTTTTAATTATAAGTTAGGCTTGAGATCACATATCTAGTTAGAAATGTATTTTTTACAAAACTTAACAATTAGAGAAGCCTACATATATTATTTTAAGTTTGAAGTAAAGGCTAAGGCCAAGACTAAGATAAAATATTCCAAGTTTTAGACCAAATAATAGTTTAAATATTCAAATTAGAATTCCAAACTAGGGAATAACTCCAAGCATCCTCCATAGAAGAAGCAACAATCATCAAATGATCAAAATAAATAGTCTAAGGTTGTCAAGTGGGGTTCAATTCATAACTCCATAAATATTTACAATGAAGAATGCCACACTAGGAAAAATATACTTGCAAAAATTAACACAATAGGTAAAAACATTACCTCATTAGATAAAGGCAAGAAGATCATGGAATCTAAACCTAGCACCATAGTGGGTATTGTAAACACCTCTTCTACCCATGTGTAAATAGAGGAACCATAAATATTATTCCATTGTTAAATGTGTACCAATACCCAACTAGTACACTTCATCATTGAAAATGGAAGTTAGAAGAACTTAATTTCTCCTGAATTAGTTCATAGATTAAACATTTTGCTGATGCTTCACCCAAAACCATATTTTATTGGATGGTTTAGTGTGAGATCTGAGAAACACACCATTCAATAGAACCAATTGGTCTAAAACATCCAAAATTTTGAAGATACAGTCCTTTGCAATGTCATTCCATTAGAGGTATGTGATGTTTTACTTAGTCAACCATATATTTTTACCATCAACATGTAGTCTATGAGGATAATCCTAAAAATGTTGTCATAGATGTTGGCCGCATACCAGAAGTAGTCCTTGAATTATCACTCATTACCACTAAGTAGTGTAAGAATATAATTACATCTAGTAAAAATTTTGTGATGTTGATGGTAAGATATAACATAAAAACATCCTTGCATCATCAATCCCTACTGTAGTTCCTCGACTAGTGGTAGCAGAGAACTCAGAGTAGAAGCACAAGTTAGAATAATAAAAGGATATATTTTAGTCACCAAAAGAAGTGCCTACACACTATGCAGTGAATCCCACTATTAATTTGATCCATATAATACCTCTATATAATGCCTATGTATATTATAAATTAGATCTATAAAATGAAGAAATCAAGTGATAGATTCATGAACTTGTGGACAAAGGACATATCATGCCCAACTCATCATTTTGTGATATCCTAATTGTGCTTGTGACAAACAAAGATGACACATGGAGGTTGTGTATTGATTATAGAGGTCTCAACAAGTTCATAATAAAGAACCACTCTCATCTTACAAGGACTGTAGACTTGTTAGAAAAACTCTATAGTGCCAATACTTTACCAAAATTGATCTTAAGTCTAGGTATCATCAAATTCCTATTGAGCCTAAAAATATATAGAAGATAGATTTCAAGACCAAAGAAGGTTTGTTTGAATGGTTAGTCATGCTATTTTATTTGACCAATGCACTAAATACATTTATGTAGATGGTGAATGACATTCCTAGGCCATTCACTACTTTATTTATTGTAGTCTATCTTGATGACATTCTAATCTTCAAAAAAACATGCGATGAACATTTTCATTATATAGAGTAAGTGCTTGACATTTTTAGAAACACAATCTATATGAAAACATGAAGAAATGTTAAATTTATATGTGTGAGATATAATAAATGAGATATATATTAGACATATAAGGAGTGTATGTGAACCTGACCAAGATTCATGTCATCCAAGATTGGCCACAACTAAAGAATATCATAGAGCTTCACAGTTTCTTAGGATTAGCAAATTTCCACATGATATTTTTACTTGGTTTTTTGCAAGTGATTTTACATATGAACCAAGTTACCAAAGGTGTAACTAAATAAAATTTAATCTAGGAAGTTGCACAACATATACAATTTAAGGAATTAAAATGCAAAATCTATTCCACACCAATACTAGCATTACCAAATCTTCAAAAACCATTTGAGCTTGAGATAGATGCCTTTGAATTCATGCTTAGATAAATCCTCACTCAACATGGTCATATGGTTTCTTACCATAGTAAAGTATACACTATAGTGGTAAGAAACTACCAAAACTATGATCATGAGCTTTATCTTATTGTTCAAGCTTGAAATCATTGGAAGCATTATATCTTGGGTAAGAAGATTTTGATCCACATATATCACAATATGCTTTAGTTATTGTATAATAAAAAAAAGTTCCATAAAGAACAACATAAAAAATGGTCTTCATATATTCAACAATTACATTTAAACATCAAGCATAAGAAGGGAAGTGCCAACCCAGTCACATATTGTCTGAGCAATCCACCAATTCAATCTCTCATTTAGGTACTTGATGCATGTGGACATGAATTTAGTGCATGGTAATAATTGTATCCATTTGGCATGGATTTTATAGATATATATTAGAACTTGATTTTCTTTAATTTAGTTTTAAAGTTCTACTTGCAAGATGGAATTTTGTATCACCTTGGACACTTGTGCATTCTACATGAGGTAGAGAGACTCAAAGTTAATCAAATCCAATACCTTTCATCCATATACTAATGGATAGATGTAATTGGTAAATAGGATGATAGTGCACCTTATAAGAGTTTAAAATAGAATAAGTAACACACTTGGAATGAATTCCTACATTTAATTTAACACAACTAAAATAAATCTATGTACAAGTATACCACACATAACCCTTTTTAGATATGATTGGGTTTCAAACCTTTGACACCCATTGACATAGTTTATCCCATTCTTCCATAAAAATTAGTACCTATATTAGCTTGAAAGGATGTTTAAAAATCTATTCAATTAATCGATCACATTCAACACATTCAATAGCAAGTGTAAATCATTATGTAGTAGGTTAATGTGAAATATAAGTAATTCCATGATAAGCATTGGAAACCACACACCTTATAGGTTGGTGATGAAGTTTGGCTACACTTGTAGAAGGAAATATTGATAGTACCTCACCAAAAACTTCATCCACTTAGATATGATCCCTATATGATCACCAAGCAAGTAGGAGAGAACAATTTTGAGCTCAATACTCCTTCTTACCTTGGGTTACATCTAGGGATAATTTTAGGAATGAGCACCCAAAACTTACTATAAAATCCAAAAAATTATAGAGTTTATGAATAATTCCATTGGCTAATCATTGACAAGATCTCCATGTATGTGTAAATTGATCGACTATTCTATTAGCACTTTCAAAAAAACTTAGAAATATGTTATGAATTAAATGTTATATTCAAAGAAATAGATAATGGCATACAATGTCCCATCTATATTATTTGTTTTCAAAGTAACAAGAAATTATAATGTACAAAGTTTCTTTTATTAATCATTTTTATAATGTACAATGTCTCCAAACTTGCTAAGGCTAGTACATTCACAATTTAAAATACTAATAATTTTCTCATCCATAAAAAAATCATTCATTTCAATGTTCAAGATTATCTATTTCATAGGTATGCATGTAACTTGCTCCTCTAAGGAATCACAAAATAAAAAGTCATAAATGATGTCACTATTAACATGTAGTATTTATTGCTTTAGCTTAAAATTAAAATAGAACTCATTTCTTATAATAGTGAACTCATAAGGTTCATTTAAAATGCAATGTAAACAAGGAATCTACTCATAATAACACTACCGAATATTCCATTAATAAATTTAATATCTTAATTACACCTTTTTCTTCACTCTTATTTTATCATCGTTTTAACTCTCATTATAATTATATCAACACTGATAAATTATTATATTATACAATAACTTACCTTTTTATTATTTATTATTGCTAACACATACCTGTAATCTTTAAAAATATCTTATTCATTAAATAAATCAAATTAATAGATTCACACACTTTGAAAATTATAAACCTTAAACAACCTAAGAACAATCTTAATTATAATCACTATGCACTTACTCCATACAATATTATAAACATTATCCTTAAAATAAACTATACTATGATAAATATTCAATAATTAAATAGGCAATTGGCATGCTGATACTATTAATAATGAATACACCACACAAACCCCAATTACTAACTATATTATATACAACATAACCAATATTATAAATGTGCAACATGTTCATAACAACTATTATCATATATTTATCTTATATTACATGGTATGTATCAATACCTATAAAATATAATACCACCATATAGAATAAATATGCCACCTATTTAAAACCTTTACTACTAAAATCATTTCAAAATCTATAATTACCATCCTATATATCATGTCCTTTGCTTACTAATGATATCCAACTAAAAACCTATTAGTTATTTCACTATTAGTAGTGCCTAATGTTTGTAAATTATATCTCTTTAGCTTACATTGTTATATTTATATTAAAAACAAACTCAAATATGATTAGAGATATTTATGTTATAAAAATTTAATAGACGCAATAATAGGAGTAGACATAATTGATTTTTTAAAAAAAATTCCATTTATCTATTATTAGCTCTAATATTGGATTTTGCATTCACAAATTCTACTAGGCGTATGAGAAACAAAATTTCTCTCCCCAAAAAAAAAAAGATGTTACTAGAGGTTCTACAAAGTAATTTGGTCTACACTAGGATATTATAATTTCCATATAAAATTAATTTTTACTCAAATGCATCTATGCTTTTCATGAATATTGTCATATCTAATAGGGTAATATTTTTTTTTATAAAAAATATATAATTTTGGCACTACTTTTCCAATTCATGATGAATTTACCATGCTTTTAGTTTTTAGCAGGTAGTTGGTTATATATGGTTAAGAGCAGAGGAATCAAATAATTATAAACTATGTTGAATAATGCATTTTTGTGACACACTAAAATACTTGATAATATGCCCTATTGATATCATAACATTTTTCCTATTGCAGCTAATCATATTTTATTAAAAACACATCCATGGATATCTACTCCTAGAGAGGTAGAAATATATGAGAGGCTATTAAGAAAAGGGTTTTATCTTATGAAGAGAAGATTGGAATATAGTATTACTCTCAAAATTTAACACCTCTAAATGTTGTGATTTTTTATCTTGCAGTACCACCAAATTTATAAGGTGATTCTCAAAAGCATGAGATCAAACAATGATAAAAATAGCCTGCACTAAAACAAAATCTTTTTTAATGTGTCTATTTCACTAAATTGATGCACAATTCACATATATGACTCAAATAGCTTCTAATTATAGGGTATTTATTAAAACCATAGGGATTTATAATAATAAAACTTTTTTATCGATGAAAGGAGATTGTCAAGCTTTTACATAACCATCTAGAACCAAAAACTATATTGATAAACAACATATAAATAACATAAGACTCTTCATATTCTTCACTTGATTGATAATAATGAGAAAGGGTTTTTTTTGACTATAAATGAACAAATATTCCCCCTCTTAACAAAAATATAAAATCCCTACATGCTACTACTATATAAAGAGGAATAAAATGACACAAAAACATAAAACCCAATATTTTGAGTAGGTATTCATATTTTCCCACCTACTATGCATGTATTTTATTTTATTTTCATATGTTTTCACACCATTATTAATCATGGATAGAGGTGTGCTTATTGGGATTGATAAATGGTTTCTACTATTTAAATTCTTTAAATATGGATAAGATGATAAAAATACCATGAAATAAAAAACCTTTCTTATGGAATCATTTTTTTTATAAGGAGTATTTATTTGGTTATTTCTTTCCCTAGAGGAGGATAAGCATATTGTTAAAGAAGAAAGATACCTTGGAATCATTTAGATCTACTGACATGAAAACACATCATTTCTTGTGAAAACAACATTTTACCTTATTTTTATGTCTTGGTTAGAGGAATTAGAGAGGATTAACCAATGCAAAGGATGAGTTTTTACTCTAAAAATGAGCCTAATGTGGCAAGGGTTCAGATATTCCCTGATGACTCTCCAAGTTTGGCAATGCTGACATCATTATAGACTTATTTTTGAAGGATTTTGGTCTAATTACATTGTCTGAGATCTCATATTTACACTTCACAAAGATGCATATAAAAAGGTTATGAAGCTCAATTTCATGTTTTCTTCTTTTGTTGTACAACATTGAAGGTTAAACAAGTCAAAACCCAAACTTTGTAAACAAGTTTTTAGCCTTTGTAAAGGTGTATGTTTCAACTAATTATCACAAATCAAGATTGAAAACACAAAATAAATAAATAAACTAAACCAACTTTGAAATAACAATAGACATTAGAATGCAAAAACCAGTATGAAATACATTAAATTAAACTTGATATAAAGACATTTACATAATATTAAAAATTATATCAAAATCTTTTTTAGAATTGAGGTTTGATTCTCAATGTTTTATACATAACATTTAAGCTTTTCATACATAGACTTGACAAAATCAATATAAGATCTTCATACATCATATAAAATACAATGAATTTATATTACATTTTTTTGTAGAGATTCACTACTCAGTGGGCACACCATCATGTAATGGATACAATAAACTTCTCTATTTTTCTCCATTAGAACTCACTATACAACTACAAGAAATGATGACAATATAATAAGATTAACATAAATGATCAATTAATGAAATGTTATTGTCTAATAGGTAGAATGGAGATATTTTGATTCAACAATATATTTGCATGAATCAAAAAGTTGGAACGAACTTACAAACATTAATGCAAGATAGAACATGCCATCAATGGTAGTTGAGATAACAACTGCATTGCCAACTAGATAAACATGTCATCTAACAAACATGATAAAATCATAGTTGGTGGTTGACAAACAAATAAAGTCTTTCCACGAAATAAAGAAATAACATTTTCATCAATAATATCAGTATATAGACACCATTTTTCTTTCAAAAAGAGCATTATCTTGTAACTTATTGTTGTATTTGTGCAATTAACATCATTTCAAACTCCAACTTAATTACTTTTATTTGAAAAAACACAATATCAACTAACATAATTGCACTTACTTAGAATCCCAACTTCCACATTCTATATATTGGGAATGCACTATGGGCATCTCACATGGTAATGTGTAATTTCAATGAATTTTGAAGGTCTCAGTTAAATTAATGGGATGGATAATTTTTTATAAATTTATTCCTATAGTATACCCTTCATAATTAATAATGGATCAATCCTAGACTCCTATCCTACTATTAAATTTATCTCTAATACATACATACATAAACATATATACATACCATTATAACTAGCATTTCCAAATAGCTAATATATGTCTCCTATAATTTCTAGTGAATCAGAACTAACATGTGTGGTAATCATGGCAAAACTATGTTCCAAAATAGTTTTGAGTCTATTTTATAGGGCGATTAGAAAGCAAATATAAGAAATTATATAAAATTTTGGATATTCAACCAATTTATGTTTTCACATGATTAATGATTTTCAAAATATAAAAAAACCTACTTATATGCAATTGGCTATAAGTAACCACTAAAAATATCCCTGGCTGCATCCAATATTCAATGCATAACTCTTACACCATTACTTTCCAGTCCTATTGGATAATTTAGATACTACAAAGACTCTTTAATAGACATGGATCAATACATACTATAGTATCCCAATAGAATTAGATGAAGTCATTGACACTTGGGTCAAATAGACACATTGACAAGAGATTCTTCTCTTCCACGTCATCAAAGCAAGTCAAGTTTCTTCCTATAGAAAATAGTCTATAGAGGTGAAAGTTGCCAATATATTCCCACATATTTTATCACAACTACATGTAATGGAGACCATTGTTCTTCAAGAAGGGGTGATTGATTTAGGAGGATTAGGTTTGTAGATATTACCTCAATTTAATAATATTATATTTATATCCTTACGCTAATGTTAACAACATCAAATATAGGTTATTCAACTACATGTCAATATTTAATATTAAATTCCTATTGTAGATTACCATATATCTCCTATAGTGATAATATTATAACACTCAACTTATTAGTAACATAAGTTAGTGGGACCACATTTTTTAGTTATGAAATGGTTGTTACCAACTATTGTAATGGTTCAACCAATGCTTAATCTCCCTCCTTTGTATAATATTGTGTTACTCCATTATTTGTAGTTGGTCATGTAGACATGAATGAAGCTGGGAAGTACATAGATACCAAACATCTAATATCTCATATATTATATATAATTTAACATAATACAATTTTTTTATTATAGTTCTATGATCAATAAGAATCCAAGAGGGGAGATTAGTATCATGTTGGTATGATAAAAATCAATAAAAAAATACACTAATGAAACTTAAATCTCTAGCCTAAACACTCAAAGAGAACGATCATTATACAAGTAACTACCAAATGAAGATAAAACAAACAATGTTACCTTCCATGAGAGTAAGAGTTGTATGTTGGCAATGAATTGATGTGCTTGATTGTGTGATCAAGAATTATTTAGAAATGGATCTTGCACCACCTCTCCTTGTCACCTTGGTTATGTTGGGATTGGATTTTGCTTTGGCTTGGCTTGAATTAACAATTTAGCATCATAACATTACACAAAATAATCTTGAAGGTATTTTTTCATGATAACATTACACCAAAATAGCTTATTTATCACTGGGTGAGCCTTGTATTTATAGCCTTCCAAACTAACTCTAACCCAAATGTAGTTAGATTAGAGTTAGTTGCAGTTGAGTTAGAACTAACCCTAGTTAAGGAGAGGACATACAATTAATATTTGGCATAGAGATCCCATTTATTATGCATGGCTCTCCATTTTTGAATTTATGGCTTTAGGGAAGATATTTTCAATTCCTTGACTTTGAGGATGATGACATCATCATGACCTCATGTTTATTGAAATTTTCTTTTTAAAAAATTTAATTTCACTAATTGTACATGGAAATTTCACTTAAGCATTTAGTTTTATTTGATTAATTAATTCATTTTTCTTAACATTTTTACACTTTAAGAATTGTTTAAGTGTCCTACTTAATGGGTCCAAAGACCAAACTATCAGTTTGCTAGGTTGCAAGTTGACTGGAGATGAATGATAAGAGGTTACTATTGTGTACAGGTTAGTACTCTAAATAGGAATGACTTAACATTATTTTGAGAACTAATGTTTAATGCACAAATGAAATTGGGACATTTAATGATTCCTAGGCTTAATTTGCATTATTTGGTAGAAATCAATCTAAAGTCTAGTTGGAAGCCAGTTATGGCCGAAACATGGTGTCTGCATTTTCCCCCTATTTGGGAAGGTATTTCAAGACAAGGCACAATAATATCTTCTCAAAGAATGAAATAGTTGCTATTTCCTAATGCCCCAGAAGGAGATGAATGATCCTTGGATGCCACCTTGAAGGAGTAAGTGGAAAAAAGGTTAGTGAATGTTCCCTTCAAAATAAAGAAATGATGCAACCAAGAGGTTAAAGTGGGGAAGAATAATTTTACCAAAGGTGGTTATAATTAATGTCACATTGATATTCCCCATTAGGGAAAATAAAAAGGATGATTTTCCCAAAGGCTATTATAATCATTGACATAGTGAGATGAAAACAACAATTTGCCCAAACGCAGTTATAATCATTAGCATAATGATAAATTACCTAGTAGGGTGGATAGAGATAATTATTTGCTCAAAGTTGGTTATAATCATTAGCATAATTAAAACATGCCTCAATAGGTTATAAAAATGATAATGATTTGACCAAAGTTGGTTATAATCATTAACATCTAGATAAATTAAAACATAATGATTTACCCAAAGGTAGTTATAATCATTGGCACTGTTGTTTGGCTCAGTAGGGTGGAAGGAAGCATGATATAATTTGTCTTTTTCCTGGTAGGTAAAATCAAGAAAAGGGGGATTACATACTAAATTTGTACTCACAGAGTAAGAGTAAACCAGTATAGAGGATAGGCATGAATTTGGGCTACCTTCTAGGATGGAGATGCACATCCTAACTAGTAGGGATTAAAATTCATTTTTAATTTAATAAATCTATATTTGGGTAATATTTGGATAGGTCAATAATTTTTTAGGCATGAACAATGAGAATTTTTTTGACACCATTGCTTGTAAGATCTATTGAATTAATTTTTGTTATAGCATGTGATGGTATGTACTATGATACGAAACACCATGATGACCTCACCATAATATGCATAAGGACTGACACCCAATATAATAAACAATTAAAAATAAAACACTGATGATAAAAACCATGATGATAATTTTGACATATGAATATGGATGAACTTAAGTATCATGCGTAAGGAATCACCTAATGCACGCATACATACTAAGTCAAGGCACAAAAATGAAAGCAAATAAATAGCCAAAAAAATAAGACAAAACACCAATAAATAAAAAAACAACAATATAAATAAAATAATTAAAACACCAATAAAAAATTAATGCAAACAAAACAAAGTGAACAAAATAATCAAACATAACTAAACAATTCAAAGCAAAGAAAAGTGCAATAAACAAACTATTATAAACAAACAAATTATTTGTGAATTTGTAATAGAGGTGTTACTCTTGGTGATAAGGTGACCCCTAAGCTAAGTATTAATGATGTGGGTCTAATAATTTAAGAAAAAAATACTAACAATGTCTCCCCTAGGTTATAGGAAAAAATGACACATAAACGAGATGACAAACATTGCCCCCTTAAAATAGGATAAAACAAAACAAATAAATAGAATGGGGTAATAGAAGAAAATGAAGGGGTAGTTGAGATGATTCTAGATGCACTAGGAAAACTGAGATTTCCTACATAGTTCCATGTATGCAATATCCAACATGAACTTCAGGCCAAATGTAGTTCTCCTAGGATGATGGAATAGAAAAAAATTGATGGTCTAGAAAACATGATGGTCATGTAGAGGATTACGGGAATGATCTCACAAAATGGTGAGTGCATGAGAAAAGAGGGAATGATGTTCCATAATCATGAAAGTGTCAACACAAATAAATTACACAAGTGCAAGAGTATGGTTTAGGATAAAACCACACTAAAAGGCCATATACAAACACTCACACATGAATTGGGTTCATAATGCTTACTATGTCTAAGGATGAGAATGAGAATAAGCTTGCAAAATGGTGAGTGTTGAAACAAAGAATAATTAGAATATGGCAAGACCATAAGATAAATACAAGTGGTCATTAGTGTATCAAAGTCAAATACATAATGCTCATAATGTGAACTCACAAAATGGTAAGAGTGTATGGCTTAAGGCTAATAAATATGGGGAAACTAAATGATAAGTGGTTACTCATGAAATAGTTAAGATTCCTAGGATCCTTAAGGCAAATAAGTAGTTAAAAAATAAAGGAAGGTGTAGTCAAGATAAATTGAGATACCCCAAGTATCCAAGTACTACCTATATAGTCAGTGTGAACCTCAGGTTGATGTAGTTCTGTTATCAATGGTAGGAAAAAAACCAAGGTGGTTTAGAAATGAAACTTTTTGATGCACTTAATGTGCTCCCTGTGTCACTAGGGAACAAGGAGAAAGTAAGAAACTCAATTCTAATTCCTAGAAGACCCAAGGCTTGAGTTGTTAACATAATTATTACTGGAAATAACTTAAATAGTAGAGATGTGGTCACCACTTAGAAGTCTGCAAGCAGACCCTACTATAGGGACAACACATGTTACATAGTGACACTACTTCTTGCTAATATTTATGATTTTTTTTTAATATTTACCAATTATTGCCCAAAATATAAAAAAATAATGGATATTTATAGCATGAACTAAGCTAAAGTGAGTCATGGGTAAATCCAAAGGTGAGAAGGTTAAGGCAAAAAAGAAGGTTTGCTTTAGATGATCAAAGATACTAATTCTCCTAACTTCTAAGGCAAACACATATAAAACTAATGATTACAAGATCTAATGCATCACTCAAAGTCAAATAAATGTAGTTGAGGTTTCAAAGGAAAGGAAATTCATGTATCTAAGAGTATATATTACATAAAATTACTTATTCACGGTAAATTTCATATCACATTCAATTGCAAATGAGAAGAAAACAAAAAATATATACTAATAGATTAGTCATCATAGTGTCAAACTAAAACTAAAAGATGCATATAATGAAAGTTATTACCAAATTAGCTAGCATAAAATAAATTATTAGTCATCTAAAAGGGTGATAAACATAAACCATAGGACACAAACAATACAACACTTTAGATAAACTCCCAAATTCTTAGCTCTATTACATTAATTCTAAATACAATTGTTTTTGTTTTACAATGAGGGAAACATCCCTATATATAGGATTCAAAACTACCTACACAAGTTCAAGTGGGCCCATAAAAGGTGCTCTAATACAACCAAGTGGCCAAATTACTAAGCATACAATGGAATATTCTACATATAAATTTACAACATGGAACATAATATAATCTAAGGCCCTTGAGGTTGTTGAGATGCCTACTATTGTTATCTCTACTTCTTCTTTGCCTCTTCCTTTGTCCATACCTCTACACATACCAAGTAGTCCTAATCTATCTAGGCAAAGTCTAGGATCATAGGTTAGAACAAGTTAGGTATCTCCTAGATGAGCTTCATGTGTTCTAAAAGCACATGACTCAATGCTTCTTCAATTATCTTTGCCTTTTGTAGCATTTTATTGGAAAACACCCTAATATTCATCACCTTAGTATCAACCCTTGCACACTAGCTATGTCCTATTGGAATTTGGCTAGAAAAACCTTAATTTGGGCCCTAAATTCTTGGTCATCCATGAAAGATCCATCAGCCTTGGTAACCATAGGATCCTTCAGCAACAAGGCAATCTTCAATTCAATTTTATCCAAGGATTTAGTTGCATCCTTGACTTAATATAGCCATCTCTTTAATATTCCTCTACTATTCATCAGGATGGTTTATTCAAGAATGATATCCTCAAATGGCAACACCTTGAGGTCAAAAAACTTATAGCTCCTTGTAAACTTTTGGTTAAGTTTAATGACCACCTTGTATTGTAGGACCCCTTCTTCCTACCTCCTCTTCATGAATTTATATAGGTTGAAAACATTTTTGACAATGTTTATTATTTGAATTATAGTGCCATCTAGAACTATTGGCAATGCTTGCTCCTTCAACATTTTCAACTTCTTCTACATCCCATTCATCAAAGAAATTATAGACTCTATTTGAGATTGAACTAAGGAAACATGGTCCTCTACATATTCTTCCACCTCTTTGAGGCTAGCCTTCCTCTTCTTTTTCAAAGTGAAGAGGGACTCTTCACTCTCATGGATCATAGTTGAGCTTGACTATGGCTAATCAACCTCTCTTCTAACCACCCTCTTCATCATGCCTATGGTAGCATCAAACCTCATACCAATTTGGGGGGTAGAGAGGATGACCTGAGGCCTCTCTTATGTTGATGCATATATAATGTCTCTAACCTAATTTAGGGTAGTAGTAAGTGTTGGTTGTGTGGGAGGTAGCTATAATAGAAGTGCCTGGGTTGAAAAAGAGGCTAAAACTACAATAGGGATGTATAAGTTTGTTGATTCTAGTTGCCCTAGTGGGCCAAATAGAGATTTGGTAGGGCCTATGTCAAGAATGAATGAAGGAAACTTTGAAGGCACACTCACTTTAGCAACTATGATGATATTGAGTGGCTTATGAAAGGTGAATTATCTTGAAATGGGTTTTAATGGCTTTGAATGCATAGGGGAACCAATAAAAATAGATGCACTTGCTATGGTTTCCTAGGAAAAACCCATATGTACAATGGCATGAAAAATAAACAAGGAAAAGTTGAATCCAAAGGAAGTACCAGTTTGGCTCATGCTAATATCCATTGAGGAACAGGTAAAGGTAGCTATAGTAATTAAATACAATGAAGCCAATGGAGGGGTAATGGTGGGGGAAGCAAACATGGAAGTGAAAGTAGAGGTAGAAGTAGAATCAAATGGGGAAGAAGGCAATGGGGAAGTACTTACAATGGGAGCCTATTGTGAACTTACAACCTCTACAGTTGCTTATGGAGGTGGGATTGCTCCCCTCATAGTAGTCCTAAGATATTTCTTCCTTTTGTAGACCTTTTCTATATTCCTTCCATCCAATGCTTGCAACTCTTCCATAGTGATCTTGATGCCTTGTAATTATTCAAGATCAATGACATCAGGTTCAGGTTAGCTTTGAATCTCTAGGATAGCTCCCATAGTAGATGCATAGATAAATGTAGGACCTTGGTAAGGGTCATGTTGGTTTCTTGATCCTCCTAACTCAAAGATTGGAGGTATACTTTGACTACCTAAAGTGGCCAATAGTGGATGTCTACATGGCCTATCCCTACTAAGAGGAACATTTTCTTCTTCCTCCTCTTTTTGTTTCTCCTCATAATTTGCATCAAATATGCTTCCATGGATTGGTGGTGGTTGAGGCCTTATAATGTCTTATTTCTTCTTTTCCCTATCTAGCCTCATTTCAAGCTCTATGTACTTTTTAGATGCATTCTTGAGGACCACCTCATCATTCATGGAATCTCTATATATCCATTTATGTACCTCTTCTTGATGCTTATAATCCATTGCTACATTTTTCTTGAACTGAAATAGGTTCTTTGCAATGACATTGTTTGGGTCCTAAGGTTTGAAATCATGCTTAGATAATAGGTATGAGTCCCAGTGCCTTGTAGCCATAATGATATCATACCACTTTGTGATCTTGATCCTACATAGATTATAATGAGTCTTGTGGGGGATTGTCTTCTTGATTTTGAAGATGCCATCAACTCTATGTAGTAGTTGATAACCCATCTCCTCTTCAGCGAGCTTTATTGGGACACATCTTGGTAACTTAAGAGGAGATACCATTACTCTTTTCATTTAGATGACTATGTAATTGAGGTATATCCAGTAGCTTCCCATTTATTTTAGTGTTTGTCTGACCTCTAGGGGAACCCTCAACATCTCACACTTGATGATTGATTTGTAAACAATTGGGTACAAATCCTCGGTGGTTAATGTGAATTATAGAGAATAGCTGGGGTATTACCCTCTTGCCACTCAGAAGATGATGAGTTTGGGCCTAGTTGGGTAGTTTCATAGATTATATCCAATAGGTAACTCAACATGTATAATAAGGCACCATTCTTTTAAGTTTCATTCATCATGTATATCAAGTTATTGTTAATAATATCTGTAATTGAGGGAATTTGTTGGTCTTCTAAGATTATCTATAGTAGCAGGATAGTTATTATGTTTACATACATAATGTGTGGATTACCATATATTCTATTTAGTGGGGCCAAGATAATCTTGAATACCTTTTAGAATTTTTGAATAAATAAATTCCCTTGGTCATCCATGAAGATAATTCCACTTGGGTCAGTCACCCATGAATCCAAAACCTTCTCTAGGGAGTGCACCTCATACTAGTTATAAATTTTTCTTTGGTTATAGTTTATTTATGGTAAATATAGGTCATATTAATTTTAAAATCTTGGCACTACTATAAAGGCAATTGGGAGCCCTTAGTTCATTGATTTGAGCAACCTGTCCTCACATCTCATCCTCCTAAAGATGCCATATACTAGGTCAACACATGTCATGACCTCTGGTTTTGTTGTGACTTTGTGGAGATCGACAACATTGATTGCAAGGATGTTTGAAGCTAGTTGAATCATATGAGGCATTGTTTTGGTCTCATCAACTTCCATATCTATTTCTACATTGAATTAAATGCTATTGTAATGCATGTTCCTTGAGTTTATGGCTTTGGGCATGAATTTCATGTCTTTGAAAACAACTGAATTGCCATACTAGAATAGGAAGTCATCATTTATGAAAGAGGTGCTCTTACCTAGGGTGAAGGGACCTACTTCTACCATTTATTCAATATTCTTGATAGCAACCAATGTCCTTATATATCTTTTTGCAACTTTTAAGCTCCAATAATGGTAGTTGACGTGCAACCTATGAATTGCTCAAGCTTTGTCATATTGGGAGAACATAGTTAGCAGAGAGATTAGGAAGCATATAGATTTAAATTCAAATGTATGTGATAATAGTTGATTTGAGTAGCCTTTTGAAAGATTACTTTGATTAATGTAATGTAGATGGAAATTCTAGTTTATTTTGTATTAATGTCGAGCTCATCAACTTTGCATATGTTTGGATCAACTTTGAGCTTATTGATTTTAGAATTTAATTGCATTAGGATTGAAATTTATCTCTAATTTGAATTTGATCTATCATCAATTTTATTTTAAATATAAATATTTCCATCTTTTTACATGTGGCATGCCACCTCAAATCTAGTTAGGTGCTTATAGGGATTAGATGTGACTAAGGTGTTTAGTCAGTTTGAAGTCTAGACACGTGACACAATTTGATTTCTCTTGGGCTTTCAAAATGTATCTTAGTGTGATTATTTATTTATAACTTGCCACCTGACATCTTATAATTTTTGGCAATCATTTGGGCAATTCCTTTTAGTTTTGATTGGTCATGGGAGTACCACATGTCACTCTCTTAAATATTTAGATTTTTTATTTATAGATGTCTCCTTTGAAAGGCAGGATTTTAACTAACTATCAACAACTTAGTTCTAATTACATGGTTCAGGTGAAGACATGTGTCTCTCTTAGAGGTGATCTCATAGATTTTAGAATGCAACTGTATGCACTTAAATCCACTCATTTCATTTAATGTCACCAATATTCCTATTAGTCAACACTAATTCCACTCATCTCATATATTATAATTAATTCTCCTAATTTATCCCCAATTTCTATCCATTTATCTCACACCCCCTCAATACTTATTCATACACTAACCTTATTCATCCCCAACAACCAATTAATTTATCCTAAATCCCTATTATCCTGATTTGTTATTTTTGGGAATAATGGAGTTTGATTCCTATTTAATAAACAAGTATAAGTAGGATAAATAAGTAAATAATATTCCTAATTAAAAATAATAATTTGTTAAATTGAATTTCAATTATACCTTTTCTAAAAATAGCAGTAAGAGATAGGAAATTAAACTTAACTTATTTTGGATTGTTTTGACTGAGATAGGGTCTACAAATTTAGGTGTAGGATTGAAACAGTGTTGCAAATAGGATCTTGGACTTCATTTTTTGATTGGAAAAGAGTGATCAAACTTGAAACCTTGGGCTTCAGTGTTGTAGTCTTCCCCTAGCACTATTTTCTTCAAGATATGATCTTTTTGGGATTTGTTCACCTTCTCAATGTGACCCTGTGTACCAAATTTTAGATCTTCACTATTGACAGATCTCCTTGTAGAGCTAATTTTTCGTGTACTTGTATTTTCTATGCAACTGAATAAACTTGGACAAATAAGGAAAAGGGTTTAGTGTGTGTAAGATGCACTATATGTGCTTCACACCCCATGTGTGGGTACACTACCTACATACCAATACTTTGAAGAAGTATCAAGCCATATATAGCTCTCCATTCAAGATTTCTTAGTGCAATAGTGAATGAAATGCAAGAAATGTTAAAATTGGGTATGCTTGAGATGGCTAGGGGTTGGTGTAAGGACTTTAATTGGATTGAAAGTGTATAGGCTAGCTATATACAAAGAATAGGAAAGATTGATTGAGTGGTCTTGCTTGTATTCTTTCTTGTTTGAATGATATTTTCTAACCCTTTCCAAATGATCTTTGAATGGGATTTTATAGGGATCTATTAGTCATGGGTTAGATGAAACTAGACTAGGCCGACATAATGAATTAGAGGAATTAGGGAAAAATGGTAACCTAGGCTCAAATTGTGATTGGATAGGAGTGTTAAAAATGAGACACCTTAGGGTCCAACACTATAGTCTAACTTTGATGTTATTGTCCTAAGTAGATGAGACTTGAGGGTATGGATTATTCATGAAGAGAGGGTCTTGGCTCAGTTGAGGTCAAGTCTAAAAGGCCATGAATGATTGGGAATTAGTGAAAACAAGATTGAGAGGGTCTAGAGAGAAAGCAAGAGGGACCTATGGATTGGGTGTCTTTATCCATGCTCAAGTTACCAATTTTTTCATTTTATATGACTACATTTCCCCCTCTTTATTCTAGTGATGCAACAAATTGAAAATAATAGGATAAAAGAAAATATAAAGAGCACCTAAACTTACCTAAAAAGGTGAAGCCCATGAAGCTTGTGTGATGATAAGTAATGTTGGATAGTGCATAGAAAGCATGTTGTGTAAGTATGAATCTATGAAAGGGAAGCACATAGTAGATTAGTTCTTATTATATGAAATATAAAATAAGAAAGTACAAAGTTGAGTAAGAGAGAGTAAGAGAAAGGAATGAATACACCTCATCAGATACACAAACCAATACAAAACTTGTGATATTGAATAAGGTTGAGTAATGCTAGATGTACTAGATGATTTTATACCAAAAGTTATATCATGAATAGATCTGAGTGCTCAATTTCCCAAAAAGTAGCTCAAGAATGCAAAGGTTGGCCCTTTAGCTCCATTGTCACCTACTACGTGAAGCTAGATGATCATGCATGTGATAATCGATGTCTGGACTATGTGTTCAATCCCTTTGAATAGGTGGCTCAAGAATACAAAGGTTAGCCCTTTGGTTCCATCATTTCCTAATGAAGTGAAGCTATAAATTGATACCGATATGAAGAAGAATGTCATATGAGATAGCTCTTGAAGCCCTTGAATGTTCTAAAAATCTGACAATGTGGCATGGATAGCTGAATGTGTGCTAGAAACTAGGCTAATGTTGGCCAACTTAGAAAATATGGAGATTAGGATTATATGAAAGCCACCCCAAAATTGAAATTTTGGCTTATGTGGAAGCCATTCAAGAACTCAGGTACTCAAGAATGTGGAGGTTAGGCTTATATGAAATCCAATCCAAAATGATGCCAACCACCTACAAATAGAATAAGTCACACAACTGCTAAGAATGCCTAGGTAATGCTAAAAACTGAAAGAAAATAAGAAAAAGTGCTATCTAATCTACCCCTAATCACTAGTGTCTAAAACATGGATTCTGATCTAAAAACTAGAAGTGATGACCAATCATGATGAACATGATGCCCCCTATGTTTGGATTCTTTGAGAAAATTGTACTAAAAACTACTAATCTGAATTGGTCTGATTGAGCAAAATTATAGCTAAACTTACCTTTCCATCTGCTTCTGGAAAACCTAGTTTTTTTTATTTGGATAGGAGCATCAAAAATGGGCACCCTGGTGTCTAGCACTATAGTCTAGCCTTGAAACTATTATCTTTGGCTGAAAATGATCACTGTTCTAGAATCTTGATTGTCTGTCTAGTCTATTTTGAGTGGTTTAATGACTGGTTCTTGTTTTGGTTGTTTTGAAACTAATTATTTTGACTAATACAAGCTTTGATCTTTGTAGTAAAACCTTTATTTATTGCCCCCTCTTTTAAGGGTAGGAATAAGTACCCTGCAATGACTACCCTTAGAAGAATAATCCCTAAAAGTGTGTTAAGATGGAAATATACATGATATAGCAATGATATTCAACAAGATATCTCAAGATATAACATGGTTTGATTTGAGAGATTATTAGATCAATAGGGGTATGCCTAGATAGATGTAATAATGTAATAACATGTGCAATGTATTGAACTAGAATTGAAAGTGTTTGTTTTTAGTTTTTAAGTTGTTAGTTGGAGGGACGGAGCATGATATCCATCTTGGCATCCAAGAGAATAAGAAAAATTCATGATATAGATCATGGAATTACAAGAAATCAAGGAATAAGCATAGAAATCAAGAAGCAAGTTGAATACAAGGGTGACCAAGGGGCCAAGTAAACAAGGGATATGTGCACATGTAACTCAAACTAGAAAACAAGCATATAAGGCATGTTCAAATGCCACATACACATATAATTGAAACAAACAAGTTGGCATGGAAGCCACAATCACATAGAGGAGTATAGGAAAAGGACATTGGCAAATGTCCTAAGGCACACACATGAATAGAAGAGAAGGACATTGACAAATTTCCTAAGGCACATACAGGTGACAAGCAAGAACTGGAAATGCAATCGAAAAAGCTATGTAAAGCAAGAAGTAAAAGGATGCAATAACTAGAAAGATAGAATCATATCTAACTAATCAAAACAAGAGTGAAAGTATGCAAGACATGTTTAGTATAAGACTAGGTATATGCTAAGATATACACTAGTGAAATATCGATATAGTAATCTATGTATTCTAGTAAGTAATGTACATCAACATGATAATTTGGAGTGTGTAGTATATGAATGACATAACTTGGATGGTGTAGTCATGTAGGAGATGCCCCCAGTAGGTATGTATATCAAAATGTGTTTTGAATGTAGATGTAGGATGCCCCCTCAATGGGTAGAGTGAAGCAATCAAAGATCTAGATATCACTGCACACACTAAAAAAAGATTAAGTGAAGCATAATAATGTAGATAAATTGACAAAAAATAAGCATAGAATAACAAATGTAAGTCCTAGCATGATATTAGCAATGTGAAACATGGATGATGCATACAATAGAAATGTTTTTGTTGTTTTGACACTTTTTGAATGTTTTTGGATTTTGAAATGTTATATTATTTTTGTATTTTGAGAATAGTTGATCTATGTACAATCAATCATAAGAAGACTATGTACAATAAAAATTGAAAAATTATGTACAAGTAAGCAAATATAAATTATGTATAATCAAGTAGAAAAAATGATGTACAATCAAAGCTGAAAAGAGATTATGTACAAAGAAATGTGTAAAATAACATACTATCCATGGAATCTGTGTAGATGCATAATGTTCATTCAATTTTAAGTTTATTTCCTTTGAGTGAGGCTAGATGATACACATTAGGGCTAAGATTTTCGGTAATGATGTATGGACCTAATCAATTTGGTTTGAATTTTCCTTTGAATTATTCTTTAGCATTAATATTATGAAGATTTTCTTTGAGAATGAGATCATTTACTTTGAATTCTCTGGTGTGAACTCATTTATTGTAAGAGCATTGTATACATTTTTAGTAGATTCTAAGATGTTCTACTACTTGAATGCATGTATGATCCAATTGTTTGAGTTGGTGTAAATAATTTTCAAGATATTGATCATTAGTGAGAATATCTTTATGGGAGACATGAAGAGATGGGATTTCTAGTTCTAGTGGTAAAACTACTTTTGTTCCATAAATGAATGAATAAGGAGTGGCTCATATGGGTGTACGCATACTTGTGCAGTAAGCCCATAATGCAAAAATTAATTGATTATGCCAATCATCTCTAAATTTGGTCACTATTTTGTTCAAAATGTTGTTGATTATTTTATTGGTGGCTTTTACTTGACCATTTCCTTATGGGTAGTATGGTGTGGAGAATGTGTGTTTAATCTTATATTTTATGTAGAATTTCTTGACAGTTTTATTCTTGAATGATGTTCCATTATGAAAAATGATAGCTATAGGTAAGCCAAAGTGTGAAATAATGTGGGTCATGAGGAAGCTACAAATATCTTCCCTCATAGTAGATTGAAGTGGAGCTGCTTACACCCATTTGGTAAAGTATTCAGTGACTATGATGATGAACTTGTGCCCACAAGTAGATTCAAGGTTAATTTTCTAATAAGATCAAATCCCCATAACATTAATGGCCATGGAGAAACAATAGGTTGTAATTGTTATGAAGGTACATGCTACAAGTTGTTATGTCATTGACATTTATCACATTTTTTGTGTATTATAAACATTCTTCTTCCATAGTGGGCCAGTAGTAACCTTGTCAAGTCAATTTATGTGACATGGACTTTCTACTAAAGTGACCACCATACTCATTATCATGTATCTGTGTAAGAGCAATTTTGGATTCTATTAAAGTTAAACATCTAAGTGATTGTCCATCAAAGGATCACTTAAGAGGTCCCATCAATGATGACATAATAGAGTGCTTGTTTATGTATCTTGATCTTATAATTTCATGAGAAAGTATCTAGTGTAATAGATTTGTTTAAAAAATTATAGATGTCAGAGAAACATTCTAGACTAATATAAAAATTATAGATGGTGGCTGTAATCATTTAATTATGAAAATAGCTTAATCATCATTGATGTTGATAGGGATCAAAGATGCGGTACTTGCCATTGTATTTGCATGTTAGTTGTCTTTTCTTGGTAGGATTTATATCAAAAAGTAATCAAATTGTGATGATAAATATTGTACCATGTTACGATATGGGATAAGATGTTCCTATTTTATCTGATAGACATCATTGACTTGGTTGATCACTAGTTGGGAATCATCAAAGACTTGATAGATTTGATTTTGAGGGATTGGGTTGTAAATAGACCTAAGATAAGTGATTCATATTTTGTGGTGTTTTTGGTGTAGGTAAAGCTTAGTTAGTATGTTATTGGAATTGTGTGATCGAAAGGATTGATAAAGACAATGCCTACCCCTACACTAGATGCACATTGAGAACCATCGAAGAACATGGTATAGGTATTTGAATAAGTAAAATAAGCAGTAAAATCATCTCTAAATATGTCACTAAGAGGGTTGGTATCCAAGAGTGGTGCTACTACCAAATGGTCTACAATGATTTGGCCCTTTATTGATTTTTGGAGGACTATTTTTAAGTCAAATTTTGTTAACAACATAACCAATTTTATGATGCGACCAAAAAGATGTGGTTTTGCCATTAGGAAATTCAAGGGGTATGATTTTTTAATGAAGTGAGTCTCATTATTGACCATGTAATGTTAGAGTTTTTATGTATCAAAAACTAATTCTAGACATAGTTTTTTGATAGCAGATTTTTTTTTTCATAATCAACCAGTGTGTGACTGATGTAATAAACTACTTGCTTGGTATGTTGATCATTGTGTTGTGTTAGGAGTGATCCTAGTGTGTGATTTATTACTGAGATATATAGGAGAAAAGGCTTATCAGCGATAGGTGGTACTAAAGGATAAAGAAGGTATTTCTTGATTGTATCAAAGATTTTTTGACAAGCTTGGTCCCAAACAAACTTTGTATCTTTCTTTAGTAATCAAGTGAATGACTGAGTTTTATCAATAAGTTGTGTTATAAAATGATGTATTTATTAGATCTTACCTTGTAAGGATCAAATTTGTTTTAAGTTCATAAGAGGTGGCATATCAATAATTGCTTTGACTTTCTTAAGGTTAACCTCTATGCTATGCTGAGAAATAATGAAGCCTAAGAGTTTGCCCGATGTAACTCTGAACACACATTTATTTGGATTTAATTGAACATTATATTGCCTAAGTCATTAAAATATTTTTCATAAATCAAGAGCATGATGTTGTCATTGTTTGGATTTAGTTAATATATCATCTACGTAATCCTTGATAGTATGGTGAATCAAGTCATGAAAAATATGCTTCATAGTATGTTGATATGTGCCACTGATGTTCTTTAATCTGAAAGGTATGACAATGTAAAAAAATGTACTTAAGTAGTTGTAAAGGATGTTTTTTATTGATCTTCTTTAGAAATTTTTATTTGGTTTTAACTAGCAAAACCATCCATAAATGATAACATTTCATATTCGACTATTGAATCTATGATCATGCCAATGTTTGGTAAAGGGAAATCATCTTTGGGGCATGCTTTATTTAAATCTCAAGAATCATAACAATATCAAAATTTTCCATTGGGTTTTACTATAGGAACTATATTGGAAATCCATTTAGGATGTGTTACTAGTTGAATGAAACCAACATGTATGAAGTGTTGGATTTTATCTTTGACTAGGAGAGCCACCTTAAGATGTATTTTGTGAATTTTTTGCTTAACTGGTTTAACATCAGGGTATAAAGGAATCTGATGGACTACTATAGATGTATCAATTCCTGGCATATCTAAATAAGACCAAGCAAAGAGTTCTAGAAGATTTATTAAAGTTTGATGAAGATCTGCATCCTCTTCTTTTCATAGGATAGTGGTTAATAAGATAATATAAGGATCCTTATCGATTCCAAAAATAAAATTTACTATTTGATCATTAAGCAATGTGGAATAATCTAGTGTATATGGAGTTGTAGGAATAGTATCATCTGAGGCAACTAGTATATCTAGGGAAGAATCTAGATTTAATCTGAAGTATGCATGGGCATTTGTGTGATTTGGAAATCTATTTTTATGATAACAGGATGGAAGGTCCTCATATGCTCCAAGGAATTGTAGGAGGGATTAATCATTAGAGAATTCATCTAAAATAAACATGTCAGGTGAAACTATATTATTGATAAGATTAAGATGGACTAATGATAATTTAGAGGTATGAGTAATTGTATTATCAATACGTGTAATGGGTGGACAAAATTTAATGTGTTTTGAAAGGGTGGGAAAAGATTTATCATGCTTGCTACTAAACTAATATCCAAGCCCTTGCATTCTATTTTGTGTGGATGCTTTAATAAGATTGAATATTCCTTGTTCATGCTTTTCAAATCCTTTTCCTTGGTAACCCATCTTATTAAGTGATCTGAGCAACATTTCAGATGATAATTCATGTGATGGTTTTACCCTAATTGGTGGTAGAACGTTTGGGAGCCATAACTTTTGCACCATAGCTCCGTTTGACTCCCTGTTTAAACCATTGAAAAGCTAAGAATGAAGGGAACACCATGAAATGTCAATTATATTTTATAGGTGGGTTTTGACCCCCAAAAACCAAATGGATGTACCATAAATTTCAATTTTGATAGTGCAGTCTAAAAATAGTAAGTTGTTAAAAATGATAATTCCTCAAATTTTGTATTGTTGTGAATCATGAAAGTTAAACCACTTAATCTCCCTCAAGATTGGTGACATTATAAATCCTTCTCCTAACTTCAAAGTGTGCATAAATGAATATGTAACTCAAAAAAGAAATCATACATCTCTTGCTAGAGATAGGCATATGTTATATCTATAATTTTGAGCAATAAAACATCTCTTCTCAGAGATAACATTATTACAATTGTGTTGTTCTTATTTCTTGAATTATCTTTCAACCAAAGTTTTTGAGTTTTGGATTAGTGGTATCAGAGTGGTTTGTCTTTAGAGTGTATGATCTTGAGGATGATTTTAAGCTAAAAGAAGCTTGGGTGGAAAACAAGAGAGCTTCCAAACTATCCACCTATTCACTCCAAATGACTTCAAATGGCAGACACCATTGAGACATCCAATCATTTCAAATAAATGGTGAATGAATCCCTCTAATAGTAGTAAGTGTATATGCTACAACAATTCACCCAAATTCTCCAACAAATCTTGATTGAAAATTCTAGCTCCTCATTTGCATCCCCACATCCTTTCAGTGCCCCAACACCCTTTAATGTTTAGGTGAATTTTGATATCCCTACATTTAAAGGCGAAATAAATGCTGATGCAATAGAAAATTAGTTGAATTAATTGTCTTCCTATTTTTTTATAAATAAATTCACTGATAAAGAGAAGATCATTTTTGCTCTTTTGAAAGCATCATTGCCTATCAAAAATTGGTGGGAAGTGTACAAGAAGAGATTTATTATGGATGATATTGTCCTTGAGGTGGAACCTACCTATAATGATTTCATTGAAGCTATAAAGGAAGAATACTACCCTATTGGATCATATGATGATCTGTATATAGAGTGACAACAACTTCACCAAGGTAAGGAACAGTATATTCAAGATTACATTGACATTTTTCATTCTCTATCTATGAGATTGGGCATCCATAAAAGTGAGAAACATAAGGTTCTTAAATATCATGGTGAACTATAATGGTATATATGGGGGAGATGTAACTCTTCAATTTGGAAACCCTCGATGAGGTGTACAAGTTTATAGTGAAGATTGAGTAGAAGCATGGAAGAATGAATAGAAAGAGTCAACCTTCAAAATGGAAAAGTGATAAAGAAGGTCAAACATGAGGGCAAAATTGGAAAAAAAAAAAGGAAGAGAAGACTAGGAAATGGTGTGATTACCATAAATCTGAAATGTAGTCTAAAGAAGAATGTTGAGCTATCAAGACCCTACTTTTTGAGTCACAATCCTCAACATCTACTACTCTACCTCATACACACCCAACAATCGAAGAGGATGAATAAGAGATTATGTATGCCAAGCTTGATTCCATCATTGCTTCATCACAGACCCATAAGGAGAGGCCAAATAATAAGGAAAGGTTATTTCACTCTAAGTTATGGGTGAAAGGTAAGCCTTTACATTTTATTGTTGATAGTGGGAGTTAAAAGAATTTAATCTCTGCTAATGTTATGAAAAGCCTAAATTTATCCATGAAGCCTCACCCAAAGCCATACAGTGTTATATGGTTGAGTCCAAGGAGAAACCTCTGTGTCACCCACCAATGTCTTCTCTCATATGCAATAAAACCTTTCCAAGATGAGGTCTTATGTTATGTGGTCAATCTGGATGTTTGCAATATCCTCTTTTGTTATACATTCATGTATGATCAACATGACGTATATGAATCAAGAACTTGAAAGATCACCCTCACTCTTGGAACACGATGTTATAGATTACCAAAGGTACCACCTTCTACATCTATCTCCCTGATTAGTGCCAAGAAATTGGTTCTCATGGTGGTCAAGCCACAAAAATTCAAAAGGGCTGATATTACAACCTTGAATACATAAAGAACACAATAAAAGAAGCAAGTAGATACCAAGCTAAATAATTTCATGGCCTTTCATCCATAGACTAATATTCGATAGAAATGGTGAACAATCAGGCCCTGCACAGCTCCATAAAACATAGCTCCATAAAGCACAGTCCATTCCAAGTATGCATCAAGAATAAAATCAAAATACAACTGACACAATTGATGAAAAATCATGGTGCAATAGGTACCATTATTTCTAAATGAGGGATGAATGATTCAAACAACATTTTAGGTGACAATTTAGGTGATGGTTCTACCCCAATTGGTGGTAGAACTTCTGGGAGCCATAACTTTTACTCCATAGCTCTGTTTGACTACCCGTTTGAATTGTTGGAAAGCTAAAAATGAGGAGAACATTGTGAAATGGAACCAAGATTTTATTAGTAGGTTTTAAACCCTAAAAATGAAATAAAATTACCCCAAATTTTAATTTTAGTAGTGTAGTCTAAAAATAGTAAGTTTCTAAAAATAGTAATTCCATGAATTTTGTATTGTTGTGAATCATAGAAGTTGAACCACTTAATCTCCCTTGATATTGGTGACCTTACACATCCTCCTAATACCTAAAAGGTGTGTATAAATGAATATTTAACCCAAAAAATAAATTATACATCTCTTTCTCGAGATAGGCATATGTTGTATCTGCAATTTTGAGCAATAAAACATCTCTTCTCAGAGATTATTACAATTGTGTTGTTCATATTTATTGAATTATATTTCAACCAAAGATTTTAAGTTTTAGATCAGTGGTATAAAATTAGTTTGTCTTGAGAGTGTATAATCTTGAGGATGAGGTTAGGCTACCATAAGCTTGGGTGGAAAATAACAAAGCTTCCAAACTATCCACCTATTTGCTCTAAATGATTTCAAATAGTGGACAACACTGAGGCATTTGATCCTTTCAAGGAAATGGTGAATGAAGCTCTCCAATAGTATCAAGCCCAAATGCTACAAAAATTCACTCAAATTTTACAATAAATCTTGATGGAGAATTTTGGCTCCTCATCTACACCCCCACATCTTTTCATCGCCCCAACACCCTTCAAGGTTTAGGTGAATTTTGATATACCTTTATTTGAAGGCAAAATCAATGCTGATGTAGTATACAATTGTTTGAATCAATTATCTTCCTATTTTTTTATAAATAAATTCATCGATAAAGAGAAGATCACTTTTTATCTTTTGAAAGCATCATTGCCTGTCAAAAATTGGTGGGAAGTGTACATGAAGAGATTTAGTACAAATGATATTGGACTTGAGACAGAACCTACTTGGGATGATTTCATAGAAGTTATAAAGGAATAATACTACCCCATTGGAGCATATGATGATCTGTATATAGAGTGGCAACAACTTTGCCAAGGTAAGGAACAATCTATTCAAGATTACACTCTTAGTTTTCATTCTTTATTTGTGAGATTGGGCATCTAGAAAAGTGAGAAACACAAGGTTCTCAAATATCATGGTGGACTATAATGGTATTTATGGGGGGAGATGGAACTCTTCAATTTGGAAACCCTCAGTGAGGTGTACAAGTTCACGGTGAAGATTGATCAGAAGCATGGAATAATGAATACAAAGAGTCAACCTTCAAAATAGAAAAGTGACAAAGAAGGTCAAACACAAGGCCAAAATTGGAAGAAAAAGGAAGAAAAGATTGGAAAATGGTGTGATTGCCACAAATATGAAATGCACTCGAAAGAATAATGTCAAGCCATCAAGACCCTAATTTTTGAGTCATAATCCTCACCATCTACTGCTCTACCTCATACACACCCTGCAGTCAAAGAGGATGAAGAAGAAATTATAGATGCTGAGCCCGATGCCATCATTGATTCATCATAGACCCACGAGGAGAGGCCAAATGACAAGGAAAGGTTGTTTCACTCTAAGTTATAGGTGAAAGGTAAGCCTCTAGATTTCATTCTTGATAGTGGGAGTCAAAAGAGTTTAATCTCTACTAATGTTGTGAAAAATTTAAATTTGTCCATGAAGCCTCACCCAAAGCCATGCAGTATTATATGGTTGAGTCTAGGGAGAAATCTCTATGTCACCCACCAATGTCTTATCTCATATGCAATAAAACATTTCCAAGATGAGGTCTTATGTGATGTGGTCAATCTATATGTTTGTAATGTACTCTTTGGTCAGCCATTCATGTATGATCAACATGGCATCTAGTAAATCAAAAAAATTGAAGGATCACCCTCACTCTTGGAACATGGTGCTATAGGGTACCATAGGTATTATCTTATACATATATCTCCTTTATTAGTGCCAAGAAAATCATTTTTATGGTGGTAAAACAACATAAATTTAAAAAGGTTGATGTTACAGCCCTGATTACACAAACAACACAACAATAGAAGCAAATAGATACCAAGCTAAAAAGTTCATAGCCTTCCATCCATAAATCACAGTCCATTCTAAGTATGCATCGAGAATGAAATCAAAACACAACTAAAAAATGTGATGAAAAATCTTTGTGCAATGGGTACTATTGCTTCTCGAGGGAGGAATGATCTAAACAACATTTCATGTGACAATTCAGGTGATGGTTCTACCCCAATTGGTGGCAAAAATTTTGAGAGCCATAAATTTTGCACCATAGCTCCATTTGACTCCCTATTTGAAACATTGGAAAGCTAAGAATGAGGGAAACATCGTGAAAAGGCACCAAGATTTTATTGGTGGGTTTTGACCCTTGAAAACCAAATGGAAGTGCCCTAATTTAAATTTTAGTAGTGTAGTCTAAAAATATTAAGTTTTTAAAAATAGTAATTCCTCAAATTTTGTATTGCTGTGAATCGTAGAAGTCAAACCACTTAATATCCCTTGAGATTGGTGACCTTCCACATCTTTGTACTACCTTTGAAGTGTGTATAAATGAAGATGTAACCCAAAAAAAAATCAGACATCTCTTCCCAGAGATAGGCATATGTTGTATCTACAATTTTGAGCAATAAAACATCTCTTCTCAGAGATAACATTATTACAATTATCTTGGTTTTATTTCTTAAATTATCTTTCAACCAAATCTTTTGAGTTTTGGATCAGTGGTATCAAAGAAATTTGTCTTAAGATTGTATGATCCTGAGGATGAGATCAGGCTATAAGAAGCTTGGGTGAAAAATAATAGATCTTCCAAACTATCCACGTATTCACTCCAAATGACTTTAAATGACAGACAACATTGAGACATCTAATCCTTTCAAGGAAATGGTGAATGAAGCTATCTAATAGCATCAAGCCTAGATGCTACAAAAATTCACTCAAATTCTCCAATAAATCTTGATGGAGAATTTTGGCTCCTCTTCTGCACCCTCACATCCTTTTAGTGCCCTAACACCTTTCAAAGTTCAGGTGAATTTTGATATCCCTACATTTAAAGGAAAAATAAATGTTGATGTAGTAGAAAATTGGTTAGATCAATTGTCTTTCTATTTTTTTGTAAATAATTTCACCAATAAAGAGAAGATCACTTTTGCTCTTTTGAAAGCATCATTGCCTGTTGAAAATTGGTGGGAAGTGTACAAGAAGAGATTTAGTACGGATAATATTGGCCTTGATGTGTAACCTACCTTGGAAGATTTCATATAAGCTATAAAAGAAGAATACTACCCCATTGGATCATATGATGATCTATATATAGAATAACAACAACTTCACCAAGGTAAGGAACAATTTGTTCAAGATTACAGTGACATTTTTCATTCTCTATTTATGAGATTAAGCATCCAAAAAAGTGAGAAACACAAGGTTCTCAAATATCATGGTGGACTACAATGGTATATATAGGGGAGATGGAACTCTTCAATTTAGAAACCCTTGATGAGGCATACAAGTTCATGGTGAAGATTGAGTAAAAGCATGGAAGAATGAATATGAAGAGTTAGCCTTCAAAATGGAAAAGTGACAAAGAAGGTCAAACATAAGTCCAAAATTGAAAGTAAAAGGAAAAGAAGATTGGGAAATGGTGTGATTACCACAAATATAAAATGCACTCCAAAGAAGAATGTTGAGCCATCAAGACCCTACTTTCTGAATCACAATCCTCAACATCTAATATTCTACCTCATACACACCCTGCAATCAAAGAAGATGAAGAAGAGATTATAGATGCTAAGCCTGATGCCATCATTGCTTCATCATAGACCCATGAGGAGAGGCCAAATGACAAGGAAAGGTTGTTTCACTCTAAGTTATGGGTGAAAGGTAAGCCTCTATATTTCATTCTTGACAATGGGAGTCAAAATAATTTAATCTCGACTAATGTTGTGAAAAACTTAAATTTGTCCATGAAGCCTCACCCAAAGCCATATAGTATTGGATCGTTGAGTCTAAGGAGAAACCTCCATTTCACCTACAAATGTCTTATCTCATATGCAATAATACCTTTCTATGATGAGGTCTTCTGTGATGTGGTCAATCTAGATGTTTGTGATGTACTCTTTGGTCAGCATTTTATGTATGATCAACATGACATCTATGAATCAAGAACTTTAAGGATGAACCTCACTCTTGGAACATGGCATTATAGGGTACCAAAAGTACCACCTTCTACATCTATCTCCCTAATTAGTGCCAAGAAATTTATTCTCATGGTGGTCAAGCCACATAAATCCAAAAGGGTTGATGTTATATCTTTGACTACACAAACAACATAATAACAAAAGTAAATAGATACCAAGCTAAAGAAGTTCATGGCCTTTCATCTATAGATTAATGGTCAGGCAAAAATGGTGAACAATTGAGCCCTGCATAGCTGCATAAAACATAGCTCTATAAAGCACAGTCCATTCCAAGTATACATCAAGAATCAAATCAAAAAACAACTACCGCACTTGATGAAAAATCTTGGTGTAATGGGGACCATTACTTATCAAGGAGGGAAGAATGATCTAATCAACATTTTAGGTGATAATTTAGGTGACGGTTCTACCCCAATTGGTGGTATAACTTTTGGGAGCCATAACTTTTGCACCATAGCTCCATTTGACTCCCCGTTTAAACCATTAGAAAGCTAAGAATGAGGGGAAAATTTTGAAATGGTACTAAGAATTTTTTGATGGCTTTTGACCTCAGAAAACTAAATGGAAGTGCCTCAAATTTCAATTTTAGTAGTATAGTCTAAAATTAGTATGTTTTTAAAAATAGTAATTCCTCAAATTCTATTTTATTATGAATCATGGAAGTCAAACCACTTAATCTCCCTTGATATTAGTGACCTTCCACATCCTCCTTACACCTTAAAAGTGTGTATAAATGAATATGTAACCTAAAAATGAAATCAAACATCTCTTCTTAGAGATAGGCATATGTTGTATCTATAATTTTGAGCAATAAAACATCTCTTCTCAGAGATAGCATTATTACAATTGTATTGTTCTTATTTCTTGAATTATATTTCAACCAAAGCTTTTGAGTTTTGGATCAATGGTATCAGAGTAGTTTGTCTTGAGAGTGTATGATCCCAAAGATGAGGTTAGGCTATAGGAATCTTGGGTGGAAAATAATAGAGCTTCCAAACTATCCACCTATTCACTCTAAATGACTTCAAATGATGGACAATACCGAGACATTCGATCATTCCAAGTAAATAGTGAATGAATCCCTCCAAAAATAGAAAACACAGATAATAGAATAATTCACTCAAATTATCCATAAAATCTTGATGGAAAATTTTGGCTCCTCATCTAAACTCCCACATCTTTTTAGTGCCCCAACACTTTTCAAGGTTCAGGTGAATTTTGATATCCCTACATTTGAAGGAAAAATCAACGCTGATGTAGTAAAAAATTAGTTAGATCAATTATCTTCCTATTTTTCTATAAATAAATTCATCAATAAAGAAAAGATCATTTTTGGTCTTTTAAAATCATCATTGGATATCAAAAATTGGTGGGAAGTATCCAAGAAGATATTTAGTACATATTGTTGGTTGAATATTTTGTCGATCAACGTACTGATAAAAAAAATAGGTCTGATCATCCAAAGTAGGAATATTGGTTATCCAAATGTGTAGGTTTACCACATCAAAAGGTAACTAATCTCTCCTCTCATCAAGGGGAGGTTCCCTATATATATATATATATATATATATATAAACAAAAAATAATACTCAAGGGTAGAACAAACCATCCATCTCTCTTTTTTCAGAGATGATGCATGCAAATCAAAAGGGAAATCTCAAGGGAAATGACAAAAAGCACTCCTCTTCTTTCAAAAGTACTATTCAACAAACCATAAGAATCCTTCTGATAGTAATTGCAAGATGTAACCAAGGAAGTAGTAACCAATAGATTGAGATGTAGCACAAAGTATCCACCTCAATTGTGCAAGAGTGAGATACGAAGGAAAATGAGGGCACAAAGTCATCCCAATGTCCTTTACACAAAAACAAAAAGAAAACACACTAAAGGCAAATGTGGGGGCATAAAGTCTCTCCAAAATTGGCTTCAAAACACCTTCTTGACTACTTTCACTAATTCTGCTTATTGAATTAAAGGAACATAAAATATATTAAAGAAAAAGACATAAAAATAGTTTCCCCAAAAACAAAGATATCACAGCACAAAGTCTAAAAAGTCACTTGCTTTCTTATTCCAATAACAAAATATAATCAACAATCTGAGCTCAAAGTCTCAGTAATGCCTTTCAATTTGGGTAGAGTTTTGTTTATGATAATTAGAGGGAGATCTCCACAATAACAAGAGAGTCCCTTATATAGCCTCTTCAAGAAGGAATTGGGAATAGTAACACATCATGTTACATTGAATTTTGTTAAGAAGACATGCTAGAATTTAGGGGCATTTACACATTTGATTTTCTCAATGCAGAGAAACGGGTCATGCTATTGAAAGTTTACATCTTTCAATATCCACTTGGCGGTCTACTTCTAGAAACATATCTGATGCACAAATGTTTTTAGTCATTCCTAATCTTTACGCTCCTCTCAGCAGTTCTTCCTTTTGGCCTTAGCCTTAAATCTTTTGAATGCATTCGGGTCTGTGCTTAAACCTGCAAGGATCAATGGCTATTTCATTGTTGCAACTTTGACATCTGTGGGCACGTCACTTTCCTCAACAATTCCTTCGGCTTTGTCATTTGATCTTTCTCGGAGGGGACCTGCCCTTCGGGGCCTTGAGAATTGGTCTGCTTTGGGTTGGGAAGAGCCTCCCGCAAGGGTATCTACCCTTCGAGTAGTGTTCAGATTACCTTCAGGCTTCTTTCTTCTAACGGGATTTATCCTTTATTTCCTTCAGACAAAATGTCTGAAGGAATTCCTTTAGGCAATTTATCTGAAGGAAATCTTCCTTGCCTTGTCTTTCTGCTAGGCTTTGCTTTGTTTTTCAGGTGAATTCCTTTAGACAAATTGTCTGGAGGATTTCACTTTGTCCTTTGCCTTGTTCATTTTCTTGAAAGAATTCAATTTGTCTATTTTTCCAGGGGAACTTTTTTGAAGGAAATCCCTTTGCTCTTTTAGCCTTTGAATTGGTCTATTTGCCCCCTTTCTGCCCTCTACAAGGGCTATTTGAGCTCCAAATTAGCCTTTCAAGTTTTTGAAATGGTTCACTTCGGCTTTTGAGTGTCCTCCAAAAGGGTTGTTTGCCCCTTGGAAATTTGCCTTAGTCAATTTTATGTGAATTTCAAATTGTGACACGTGGCAGCATCTATTGCTCTTAGAAATAAAGCAAAATGAGGCTCGAAAGATGACACTTGGCAACATCCACTGAGTCCTATTAAGTTTTTTGTTTCCTTAGTCACTTTTGCCATAGAAATTCCCTCTGCAAGGGCACTTGTGTCTTTGACGCTTGGGGCACTCCTTTGAACTTGTCGCTTGAACTGACTGATTAAACCAACTTTGGTTCAATGGTTCAATGGTTCATTCCCTTGCTCTATTGACCACTTGAACCAAGACTCTTTGAAATAAGCCTTGTTGAACCCGTTAAACCTTTGAACCAAAGTGGTTCAATGGTTTATTCCCTGAAAATGATTAAGTGTTGAAAACTTGTTCTTTTGATTGAACCTGCCTATAAAAGCTTTTAAACCTGCTGAATCATTAGTCTATCACTTCCTTGTTATTTCTAAGCTCTTTGATCTTCATCCCACTGGTTGAACCTTTGAACCTGTGAATTCATTGAACCTATTAAACCAAAATGGTTCAAGGTTCAACAGTTCAATGGTTCAATCGATTCATTCTTTTTATTTAGCTAAGTCTTTTTGATATTTTTTAATTAAACGTGTTGAACCATTTGGCCATTGAACTTGTTGAACCTTGAACCCATTGAACCTTTGAACCAAAGTGGTTCAATGGTTTAACGGTTTAATGGTTCAAGCCTTCTTCTCTTTGATAAGTGTTTTGAAGTCATTGAACCTTGAAGCGGTTGAACTTTGAAGTAGTTGAACTTTAAACCTTGACAAATGTGCTTAACTCTTGCTGCTGATGTTGAACCTTTAAACCCATTGAACCAAAATGGTTTAAGGTTCAATGGTTCAATCCTTACTTAGAATCTCGTTGATGAAATCTTTTGGTTGAACCTTGTTATTGAACCAACTTTGAAATCACTTAAGTGTTGAGAGCTTGCTTCTTTCTTGTAGAGTTCGTAGAAATCAACCTGTAAAGCTTGTAGAACTTGGCTTGCAGAGTCCATAGATTTTCTTCCTGTAGAGTCCATAGATTTAAGCCTACAGAGTCTATAGATTCAAGCTTGTAGAGTCTATAGATTTAAGCCTGTAGAGTCTGTAGATTTTTGAAAAGCTTGAAAAATGAAGAATTTGAATGTTCAGAACAAATTTCAAAAAGGGAAGAGATTATTTTGGTTTGTTGAACCAAAATAGTTCACACATTGTCCTAAAAATGAGAAGTTTGTTTTTGGGGACAATAACTGGCTCCAGTTGGGGAACTTCTATCAATTGTAAGAGAGAATTAAAGGGAGTAGAATCTAGAATCTCTAGTGTCTTCATGTGTACCATTGGGCTACAGAGTCATGTTACCCAGAAATGGAAGGCATCAAAAATGGTAACAAACAAAACAAAATAGAATTAAAAACTATACAAATATACATATGTATAGATGAAATGATCTGATACTTCAAGAGTTGAAGTGTTTTAGATGCTGCCCATTATGAGGCAGAGAAAAGAGTGTGCCATCTTGATATTTCAACAAAAAGTTGTTTTCATCATTGTGTTGATGAATTATAAATGGGCCTCTCCAAAGGGAGTCAAACTTTACATGCATCCCTTTTGGTTCTCTCTTTTTATCCCATAGTAGGACTTGATCTTTAATTTGAAAATCATGATTTTTGGCCTTTTGGTCAAAGAGTTTCTTTACCAAAATTTGATGAGCAATGATTCGATCCACCACCATAGTTCTCTATTTATCCAGCTTAGTCAGGCACATGATTCTCTTATCAAGAGAGCTTTCATATGTCTGATCTTCAATTGCCTTTGCCAATTTCAAGGTTGGCAATTTTAAGGTGATTGGTATCTCATCATTGATACCATAAAGAAGTTGAAAAAGAGACATACCAATTGCCCTCTTTGGTGTGATTCTGTCTGCCCATAGAGCATCAACCAATGCTTTATGCCATGTCCTTTGATTGTCATCTGCTAGCTTCTTAATGATAGTTACCAAGTTCTTATTGCTTGATTCAACTTGTCCATTCCCTTGTGAAAAATAATCAGAAGAATGGGAGAGTGTAATTCCATAGTGAAAATAGAATTTTTTAATCTCCTGGGAGGTGAAATAAGCTGCATTGTCAATAACAATTTTGGTTGGAACTCCAAACCTAAAAATGATATCTCTTTGAGGAAATTGCATACAACTTTTGAAGTAGCATGCTTATTTGGGATTACTTCTACCCACTTGGTGAAATAGTCAGTTGCTGTAATGACATAATCATGTCTAGTGCTTGAAGATGGGTTTATAATCCCAATAAAATCAATCCCCCATTGCTAGAAAGGTTATTCTATGATCACTGGCTTGAGAGGTAAGGTAGCTAACTTGGGTCTTCCAACAAATTGCTGGCAAAGTTCACATTTTCTCACCCACTTATATGCATCTTGGAAAAGAGTTGGCCAGTAATACCTAGCTCGCATAATCTTGTGAGCAGTCACAAGAGCAAAAAAAGTCCTCCATAGGCTAGATTGTGGAAAGATTTCAAAAGTTGGCTTTGTTGCTCTTTGTCTACACAGCGAAGGAATACTCCATCTATGCTTCTCTTGTACAAGCCATTGTCCCAAAGGACAAAATTAGAAGCTTTCAACTTGATAGTCCTCCTTTTTTTATAAGAAAAATGAGAAAGACATTCACCATAAGTAAGGAAATGAGAAATACCTGAATACCACTCATTGGTAGTGGAGACAAAAAGGACTGTTGGTGTGTCTTCTACTTCAACTTCTATACATTGTGTATCTTTTAGCTTGTTGTCAGCAATTAATTGGCATAGGCCTTTTCCCCTAACTAGCTTTGTTGGCTTGATGTCTAAATCAAACTCTTGGATCTTTGCAATCTAATTGCCTCTTTTTGTGCCAAACTCTTGCAAAGTTAATATGGACTTGACTATAGTGTCAGGAACTAAGGTAGTAGTGTGTGAATTCAGGATATAGAAGCGAAAATGTTTGACTACTTTCACCACTGCATCAGCATGCTTCTCTACATTTGAATACTTCATCTCATGGGTTTTGAGAGGGAAAGTCATGAAAGAAATTGGAGATTCCATACCTTCCTTGTCTTGTTGAACAAGAATTGTTGAAAGCATGTGTTTAGAAGCATAGCTGTATAAGATGAAATATTTTTTGTAATCTGGACAAACCAAGATAGGGACGTGGGCAATGGCAGTCTTGATATCCTAAAATGTTGACTTGCCTTCTTTAGTCCAGATGAAGGTGGTCTTCCCTTTCATCATGTTCACAATGTGCCTAGTCTTCTCAACAAATTTAGGGATGAACCTTCATAAGAAATTCACCTTTTTGAAGAAAGAGTGAACAACATTTTTACTTGTAGGCAAATTAAGCTCTTGAATAGAATTGACTCTATCTGAGTCAATCTTTATGCCTTCTTTAGATACAATGTGTCTGAGGAGTTTCTCCTCTGTTACTCTAAAAATAGACTTCTTAGGGTTTAAAAAAATACCATTCTGGCGGTAGCATTCCAACACTTGTTATAAGTGGTGTACATGATTAGAATAGTGTTTTGAAAAGATGGTTAAGTCATCAAGGTATACCACTATGAATTTTCCCATCTTATCTTTGAAAGCCAGGTCCATTGCTCTCTAAAAGGTGGAACCAACATTTATCAAGCCAAAAGGCATTCTTCTATATGCAAATGCTCTCCAAGGTGTGGTGAATATAGTCTTGTGTTGGTCTGCTTCACCAACCTCAACTTGATTATATTCTGAGAAGCCATCTAGCATTGATAACATCTCTAAACTTGTCACCATTTAAAGTACTTGATCCATGATTGGCAAAGGGTAATTATCTTTCAAAGATGACTGATTCAGATTCTTGAAATCTATACAAATACAAATTTTGCCACTCTTCTTCCTTACAGGCACTATGTTTGCAATCCATGTGGAATGATGGATTGGGAAGATGATTCTAGCATTTAACATTTTTTTGTATCTCAGACAGAATAGTACCTAATATTTTTGGATTGTACTGTATGGATTTTTGCTTATAGGGCATTGAGTCAGCCTTGAGAGGAATGTCATGGCAGATTTCATCAGCTCTAAGAGACTTCAAGTCATCATAAGAATATGCTAAGACATCCATATATTGATAGAGTAAAGTGGTGAACTTGAATATTTATTCAAGGGTGCAACACTTACCAATGTTAACCATCTTGGGATTTTCTTTAGTAGTCAGATTTACTTGATCGAATCCCTGAGAGAAGTTTGAATCTGTTTGTTGTTGTTTGATAAATCTATCATGCTTGTCAAACAATTTCTCAAGAGAAACTAGGCCTTTGGGAATTTTATTTCCTTTTAGTTGTAAGAATTATTCATTTATATATGAACTAGATTCAGAGGCTGATTCATACTTTCGAGATTCACTGCCTTCAAAATGTAGTTGTTCAAAATTGTCTTTTCATTCTAAGAAGGCAATGATTTGATGATCATCATTGAATGCTTGCCAATGATAAACATTATCAGGAACACTTGGTCTATAGACTAACTCAATAGTATACTTGTGTTCTTTGAAATCTGAGTGAGGAACTAAAAGAGTTCCTGAAACAGCAAGTGCATCAGCTCTGTCATTAGATTCCCTGGGTATGGCAAAAATATTGAAAGCATCAAAGCTTTCAATTTGGTCCCAAACCAAGTTGCGATAATGGTGTAATGTTTCATTCTTGGTTTGGTATAAGTTTCTCACCTAACAAACCACTAATTTAGCATCCCCTTTGGCATGAATAAACTTGATGCCTTTGTCTTGAGCAGCCTTCAATCCAAGCAACAGAGATTCATATTCAGCTGTATTATTAGTGTTGCTAAATTATAATTTGTAAGATGAAGGAAACAAATCTCCTTGAGGAGATATCAACATAATTATGGCTTCCAAACCTGTAGAGGAGTAGCTACCATCAAATTCCAGAGTCCATACCTCATCATACACTAATTTTTCTTTAGACTTTCCTTCATTAAAGAGGGAGGGTCCTTCTTCATTTGTATTGCAACCTACTAATTCTTCTGCTATTCTAGTTGAACTAATTTTTGAGTTGACACTTTCAAGAATTTTATCAAATATTTCATGCACTTCGTCTATAGATAGAAAGTAGTTACCCAAACCTGAGGATTCAAAAAGAATTTGAGCTTCAGGGGATGATGTTTGGGTGACCACATATTTTGCCTCTTTTTTAGGGAGCAATCTCTTCATTACGCCTTTGATAGGGATTCTTGCCTCAAATGGTTTCATGCTTAGTTCTCCTCCCATGTCCTTGCAGAAATTTTATCCAAGCAAAATGCCATAGGATGTTGGGACATCAACCACCAAGACAGTCATCTTGATTCTCTTGTCTGAAAAGGCTGCAAATGCAAATTGAGAATCTTTGATTTGCCCCAGTAATGGTACTTGCTTGTTTTCCATGGAGAAACATCTCCCAAATGTCTTGGTCAGTGTGAGGCTAAGAGATTCAAATACTTTAGTAGGCATGACATTGTTAGATGAACCTGAGTCTATAATACAATTACTTAGCTTATTACCATTTATTAATAGAGAAACATAGAAAGGTTCTATTTTCCTAGGGGTAGCTGGAGGAGTAATGACAAAATTATGCAGAATAGGCATGTCCTTTAGGGAATCAGGAGTTACCTTTTTAGCTTCTTGTCTTGTAGGGATAGTTTGGTTCTTGACACATTGGACCAACTTATCCAATTGATCAGGATTGGACTGCAAATATTCAAATTCAGACATTTGTATTTTTGTCTTTTTGACATGATCAATTATGTCAAATGGTTGAATTGAGCTAGGTACAGAGGAAGGTATTTAAACTTTTTGGGTTTTAGGAGGGATAAGAAGAGGGATGGTTTGTGAAATTGAAGTAGAAGGTGAAGGTGAAATTGATGTATTTACCTTTTGGGTGATCACCGAATCTTTTGACTGGAAAGGTAGAGTGGTTCCACACTTAGCAATTGTAATTGCTGGTTGAGGTTGCTCCTTTGTCTTCCCTTTATCAGCTTGTTGAATTGATTGGTTCTTAGACCTAGTAAACATTGCATATGATCCATCAAAAGCTTCTTCTTTGATTTTGGGTTCATCCTAGTAGTTCAGAAAACCAATGTAGGAGTTGCCAGCTAATTTTTCTTGATTTTCTATAAGGAGATCATCATCATTTTCTTGATTTAATTTAGGCTAGAAAGAGAACTCTGATTCTATTTCAAGATATCCCATTGCTGAATTAGTTAGAGGAGCTTCCAGGGCAAATTTTACTTGTGGGGGAGGAAGATGATTTTGTTGCCCTTAATTCCTGGCAGCATTGCCCTAATAAGACTGATTTGAAAATGTCCTTCTTGGCATATCTCTATATGAAAGAGCAAAAGACATTCCTTGCGCCATTTGCTTTTTAAGAGCAAGAAACTCATTTGCCAACTTCTGCACCATTGGATTTGTCGTGCATGTAGATAGATATTTAGAAGATGATGGTCTATTTCTATTTAGATCTCTTCTTATCTTCCCTGCTAAGATGAGATCATCTTCTACCTCAGTGACCAAATGTTGAGCTGCAGCAAGATCTATTTGACCAGCACGTCTCAAAAGAAAACTTACTTCAGGTAACTAAGAATTAATGAAGAATACCTTTAGCCCTTTGGCTTTGTGTATACCTTGAATTTTCTAGATTGTGAAACAAAAATGGAAAAGAATTGACCTTGCTTTAGTTTGAAGCTTGAGGCTTTAAACTACGCATTCTCTCCTAGTTAGTGTGGAGGTGAATGGTAAGGTGATAATAATAATGGGTAAAACATAGAAATAGAATGGAGTCTATAATGGATAATGGTAGAGACTGATTCCATTTGAAACTTGAGGTTTCAGAATGCACATAACTACATCCCCAACAGAGTCGCTAAAACCTGTTGGTTGAATATTTTGTTGATCAACGTATTGATAAACAAAATAGGTCTAATCATCCAAAGTAGGAAGATTGATCATCCAAATGTGTAGGTTTAGCACATCAAAAGGGGACTAATCTCTCCTCTCATCAAGGGGAGGTTCCCTATAGATATGCTATATATATATATATATATATATATATATATATATATATATATATATATATATATATATATATAAACAAAAAATAATACTCAAGGGTAGAACAAACCATCCATCTCTTTTTTTCAGAGATGATGCATGCAAATCAAAGGGTAAATCTCAAGGGAAAGGATAGAAATCACTCCTCTTCTTTCAGAATTACTATTCAACAAATTACAAGAATCCTTCTAGTAGTAATTGCAAGATGTAACCAAGGAAGTAGTAACCAACAGATTGAGATGTAGCACGAGTCTCCACCTCAATTGTGCAAGAGTGAGATATGAAGGACAATGAGGGCACAAAGTTGTCCCAAGGTCCTTTACATAGTAATAAAAAGAAAACACACTAAAGGCAATTGTGGGGGCACAAAATCTCTCCACACTTGGCTTCAGGACACCTTCCTGACTACTTTCACTAATTCTACTTATTGAATTAAAGGAATAAAAAATATATTAAGGAAAAAGACATAAGAATAGTTTCCCCAACAATAAAGATATCACAACACAAAGTCTAAAAAGTCACTTGGTTTCTTATTTCAATAACAAAATATGATCAATAATCTGAGCTCAAAGTCTCAGTAATGCCTTTTAATTTGGGCAGAGTTTTGTTTCTGATAATCAGAGGGAGATCTCCATAATAACAAGAGAGTCCCTTATATAGCCTCTTCAAGAAGGACTTGGGAATAGTAACACATCATGTTGTATTAAATTTTGTTAAGAAGACATGCTAGAATTTAGGGGCATTTACCATTTTCTTTTCTCAATGCAGAGAAATGGGTCATGCTATTGAAAGTTTGCATCTTTCAATATCCACCTGGTAGCCTACTTTTAGAAACATATCTGATGCACAAATGTTTCTAGTCGTTCCTACTCTTTACGCTCCTCTCAGTGGTTCTTCCTTTTGGCCTTGGCCTTAAAGCCTTTGAATGCATTCTGGTCTGCACTTAAACTTGCAAGGATCAACGGTTATTTCATTGTTGCGACTTTGACGTCCACGGGTATGTCACTTTCCTTGGCAATTCCTTCGGCTTTGTCATTTGATCTTTCCCATAGGGGACCTGCCCTTCGAGGCCGTGAGAATTGGTCTGCTTTGGGTCAAGAAGAGCCTCCCTCAAGGGTATCTTCCCTTCAAGTAGTCTTCAGATGGCCTTTGGGCTTCTTTCTTCCAACGGGCTTTATCCTTTATTTCCTTCAGACATCCTTCGGGCAATTTGTTCGAAGGAAATCTTCCTTGCTTTGTCTTTTCACTGGGCTTTGCTTTATTTTTTGGGTGAATTTTTTCAGACAAATTGTCTGGAGGATTTTGCTTTGTCCTTTGCCTTGTTCATTTTCTTGAAGGAATTCACTTTGTCTATTTTTTTGGGGGAAATTTTCTAAAGGAAATCCCTTTGCTCTTTTGGCCTTTGAATTGGTCCATTTGCCCCCTTTCTACCCTCTATAAGGGCTGTTTGAGCTCCAAATTAGCCTTTCAAGTTTTTTAAATGGTTCACTTCAGCTTTTGAGTGTCCTCTAAAAGGGCTGTTTGCCCCTTGGAAATTTGCCTTAGTTGATTTTATGTAAATCTCAAATTGTGACACATGGCAGCATCCACTGCTCTTAGAAACAAAGCAAAATGAGGCTCAGAAGATGACACTTGGCAGCATTCACTGAGTCTTGTCAGGTTTTTTATTTTCTTAGTCACTTTTTCCATAGAATTTCCTCTGCAAGGGCACTTGTGTCTTTGACACTTGGGGCACTCCTTTGAACTTGTCGCTTGAACTGACTGATTGAACCAACTTTGGTTCAACGGTTCAATAGTTCATTTCCTTGCTTCTATTGACCGCTTGAACCAAGACTCTTTGAAACAAGCCTCATTGAACTCGTTGAACCTTGAACCTTGAACCCGTTGAACCTTTGAAGCAAAGTGGTTCAATGGTTCAATGGTTCATTCCCTGAAAATGACTAAGTGTCGAAAACTTGTTCTTTTGATTGAACCTGCCTGTAGAAGCTTTTGAACCTGCTGAACCATTAGTCCATCACTTTCTTGTTCTTTCTAAGCTCTTTGATCTTCATTGCACTGGTTAAACCTTTGAACCTGTGAACTCATTAAACCTGTTGAACCAAAATGGTTCAAGGTTTAATGGTTCAATCGGTTCATTCTTTTTATTTGGCTAAGTCCTTTTGATCTTTTTTAACCAAATGCATTGAACCATTTGGTCATTAAACCTATTGAACCTTGAACCCATTGAACCTTTGAACCAAAGTGTTTCAATGGTTCAACGATTCAATGGTTCAAGCCTTCTTTTCTTTGATAAGTGTTTTGAAGTCGTTGAACCTTGAAGCAGTTGAACTTTGAAGCGGTTGAACTTTGAACCTTGACAAATGCGCTTAACTCTTGCTGCTGATGTTGAACCTTTAAACCCATTGAACCCATTGAACCAAAATGGTTCAAGGTTAAACAGTTTAATGGTTCAATCCTTGCTTAAAAGCTCACTGATGAACTATTTTGGTTGAACCTTGTTATTAAACCAACTTTGAAATTGCCTAAATGTTGAGAGCTTGCTTCTTTCCTATAGAGTCTGTAGAAATCAACCTGTGAAGCCCGTAGAACTTGGCCTGCAGAGTCCATATATTTTCTTCCTATAGAGTCTGTATATTTAAGCCTGTAGAGTCCATATATTCAAGCCTATAGAGTCTGTAGATTCAAGCCTGCAGAGTCCATAGATTTAAGCCTACAAAGTTCGTAGATTTTTGAGAAGCTTGAAAAATGAGGAATTTGAATGCTCAGAACAAATTTTGAGAAGGGAAGAGATTATTTTGGTCTATTGAACCAAAATAGTTCACATGTACTAAAAATGAGAAGTTTGTTTTTGGGGACAACACATATGATATTGGCCTTGAGGTGGAACCTATCTGGGATGATTTCATAGAAGCTATAAAGGAATAATAATACCCCATTGGAGTATATGATGATCTATATATAGAGTGGCAACAACTTCACCAAGGTAAGGAATAGTCTATTCAAAATTACACTGACATTTTTCATTCTCTATCTATGAGATTGGGCATCCAAGAAAGTGAAAAACACAAGGTTCTCAAATATCATGGTGGACTACAATGGTATATATGGGGGGATATAGAACTCATCAATTTGGAAACCCTCAATGAGGTGTACAAGTTCATGGTGAATATTGAGCAAAAGCATAGAAGAATGAATACAAAGAGTTAGCCTTCAAAATAGAAAAGTGACAAAGGAGGTAAAAAATGAGAACAAAATTAGAAGAAAAAAGAAGAAAAGATTGAAAAATAGTGTGATTACCATAAATCTAAAATTCACTCTAAATAAGAATGTCGAGCCTTTAAGACCTTACTTTCTGAGTCACAATCCTCAACATCTACTACTCTACCTCATACACACCCTAAAATCAAAGAGGATGAAGAAGAGAGTGTAGATGTTGAGCTCGATGCCATCGTTTCGTCATCATAGACCCACGAGGAGAGGCCAAATGACAAGGAAAAGTTGTTTCACTCTAAGTTATGGGTGAAAGGTAAGCCTCTATATTTCATTCTTAATAGTGGGAGTCGAAAGAATTTAATCTCTGTTAATGTTCTAAGAAGTATAAATTTGTCTATGAATCCTCACTCAAAGCCATACAATATTGGATAGTTGAGTCCAGGTAGAAACCTCTGTGTCACCCATCAATGTCTTCTCTCATATGCAATAAAACCTTTTCAAGATGAGGTCTTAAGTGATGTGATCAATCTAGATATTTGTGATATAGTCTTTAGTTAGCCATTCATGTATGATCAACATGGTATATATGAATCAAGAACTTGAAGGATCACCTTCACTCTTGGAACACAATGCTACAAGGTACTAGAAGTACCACCTTTTACATCTATCTCCCTGATTAGTGTCAAAAAATTCATTTCATGGTGGTCAAGCCACATAAATTAAAAAGGGTTGATGTTACATCCATGACTACATAAACAACAAAAAAACATAAGCAAATAGATACCAAGCTAAATAAGTTCACAACTTTCCATCCATAAACTGATGGTCAGATAGAAATGGTGAAAAATTAGGCCCTACATAGATCCATACAACACAACTCCATAAAGCACAGCCCATTCTAAATATGCATCAGGAATAAAATCAAAACATAACTACCACATTTGATGAAAAATATTGGTGAAATAGGGACCATTTCTTCTCAAGGAGGGAGGAATGATCTGAGCAAAGTTTTAGGGGACAATTCAAGTGACGGTTCTACTTCAATTGATGGCAAAACTTTTGGGAGCCATAACTTTTGTACCATAGCTCTATTTGACTCGTTTAAACTGTTAGAAAGCTAAGAATGAGGGGAACACCATGAAATGGTATCAAGCTATGATTACTGGGTTTTGACCCCTAAAAACTAAATGGAAGTGACCCAAATTTCAATTTTAATAGTGTAATCTAAAAATAGTAAGTTTCTAAAAATAGTAATTCCTCAAATTTTGTATTTTTGTGAATCGTGGAAGTCAAACCACTTAATCTTCATTGAGATTGGTGACCTTACACATCCTCTTACTACTTTAAAAGTGTGTATAAATGAATATTTAACTTAAAAAAGAAATTAAATATCTCTTCCTAGAGATAGGCATATGTTGGATCTACAATTTTGAGTAATAAAACCTCTCTTCTCAGAGATAATATTATTATAATTATGTTGTTCTTATTTTTTGAATTATCTTTCAACCAAAGCTTTTGAGTTTTGGATTAGTGGTATCAGATCGATTTGTATTGAGAGTGTATGATCCCAAAGATGAGGTCAAGCTACAAGAAGCTTAGGTGGAAAACAATAGAGGTTCCAAACTATCCACTTATTCTCTCTAAATGACTTCAAATGGTGGACAACACTAAGACATCCGATCCTTTCAAGGAAATGGTGAATGAAGTCCTCTAACAGTAGCAAGTGCAAATACTACAAAAATTCACTCAAATTCTCCAATAAATCTCAATATGAAATTTTGGAACTTCATCTACACCCCCACATCCTTTTAGTGCCCTAACAACCTTCAAGGTTCAGGTGAATTTTGATATCCCTACATTTAAAGAAAAAATCAATGTTGATGTAGTAGAAAATTAGTTAGATCAATTGTCTTCCTATTTTTTTGTAAATAAATTCATTGCTAAAGAGAAGATCACTTTTGCTCTTTTAAAAGCATCATTTCCTGTCAAAAATTGGTGGGAAGTGTATAAGAAGAGATTTAGTACAGATGATATTGGCCTTGAGATGGAACCTAACTAAGATGATTTCATAGAAGCTATAAAGGAAGAATACTACCCCATTGGAGCATATGATGATCAATATATAGAGTGGCACAACTTTGCCAATGTAAGAAATAGTCTATTCAAGATTACATTGACATTTTTTATTCTCTATTTGTGAGATTGGGAATCCAAAAAAGTGAGAAACACAAGGTTCTCAAATATCATGGTGGAATACAATGGTATTTATGGGGGGAGATGAAACTCTTCAATTTGGAAACCCTCGATGAGGCATACAAGTTTATGATGAAGATTGACCAGAAGCATGGAAGAATGGATACGAAGAGTCAGCCTTCAAAATGGAAAAGTGACAAAGAAGGTCAAACATGAGGCCAAAATTGGAAGAAAAAGGAAGATAAGTATGAGAAATGGTGTGATTACCATAAATCTAAAATGCACTCCAAAGAAGAATGTTGAGCCATCAAGACTCTACTTTTTGAGTCACAATTCTCAATATCTACTGCTCTACCTCATACACACCCTATAGTCAAAAAGGATGAAGAAGAGATTATAGATACTGAGCTTAATGCCATCATTGCTTCATCACAAACCCATGAGGAGAGACCAAATGATAAGGAAAAGTTGTTTCACTCTAAGTTATGGGTGAAAGGTAGCCCTCTACATTTCATTCTTGATAGTAGGAGTCAAAAAAATTTAATCTCTATTAATGTTGTGAAAATCCTAAATTTATCCATGAATCCTCATCCAAATCCATACAGTATTAGATGGTTGAGTCCAGGGAGAAATCTCTATGTCACCCACCAATGTCTTCTCTCATACGTAATAAAACCTTTCCACGATGAGGTCTTATGTGATGTGATCAATCTAGATGTTTGCGATGTACTCTTTGGTTAGCCATTCATGTATGATTGACATGGCATCTGTGAATTAAGAAATTGAAGGATCACCCTCACTCTTGGAACATGATGCTATAGCGTATCAGAGGTACCACCTTCTACATCTATCTCCATGATTAGTGCCAAGAAATTCATTCTCGTGGTGGTCAAGCCACAAAAATCCAAAAGGGACAATGTTACAGCCCTGAATACATAAACAACACAACAAAATAAGTAAATAGATACCAAGCTAAAGAAGTTCATGGCCTTCCATCCATAGACTGATGGTCAGATAGAAATGGTAAACAATCAAGTCCTGCATAGCTCCATAAAGCATAGTCCATTCCAAGTATGCATTAAGAATCAAATCAAAACACAACTACCACACTTTTAACATATTGGTTCAATGGGGACCATTTCTTCTCAATGAGGGTGATCTAAGCAACATTTCAGGCAACAATTTAGGTGACGATTATACTCCAATTAGTGACAAAACTTTTGAGAGCCATAACTTTTACACCATAACTCTGTTTGACTCCTCGTTTAAACCATTAGCAAAATAAGAGTGAGGAGAAAATTTTGAAATGGCACCGAGATCCACTCAATGGGTTTTGACCCTTGAAAACCAAATGGAAGTTCCCCAAATTTTAATTTTAGTAGTTTAGTTTAAAAATAATAAGTTTCTAAAAATAATAATTCCTTGAATTATGTATTGTTGTGAATCGTGGAAGTAAAACCACTTAATCTCCCTTGAGATTGGTGACCTTCCACATCCTCTCACTATGTTAAAAGTGTGTATAAATGAAGATGTAATCCAAAAAAGATATCAGACATCTCTTTCTAGAGATAAGCATATGTTGTATCTACAATTTTGAGCAATAAAACATCTCTTCTCAGAGATAGCATTATTACAATTATGTTGTTCTTATTTCTCTAATTATCTTTCAACCAACACTTCTAAGTTTTGGATCATTAAGATATTTAAGTGCAAAAGGTGAAGTAAATTGGTGATTTGGTTTTGGTGCTACAATAGAATTTAGAATTGTCTGATGTGGTGTATGGTCTAAGGGTGCATTGTGAGTAATAGGTTATATAGGTATACTACTAAGATTAAAGTACAAATTATATTTCTATGGAGATTCAACAACTTGGCAATATTTGAAAGGTTCATTGTCTATTGGGCATGTGTATATGTAACCTTTGTGACTAAATTTTAGACAAGCATGGAGTGTATAAGGGATTGCATCCATATCATGAATCCATGACCAACCAAATAATAAATTATAATTTATTAGTGTAGGTTTTTATTTTTCCCTATTTTTTAATTAGGGAAATTGTATTTCTTGTGCTTACATGGAGTTTTCCTACATTTGTGGGATAGGCTAGCTTATGTGGAGATGTGTGTCATAGATGTGTCATAGGTGTCATAAGAATGTCATAAGTAACTCCCTTGATGGGATTTACTTCTCTATTCTTAGCACCTTGTCACCACCTTTCATGGAGGAGTTACAGTCTATTCTTTGGGTGCCTTATCCACCTTTTGTGGAGGAGTTACTTATGTACTCTCTTATATGTATTCTTCACTTTGGCCATCTCATGTTAATCAGATTTTGGTTTTTTTCATTTTGTCTTGTGTAATTTAGCTTCTTGTATAATTTCAAATTGCTTTAGCATCTATGTGGTGTGCACTTGCTTCATCTTGTGTGATCATGTCTCCATTGCATTCACATTATCTAGATTCTTGCAACAACTCTGATATAATTGAGGTCATTTGGCATGACTTGGCAAGTAGTTGGTAGTGTCTTAGGTCCTAAAGTAAGATTAAGTGTTATTTGACCCATTAATTTCTATGGAATGTTATCAAAACCTATGATGTTCATATCATAATGGTCTAGATCTCAAGGTTGTATGTTAAGACGTTTAAGAAAATATATGTTACAAATGTTAAGTCCTCAACCACTATGAAATAACACTCTTTTAACCCCCACATCATTAATTCTCAATTGAATATACAAAGGTAGATGTTGTTTAATGATGTGTTACAGGGGTAAATCCTCTTTCTCAAAAGAAATATGTTCTTCAGTCCATTACATTATGTTGAGTATAAATGTAATATAAGTTGGTTCAGTTGAAACAAGAAATCTAGTATTGCAAAGGGCTGCATACAATACATCTTTGTAGACATCCGATCATTGAAGGAGCTTGAGAATAAAAACTGTATCTGAAGTGGTGCTAACATGAGTGATAAAAATATAGCCATGGGTGTAATCAACCTACCTATATTCATAAACTTGGGTGATAGCATGGACCACATGATCTACTATAGGCATAGAACTAGTAGTAGATGCGAGATAAGAGCTAGATGTACCAAGTTTGAAGGGAGGAGGGATAGATAAAATCATTAGCATTTTCTTGTGTCTAGTAGTGGTAGGAAGATACTTAAAATTAGCCAATGAGTTATATGCATTTAGTCAGAAAGCATGAATGTGAAGTGAAATGCATGAATTTTAACTGTTGATTTGTGCAATAATATGTTTATAAAGAGCAATCCATAGCAAGCAAAGGATAGAAGGTATGGCTTTTTACATAAAATAATAGAAACATTTGACATATAAAATAACATTTTGAATTCATTTAGCACGATAAATTTTAACAATTTTCCACATGAGGAATAGAAAGCAAATGATAAAGAACATGAACTTTTGCATAAAGGCATATAAATTTTTGACATGCAACAAAACATTTCGAATGCAGTTAGCAAAATGGAGTTGGTAATTATTCCATATGAGGAAAAGAGAATATGCAAAAATAATTTTGGATTCTTGTGAATTTTTTGTAATGAAGGTTCTAATATCATCCCATACGATGAAAAATAAACATGAAATGCAAAGGATGAAGCTTTGTAATAACATATGATATACTTCATCATTCATATACATGATAGGGCCCATTATGGTTTCCTTGTTATTTACAAGAAATGTAAGAAAAATTTGTACATTAGTGAGGATCATTTTTACAATTTGATTATGGATGTAATGTGATACCTCAAGAAGCAAATAGGAGATAATACATGCAACTAGGGTTTTGACAGTGATAGTTTTGCAAAATACTATGAATTTTTTAAATTACTATTGATATTTTGAGTTAAGTATGAAAGTAAAAATTTAGAAATTTATGGAACCATGATTTATTTAATGGGACCTAGTAGATGCAACTGAGGTTTTGAGGAATTTTTTTTTTTTGAAATTACTATGAATTTTTTAAATGTGAAGTGATTTTCTGATTTTAATATGCAACTAAAAATTCAAAAAATGATTGGAAAATTAATGGGAGATAGTTGATGTAACTAGGGTTTGAAATAAAATTGTTTTTGAAATTACTATTGAATTTTAAAATTTTAATTAAATTTATGGTTTATATGTGCAAGCAAAAAATCAAAAAATGATTAGATTAATGTTAGAATATTACTGGGACCTAGTGTATGCAACTAGGGTTTTGAAATAAATTTATTTTAAAATTTATTAAAAAAATTTAAAATTTGAGAGGAATTTTTTATTTTAATATTTAGGTAAAAAATTAAAAAAATAATGGAAAAAGTCAGCTACGAATTTACCCTAGGGTTTCTAGGGTTTTAATGCAAAATTTGAAGTAAGTCAGGTTAACCAAATGATTTGATATTTTTGGGAATAATGGAGTTTTATTCCTATTTAATAGACAAGTCTAAGTAGGATAAATTAGTAAATAATATTCCTAATTAAAACCACTGATTTGTGAAATTGAATTATAATTAGACCTTTTCTAAAAATAGCAGTGAGAGAAAAGAAATTTAACTTAGCTTATTCTAGACTGTTCCAACTGAGACATGGTTTCAAAGTTTAGGTGTAGGATTGGGATAGTGTCAAAGAAAAGATTATAGAATTCATTTTTTGATTAGAAAGGAGTTCCAAAAATGGACATCCTAAGCTTTGGTGTTGTAGTCCTCCCCTAGTACTATTGTGCTTAGGATCTAAGCTTTTTGGGTTTTGTTCACCTGCTCAGTGTGACCCTGTGTATTGATATATCTTCATTATTGATATATATCCTTGTAGATCTAATTATTCTTGTACTTATATTTTCTATGCAATTGAATGATCTTGGGAAAATAGGGAAAATGGGTTAGTGTGTGTAAGATGCACTAGACGTGCTTCACATCTTGTGTGTGGGCACACTACCTACATACAAATACTCTGAGGAGGGATCAAGATATATGTATTTCTCCCTTGTAGAGTGCTTGGTAAAATAGTGAATGAAATGAAAGAAATGTTAAAACTAGGTATGCTTGATATGGTTAGGGACTTGTGTAAGGACTTGAATTGGCTTGAAAGTGTATAAGCTAGCTATATGTAGAGAATAAGAAAAATAGCTTGAGTGGTCTTGCTTGTATTCTTGTTTGCTTAAATGATATTTTCCAACCATTTCCAAATGATATTTGAATGGGATTTTATAGGGATATATTGGTCATGGGTTAGATGAAACCAGACTAGGCTGACACAATGAATAAGAGGAATTGGGAAAAAATGGTAATCTGGGCTCGAATTATGATTGGACAGGAGTGATAAAAAGGGGACACCCTAGGGTCCAATGCTATAGTCTAACTTTGGCACTAATATCCTAAGTAGAAAATACTTAAGGGGATGTATTACTCATGAAGAGAGGGTCCTAGCTCAGTTGAAGTCAAGTCTAGAAGGCCATGGATGATTAGGAATCAATGAAAACAAGCTTGAGAGGGTCTAGAGAGCAAGCAAGAGGGACCTATGGATTAATTGTCTTTAGTCATGTTCATGTTACCAATTTTTTCATTTTATATGACTAAATATCCCATCCTAATACCATCTACCTATTGTTTAGAAATTTTAAATTTCCAATGGCCCACCTACTAGCCTATGACTAGGCTTTCCTACAAATTTACTCTCCTAGTCATGACCTAGTAACCTTCTAATCCCACCTAACACTCACCTAACCTCTATCTAATACTAAATAACTCTAAAATAGATTATATAACCCTCCAAATCTAGAACCTTATCTATTCTCACCCATCCTCTCTAGAAGTCTCTAAATCTAGAGGCTTCTAAGGAAATTTAAATTCCTTAAATAATCCTCAACCCTTGATCTCCTTGATCTAAATTTGAATCTCCGCCATTGATATTTCCTTTTCTTTCTATTTAAACCACTCTTCTCCTCCATTAGATCCAACTTGAATTCTCATGTCATATACATGTCCAATTAGCAATCTAGGAAGATTAAGGAGTCTCTATGTCAAACTAATCCTTCAACCACAAGAATCTATAATCCACAATGATGACATTATAATGTCTAAAAATCTTAGTCTAAGGTAATATTAATCCTAATCTTCTTATTTTGATTATGTTTGATCATGGTGTAAAGCACTTAGCTTTAGGATTCTAATGCTATTTTAAAAGGTTTATTCATTTATTTGCATTAAATTCTAATAGCTTTATACTTTACCTAGTAGTTTGATATTTGAGTTGATTAAACTACATAATTTAATCTATTAAGCTCAAATTTTACCTATAGTAGCTTCATGAGAATGACACATGACATCATCTCGCAGGTCTAAGGTGGACATGCATCACTTTTGGAGGTGATCCAATGGATATTGGATAGAAACAACATTAGAATGACATGTGGCATCATCACATGGGTCCAAAAGGGACACACATCATTATCATGGGATTTTGTTTCTTCTTCTACCCCTTATCATTCTCGAAAGGAATCTTAGATAGTTATATAACATTGATCCTTGATCAGACAACTCGAGGCAACCCATATGTCTACCTTGTAAGCTTTCACAATATTTATATAGATGTAATGTGGTGTGGACACACATTCATCTTAGATGATTCTGACGGGAACATTCATTGCCTCAAAAGATTGCTTAGGTTTGGCTAGTTGCACTTGAGACACACAGTGGTATCTCATGGGCTTCTAAATTATAGTGAGATGCATGGTAGTTTGGATTGACATGTAGCCCTAGGATTTGAATTCTAACAGCTAGTTCCTATTGACTAAATTTGGTCTACATACCAAAAAGGTGTCTAATACAAGAGTCTAGTGGAAGTAGCAGGATCCTGATTGAAGAGCAACCCAATGTCACAAGGAGAAGATAGACCTCAAATGGAGATCATATAGCTTTTGAAAATATTTTAAAACACTTTAAGAAAGTTTAAAGTGTGATCTAATTAATCTTCAAGGGATATGTCTACAGTTGTAGGTGAAGGGTCTAAGGAATTTTCATGGTGTCTAAGAACATGAACTAAGTTGTACAAGAGTTAGGAAATCATCATAGCCTTGAAATATTGAGTAAAATATGGATTGTGAAAATTTTAGGAACTAGACCATTGCCAAGAAGTCATGTAAGAAATAAACAAATTAGATCCTTTGTACATTTTCTATCTTCACTCAGAAGGACTCACAATCAATAGAATTGTAGTGCCATAAAGTCCCTTATGCCAAGAACATATCCTTCAAGTTTTAAGTCTATATGATCTTCCTAGCTTAAATTATGGAGTTTTAAAGTTGGTCACATAGAGCAAGACAGTTGCACAAGTGTCAAATTTAGGCCTCAATGAATAACTGTTGATATTAAAATCATCAATGATAGTCATGCAGATGTCATGCAAAAACACACAAACTAACTTGTTTGATTATTTTTTATCTCCACTTAGAAAGCTCACATGACTAATAGATCAAGTGGGAATAATATTTTTTGGTCTCAAGAACATCTCCAGTAAATTTGGTCCCTCCATGATTTTTACGCTTTAAGATATAAATATTCAAAGTTGGTCAAATAATGGGATACATTCACACAGATGTCAACTTTAAACCACTACAAAAAATCCATTGGAGTTTTAATTTGATAGTCTATGGGACATCAATGATGATCACATGGACATTAAATTTGAGACCCAATAAATAACCATTTATTTTTAGACCAAAGGAAATCTAACAGTCCATGTTGCATTGTACATCTTGATTTAATAATATAAGGTGAGTCAAATAGTCAAGAAGCTGGAGAGATTAACACATGATGTAAGTGAGTGAGGTTGTAGACTGACAATGAATATTGAGAATCAACACATGTTTGACACATGGCACTATCTTGGATAGAGTTGACAAGTCAAAAGCAAGATTGATGGCTCTCACTCGATCATATCAATCAAGATCAACGGTGCAAGCAGAGGTCAATATGTCAATAGTTTGAGTCATGATCGATAGCCACTAAGAAGAGGTTGGTCTCAAGACATTTTGATGAAAGTTAATAAGGTATTTTTAGACCCAAATAAGGTAAAGATGAAGGAACCAAAGCTCGAGCAAGATCTAGGTGGAACCAGTGGGACCAAGTATTGATAGCAAAGTTCTATATAGGTAAAATAGGTTTGTTGGGCCAAATACAAAGATTGAAGATGGATAATAAAGCTTGAGCATAATCAAATAGTTTTCATAAATATCATGATTGTGTGAAAACCAGTAATTAGATGGGTTTTCACCTATATAGACTTGTATTCAATATTGGAGAAAATACAAACCATAGAGAGGTGTCTCACCTATCATTAGGGTCAGTTTTTAATGAGTAGGTATAGTTTCCCACCTAAATTAGATGTGGCATAATCATGCCAATTCCAAGACATGGTCCTCATTAGTAAATTAGATAGATAATGACATGGATTTATAAGGAGACCTGGTAGTTAGATAAGGGCAATGGGTATTTAATTATTTTACATAATTGGTTCTTTGTTAATAAGATCATGAGTTAACATCATCAAACTTGTGATAATACATCACAATTACCTCTCTTTCTTCATTTATATATATATGTTCCAACTTCTACCACATGCATCTCTCTTTGAAAGTTTTTAGAAAGAAATCTCTGGCAATTTTTAGAGAAATAGACTCTTATGCTTTGGCTTACTTAGGCTATGCCAAAATTTGTATTGTGACACCTTTTTGATGCATTAAATATTGAATTCTACCATTTTGAAAGTGATATTGAAGTGTGTTTTATGAATTCATGTATTGTAGTTAAGTGAATGTATTTTCCTTATCTATGTTTGCATTTTTATCACCTTCATGAAGTGCTTGATAGTTCTCATATGTCATTATAAGTGCAATTTATAGTTTGTTATTTAGCTTGAAAGTAGATATTTGCCCTCTCATGCTAGTTTATTAACTAATTCATGCCTTATTATGAAATTTTTATGTGAGATTGATATTATTTGATATTTAATGTGTCTCATAGTGTCTTTTTTACAAAGTATAAGTGTCCCAATTACTGGTGCATCACCCCATTTACATGATTTCATACATTATTGTTATTCTCTATCTCTTTTCCAAACAAGTATTAGATCAAGTCTAGTTTAGGTGACAAATCCAGAAGGAATCCAACCTTCTTCAGAGGTCTGATTCATTATTAGGATACCCACAACCTAGGATCAGTCTAATATTAGACTAGATTTGAGTAGGAAGATCTGAACAATCCCATTCTTAGCTAGGGTGCAAATATAGAATACCAACAATTTTGGCATGCTTGGTGGGACCAAGTTCCCTTGGCATAATTGAAGTTTGAAGATTGAGAAGAAGAAATTGTAAAAGGAGGAGACATTTACCATTATCATAAGTTGAAGATCTTTCAAGTTGTAGAGCTCATAACATCTTCCAAATAGTGCTTTCATGCCAAACATTACAATAAGATCATAAAATAAAGGTATTCCTTTTGAATATATTGAATTACCTTCTACTTCTTATAAAGATCAAGATTCAATAGTAAAAGACCTTATCCTCCAAAGCAACATTCATCCCCTTGTTACTCTATTATTTTAGTCCAATCTATTTTCCCCATAATCCAAATCCATTTTGCCTAAATGGTTATCAAAAATCAAGTGTTTGTTCCCTTTAATAGGGGTAGTCCCCTGAATTTAGCCCAATATGATGGCATTATTGTGTCTTCCCTAAAAAGTAACCCTTTATTCTTAAGAGAATGGGATAAAACTACTGCTATTGAGCATATCCAAGATGTTTCCAATTTATGTTCTATTCATAATGTTACTCAAGATAATGTGGCTATCAGACTGCTTATTGCCTCCTTCAAAGGAAAAAAATTGCAATGGTATATGAACCTCCCTTTGACCTCTATTACTACTTGGGATGATTTAGGTGCATCCTTAGTTAGGAAATTTGAAGACAAGTCTGATCATTTATCTTTGGTTGAATGACTGACTGCCATACAAAAGTACCCCCATGAGTTCATGTTTTATTTTAACCTCATATTCTAAAATACATGGACTAGGATCCCTATATTGGTTAGACCATCTCCAGAGTATACATTTTTGTACTATATTAAGGCCCTTAAGTATGATATAAGTGTCATGATACAGTCTATAGGTGGTAATACCTTGTAAAATGCCTATGAAATTGTAATAAGAGTAGAATGGGTCTCGAATTTTAATGAACATGATATCTAAAATTTAATTGAAGAAGAAAGGATTGGTTTCTATTATCTTCATGAAAATGATGCACCAATTCCAACATTGATGAAAGATGATCAACCTAGTGATGGCATGTGATAACTATATTTTGATGGATCCAGAAATAAACATGGCACTAGAGCTAGAATGATGTTAATTTCTCTGGCCAATCAAAGGTAATTATCTTCTCTCATGTTTTATTTTTGTTAGTCTAATAATTTTATTTAATATGAAGCACTAGTACATGGTTCGTAATGGGCAAGAAAGATGAAGGTCAATTCTTTACAAGTTTTTGGAGATAGTGAACTGGTAGTTCACCAAGTAATGGGACTTAATATATGTGAGAATCCACTACTTAGGTCCTATAAGAATAGAGTATGGGACCTAGTTGAATACTTTCAAGCTTTCAATATTCAAGTCATATTAAGAAATAAGAACAAGCATGCAGACATGTTAGTTTCCATTGGGTCACAAGTTAGTATCCCAAATGACATAAAAAATGAAAAGACTCAATCACATATCAAGGTAACTGTGAGACATTCTATCTTAGAAAACCATGACAATTGAAAAGTATTTAAAGATAATATAGATTACAAGATTCTTACAAGAGGAAGTTGAGTTCTCCTCAAGGGACCAAGATGAGCATTTTTAGTAGTATGATGACCCTATTATGTAATTGAAGACAAATAAGTTGCCTAAAGGGTTGGTCACCCTTGAAAATATATTCAATAGAAATGATGAATTGAGAAAAGAAAATTTTGATTTATCAACCAAGGAAAAACACTATACAAATGTAGAGATTACAACTGGTAAGAGTTTAAAGTTTGGCAAAGTTTGCACATCTTCAAAAAAAGAAACTTTTATTGAGTTATGTTCAAGTTTTGTAGATGTCTTTGCATGGAAGTTCAATGACCTTAAAGGATTTGATCCAATTCTATCTCAACATACCATTGAGTTAAAATATGAGACTAGGCCATTTGGACAAAGACAAAGACCAATTAACCTAAAGCTTGAACCTTTGATGAGAGATGAGCTACATAAGTTCATTGAGTCAGCCATAATATTTCCAAGTAAACACTCAACTTGGGTGGAAAACCCTATTCTAGTATAAAAGATAATGGTGAAATAAGACTATGTGTTAACTTCTATGACTTGAACAAGGCCTCTCTTAAAGACCACTATCCATTTTCATCAATGGAACAAATTTTACATCTAGTTGTAGGTTTAAAAATGTTCTTTTTATTGGATGGCTATAGTGGATATAACTAGATTTTGGTCAAAGAAGAAGACTGATTCAAAATAGCCTTCACCACAAAGTGGGGGACATTTGCATACATAAAGATGCCTTTTGGTTTATCTAATGCTAGATCCACTTTTCAAAAAGCCATGGACATGACATTTCAAGGTCTCCTTAACAAGTTTATACTTGTTTATTTGGATGACATTAAAAATTTCTCTAACATTGTAGATGAGCATATGATTCACCTCAGACAAGTGTTTGAAAGGTACAGGGAATTCAGAGTGTCTTTAAATCCAAAAAAGTGTGTTTTATCTATTCATGAAGGTAGGTTTCTTTTACATGTAATTTCAAAATATGGTACAAGCATAGATCCTGATAGGATACACTCAATTCTTGCACTTTCTTTGCCCAATCACAAGAAATCCTTGCAAAGAAATTTAGAAAAGATCAATTTCATAAAGAGATACATCTTAAATTTTTCTACTTTAGCTAGGCCACTCATAGCCATGCTAAAGAAGATTAAAAGTTTTTGGTTGTCCAAAGAAGGGGTAATAAGCTTTTTTAGAGATCAAGAAAGTTATATCCAGTGCTCCTACAATCTTGAACCTTGACTTCACATAATATTTCTTATTATACACTTATGTTAACATTGACACAATTTCATGTATTCTCATGTAGTAGAATAAAGAGACTTTAGAGCAATCAATAGCCTTCTTTAGTTAAGGCTTAAAAGAATATGAAACAAGGCATTTTTTTTGAGAAGAATGTACTCTCAATCATAAGGTCTCTTAAAAAGTTTAGGTACTTATTTTCAAATAATAAGATACATTTGATGGTTACACATCCAAGTGTCAAGGATTTCCTCTTAAACAAGGATATAAATGACAAGAGAGTTGGTTGGATAACCAAAGTCATGGAATATGATGTTGATATCAAGGTCACAAAGTTGATTAGAGGCAAAGGACTTTGTGAACATCTAGCCTAAGAATTTCAAGAGACTAATGAAATGATTATGGTGTCAAATGATGATGAAGTTACAAGTGATCAGACCTCACTTTACACCTAGTTCCAAGATATGGTGAGATATCTAAAGGATGGTATTTATCCTTTCATCTAACCCCTTCAAAGAGGAGATATTTTAAATTATAGTTAATTCCTTTTCTTTTTGTTGATAATATGTTGTTAAAAAAGGATATTAATGGCATATTACTAAGATGCATAGAGCCTAGTCAAACATAGAAGTTGCTTGAGTAGTTCCATGATGGACATGGTGGAGGACATTATTTAGCTAGGATCACAACCCACAAGATCATGAGAGGTGGGTATTATTGACCAAGTTTATTTGATGATTGTTATGCATGGATTAGGAAATGCAGATAATGTGTTATGTTTATTGGTAAAGTTAAGATTGCAGCCTTACCTTTCCAACTAATTTCAGTGAATCAACCCTTTGTCCAATGGGGATTGGAATTTATTGGTCTTATTAATCCCCCTTCAAGATCAAGACACAAGTGGATCCTAACTGCCACATATTATTTTACTAGATGGATAGAGGTAGTAGCATTAAAAGAAGCCAATGAAGCCAATGTTTTGGATGTCTATGGAGGTTTTCTTACCATATTTGGGGTCCCTTCAACCATAATTTATGTCAATGCTATGGATTTTTTAGGATATAAGATCAACCAATGGGCATTTCAACATAGTATTTTTCTCAGTACCTCATCAAACTATTATCCATAAGGCAATGGCCTTATGGAGTCCACTAACAAGAATTTATTAAAGATCATTATGATAAATATTGAAGAAAATTAGAGATTATGACATGTCAAATTAATGTCAGATCTGTGGGCTGATAGGATCACCTGTAAGAGATCAATTGTTAATTCTCCATACAAGCTAGTATATGGTAAGGAATCAAGAATGCCTATTTCTCCTAAATTCCTTGCTTTGGAATTGATGCATCAACTTAAGTTTTTGGAGAATGAGCTAATATAAATTAGATATGATAATCTCATGGAGCTAGAAGAGACAAGGTATCAGTCTATGTTGACTATGGAGACCCATCAAATAATGATAAAGAGATCATTTGACAATGGAGATTCTTTAAGAAGTTTTCAAGGAGATTTGGTCCTCAAGTGGGATCAGGACATAGCTAAGCCAAGAATGTATACAAAATTTGACTCTCTTTGAAGTGGTCCATATATAGTCTCCAACTACAAATCACATAATGCTTTCCAACTCACAAGGATGAATGGTGAAGAATTTCCTATCCTAGTTAATGGGATACATTTAAAGCACTTATATTAAGGAAGCTAAGTCCTTTATACATAGTTGTTTTGATTTTATTGAAGTGTTTTTCTAACACATTAGTTGATTTCTATTTTATCCTAAATAAGTTATTTTGTTTGCACATTTGTTCAATATATTAGTTGTCTTTATTTTATTAGGTTAGTTTCCCTTTCACGTCTGTTTCTTTCCCTATATGATTGGAATTCTTTGTCTTTTCAAGTCACAAGGTTGTCTTGTAGTTAATGTAAATGGTCCATGTATCATGTAAATGAGCCAAGTATCATGTATCTAGTTTGAGTTCTCAATCATAGCAAGCATGTTTCCCAACCAAGTCACCAAAGATGTTGACCAAATTTGGTTTACATACCAAAAATGTGCCTAGTCTAAGAGTCCATTAGAAGGAGTAGGATCCTAATTGAAGACTGACCCAATGTCACAAGGAGTAGATAGACGTCAAGTGCAGATCATATAGCTTTTACAAATATTTTTAAACACTTTAAGAAAGCTTAAAATGTGATATAATTGATCTTCAAAGAATAGGTCTATAGTTTTAGGTGAAGGGTCCAAGCAATTTTCATGGTGTCCACGAACATGAACCAGGTTACACAAGATTTAGGAAATCTTTAAAGCCTTAAAATATTGAGCAAAATATGGACCATGTAAATTTGAGAAACCATACCATCACCAAGATGTCACATAGGAAAAAATTAACCAGATCATTTGTGCATTTTCTATCTCTATTCAAAAGGCCTTGCAAGTAGTAGAATTGTAGGTCCATAAAGTCCCTTCTGCCAAAAACATATCTTATAAGTTTCAAGTTTTCACAAACTACCTAGCTTAAGTTATGGAGTTCCAAAGTTGGTTATGTAGTTCCAAAGTTGGTCATGTAGAGTAATACAGTTGTGTAAATGTCAAATTTAGGCCTCAGTGAATAGCCATTAATATTCAAATGATCAACGATGGTCACATGAACATCACATTAGAACACACAAACTAGCATGTTTGATAATTTTGTTTATCTCTAATTAGAAAGCTCGCATGACTATTAGATCAAGTGGGCATAATGTTTTTGGTCTCAAGAACATCTTCAATAAATTTGGTCCCTCCATGATTTTTTTGCTTCAAGATATAAATCTTTAAAGTTGGTCAAATAATGGGATATGTTCGCATATATATCAAATTTAAGCCACTATAAAAAATCCATTGGAATTTAAATTTGATGGTCTATGAGATGTCAAATATGTCTACATGGATGTCAAATGACAATCATGTGGATGTCAAATTTAAGACCTGATAAATAGCCCTTTTTTTCAAACCAAAGCAAATCTAATGGTCCACATTGCATCATACATCTTGATCCAACAGTGCAAGATGAGTCAAATAGTCAAGAATCTTGAGAGATTGACATGTGGTGTAAGTGCATTAGGCTATGGACTAATAGTGATTCCTAAGAATCAACACATGTTTGACACATGACACTAGTCTGGATAGAGTTGATAACTCAAGGGTAGGATTGATGGCTCTTGTTTGATCGTATAGATCAAGATCGATGATGCAAGTAGAAGTCAATATGTCAATAGTTTGAGTCATGATCGATAGCCAATAAGTAAAGGGTGAGCCTAGGATATTTTGATGAAAGTTGATAAGGTATTTTTAGACCTAAACAAGGTAAAGACGAAGCAACTAGAGCTTGATAAAGATCTAGGTAGAACCAATGAGACCAAGTATTTCTAGTAGAGCTCCATATAGGTAAAATAGGTCTATTGGGCCTAATACAAAGATCAAATATGGACTAACATAGCTCAAGTAGAATAAAATAGTTTTCAAGTTTTCATAGATATCATGACTATGTAAAAACTAATAATTCGATGGATTTTCACCTATAATGGACCTGTATTTGATAGTGGAGTAAATACAAACCATGGAGAGGTGTCTCACCCATAGTTAGGGTCATTTTTTCAATGATTGGGTATAATTGGCCACCTAAATTAGATGTGGGATAATTATGTCAATTTCAAGACATGGTCCTCATCAACATATCTGATAGATAATGACATGGATTTCCAAGAAGGAGACCTGATGGTTGGATAAGAGAAATAGGCATTTAATTATTTTACAAAATTGGTTCCTTGTTGATAATATCACGAGTCAGCATCCTTGAACTTATGATTATATATCACAGTTCCCTCTCTCTTCTTTTTTCTATATATGTTCCAACTTCTACCACATGTATCTCTCTTTGAATGTTTTTAGAAAGAAATCTTTGGCAATTTTTAGAGAAATAGACCCTTATGCTTTGGCTTGATTAGGCTATGCCAAAATTTGTATTGTGACACCTTTTGATGCAATAAAGACTGAATTACACCATTTTTCAAGCGAGATTGAAGTGTGTTCCATGAATTCATGTACTATAGTTAAGTGAATGTATTTTCCTTGTCTATATCTGAGTTTTTCTCACCTTCATGAAGTGTTTGATAGTTATCATAGGTCATTATAAGTGCAATTTATAGTTTTTTGTTTAGCTTGAAAGTGGATATCCGCCCTCTCAAGCTAGTTTAATAACTAATTCATGCCTTATTGTGAAATATTTATGTGAGATTGATATTCTTTGGTCTTGAATGTGTCTCATAGTGTATTTTTTGTAAAGTATAAGTGTCCCAATTACTGGTGCATCACCCATTTACATGATTTCATACATTATTATTATTCTCTCTCTCTTTTCCAAACAAGTATTAGATTAAGTCTAGTTTAGGTGACAAATCCAGAAAGAAGCTAGCTTTCCCTAGAGGTTTGATCTATTATTAGGATACCCACAGCCTAGGATCAATCCCATGTTGGACTAAATTTAAGTAGGAAGATCTCAACAATCCCCTTCTCAGCTAGGGTGAAAATCTAGAACACCAACAATTATTTTGTGAGCTCTTCAGATTATGCCAGAAGCTCATGAACTGGGTAGATTTACTCCAAGTGTATTGCACAAGGTGCGATAAATATATAAGGCATTGTGAAGTCTAGTGAGGTGGATACGTATCCTTTTGAGTCGTATTCCAAAATTTGACATCCAATGAGGCATCACAAACTATAGTTTTAAATTGATATCCTATGAGGTCAAGAGAGAAGTTAAGTTATATTTTCAAAGACGTCAAATCCCATCCTAAATAAATTTAAACAAGTTTAAAGAAAAACTATGAAATTAAATGGTTTAAACATAACACAATATTAGATCAATAATATTTTTATCATGGCTTGCATTCATGTTCATTAGAGATCTAGGTCACACTTCCTTGGCAAAAACCTATCTACACATATTGAACCTCCCATGGTTAATTAATTCATTATCAAATAAGAACTGGAAGAAAACTTATAATAATTAGAATATTTCTAAGTAATTATCCATATTACAAGATGAATAATTAACCAAAAACTATAGAAGCACAATCATTGATAAATTAAACTAAATCCACATGTAGCCAAATGATTTAGCAAGCTTGGCATCTTAAGAATTTTGAAAAATTAAGAAAGGAGGGTCCCCATTCTGGGAATAGGGGTAGTTGAACATCAACAAAAAGTGACCTCTATAAGAAAACATTGTAAAATATTAGAATTCAAATCTTCTATTCAAAGATGAATAAAAAATTAGTTGTCTCATTGTGATCTTCAGTTAGTATCAAAATTAATTTTTAGAACTAATGAAAACCCATAGGGTGGAAATAGAGTTTAAACCTTGAAAAAAATCATACTATGTGTGTGATTTGAGGTTCATTAACTATTACCATTGTGTTCATAAATGATAACTTTCAAGCTTCAAGACATCAAACATGAAGTTACTTAAGCATTCTTTATATTTTATATACTAATGCTTTGTTTAGTTAGGGATGGCTTGCGCATTGCTCTACTATTGGTCATGCATCTATAACCCCGACAGAGACACATTTGGTTCCACTCTAAGATTTACTCTACTACCATCTAGGTGTCCATAGCCCTAGTATATATTTCCTAAATCACCATTCATGTAATGTGAAGATATTTATGATTTCACTTCATTAGTGTATCATTTTTTGTTTATATATGCATTTATAAATTGGAATGGTTGGGAACTAGAATTAACCAGGTGAAATGATTTTATCAAGACATGGTCTAGATGTAATTCACTTTTAGATACCTAGTTCTACCTAAGTAATTTATTTGGTGAATTTAAGTGACAGTATGATGGTCCACACAGATTCAAACTCTTATTCATGCAAATAATCAGTCATTTGAACTATATTACAACTGTTAAATAACATATGATTTTCATAAGAAAACTAACTTCTAATTAACCCCACCCAACTTTTTTGAATTGGAACACTGCTAGAGGTTTCCAAATTTTGGACTACCAATGTTAAAAATTAGCAATCCCTTCCTTCCATTTTCAGGATCACATTAACACACATTAAGCCAATAAATTCTTGTCCAAAGGGCTTATTGCTAAGCTATAACACACAAAAAAAAATCAAATAGAAAGCAAGAAAGAAAACAACATGAAAGCAAAAAAGAGAATAACAGGAAGGCAAAGTAGGAAATCAAAAAAGAAAATAATAGGAAAGCAAATCAAGAAAGGAAACTAGTCTAATCCTACCTACTCTAAATCTAAACAAGCTTACTATCCTTATGGATTTTTGGATAAAGTGATAGAAATAATGTTTCATGTACTACCCATTGACTAGCAAGGATAAGTCATTCCCTTGTATGTCTTTGAGTCTAAATGCATATTCACCCAGTATTTTTGCCACTTGATATGGTCTAATCCAGAGACGAGTGAACTTGTCATATTTTCCTTTTTTCTCATAGGCCTTGTCCCATAGTAGGACTAAGTCTCAGATGTAGAACACTTTAACTTTGGCTAATTTATCAAACCATCTCTTAATAACATCTTGATGCTTACTAAAATTCTTAAATGCTTCATCTCTATTATCTTCCATTTGGATGATGTTTAGTATTTGGGATAACACTCTTTCACCATCTTCCATGTACTCAGCGATGAACTCATAGGTGGATAATTTTAGCATGACAAGTGTTGGGTGAATATTTTGTCACCAACTAACTGATGGGAAAAATAGGTTATTTCAACCACAACATAAGGATATTGGTCAGCCAAATGTGTAGGTTTACCACATCAGAAGGGGACAAATCTCTCCTCTCATCAAGGGGAGGTTCCCTATAAATATGGGGAGCTATATACTGTATATATAAGCTAAAAATAACACTCGGGGGTAGGACAACACCATCCATCTCTCTTTTTTTAGAGATGATGTTCACAGACAAAGGAGAAAACTATGTGAAATGATAGAAGGCACTTCTCTTCTTTGAGAAGTGGTCTACAACAGATAATAGGAATTATTTCTAGAAAGTAAAAGTAACTGTAACAGGGTGTAATAACTAGCAAAAGCATAAAGTCTCCACCTCAACTACCAAAGAGTGAAATATGAAGGACAATGGGGGCACAAAGTCATCCCAAGATCCTTTACATAGAAAAAATGAAAACACACACACTAAAGACAATTGTGGCAGCTGAAAGTCTTCACATAATTGGCTTTAGGACACCTTCCTAATTACTTCCACTAGTTCTACTTATTTAATTAAATGGACAAGAATGCATTCAAGATATAGACATAAGAACAATTTCCTCAATAACACAAGCTATTCCAACACAAAGTCTAAAAGGTCACTTGCTTTCTCATTCAAATAAAGAAATATGATTAACAATCTAAACTCAAAGTCTCAGTAATTGCCTTTCAATTTGGGCAGAGTTTTGCTTCTATAACAGAGAGATCTCTTGGTTAAAAATAAGAGATTACAATATATAGCACTAAGAAAGACTTGGTGCTTCATTTCATGGTATGGCCCATGCTGTATTCAATGCCTTGAATGCATTTTTACTTCTGTTAAGGGGCCATTCTTGGAACAAGGTATCGGCCTTAACTATGCTGTGTCAATTCATCTCACATGTCTCCTCCAAAGTATTGGCCATCTGGTCTTCTTCCTGATATTGGCACAGCTATCCACTTCACCTTTACTTAATGGAGAAAAATAGGATGTGTCCTTGATTTGTCATGCTCTCTGATGTCCACCTGGTAGATTATTTCACCAACTAGAAATAACTCTTGCATAGATATTTCTGGTCTTTCCCTCTTGTTCCCTCTTTTCTCAACACATTTTATCTCCTCCTCATGATCTAAGCTATTGGGCTATCTTTTCCCTTTCTAATGGATTTTTTGGCTCCTTCTTCAGTTAGTCACTGAGTTTGTTCTTAGGTTCATGCCATATTTTGAAATAAATGGGCATTTCATTACCTTGAATTTGATGTCCACAGGGACATCACTGGTTACTGGTCACTTGAACTGTATTGAACCTTGAACCTTTAAACCATGAGAGTTCATTGTTTCAATGGTTTAATAGTTTGGGTGGTCCCATTTGCTCCTTGGTTCAATCACTTCTTTGGTTCAATCACTTCTTTAGTTCAATCGCTTCTTTGCTCTTCGGTTGAACCATCTCTTTGAACTTGTCTCTAGAATATTCTGCTTCCTTCTTTTATTTGAAGCTTCTTTGAACCTTTGAACCTTTGAACTTTGAACCATGTTGGTTCAAAATTCAACGGTTCATTCTCTTCCTTAGAATCCTTTGGTCCTTCAAAGTTTTTGGATCCTTTTCTTTTTTGTTGAACTCGTTGAACCTTTGAACTTTGAACTCTTTTGGTTCAAGGTTCAACAGTTCATTGGTTCATTCTTTATTCTTTGAATCTTTTGTTTTTCTAAGTCTTTCAAACTCTTTGAAGGGAAGGTATCCCTTCGGGCCTTGAGAATGGTCCATTTCATGGTCGCCGAGAGTCCCCCGCAAGGGTACATACCCTTCATGGTCCTTTGGGTGGCCTTGTTCTTCAAATACTTTAGACAAAATATCTGAAGGAAATCTTTCCTCTGCCTTTGCCACTTTCGATCAGAACTTTCAACATTCCTTCAGACAAAATGTCTGAAGGATTTCTCTTGTGAATTTTTTTTGCAGAAAATCTTTTCGAAAGATATCCTTTTGAATTGACTGATTGAACCATTTGATTGAACTAACCACTTAAAACAATAATGGTTCAACAGTTCAATGGTTCAATATTGTGTTCTGCTCATTCAAATGACCACTTGAACCAACCGCTTGGAACCATTCGATTAAACCAAATTTTGAACCTTTATTGAACTCGGTGAACCTTGAACCTTTGAACCTTTTTGGGTCAAGGTTCAATGGTTCAACGGGTTAAATCTTTCTTCTTCAAAACCTTTTTTTCTTTAAGTCCTTTGAAGCCATTGAACTTTGAACTTGCTGAAGCGCTTAACTCTTTTTAAATCTGCCGATGTCGTTGAACTTTTGAACCCATTGAACCTTTGAACCCATGGAGGTAGGGTTCAATGGTTCAATAGTTCAATGGTTCAATATTTTGTTTAAATCCTGTTGATGTACCTTTTGATTGAACTTCAATGTTGAACTAGCCTTGAAAATGCCTAATTATTGGGAACTTGTTTCTTTGTGAGAGCTCGCTTGTTGAAGTCATTGAATCTGTGAGTCCCTTAGCAGAAAAAGCTTGAATAATTGGAGAATTGGAGTGCTCAAAACATTTTTTGAGAAGGGAAGAGAGAATTTTGGCCTGCAAGACCAAAATAGTTGATATGTTGTCCCCAAAAATGAGTGATGGATTTTGGGAACAACAATAAGAAACATAAGTTGTTGCTTATAGACTAGTAGGAATGGTGATGCTTTAAATTCTTACCTGTATCTTGTTCTATCTACCCATAGAGCATATTTTAGTAGGGACTTCCATTCTCTAGGTTTCTTTTCTATAGACTTATTAATGGCATTCATAAATTTTTTGTTAGTGGACTCAACTACTCCATTACCCTAGGGGTATTATTTTGAAGCAGACTTAATGAATATTTGGTTATCATATGCCCATTCAATGAATTTAGCTGATGCAAAGGTTGGTCCATTGTCACATACTAAAGATAGGGGCATCCCAAACCATGTAATGATATTCTCTTCTAAGAATTTGATGACATCAATTTCTTTGCTATTCTTGGTGGCTACTACTTCAGTCCACCTAGTGAAATAATCTATAATAGTGAGTACAAACTTATATCCCACCAAGGAGTTAGGATTGATCACTCCTATGAAGTTGAGGTCCCATTATACAAATGTTTTTGCTTCAATCAATGGTTACAAAGGCATGGCGGCCTTTGTCTCTCACTGATAAAACACTTGACATTGGTGACACATTCACACATGAGCATGCACATCCTTAAATATGGTTGTTCAATAGTATCCATCTCTCAATATCTTGTGTGTAGTGGTACACCTTGAAGGGTGACCACTTCTTATTTTGTCATGGAAATTGTCCATGATCTTTGTGGCCTCAGCTCTAGAAACACACCTCAGATAGATTCCTTCATAATTTTTTCTATAAAGGACTCCTCTTTTGATCATAAAATGGGAGGATCTTAACCTAAGGGCCCTTTTTTTCTCCATGTAATAAATAGTGAATAATGTCCTTGTACCAATCTCCTTCAAGTACTTGACTTGTTTCCACCTGCAACACATCAATGTGAGGATCAGTGTTTGTAATAAGTTGTATTAGGAATTGACCTCTAATTAACTTAGTAGATTTTATTTCTAAGTCATATTATTAGAGTTTGGTCATCCACTTCCCTCTTCATTCTCCAAATTCATTTTGTCCCAACACTAGCTTGACGGTTGAATCAGACACTATGGCATATGTCTTATTTCTCAAGATGTAGTGTCTAAACTTTGTGATAGCCTTTACTAGTGTATAGGCTTGCTTATTTAAAATAGGATAGTGCAGATCTACGTTCTTCAAATTGGTGCTCATGAAGGCTATGAGGTGATCTTTGTCATCTTCTTTCTATGTTAAAACAACAACAATAGTGTGATCCAAAGCAAAAGAGTATAGATAGAAATCTTTACTAAAAGAGTATAAGGTGATCCTTGATGTCCTAAAAGGCCTTCCTTACTTAAACAGTCCATTATATCATAGAATATTTCTTTAGTATGTCATTGAGTGGCCTTATAATCTCTGCAAAACTAGACAAATTTTCTTAAAAAATTGATTTTTACAAAGGAATATTTTAGCTCTTTTTTGCTATTAGGAACTTCTACCTTTGAAATTGCATTTACCCTATCAGGGTCAATAGTCATACCTTCTTGGGTGATTAAATGTCTTATAAGTTTGCCTTCAATTACACAAAGCATACTTTTCTTTGGGGTTTAAATAAATTCCATACCTTATGCACTTCTCCATCACTTATTCCAAATGCATCACATGATCTCCTCTATTTTTATAAAAAAACTCTTAGATTATCCATTTATATAATGATATACTTACCAATTAATCCATGGAAAGCATGGTCCATTACTTGATACAAATTTATTACTATGTTGATCAATCTAAATTGCATTCGTTTGTATGTAAACATTCTCCACTTGGTGGTGAAGGTAGTTTTTATTCTATCATTCTTGTTCACTAGGACTTGGTTATAGTAGCCTAAAAATCATCAAGAAATGAAATCATTCTAGACCCACTCACCAACTGAATGACTTCATCCATAGATGGTAAGGGATAATTTTCCTTCTCTGATGATCTGTTCAAATTCTTGAAATCAACACAAAGTCTGATCTTTCCATTCTTCTTTCGAACTAGGACAAGGTTGGAAACCCATGCTGAGTGTCATGTAGGGAAGATTATCCTTACATCTATCAATTTCTTCACTTCCTTGTAAATCAGAGGTTCCATCACTGGAATCACTAGTCTCTATCTTTTCCTAAAGGGTTTGTGAGCCTCCTTTAAGGGGATAGTGTGAGTAATCATGCTAGTATCAAATATTTTGAGGTCATCATATGACCAAGAAATGACATATTTGAAATTGGTCAGAAGGGCAATGACTTCTCTCATCTCTTCATCGATGAAAACTAAACTAATGTTGACACTTTGCTCATTATCAAGGCTTCTTAGGTTGACTTTCTTATAGCCTTTTTTGGTCACCTTGGGTTGTGTATCTTTAGTTATTTTCTTATTCAGATTGAATATCATTTTTAAGGAGATCATGCCCTTGGGTATCTAGTTCTCTTTGAGTTGGATCGATCTATCTTCATTATAATTTGAATTTTGCACAAAACTTTCATCATATTCATTAATGATATGAGACTCAAATATTCTAACACTACATATGAGTTTATTGTCTACTTATCATCATCAAAAACTTAGAAGTGATTGATGTTGTCTAGGATAGAGGGGCATGGAATTATCTCCATAGTAAACTCTTACAAGTTTAAAATATTTGGAGGCACCAAGTTTGTTGTTGTTGAATCCAGAGCATCTACCAATTAGCTCTACTCCCTAGGTAAGGAAAAAATATTCAATGAGTCAAAATACTCAATTAAATCATAAGTTCTAAATTTATACTTTCTTAAACAAGAAAGCTTACATTGATATCTATTTCTAACCTGGTTAACAACTAATTTAAAATCACCATAGACTAATAGTTCTTTAACCTTATGTTTAATTTCAAAATGAATTACTAAAATAAGATATTCATATTCTGCTAAATTGTTAGTTCAAGAGAACTTTAATCTATAAGAACCTAGATATTGTTTTCCCTCAGGATTCATTAGAACAACTCCAATGCTATAACCTTGTTTAGCTTTAGCATCATTAAAGTGAAATGTCCAAGGACCTTTTCTTTCTTCTTTCACCTTGTCATTTTTAGCAACATTAGTGGTTTCCAAAGTGTAAACACCCAAAATTTGGAGGATTGGTAATTTACCTTTTCATTCTTGGTGTTGTATTCGATGATTTTGTATTTCATCTTGGGTTCCTAATATATTTTTATCTAATTGGGAATCCCACACCAAGGTAACCACATGTGAGAATAATCAATGGACATATATCCATTTAGGGATTTAGTCTAGTCACGACTCAGTAGCAATCCATAAGCCTTATGTATGTTAATGACTTGAATGTCAATAAACTATTAGATTTGGGGTTCATGGGTGAGCTACATATGGATATTCAAAAATTCACCTACCACCTTCACTCTTGACTTGTCTAAATGCACCATCACCTTCTCAAATTTGACTAGGTTTAACCCCAATTTTTCATAGATTCCTAAAGGCATAATGTTAGTTAAAGCACCAAAATCAAGCAAGCAATTATGAATATAATTACCAAAGATCCTTATAGTCAATAGAAATAGTGGAACCTCATGCTTACTCTTATACATTACCACATTTGTATGATCATGTTTAGCTTTGCTAGAGCTAGGATTTTCATTTAATGACTTTAGCAGTAAATCATGTTGTTCAATGATTTAAGTGAGATCAGGCAATGTTATGTTTTCCTTGATCTTCTTCATTTCTTCCACTATGTTGTATCTACCTTCGTTGATGTTGTGTAGGGAGCTTCTATTGTTGGTTGACTCTCCTTACCTTTAGGGTGTGGAAGACTGTTGTCTATCTAACCATTAAGAGGTGTATTTAGTTTATTAGGTGGGGTAGAAGTTGTTAGAGTTGGGTTTTGACATTTACTTATCAAGGCATAGTTAATCCTTTGGTATTGCTTAAAATAATGTATTATTTGACATTCTCTTCAGGCTCATTTTCATCTTGACTTGGAACGTCATAGGTATCAACCATGATGACCATTTTTGAGGCCCTAAAAGCATTATTGGTATTATCAGATCTCTTATAATTTTTTTGATCAATGGAATTCATCTTGAATCCATCCCTTTGGCTCTAAATAACTTCAAATGCATGGAAAAACTCAACACAGTCTAGCTCTCCATGTCTAGCTATATTGTTTAATCGACACCAACTGGGTAAGGCCATCTCACAAATGTTGATCTCAAGTAATTTTCTCAAAGGGGGATCATTAGTGTTGTTAATATTATTGAAAGGTCTATTATATCTTTGAAAATTATAATTTCTACTAGAGCTCTCATCCGTATTTCTTACTTGTTTCTTGAGATCCAAGAAATTATTAGTGTGTTTCTAAATAGTTCTTTGTATTGAGTCTAACTCTCCCTTTGGAAGCTTTAATTTCTTATTATGTGTTGCATTTTTAGACATTGGTGTTTTTTATAGGTACCATCATTTGATTGACATTATTTTAGGGATATAATATAGTATTTGCTTGATTAAATAATATTACTTGCTAGTTGGGTGCAGTGTGGCTCAAAGGCAACTAGTTAATTACTAGAAATTGGTTCAATGTAGGCATGCTTTGATTCATGTTGGGTATGACATTCAAATTAGGCATCATTGGATCAAAGTTTGCTATAACAAAGGAAGGATACCCCTATAGGTGCATTTGCTCATCAATATGGATGACCTCAGCATATACCAAAGGCAATGTGTCAATATTCAAGGCTCTTCTCAAGAAGACAACTATCATTGGGTCTAAGTAATTCTTGCATATTTCTAAAGCTAACTCATCTATTTGATTATATGTTGTGAACATCAAGGTATACATATTTTGAAACATTGAATTGGATGTTCTGATTGGTTCTTTTACGTCCCTTTTGAGGGTGGTAAATTAATGGTACATAACTCTCAGGCTAAATACCCTACAAAATTGAGAAATAAAAGTGCCATTGAATTGTCCCCATCTCGTGATGGAATCTTTGGGTAAGTTCAAGAACTGAGCGTAAGTGGCATCTCAAATTTAAAATGAAAAAGACAACAAGCCACATCCTCATGTATTACATTAAGTAGCCTAAAGGATGACTTTAAGGACTTGATATGCTCTTCAGTAGTTTTTATATCGATAGGGGTAAATAGAGGCAAATACTTTTCTAGATTCCTTGGTAGATATTTCATAGGTCCAAGGACATTGATGGATGAGCTAGCTAACCATGCCATGATTATCAAGAGAGGTTGTAAATTTTGGTTAGATAGGGAGTTTGGTTGGGTGTTAGACTTCCTATGTCTACCTTTATTGGCTCTGGCCTTTCTATGGGTTTCTAAGGATGTTAAAGGAACCTTGGGTTTAGATCAAGACTTGGTTCTAATCCTAGGCAACTCCAAGATGTATAATAGGTACTAAGAGCAAAATAACTTCAAAGATGGCTTCAAAAGTGAGAAATATTGCAAAGATTAGTCGATATTTACATAAAAACCTTAGATCAAGTAGATTTACCTTGATATTTGAGGATTTAAACCTTTGAAACTTCAAATTTCTTAAAACTTGCACAAATATTGTTAGTCTTGCACATTAGTCTGTAAAGATCAGTGTCAAACTAGTATTTCAAAGTAATTATATGCATAATTAAAAAACCCAAGAGTGATTAAACACTTTAAAACATATTTAAGCATAAATTTATGATTAGATTCACTTAATTCCAAATGAAATAGAGCAAATATGATATTAAATGTTTAGATCCAGTATAAATGAGGTCCTGGCAGTTGATCTTTCTACAAATTCTTAAAAATATCTTGATTATTTACCAAATTTATGTGAAGCTTTGAAAAGATGATTAAGATAACCTTGAATTTGCTTAAAGGATGGGATATTTCACCTATATTTGCACAAATTTAGACAAATATCTAGATTATTTATCAAAATTCCACAAATGAACATTATCTTTGATGAAATCCTTCAAAGAATGCAAAGATAACTAAAAAGAATGCAGATCTTTAGTTTTCCTTAACAATATTTGCATATTTTGAAACAATTATGCACAATTTTAATGAAATACAATAAAATTATACAAATATGTATGAAAGTAATTACATAAAAGGCCCTCCTTCTAGTACCATCTTTTTCCTTCCTATTGATGCACTTAATATGTTCCCTGTGTCACTAGGGAATAAGAGGAAAGTAAGAAACTCAATTTTGAGTCTTAGAAGACCTTAAGCTTGATTTTTTAACACAATTAATAATAGAAATATCACAAATATAAGAGATGTGGTCACCACTTAAAGTCTGCAAGTAGACCCTATTATAGGGACAATAGATGTTACATAGTGACACTACTTGCTAATCTTTGTGAAATTATTTCAATATTTTCCAATTATTTCCAAAAATATAAATAAATAATGGATATTTATAGCATGAAATAAGATAAATTGAGTCATGGGTAGATCCAAATGTGAGAAGGGTAAGGTAGAAAATAAGGTTTGATTTAGATGATCAAAGATACCAGTTCTCCTAACTTCTAAGTCAAAAACATATAAAACTAATGCTTACCAACTCTAGTGCATCACTCAAAGTCAAATAAATGTAGTTAAGGTTTCAAAGAAAAGGAAATGCATGTATCTAAGAGCATATATTACACAAAGGTAGTCATTCATAGTAAATTTCATAACACATTCAATTGTAAACGATAAGAAAATAGAGTAAATATACTAATAGAATAGTCAGCCTAGTGTCAAACTCAAACTAATAGATGCATGTAATGAAAGTTATTAACAAATTAGCTGGCATAAAATAAATTATTATTCATCTAAAATCATGAGAAAGAGAAATCATATGACATGCACAATAAAACACTTTAGACAAACTCTCAAATTCTTGGATCTATTGAATTAATTTTGATAATAATTATTTCTATTTTACAATGAGGGAAACATCCCTATTTATATGCTTCAAAACTACCTACATAAGTTCAAGTGGGCCCATAAAGGAGCCCAAATATGGCCAAGTGGTCAAATTGATATGCATATAATGGAATATTTTACATTTAAATTTACAACATGGAATATAGTATTCTCTAAGGCCCTAGAGGTTATTGAGATGCCTACTATTATTATCTCTACTTATTATCTACCTCTTCCTTTCTCCATACTTCTACACATGCCAAGTCTTGGTCTATCTAGGTAATGTATAGGATCATAGGTCAAAACAAGTTAGGTATTTCTTAGATGAGATTCCTATGTTCTACAAGCACATTCCTTAATGTTTCTTCAATTACCTCTACCTTTTCTAGCCTTTGATTAACAAATGCCACAATATTCATCACCTCGATAATAATATTTGCACTAGCTATGTCCTATTGTAATTTGGCTACAAAAACCTTCATTTGGGCCCTAAATTCTTGGTCATCCATGAAGGAGCCATCAATTTTGGTCACTCTGGTCACTATGTCATCCTTCAACAGCAAGGCAATCTTGAATTCCATTTTCTCCAAGGATGTAGTTGCATCCTTAACCTGATCTAGCCATCTCTTTAATATTCTTATCCTATTCATCAAGATGGTCTATATAGGAATGATATCCTCAAGTGGAAATACTTTGAGGTCAAGAAAATTATTTCTCTTTATAACTCTATCTAAGTTTTCCAACTTGGCATCATAAAGTGCAATATTTTGGTCAAGTTTAATGACCATCTTATATTACAAGACCCCTTCTTCCTACCTCCTCTTCATCACTTTATATAGGTTGGAAAAATTTATGACAACATATATTATTTGAATTATAGTGCCCTTTATCACTATTGTTAATGCTTTCTCCTTTAACCTTTTCAACTCCTACTGCATCCCCTTCATCAAGGCAATTATGGACTCTGTTTGAGCTTGAACTGAAGACACAGGGTCCTTTGCATTATCTTCCACATCTCTAGGGTTAGCCTTCCTCTTCCTTGTCAAAGTGAAGAGGGACTTTTCACTCTCATGGATCACATTTGAGATTGATTGTGTCTACTCAACCTATATTCTAACCACCCTCTTCATTGTGCCTATGGAAGCATCAAACCTCATGCCAATTTGGGGGGTATAGAGGACTACTTGAGGCATCTCCTACCTTGTTACATGTATGATGTCTCTAACCCAATTTTTGTCAGCAGTAGGTTTGGCTATGTGGGAGGTGGCTATAATGGAAGTGCATGGGTTGAATAAGAAGCTATAGCTATAGCAAGGATGTACAAGTTTGTTGGGTCTATTTTCCCGAGTGGGTCAAATAGAGATTTGGCAAGGCCTATGTCAAGAATCACTGAAGGCAAATTTGAAGGCACACTCACTTTAGTAGCTATGCTGATATAGAGTGGCTTTTAAAAGGTCAATTGTTTTAAAATGGGCTTTTAATGGATTTGTAGGCATAGGTGAACTAATAGCAAAAGAGGCACATATTTTGGTTACTTAGGAAGAAGCCATATGTGCAGTGACATGATCAATAAATTAGGGAAAGGTGAATCCAAAGGAGATACCAAATTTTATTTTGATAGTATCCATTAAGGACTGGGCAAAGGTAGTTATAAAAATTGAATATAATGAAGCTAATGGAGGGGTAATGATGGGGGGAGCAAACATGGAAGTGGAGTAGAGGCAGAAGTAGAAGCAAATGGGGAAGTAATTATAGTGGGAGCCTATTTTGAACTTACAGTCTCTAAATTTTCTTGTGGATGTGGGATTGATCCCCTCATAGTAGTCATAGACTCTTTCTTCCTTTTGTAGACCTTCTCTATATTCCTCCCAGCCAGTGCTTGTAACTATTCCATAGAGAGCTTGATGCCTTGTTTTAATTATAATGACATCAGGGCCAGGTTGGCTTCAGATCTCTAGGGTAACTCCCATAGCATATGTAAATACAAATGTAAGACCTTGGGATGGGTCATGATGGCTACTTGATCTTCTTAGCTTAGAGCTTGGAGGTATGCTCTAACTGCTTGAAGTGGCCAGTAGTTGAGGTATACATGGCCTATTCCTAATGAGAGGAATATTGTCTTCTTCCTCATCTTCTTGTCTCTCCTCATAATTTGCATCAAATATTATTCCATGGGTTGGTGGTGGTTGAGGCCTTATAATGTCTTCTTTCTTATTTTCCCTGTCTAACCTCATTTCAAGCTCTATGTTCTTTATAGATGCATTCTTGAGGACCACCTCAACACTCATGGAATCTCTATATATCCATTTGTGTACCTCTTCTTGGTCCTTATAATCCATTACCACACCTTTCTTAAACTTGAGGAGGTGCTTTGAAATGACATTGTTTGGGTTCCAAGGTTTGAAATCATCCTTAGGTAATAGGTATGAGTCCCTATGCCTTGTAGCTACAATGATATCATACTACTTTGTGATCTTGGTCCTCCCTAGCTCATAAAGAGTCTTGAGGGGGATTGTATTTTTATTTATTTTTAATATTAAATAAACTCCATGTAGTAGTTTATAATCCATCTCCTCTTCAGCCAACTTCATTGGGACACATCTTGGTAGCTTGCGAGGAGCTACCATTACTCCTTCCATTTAGATGACTGTGCAATCAAGGTATAGCTAGTAGCTTCCCATTTCCTTTAGTGTTTGTTTAACCTTTAGGGTAACCCTCAACATCTAACACTTGGTGATTGATTTATAAACAACTATGTATAAATCCTTGGCAATCACCATTATATTTTGCTTGAAATGGTGAATGTGCATTGTAGAGAATAGCTTGGGTATGAGCTCTTGCCACTCAAGGGACCATGAGTTTGGGACTAGTTGGGAAGTTATACAGATTGCATCCAATAGGTAGCTCATCATGTAGAATTGGGAAAGATTTTTTAAGTGTCATTAAATGTGTATATCAAGTTATTTCTAATAATATCCCCAATTCAGGAAATATGCTAGTCTTCCAAGATTATCTGCAGTAGTGGGATAGTTATTATGTCTACATACCCAATGTGTGGGTTATCATATATTCTATTAAATAGGGCCAAACCAATATTTAATACCTTCTATAATTGTTGAATAGATAGATTCCCTTTGTCATCTATAAGGACAACTCCATTGGGTCAGTCACCCATGAAGCCAATACATTTTATGCTGAGTGCACCTCATACTAGTGATCAATTTTGCTCTAGTTATAGTGTATTTTTGGTAAGGTTAGGTCATAATAATTTTCAAAGATTGGCCTTGATATGAAATTAATCAAGAGCCTTTGGTTTATTTATTTAATCAACCTATCATTGCATTTCATCCTCTCAAAGATGCCATATACTAGGTCAGTGCATGGTATGACCTCTAGTTTTACTACAACTTTGTAGAGATCAACATCATTAATTTCAAGCATGTCAAAAGCTAATTGAATTATGTAAGGCATTGTTTTAGCCTTATTAACTACCCTAGTTTCTTATATATTGAAGTAAATGTTATTGTAATGCATGTCCCCTAAGTTTATGGATTTAGGGATGAATTCTCTGTCTTTGAAAATAATTGAATTGCCATACTAGAATATGAAGTCATCATTTTTGAAAGAGGTTCTCTTACCTAGGGTGGAGGAACATATTATGACATTTATGTAATATTATAGGTATCAACCAATACCCTTCTATATCTTTATATAACTTTTAAGCTCTAATAATGGTGGTTAAGGTATTACCTGTGAATAACTCAAGCTTTGTTGTACTAGGAGAATGCAGCTAGCAAAGAGAGTAGATGTGTATAACTTCAAATGCAAATGTATGTGATAATAGTCAAGTTGATTATCCTTTTGAAATATTGATTTGATTAATGCAATGTAGATGGTGATTTTGGTTCATGTCATATTAATGGTAAGATTGTCAACTTAGTATATGTTTAGAATAACTTTGAGATTATTGATTTTGGTATTTAATTGCATTATAATTCAAATTTATATCTAATTTGAATTTGATCTACCATCAATTTTCGATTTAAATCTAAATATTTCCACCTTTTGACATGTGGCATGCCACCTCAAATATAGTTAGGTGCTTGCAAGGCTTGGATGTGATTAAGGTACTTAGTCAACTTGAAGTATGGACATGTGGCACCTTATGATTGCTCATGAGATCTCAAAATGTAGCTTAATGTGATGACTTATTTTTACCTTGCCACATAGCATCTTCTAATTTGTGGCAAGCACTCAGGTGATACCTTTTAGTTTTGATTATTTTTAGGAGTAATACGTTTCACTTTCACAAGCAGTCAGATATTTTCTTGATAGGTGTCACCTTCAAAAGTCTTCCAGCCAACTATCAAAAACTTGGTGCCAATCACATGGCTCAGATGGAGACACATGTCTTATCAAAGGTGATCTCATTAATCTTAGAATGTAACTTCATGTGAATGACATGTGATATCATATCCTAGGTCCAAGGTGGACATACATCACTTTTAGAGGTGATCTCAAATAGAAGCAACATGAGAATGACATGTGGCATCATCATGTGGGTCTAAATGGGACACACATCATTCTCATGGGACTTTGTTTGTTCTTCTACCACTTATCATTATTAGAAGGAGCCTTGGATAGTTGTATAACATCGATCCTTGATTAGATGGCTTGGGGTAACCTAGATGTCTTCCTTATGAGATTTTTTAAGATTTAGATGGATGTGATGCAATTTATACATGCATTAATCTTGAATGATTCTAAAGGGAACACAAGTCACCTTGAAAGGTTACTTAGGTTTAGTTGGTTGTGCTTGAGACATGTGGTAGTATCTTGTGGGATTCTAGATTATAGTGGGATGCATGGTAGTTCAGATTGGTTGGGATTAATTATGGGGGATAAGATATTGACATGTATCCCTAGGATTTGAATTCTAACAGCTAGTTCCTTCATGAGCTCTTTAGATGATGCCATATAGCTCATGAACTAGGTATATTTACTCCAAGTGTCTTGTACAGGGCATGATAAATCTCTAAGGCAATGTGAATCATGATGAGGTGGACACCTATCCTTTTGAGTCATAGTTACAACCTTGACATTCAGTAAGGCATCACAAATTGTAGTTTTAAATTGACATCCTGCAAGGTCAATTGAAAAGTTAAGTTAGATTTTTGAAGATGTCAAAGCCCGTCTTAAACAAATTTAAACAAGTTTAAAGAAAAACTATGCAATTAAATGCTTTAAACACAACACAATATTAGATTAATAAGATTTTTAGTGAGGCTCACTTTCATGTTCATTAGAGATCTAGGTCATACTTCCTTGGTGAAAACTTGTCTTCACATATTTAATCTCATATGGTTAATTAATTTGTTGCCAAATAAGAACTTGAAGAAAACTTGCAATAATTATAATATTTTTAAGTACTAATTCATATTTAAAGATGAATAATTAACCATAAACTATAGAAGCCAAACATTGGTAAATTAAACCAAATCCATATGCAGTCAAATGATTTAGCAATCTTGGAATCTTAGGTATTTTGAAAAATTAAGAAAGGAGGGTCCCCATTCTAGGAATAGGAGGTAGTTGATCATCAAAAAAACTAAATTGATAAAATGGCCCATCCTAGAATTTTTTTGTGGTTTGATATATTGTGTGGAAATTATAAGCCAATTTTCATGATTTTATGATTTCTAAGATTTTATAAATCTTTTGCCAATATTTTTGGAATTTTTGAGGCATCTCAACTCAATTGAGAATGATGAGATACTAAATGGTCCAACTTGAAAAATGATGAGAGCATGGTGTAGGGATGATTTCAAAATGACAATAGCATGGCCTAGGTTGCTCATAAAATGGTGAGAGTATAACAAAGTTTTGACTAAGCTGATCTCAATGTGAATCAAGTGCTACCTGCATAGTTTGATTAGGACCTCAAGTCATTGTAGTTCCACCTTATAACAGAGAAATTTGAATAAGTAGTAACAAGTTCAAGAATTAGGCCAATGTCATAATTAGAAACATTAATGGCAAGGTGATGTGATAATGCATGTTGAAAGTGTTGTTCCTAATTTTCCCATAGGTGGTTATAATTAGGAAATAATAGTATAGGTCAATGACAATAATTTACCCAAAGGTAGTTATAATTAGTAACACCAAGAATGAAATAGAATGTGACAATAATAAAGAATGTAATTACCAAACCACTATCATACTAGTCCAAGATACTATATCTTTGTGAAATAATGAGTCAACTACTGAAACATAATCTGAGTTTAATTTTTGAATATGTTTAAATAACCAATAGATCAAAACCAAGGTAAAAAAAAAGTAGGGAAGGGAGGAAAACCAAACTCGGTCGATAGGGAAGGTATGGATGAAATGATATACGGTATGATATAAGGAAGGTGTTAGTATAATAAAATGTAAATGATCCTCATAGATAATAACTTGGGTTTCTCAAGCAAAGTAATGCTTGAGGTGTATTATGTTCATGGGTTCATCAAATTCATCTCCATCTGGTGTAGTGAGTTGTATGCTCTAGAGCCATAATTAGCAATAATGACATAAGGGACTATCTAATTAGGCTTTATTTGCCTTTCTTATTTTTTTAGTCATGGTGTTCTTCAAGTTTTATTTGAGGATATGATCACCAAGTTTAAACTCTCTATGCTTAACATGATAGTTATATTGACCACGTAACCGATTCTGATATACTTGAAGGTTGTTTACAATGACCAATCATTTTTATCCAATAAATATAGTTCTTGTAGGTAAGTAAATCTATAATACTCATCATCTAGGATGTGCTTATATGAGATACACAGAGAAGGTGACTTGACCTCAATGGGAAGAATGGCCTCAGTGCCATAGACAAGGGAATATGGTGTGGCTCCTATTGGAGTATGGTAATTAGTATGAAAAGACTAGAGGGCAAGATATATGTATAGGTGCCAATCATGACCAACATCATTGACAATATTATTAATAATATTTAAATTGGTTTTATTATATACCTCTACTTAGACATTACCTTATGGGTAATATGCATTTGAAAAGTGTTGAGTAATATTAAACTCAACATAGAGTGCTTTGACATCCTTGTTCTTAAATGATCTACCATCATTAGATATTATATCAGATGAGATACCATAGTGGCATATTATATGGTTGAAGATGAATTTTGAAATTTGTTTTCCATTCATGTAAGTGATGGGTATATCCTTAACTCACTTAGTGAAATACTAAGTGAGGATGTGTTTATGGCCTTTAGATGAGGTAGGGTTAATCTTCCAAACAAGATCGATCCCTCACATTGAAAATGACCATGGTGTGAGCATTGGTTTGCGTGTTTAGGCTAGAGCATGAATTAAATTGGCATGCCTTTGACATTTGTTACATATTTTTACATAAGTAGTTGTATTTGCTTCCATGGTTATCCAATAGTAACTAAAACATAGGAAATTTTTGATAAGGACAACCCCGCTAGTGTGGGCTCCACAAAATCCTTCATGAACTTCCATCAATGCTAATGCAAATTTTTCCAAATTCACAAAACAAATTAAAGTTCCATCAAAGATTTTATCGTAAAGGTTTGGGCCAAGTAGGGTATGCATAGAGGCTTGGTATAGAAAGGATTTTTGTTGTTTATGGGATAGGTATAGTATAATAATGTGATCATGAAGGTAGTTATATAGGTCTAAATACTAAATATAATTGGGACCAACACTATCATAGATCATTTCAATGGTCAAAGGTTCATGAGTAGGTGCTAGAATATGTTCAACAAGGAAGTGATAATAGTTTGCCTTGTCTATGTTTTAGATCTAAGAACCAATGGTAGCCATGGAATTTAATGTATTTTTATTGGCTTGAGATATGTGTTCAAATGTAATATGGGTAATTTACTACTTGAGAATGTCCACCATGGCCTTGTATGGTACCAATTTATCATCTTTGGTCTAGAATTGGTATGTAACCTAATTGATGATTAGTTAATAATCACCAAGAACCATGAAATGTTGAATGTTCCATTATAATTCTTGATGAATCCCTACAATGAGTGCTTCATATTTAACCATATTATTAGTACACGAAGATATGATACAAAATTATTTTGGAATACGATCCCCCTATGATGTGATAAATAAAAATTTGGCCCTTGATTTATGAGATGTAAATGACCCATCAAAATAATTCCAGTGTTGATCCTCAGGAAGTGTTTCTATGATGGTCATGATAGACTTATTTAGGAATGCAAAAGTGAGTGGTTTAGTATTTTAAAGGGGAGATTCAACAAGCTAATCTACAAGTACTTGTCCCTTTAATACCTTATGATTGACATACTCAATCTCAAACTCCCTCAAAAGCATGTTGTATTGAACCATGCATCCCTGTAAAGTTTTCTTTGATAGTATATACTTGAGTGGGTCTACTTTGATAATGACTATGGTCTTGTTGTTAAATATGTAATGATGCAACTTCTAGGTTGTAAAGACCATATCTAAGCAAGTTTTTTTTATTAGTGTATAATTATGTTCATATGCTACTGGTGTACCATTTAGATAGTACACAACATGTTCTTTCCCATTTTAATCATGCTAAGCTAAAAGTGCCCCCAAGGCATTGCCAGTGGTAGATAGGTACAAAATAAATAGCCTCCCTGGCATTGGTGGTAACATAATATGTAGATTGGCTAGGTATTCCTTTAGGCACTCAAAGTCTTTCTAACATTCTTCATCCCAAATAAATGTAACACCTTTCTTCAATAAATGAGTGAAGGGACGAAATTTACCGGCCAACTATGAAATAAAGTGTCTAATAGACTATATTTTACCTTGAAAACTATGAGCTATTTCAAAGTGAAAGGTGGAAGCATCTTGGTAATGGATTGTGTAGACACCTAAAACTAGCCACCAATGGCTTCATACCAGACTTTAGATCAATTCTTACCAACCTTTGAATATCTAGCCTAAGAATTTCTAAATGTCCTAAATTGGGCTTCATAACATGCAATTTGGCCTAAAAATCAATTAAATGGAGCAAATTCACACATCAATTAAATCAAAATCTTGGAAATATTCAAATGCCTAAAAATAATTAATTAACATACATAACCTAATCAAATGCCTAATTGAATAATCCTTGAGAAATTAAATAAATTATCAAAAAGGAAATTCAAAAATCAAGAATTTCTTAGGAATTCATAATTACCTTTTGTGGGTTGTCCAAAATCCAAAATATCTCACCCATGCCTATACCATGCTAATCATGAGGTTTGGACACCTTTTAACTCTATTGGGGTTAATTAATGAACTAAAGTGGGTTTCAACCCATTCATGCCCCTTTGCTAAACCTATAAAAACAAGCATTTTCCTCTCATTTATGAGAGCTTAGACATAGTAATTTTGTAATGTTGGTTTTATGATAATATTGGAAATAATAGAGTTATAATGCCAAAATTGTGAATCACAAGCCAAGCCATTTCAAGCTACAAAGCCAACAATGGTGCCAAGAGAAGGATCTACACAACTCCATTTTCCAAAGACTTTTTTATCACATGCCAAGCAATCCAAATGAATAATTCTCTTGGAGCATTCAAGGAAGGTAAGAAAGGTTATTTTTCTTGCATTTTAGTTGTGCTTTGTCAAAAAAAATTCTTCACCATGTTCCTCCTTTTGATCTAGGAAAGATAGTGTTATGCATGTTAGTGTTGTTTTCATTTTGATTTGATTTCAATATGAAGCTAACATATAATCTAACCACCCTTATTGAATTCCTTGATCAGAAATGGTACTCTTGATGGGACTCAAACCATCCCATGTGGCAAGGAAATGAATATGCAAGTAAAAAAATCACAAATGAATGCTTAAATTCCTTCAAATTTATAGTTTTAACTTTGATTTTTCTGCATTTTTAATTCTTGAATTATCTTAGATCTATACAAAGATTGATACCAATTAGGACTCACTGGCATCAGTTCTATGTGACCATTATCAGTTTAGCCCAACTGAGCTCAGTTCTATGTGACTTTCATTGGTTGGCATGTAGGGTGAAACATGGTTTATAAATATTGCATTTTAAAGCTTTCTAGTATTTTTTTTGTTATTTCTTGGTTATAGTAGCTTTTAAACTCTCTGTCTAATCCTTGACTTACAGATTTTATTGAGTTTTTCACTAATCACTACCTAATCTAACACTTTAATCTATTATGGTTTTGCCTTCAGGTTCACAGGTGATAGATGATAGGCTTAATCGACCAATGTTGGTTCTTCATGACTAGCATTGATTATATTTGAGACAAACCACCATCAGTTGCCTTGAACTAGCATCAGTCAACTCTGACTGACCTCAGTCAATGTGTGTTTAAAAATAAAACCCAAGAGCTCTTTTTCTAAAGTTCATTTGCTCACAATCAAAAGTGCTTCTAAGCAAAAGGATACTATCTAAAAATTATAGGTCTAGGATGAGATTTGAATGCAAATTTGTAAGTTTTGGTTAAAGAACATTTTTTTTGGGATTTTAAAAGGAATATATCTAAATTACTCACACTTAATTTTAGTGTTGAAATGAACATGTTAGATCTTACATATTTGGATGTTGGTGTTTAAAAATAATAAGAATGACTATGTTTTAGAAAACACTTCATTCTTGGTGCTTAAAATGAATACTTAAGTCTTGAACACTTATTTTTGGTGTTTAAAAATAAACTAAGCTAAAACTTGAACATTCAGGGTTTTAGCTTAAAATAAATGTGGATGCTTTTACTTAAGTTGTGTTGTTAAATTCTTTCAAGCTTTCACACTTAAGTGAAGGGGCCAAGTAAAGAACATCATCACATTTCAATTTGGTGCCTAAATCAAGCTTCACTCACAATTTCTCTCAAATAATTTATTGATTGTTTGTTTTCATAAAAAGAATAACATGTGTATGCTCTCCCCCTATCCCTATAGGGAACTTGGGTGATTAAAATTACCTTTTCATTGCATTTGTACCTTATTCCAAGGTGTATAAATAAAGTTGTCTATGATCTCCCCAAAACCCATATGGTATTGGGTGATCTAAAAACAACCCTAAAGTCTTTCTACTTGTCTTTTATTCTCATGCAATTTGGCTTGTGAAGGGGATGTCATTACTTCTCATGAGTTATCTAGGAAAACATTGACCTGAGGCTTCATCTCTTGGTAGTGTTTCAACCTCACTCCACAAAAGGGTATATAAATTAGGGTACACATAGTGCTATAGCTAGGGGTTGAGCGAATAACCTCTCATTTAGTAATGAAGGCTCGAGTTAGGTCTGGTCAACTAGGGGATTCCACTAAATATTTCATGGATGGAATCATCATGCAAAGGAATAGACCCTTGCATGATAAGTTGATTGGTATGAAATCAACTTATGTGAGTCTTGTCTTGTGTTAGCTACACATGGGATCAATCTAGACAGTCATAACTTATAAGCTTTAGTAAACCCCACTTTGCCACACCTTGATAGGATTTAGGATGATATACTTAGTTGTATTTTGTCAATTATTCTTTTATTTCTTGATGTGTTGAATCTATTTTTTTTGTTTATACTATTTCATGAATGAGTTTATTTTTCCACATTACTCCATTGTTTGAGGAGGCATTATGCCATCCATTTGACACCTTGTTTTAACTTAGAAAACTTTTTGTGTCAAAAATGTTGAGTGTGTCACTTTATCAAAATGGGTAACGTTATGATACCCAAATAAATTCAAGTTTCATGCCTTAGAAGTCTTTTAAACAAACCATTATCACATCTTTTGGGAGTGATAATGTCGTTACGCTACCCAAATTGTTTTATAGACTTGTCTTGTCTTGTGACCAAGTGATCATTGTTTGAATCAAATCATTTGTGTCTTGTTGGATCTTTTTTAGCACAGTCATGATATTTAAATATACCTAACTTATTGGTCATTAAAACCCTAGTTTACATGAATTGAGTTTTTGATTAAATTTTACATGTTTGGATCCAAACATTGATTGATTTTTTTTTAGGTCTCAACACACAGGGGCTCATATATAAATATTTATCTTTTGGGTTGTGTAAATTAGGTTAACATATTATTCAAAATTTTAAAATTTATTGTTTATGCCTTTGTTTGATAGAATCATTCCATCTTCAAAGTGCCTTTTATTTTACGTTTTATACCACTTTGATCATGTTTATGTAGAGAATAAAGTGCCTGGTCTTTGCTAAATATTCCAAGTTTGTTAGATTAAAAATCATCTTTGGTTTCAAGTCTATATTTTGACACTATGTTTGGCCAAAATTCTTAGCATCAACCTTTTTTTAGCCTAGTTTTTGATGTTGCATTTGGCCAAAAGTCCTAGAAACTCGTTTACCTTTACTAGTTTAGACCTATTTAGAACATCTTTGAACCTAGGCTTTAGCATCTTATCTTTAGTTCATTTTAATTTACCTTATTTATGTAAGACATTTAATGTTAGACATTTTACATTATACTATTTTTAACAAGTCTTTACGTAGACTTCTTGGAGATACATCTCCACCCTAGACCAAGTTAGATAGATTTTAAACCTCTTTGTCTTTTCAAACATATATTTTTAGAGTTTGTAGAACTCTAATCCTATCTTGTTGTGAAACATTTTTCATAAATTTGACCATGGCTTATCATACACATAATCAAACCATTTATAATTCAAGATATAGAAATGCTATCACATAAGAGGACTTTGTTCAAAACCCTTTTATAGATGAGGTCATTTGGGAGGTAGATTTTTATCCACCTTACAACACTCAAATAGGGTAACAGAGTCAAGATCCTTTGACCAATTATTTGGTTATCATGCCTCCTTACATGGATAAATACCAAGAAAATATGGCCCAATATTTAGCTAACATACCTACAATTGCAGAACAAGTTCAACAGTAATCATATTACTATACAATGCCATCAAACTATGATGTAGGGGCTATGTCTCTAGCAAGATTTCCCCATGACAACTTGCCAAGTCTAGTAAAAGGGCCTTACAATATATCTTATAATGAATAGGCATGTTCTAACAGCCTTAATGTCATTGTACCGATGTTGTATCAATATTTGTGTATACTTATCACGTAAACAAGCCTCATGGAAGACCACTTCATTCAAATATAGAAAATATACTAGACATATCAAAACCTAGTGTGTAACTTTACTAATATATCCAATTCAAATGCAACTCTTATTTGGTTACTTCCTCCTATGGGAGTCTTACTTGAGTTGACTAGCCAAAAAAATTAGGGTTTTGACCTAGTTACACAAAATTATTCAACAACAAACATGCTCAATACCTAAACCATTGAAGAAGTGTCTTCTAATTCTACATAGAATAGTAAACAAAACATAATGGACAATACACAAGTAATATCCAATTTAGACCAAAGTGGTGTTAATGCACAAATAAATAGTCAACAATAAAATGTGCCTTTAACTAGCACCATTAATTATTCATAAAATAAGGGAGTAGGAGTTTATACTTCCCAACCCTAACCAACTACCTCTAATCCTCAACCAGTTACTTCTTCTAGCACCTAATAACAAGGATTAAGTAATCAACCAATGACTAGTGTCATGCCATAACAAAATGTGATAAATCTTACTCCACCCCAACAAGTGATGAGTAATATTCCATAGAAGTAGGCATAGTCTATTATACCCATATAATAAAGGCAAAAAATATTTCCACCTCAATAGGGGAAACTAATGTTTCACCTTGCCAAGTACTAGCAAGCATACCTCTTTAGTCACAAACTAACATGTTGATCCAAAACCAAATGATGTCTAACCAACAATTTATAAATATTGGTCAATGAAAGATGTCCAATAGCCAACGTGCATCTAATTCCTAGTAGGGATTCATGTAACCAAGAGGTTCCAATGTTCCTCAAGTACCTATTAGTCAACAATTACCTTTCGTGCAGAATGTGCCACAAGTTCAAAGATAGGGTCTTGTTTTGTAAGTTCCCCTCAATTAGTAAGGTATGACTAGTCAAAATAATATCCCCATTTAACCTCAATAATAAAAATATGGTCATATTACTCCATCCTAATCATAGCATTCCCAACATCAAGCCTACATACCTAATCTTAACTAGAATATCACATCGTAGTATGTGAAATTTCAATAATCTCACCTTAATCCCTACATGTGTATTCTTGGTCTATTTCCTAGCCAATTCAACATTCCCCATTAAATACATCCACTCTACCCTAGTCAAAGTAATCTAATTTTGATCACCCAACCATCACCTCAGGGAAATATTCCCACTAATTTCCTTGAACAAGAACTATAACAAATGAAGGATGTAATTGCCCTCATTCTAGTGGGGAAACATACCAAATTTTTTAAGTTGGATGATGTATGTTCCTACCCCTTAAATATAGATTACCTATAGATACCATTTCCTCTAGGGTATAAACCATCAAAGTTTGAGAAATATAAGGGGAAAGGTGACCCCAAGGCCCATCTAACAAAATTCTTTGTTGCATGCTAACTAGTGGCCTATAACAACATCTACCTTTTGTTGTTGTTTCCATGAAGCCTAGTAGGGAAAGAATTGGAATGGTTCCTAAAGTTTCTCAAGAATTTAGTATCTAATTTTGATGAACTTTCAAGCAAGTTCATGCAGCACTTCTCTTGCAATCTTGAGCATGAAACTTCATTGGTAGATTTAACATAAGCAAAAGAAAAACCTAGTGAAAGCTTCACAATATATCTACAATGATGAAGAGCCCTTATAAGCTAATTCACCCACAATCTACTATACAAGAAATTAGCCATTGTGTTTACCAAAAATCTACATAGCAAGATATCTTATAATATAGAGTTACAATGTGCACATACATTCAAAGAGATCATTGACAAAGGTTTGGTAATTAAAAAATACCTCATTAACAAAGGGACCATTAAACTAGCCTCATCTAATTAGAACTAGAACCAAAATTAGAACAATGGCTAGAATCGAAGTCCAGTCCAAGCACAAGCATCGTAACAAGCCCATACCAATAGCTATGACAAACCCAAGAAATTCAATCGTAATAAGAATCTTATAGGTAACTGAGTAATAGAGCTGCAACATGTCCAAATGGTGTAAACACCATCTACTCAGCTTATGCTACCTTTTCAAATAACTCCTAACCAATAACCTCTTCAGTAAATGTAGCATGTACAACATGCATAATAACCTAGAATAGTGCAATAAATGAAGTAACCTATGCCTTTGCAAAACCCTCCTCCAAGAATAAATTTTCCTACTCGTCATGGCTTTCACAACCTTGGAGAACCCATTGAATTAGTTTTTTTCAAACTTTTTGTAGCTAACTTGATTAAATGGCCTATTTTAAAAGGGCAAAATTTTGAAGGTGCTAACATTCTAAACTATTATAGGCCAAAATAATTCTACAAATATCATCGGGTGAATGGCCATAATCTATAGTGTTGTGTGCAAATAAAACATATCATTGAAAATATATTGGAAAATGGAGAGATCACGTTGGATTATGGATCTTCTACCTCCAATCAAAACCTTGGAATTTATCAGGATCCTTTTCCCCAACATAACAACTTACAATGAAAACAATAGTGGCTAGTACAACATCAAGAATAACAACATCAACAACCAAGGGCAAACTAATAAAACAAACTAAACAAACAACAGAATCAAAAATGTCAAAATAATAGATAAAACCAAGGTTAGAATGGTGCAAATAACCAACAGACCTACAAAGTAGTTGTACATGACTACAACATAGTTGTAGGCCATATTTTAGGAGGTCATGTTAACACCATTTCCATTAATCCTAGACTAAGTCCCAATTAGATAATATCATTGCTAATCACTCCTAATCAACCAACCTATGTCAATAATCCTTCCTTGACTTAAGACCACATATAGGCAAATTATCAAGCAAGGATTCCAATGTTTAGACCTTGTACAAATAACTTTTTGTTAGCCCATAACCATGCACAAGTACACTAGCAACCAAGACTTATCCTACCTAGCCCCCCTCCACCATCATTTGTTAACAACAATGGTTCTGTACCTAATCCTAATTATGAAATCACAACTTGACAGTCAAGGATTACCATCTTAGGCCCAAAATCATCTGCTACTTCACCCATCATCCAACCAACCATTATACCTTGGAATAAGCCATTTCATGTTATCTAAGAAAATATGTTTGACATTGTGGAATAATTTCAAAAGACATTATCATAAATCTCTATTTTAGATTTGTTGAGTATATCTATAATCTACAAACCATCTTGATAGAGTTCTATGGCCAACCTAAAGTTCCAAATGACATATCTCTTGACAAATTTTAAACTTTGGTTAGACATATAGCTCTAAACCAATAAGTAACCTTCAACCAAAGTGATATGTCATCCCTTGGCCTATTTCATACTAATCCATTGTACATTGAAGTTTACATAATGAGGAACAAAGTGAAATGTGTCCTCATAAACAATGGATCAAGTTTTAATATCATGTCTCTAAAGCTCATCTATCTTCTTGGATACATGATATTATATCTCCACGTAGAAATAATCACCATCAAATATTATGATAATGAAGAATGAGAATCACAAGGCACCATTAGCTTTCCAGTTATTATTGGGCCCTTGACCCATGATACACTATGACATATGTTATATCTCAATCTATCATATAATACACTTTTGGGTAGACCTTGGCTACACAAGATTCATGTCATCCCATTGACATTACATGAGTGTATCAAGTTCTCCCATTCATGAATGGAGGTTACTATTTCAAGATATTTTCATCTATACGAGCATTGCAAACATCTAGAGGCTAAGTTTAAAAGTTAAAACTACTATTTTGTCATGAATCTAGTCACCAAGAAGGATAAAGGGAAAATAATACTTATTGATTTACCAGAGGCCAACTACATTGACCCTAATGCCCTTGATTCACTTCCCCACATGCCACCTCTTAAAATGTCCAATCATTATACCATCTTAGATAATGTCCCAAGAGATTACTTAACCCATGACACCTTCCACATTTCAAAGCTTCCACTGAACCCAAATTACTTTGGAAGACCAAAGGCTAAACCTCTCATGCAATGGTAAATAAAGGTAAAAGGCCATCATCATAGTCCAACACCTATCACATTCATGTTAGCCTCTGGCGAAGGAAAGTACCCTCTTAAAGGTGGTCAATCATGGTTATATAATGATAAATTGGCTGATTATTACAAGAATTCCAAGTATCCCATTCCTAATCAGATCATGGAAAATTACGACTATGAAGGAGGAGGCCTCAAGCCAAATCAATAGTGAACACTTGAGCTAATTTCTATGACTAGGTACAAAGGAACCTATGGAATTAAATTTAAACCACCTAGGGGTGACCCCACATATCTTATTCAAGTTCCATCACCAATGACTAGTGATCACAATGTCGACAGTGAAACAAAGTCTGATCATAGCCCATTTAATGACCTATCGCATACTAATTTGTTTGACAATAATGCAATTTATACCCTTCAACCAGCCATTCATCATAATACACTACCATTATATTATCCCCAACTAATAGACTAGGGCCATCAAGATTCCAACATGTTGGTTGATGAGTTTTAAAATGATGAGGCCTTGTACAATTTTATAGGCTTTAGGGATAATGTTCCATTGAGAGATCACAAAAAATGGTTCGCAATAAAAATGGATCCTAAAGCCTATTTTGGAGAGTAGGTGAACACCCTTATCCAAAAACAAATAAATAAAACATTGAGGTCTCAAAGTGAAAATATATTTGAGGCACTTTTAGACTAGGGAACAAGTAAAGATAAAGGCTTGTCTAGTGGTGAAAACCTATTTCAAGTGCCATTAGATGGGGGTATTTAACCTTCTTCAAATATAGCCTAAGAGACCACCAATGACAAACTTGTCTATGGGTATAAGTTTAGTCTTGAAGAAGAATAGACTTTTGATTGAATCATCCAAGAGATAACTGAAGAAAAACTTGTCAATGTGTCTAAGTTTAGTCTTAAAGAACAACAAGCATTTGATCACATCATTCAAGAATTTCCAACAACATTTGTTACATGGATATCCCTCCCATTAGGGGATTTTAATTCATCATGCCTAGGAGAAATTGAAGAACCAATCCTAACAAAATACTTTGACATAACCAACAGTAAAAAAAAAATTCACTATTCTTGAAGATGGTTCGACCATTCTAGTGGAGGATACTTTAGAGGTTAACATTAGGACTCTAGATGACCCAAAATGGATTCAATTAGGTGCATCCCTCACTAAGGAGGAATGCAAAGTATTTATAGCCCTATTGAGGAAATTTATGGATATATTTGCATGGGCCTATTCTAACATGCTAAGGTTGGACCCCATCTTGGTTGTTCACAACCTTGTGGTACATCTTGATGCCAAACTTGTGAAGCAAAAAATATGCAAAATACATCCTCGTATTGTTGTATTAGTTATGAAAGAGTTGGAAAATCTCTTGAAAGTGAGATCTATTATGCCATTTGACTATTCTAAATGGATTTATAATGTAGTACTAGTTAGTAAAAAGCTAGAAGGAATCAAAATTTGCATTGATTTTAGGGACATCAACAAATATTAATCTAAGGATTACTTTATTTTGATAAACATTGACATGATAGTCAATTCCACAATAGGTTATGAGATGCTTCAATGATGGATGGATTTTCATGCTACAATCAGATCTAAATAGCACCTGAAGCCCAACATAAAATAACATTCACCACTCTATGGGGAACATTCTATTATTAGGTTATGCCATGACAGTCATATTTCATGATATGATGCATGACATTGTTGAAGACTACATCGATGACATACTTGGAAAATTAAAGACCAACTATGATCATCTAACAACATTAAGAAGGATATTTGAGTGATTGCATGAATACAAAGTCAAGATCAACCCTAATAAATGTGTTTTTGGAGTTATTTTAGGTAAATTACTTGGATTCATTGTGTCTTATCAAGGCATTGAAGTCGATCCAACCAAATTACAAGCCATAATAAACATGCCATCACCAACTAATTTGAAGCAACTCCATAGTTTACAGGTCAAGATCTAATCCCTTAGATGCTTCATATCTCAATTGGTGGACAAGTGCCACCCATTTACACACCTACTAAAGAATGGTGTCACATTTCTTTGGGATGATGATTGTCAAAAAGTTTTTCAATAGCTAAAGGACTATCTAGTTAATATCCCAGTTTTATTGCCTCCTATGCTAAGGAAACCATTCCTCCTATATCTATTCATGACATAAAAATCCTTGGGGGCAGTTCTAGCTCAACATGATGAAAATGAAAAATATCATGTCATGTACTATCTATGTCATACACTAGTCATTTATGAACACAATTATACATCCATTGGAAAATCTTGTTTAGTTATGGTCTTTGCAGCTCAAAAACTATGTCAACACATATTGAACAATAAGACCATGATCATTTGAAAAGTAGATCCACTCAAGTATCTACTATGCAAAATAGCTTTACAAGGCCTCATGGCCAAATGGATCATGCTTCTCAGTAAGTTTAAGATAGAATATGTGAACCAGAAAGCTATCAAGGGTCAAGTTCTTATAGATCAGCTTGTTGAAGCACCCCTTGCAGACATAGAGCCATTAACATTCCAATTTATTGATGAATCCATCATAACCATCATTGAAACACCTCTTGAGGAGCAACACTAGAAGCTATATTTTTATGGATCATTTACTACACATGAATCGGGGGTAGGCCTTTTGTTTATTATTCTATAGGGCGATTTAATCCCTAAGTCATTCAAAATCAGCATTCCTTATACCAAAAACATTCATTTTAGGGATTCGATAGGTAATACAATGAAACATAGCACATATAATAGTTTATGGTGATTAATAGTTAATCATCAATCAGGTTATAGACCATTTTTAGACCAAAAATGATAAGTTGGTCCCGTACAAGGCCATGGTCAACACTCTCACACAATAGATTTTTAACATCCAATTTGAAAATATACTAAGGTCAAATAATAAAAAAAAATATGCCATGGCTATCATTGGGTCTTTGATTCAACAAATAGATACGACCAAATAATACCAGTTTCTCATTGAAAATCTACTAGCTCCAACTCATGACCCATCAACCATCACAATGATCTATGATATTATTGATCCTAGATCTACTTGGTATTCATACATTTAAAATTAACTCCATGACCATGTTATACCACTAGACTTATCCCAAAAATAGTCTAAAGCCTTCATCCACAATGTCAAACATTATACTTTACTTGAACCAACCCTATACTGCTATAGTTTTGATGGAACTCTGCTTCCTTATTTACTTTTGGTAGAATCTACATTAGTTTTATGAGAATTTAATAAAGGATTATGTGGTATCCACATTAGTGGGGCCACCTTATCCAAAAATCTCTTGCATAATGAGTACTATTGGCCAATAATAGATGTAGATGTAGTTACATATGTGAAAAGATGCGATAAATGTCAATGGCATACCAATATGATTCATGTTCTACCCAAGACTATGAAACTAATGTTGACACCATGGCCATTTGTTACATGGGGCCTTGATCTCATTGGGAATATAAACCTACCTCATCTGATAGCCATAAACATATCCTTACCACCATAAAATATTTCACTATTTGGGTTAAAGTTATACCCCTCATGTGACTGGAAAGCAAATTTAAAAATTCATCTTTAACCATCTCATTTTTTGTTAAAGTATACCTTTTGATATTATGTCTAATAATGGTGGATAATTCAAGAACAAAGATGTTAAATCACTATGTGTCAAGTACAATATTAATCAATATTTTTCTTAGGCATATTACCCTCAAGGTAATGGCCAGGTAGAAGCATCTAACAAAACTATTGTCAACATCCTCAAAAATATTATCAATGATGTCTACCATGACTGGTACCTTCATATATTATGATCCCTCTGGGAATATCTTACCAACCATCACATCCCCATAGGTGCCACTCCATATTCACTTGTTTATGGTACTGAAGCCATTCTTCCTATTGAGGTTGAGTTACCTTCATTATGCATCTCTTTAAATCATGTCTTGGATGACAAAGACTATCTATTAGCTCACCTGTAAGAGCTAGAATTACTTGATGAGAAATGCATGGATGTAATAAATAACCTTCAAACATATTATAACTGACTTTGTGGCCACTAAAATCAGTGCATGAAACATAGAGACTTTAAACTTGGTGATCTTGTCCTCAAAGAGAACCAAAATAATACCACGACCAAAAAGAAGTATAAAGGCAAGTTCAAGCCCAACTGGGTAGGTCCTTTCATCATTGTTATAGACTATGAAACTATAGCATACATGCTCACCACATCAAATGGGGATGAACTTGATGAGCTTATGAAAATTAAACACCTCAAGCATTACTTCACTTGAATGGCTTAGTGTATTGTCTATGAGGACCATTTCAAGTTATACCATATTTTTAGTATTCTTATTTGTACCATATCATTTTATAATCCTATCATTCTACCATCCAATCATTTTTCCTATCACTTTTCCATTCTCCCATACCTTTTCTATCAACAAAAACATATTTTGATCCTACCTACCTACCCCATTTGATCTTGGTTCATCCATTAGTTTTGCTTTCAGCATAAATATTTAGATCAGTTTTAGTAGTTTTATAAATAATTATAGACAAAGGCCATATTTTGGAGTAGTATGAAATAAGTTTTGGTAGTTTCATCCTTCATTTCTTATTCCATTCTATATCATGTTTATTTGTGTGGGCCTAATTATAACCACCTATGGGAAAATCAGTGCCTCACTAATCTTGCTATTAATTATAATTAACTATGGGAAAATTAGTATCATTGATCTGAGCCATTGTATCCTAGTTATAACCATCTATGGGTAAACTAAGGGAAACATTTGTTTATTTTACCTTGACATGCCAACTTGCCATTCCTATGTTGTATTGCACCATTATGCCAACTATGCCTATTTTGTTTGAATTGGCTACTAAACTAGTCAAACTATTCCACTATAAGGTGGACCTACTACGACCTAAGGACATTTTAGGACTATGTGGGCCATGCTCAATACTTGTTGAGGTTAGCTCAGTCCTCCTTTCACTATTCTCTTTCTATTTTATGAGTAATTTCAAATTTTAACTCTCTCATCATTTTGTGAGCTTGGACCATTTAGTGTCTTGTCATTCTCAATCAAGTGGAAATGCTCCAAAATTCCAAAACATTTGAAAACCATTTAGAAAAACCAAAAAAATTAACCAATTCTTTGCCTTAAGGATTCTGAGAACCCTTACTAAGTCACAAGAAATCACTTGTCATTTAGTTTCCTAATCCTTTTCAGCCTTTTGTCCCACACACTTGCCATTTTTCAAGACCATTCCCATATTATTCTATCACATCCATCATGTTTTATTTCTCATCATTTTATTCTATCTCATAACCTAGGAGAACTACATTTGGCCTAATTTTTTTGTTGGATATTATGTCCATGGAACTTTGTAGGTAGCATCTACTTGCTTAGTGCATCTGGAGACATCTCAGCCACCCCCTTCCTTTTCTTTTATTCCCCCATCCTATTTGTTTGTTAAGTTGTTTCCTATTTTATAGAGGAAATGTTCTTCACCTTGTTTGTGTCACATTATTTGTACTAACATTATGACTAACCATTTGTTTGTTCAATTTTTTGTGTGTCTATTTATTTGTTTGTTTATGTGCCTATTTATTTGCTTTCAGTATTTTTTCCTTGATTCAATTTATGTGTGTTCATTGGGTGATTCCTTGTACATTATTTTTGAATCCATCTATATTCATATGTCAACATTATCATCATAGTTTTTTTTATCATTGGTGCATTATTTTCCATTGAGTATTGGATCGAGAGTTAGGCCTTATGCATGTTTTAGCCAAGTCCTCATGGTGTTCTATCATGATGCCTACCATCAGGTGATAAAACAAAAATAATCTTCAAGAAGTCTACACAATAATACAACAATGATATCTCCTTGGCACCAACACTAACAATAATATTATTTTCATCCAAATCATATCCCAAATAGAGTAATTAGACAACAAAGGAATTTAAACCTTTGGTAGTTTGAATTAGCATCTCCCTACTATTAGGTTGCCCAAATTCATCTTTATCCTTTATATAAATTTACCATCATCAATCCAGATCTTGTTTTCCATAATCAAGATAATAATGATGATAACTGCCTATGGGAAAATCATTGTATATTGTCCCACTTGCATCTTCATACCCTATTTTCCACTATCAAGGTATAATGATTATAACCACCCTTGGTTAAACCATTTTACACCATCCCACTTGCATTCTCAATGATTTTAACCACATTTGGGAAAATAATTGTGTTGTCATCCATTTGAGGGTTAATTATTAATAACCACCTTTGGGTAAATCATTCACTTTATTATACCCACTTGGGGCATGTTTTTATTTTATTGTCTACCCTTCATTAGGGAAGCTCCATATATCACTGATTATAACCACTTTTGGTAATATCAATTTGTTCCACCCCATCATTCCATCTATTTAGTCCACTCATTTCCTTCTTTCAAGGGACCATTTACTGACCCCTTTGCCAACTTCTCCCTTAAGGGGGCACCCTAAATTTCATCCATTATTGTTGAATTCGTAATCATAACAAGACCTTTTCAATCTTTGAGAAGACGTTATTGTGCTTACAGCTTGTAATGCCTTCCAAAATAGAGTCAAATTGTGATACCTAAAATTGGCCACCAATGGCTTCATACTAGAATTTAGATCAATTCTTACCAACCTTTGAATATCTAGCCTAAGAATTTCTAAACATCCCAAATCTGGCTTCATAACATGCAATTTGGCCTAAAAATCAATTAAATGGAGCAAATACAAACATTAATTAAATCAAAATCTTGGAAATGTTCAAATGCCTAAAAAATAATAATTAACATGCAAAACCTAATCAAATGCCTAATTGAATCATCCTTAAGAAATTAAATGAATTATCAAAAATTAAATTCAAAAATAAAGAATATCTTAGGAATTCATAATTACCTTTTGTCAGTTATCCAAAATCTAAAATATCTCATCCATGCTTATTCCATGCTAATCATGAGGTTTGGACAACTTTTAACTCTATTAGGGTTAATTAATTAACTAAGGTGAGGTTTGAACTTACTCCAATCCCCTTTTCTAAACCTATAAATACAAGAATTTGCCTCTCATTTATGACAGCTTGGACATAGTAATGTTATAATGTTGGTTTTATGACAAGATTGGAAACAATAGAGTTATAATTCTAAAATTGTAAATCACAAGCCAAGCCGCTTTGAGCCACATCAAGCTACAAATCCAACAATGGTGCCAAGAGGAGAAGAAGCCACACAACTCTATTTTCCAAAGACTTCTTGAGCACAAGCCAAGCAAGCCAAATGATTAAATCTCTTGGAGCATTCAGAGAAGGTAAGAAAGGTTATTTTTCTTATATTTTAGTTGTACTTTGTCTATTATTTTTCTTCACCATGCTCCTCCCTTTGATCTAGGTAAGATAGTGTTATGCATGTTAGTGTGTGTTTTTTCATTTTGATTTGCTTTCATTATGGATTTAACATATGATCTAACCACCCTTCTTGGATTTCTTGATCACATTTTTTACCTTGGTGGGATCAATTTCAATGCCTTGATGAGAGACAATAAAGCCTAACAATTTTCTTAAAGTGACACCAAAGATGCACTTCTTAGGATTAGGGTGAACTTTTTACTCATGAAGACTTTAAAATATCTTTCTTAGTATGTCTAGATGATCTACATGGGTCTTAGATTTACCCATTATATCATTGACATAGTATTCAACAATATCATGCATCATGTCATGAAATATAATGGTCATATCTCTCTTGTATGTGACCCCAACATTCTTCAGGCTAAAAGACATAACCTAATAGAAAAATGTTCCTCAATGAGTGATGAACATTATTTTGTGTTGGTCTTCTAACACAATCTTGATATGATTATATCTTAAAAAGCCATCCATGAGGGATAAGAATTCATATTTAGCTATGAAGTCAACTATCATGTCAATATTCAGCATAGAAAAGTCATCCTTTGGGCATGCCTTATTGATGTCTATAAAATTAGTGAAAAGTTTGATCCCTTTTGTATTTTTAATAATAGGCACAATGTTTGAGATCTACTTTGAATAGTCATTTGGTCAGATGCATCTCACTTTTAAGAGTTTTTCCAACATTTTCTTAACCAATATAGCAATATAATGATGCATCTTATGTAATTTATGCTTCACAGGTTTGACATCAAGATTTAAAACAAGATGGTGTACAACCAAGGTAGGGTCCAAACCTATCATGTCCAAATAGGCCCATGCAAATATGTCAACAGACTCCCTCAAAAGGGTTGTCAAAACTTCACATTCTTCATCAATGAGGGATGCACATAATTTGATCCACTTTGGGTCATATGGAGTGCCAATGTTTTTTAGTATCCTCTACTAGGAGAGTTAAGAAATCTTATATAATAGTAATAAAGGATATAAATTGGCCAGTAATGCTAAATTCTTCTAGTTGGACTAGTTCTTCAAGCTCTCCCAAACATGATGAATCTGAATCTCCCAATGGTATTAATGGCCATTTAATAAATGTTGTAGGACATCCTTGGATAATTTGATCAAAGCCATGATATTCCTTTGTATTAAATTCAAACCCAAAATCAAGTTCATTATTGGTATTTTCCTAATCTTCATTTGAAGAAAGGTGAACAACCTTATCTAGTGTTGCTTAAAATAATTTTCCCCAAAAGACTAGTCGTTCTCTTTACTTTTACCCTAGTCAAGTTTTCACTTTGGGACCTCAATGTTTTATTATTATTTTTTTGGCTAAGGGTGTTCACCTGCTCTACAAAATTGGTTGTAGGATCTAGCTTATATGAAACCTTTGTTTTTAGTCTCCTAATGGAATATTGTCTTTTAGGCCTAGAAAATCACAAAATTCCTTATCATTATCAAACTTGTTTAAAGGTACCATGAATTATTGTTGGTCCCAATCTATAATTTGAGGATGATAAAGGAGGAGTAGGCAATGTCATATTATTGGTGTAATTGTACAAATGGAATATGGGTCAAATAAGTTGGTGCTAACAACATCTTTATATATGCTATGATCAAATTTTGCTTCACTATTGGCCTCATTATCACTAGTCATTGGTGTTGGAACATGAATAATATATGTGGGGTCACCCTTAGGTGGTTTTAAATCTAAGACCATAAGTTCATTTATATCTAGTCATAGAAATGGGCTCAAGAGTACCTTGATTATTTAAATCGAGGCCTCTACCTTCATATGCTTGGTTATCCATGATCCTATTAGGGATGGGATACTTTGTACTATGATAGAAATCAGCCAATTTATCATTTTATAACCAATAATTATCATTGGAAAGTGTGTCCTCTTCTTAGCTAGTGTTCAATGTGAAAATAACAGTTATAAGGCTATGGAGCTTTCCTTTTCCTTTTCATTTCCATTCCATGTGAGGTGGATTAGCTTTAGTCCTTCCATAGGTCTTGGGATTTTGTGTAAACTTAGCTATGTGTAATGTGTCATGGTTAATATACTCTCTTGGACCATTGTCTGAAATGTTAAAATGATTAGACATTTCAATAGGAGGTGTATGTAAAGATGAGGCAAGGCTATTAAGGTCTAAATAATTGGCCTCTAGTAATTTAACAAGTATCTCTTTGTCTTTGTCCTTTTTGGGTACTGAGTCTAGACCAAAATGGTAATTATAACTTTTATATTTAGCCTCCAATTACTTGTAGTGTCCATTTGGCTATAATTCTCCATGGATATTTACCTCCATCCTTAAGTGAGGAAACCTGATACACTGGTACAATGTTGGAGGGATTGAATGAATTTCATGTATCCATGGTCTACCCAAAAGCAAATTGTATGATAGATCTATGTATAACACATGGTAAAGTTTATCTTGGGTTAAATTCCCAATGATCACTAGCAAACTTATGGTTCCTTAAGACTGTCACTCTTCATTATCATAAGCCTTGATACTAATAGTCTCTAGCTAAAGGTCAAATTCTATATATCCTAGATGCTCGATTAACTTCAAAGACATAATATTCAAGCCTAATCCATTATCTATAAGGGCATATTTGAATTTGTGTCATGTGATGACAACCTCAATGTATAACATGTTATTATGGAGAGGGACAAGAGATGACATATCACTTTGGTGAAAGGTTAACTATTGGCCTAAGGCTAGGTGTCAAATCAAAGCTTAGAATTTGTCAGGTGTTATGTTGTTTGGAACTTGGGATTGGCTTAGGAGTTTTGTAAGTATATTCTGCTGGATGGTAGACATATGGAACAAATATAGAATGGATATTTGTGCAGGTGTCTTTTGGAGTTGTTCTAAAATATCATATGTCTTTTCCTTAATAGTAATAATTGGCTTCCTCCTAGTCATCATAATAGGTTGGATTAGTTCAGTGGTAGGGGGTTGTGGGCCTAGGATGGTGATTTTAGAATATTGTGTTATGATTACATAATCCAAATTAGATACATGACCATCAAAACTAGAAAAATATGGAGATGGGCTAAAGAGCATAATTCCTAATTGCCAATGCACTTGGTTACGATCATGAGGCAATGAATAATTATCATCATAGGGTCCTAAAATGGTAATATTTAGTTTTTATTGTACTTGGTTACAATAACAAGTCAAGGAAGAGTGGTTATTTTAATTAATTTGTTAGCATTGGTAGGTTGATTGGCATTATTAGATAATGGTCCTAGTCTATTGGCATTTGGTCTGGGATTGATGGTAATGGTAGATACGTGAACTCCCACAATATGACCTACAATTTTATTGTAGTCATGTACAACTACGTGGTAAGTTTGTTGTTTTTTGGGGTCATTTTGTCCTTGGTTTATTTCATTTGGTTGATGTTGTTGTTGTTTCTACTAATATTGTTGTTTTTGTTCATACTATTGTTATTATTTTTGTTGATACTAATATTTTTGTTGTTGTTGATACTATTTTTATTGTTGTTGTTTCTATGGTATTAATTTTTGCTATTGTTAATTAGCATTTTTATGCTATGGAAAAGGATTTTGGTAGATACCCAAATTTTGATTAGAAGTAAATGCTCTATTATCCAACTAGATCTCTCTATTTTCCAACATATTTTTAATAAGGTGCTTTAATTTTACATAATGATGTATAGAATGTCCACGAACATGATGGTATTCATAAAATTCATGTTCTTTGTACAAGTCTGGATATGGTATACCCTCAGGATAGTGTTTTAGAATCAACCAACTAATCATATTGGCCATGACTAGTTTGTAAAACATTGCTTCAATAGGCTCACTAAGGTTGCTAAAGACTCTAGAAGTGGGATTTATTCTTGGAAGAGGGGCTTACAAAGGTTGTGGTTGTAGCATTTTAGGAACTGGTCTAGGCTGAGGCATAGGTTATGCTTGTTAGATAGGTTGTATTTGTGAAATAAACTACATTTATGGCATAGGTTAAGTAGATAGTGTTTGCAACATTTGAACATGATGAAACTCAGTTACTCCATTACCAACAATGTTATTTTTGTGGTTATATGGCTTAGGTTTTTCATAGTTATTAGCCTGAGTAGGTACAAATGCTTCCACTTAGACTAGGCTAGGGTTCTAACTTGGGCTTACATTTTGGTTTTGGAACTGATTCTAGTTTAAGGAAGATAACTTGATAATCCATTTATTAATAAAGTCCTTGAATGTGTGTACACACTAAAGCTCTAAATGGTAAGATATTTCATTATGTAAATTTTTGGTAAACATAACTACCAATTGTTTATCTGGTAGGTTATGGGTGAAGTGACTAGTAAGCACTCTTTCTATATATAATTAGCTTGTAAATCCCTCACCAAATTTCTTCTTGGCCTAACTCAAATATACTACTAAAATCTCATGCTCAATATTATAGGATAAATGTCACACAAACTTATTTGAGAGATCATCAAAGTTAGATACTAAAGTTTTTGACAACATGATAAACCATTACAAAGCTTATCCATCTAGACTCTAAGGAAGAGAATGAGTAGGTAGATGTCACTATAGGCCATTAGTTTTCAAGTGATAAAGAACTTTGTTATATGCCCCTTATGGTCTCCTTTACCGTTGTACTTGTCAAATTTTGGTGGTTCATAACCTGGAGGACATGGTATCTGAAGATACTCCATATTAAATGGGTATGGATACACATCATCTAATTTGAATTTCTTTGTCTACTTTCCTATATAAATGGTTGTAATTGAATCCTTCATCTATTGTAGTTCTTGGGAAAATAAACTTGATGATACATTTGGTTGTGGTTATGCCTAGGCATTCAAAGGTGGATTACCTTGATTAAGGTACAATGGAGGTATGCAGTACTATAAAATTTTGGTTTAATGGACCAATCGACTAGGAATATGCATTCACACATTGGGATTAAGTTGTTGATATTGTTTACATTGTTGGTAAATATTCTAGTTCAGATTTGGAATATGGCCTTGGGTCAGAAGGAATTGGGGTTGTGATGGAATTATATGGATTTGTGGAATATATTGTGCTTGATGAGGTTGAGTAGGGACTTACTGTTGATTAGTCTAACCTGGTTAAATAAATGGAAATTTTTGTTGACTAAGGCCCTATCTTTGAATATGTGGCACTTACTAAGTAAAAGGCAATGGTTTCCTAATAGGTACTTGTTATACGTTGGTACCTCTTTGTTGAAAAAACACCTATTATGAACTAGATGTTTGTTGGGTGTTTGGAATTTATCATTGAGTAATATGAATACATTATTGATTAGACAACATCTATGATTGTAGAAGTACATTAGTTTGTGATTGTTGAGGTACATTTGTCACTACATGTTGAGGTGGAACACTTATTTCCTTTGTTGAGTTGGCACAATGTTCTACATATTTTATGGTGGTAAATTAGTTTGTGCCTATGGTTGAAGAATATTAGCCATCACCTATTTAGGTATGATAACATTCATCACTTATTTAAGTAAAACATTGGTCGATGATTGATTAATTATCCCTTGTTGTTTCATTATTGAATAAGCAACTGGTTAAGGAGTGGGAGTAACCTGCTATTTTAAACCACTTATGGTATTGGAAAGAGGCATTTGTTGTTACAAATTATTTTTTAGCACATTTAACTCACATTGAGCTGGATTGGAAGACACTTACATTTTATCCACTATATTTGGCACATTATTTTGAGTAGAGGCCACAGCCACTTCCTTAATGAATGGGATGTTGAACATGTCACCTAATGAAGTAATTTGAGAAAATGGATTTACACTTGTATTGGCTTGACCTATTGAATCAACTGGAACTCTTATTAAAGGCATTAGTTCTATAAGTGGAGCATTTGATATGGCCATGGCATTTAAATTCTATGCTAGATTAAGGTAAGTTTGATATGCTTGTTACATTTGCACAAATTGGTCCTCCATGGGGCCCTTTCTTTTTGCAAGCAAATTTTGATATTGGTATCAAATCATCATGAGTGCTTGAGGGTAAATAGTAGAATCATGTTCAATAGTTTGTATATAAGGTACATTTATAAGCCCTCTAACTATCCTGGGTAGGTTTTTATAGGGGAAGTCTTCTAGAAACTTGACCCCTACCTCTATGGCTCTGACTAAAAAACTCATCCTTATTTTCAAGCAAGTGACGATTGGATAAGTATGGGTCATAATTCGATGACATGGTAACATAACAAGGTTATTATTGAACTTGTTCGATAATAACTAACACACTAACAAGGTATTGAGATGTTTCTTCTTAGTCTTAACCTTGATAAAGAGGTTTATTAACTAGGTAGTGTGCTAATAGATCTTGGATTTGTTCCATAGATTGAGTAGTGTAAGGAGGATATGGGTCCATCTCACAAACTACATCATCACCATATGGGTCTTGAATAAAGGAATCATTCATGACCACATTTTTATAATCTAAATTTTACATGGTTCCACTATGTGTGTAGTGAGGCATATCCGAATCCATGACTAATGTCTCATGAAAAAAGGTTTGGAGTTCAAAAAAATCTTAAAATGTGGTCTAAAATAATTGGTAAATATTTGGTATGTCTAGAAACTTAGTCTAAGTGTCAAACTTGATCTAAACTTGGCTTAGTAATAGAAATCTTCTTGAAAAATTATTGATGATAAGCTTGATATCAAATTTCCTCAAGGTCTAATGTCTTGCACACAAATGGTCAATTTTGAAAGACAAATCCAAAAGTTGATCTTGGCAAGGTGTTTTGAATAAAATATAATCTAGGTTTAAGAACCAAAACAAATTGTGTTAGGTCTTTAGAACAAGGCACAAAGATAGGCTCAAAATGACATGAACAAAACCTAAAAACTAAGGCAAATGCTAGGTCTTTGGAAATAAGCCACACATCTAGACTTTGAAAAAACTAGGCCTAAAAATTGAAAGGTAAATGCTAGGTATTTGGGAACAAGGCACAAATCTAGACTTTGAATCAAACTAGGCCTAAAAACTAAAAGGTAAATGCGAGGTCTTTGGGAACAAGGCAAAAATATAGACTTAAAAAAAAACTTGGTCGAGGTAAAACTTGTAAGGCAATTTAATCAATTCAAAACACTTGGACTCAAACTAGGCACATATATTTAAACACAAACTTAACCTTGGCATAAGACATTCATCCTAGGCACATGCCTAAAATTAATTGGGAAATTCAATCTTAAGTAAGAAAAAATAAGAATGATGAGTAAAGCATTCAAGCCCAAGTGATAGGCAAGGTTCTAATATAAACTAGTTATGCTTAAGATTGTACTTAAAAGGAGAGTTTCAACCTTAGTTCAAGGTAATAAAATAGATGTGAGGCACATGGAAAATACCACTTCCAAAAATCGAGGAAAATTAGTCTTTAAAGAAAGCAAATAATTAGTCCAAATTGCATAATTCAAAGGTATGGGGTAAACACCTAAGTTAAAATTATGTAAGGCATAGGTGTAAACCACTCAATGTTTGAATTTGAACTTCATAAAATAAATTTTGAACTTGGTTTAGAAGACTTAGGTTCTCAAATATACAATATTTTAGACCCAAATAGATGGCATAATGATACCAATTATAAACCAAAGGCATATATGGTTTTGAACTTGGTTTGACACAAGGAAAAGTTTTGAAACAATATGAACAACGTAATGATGTTATCTCACTCAAAAGGTATGACAATGGTTTTTATTTCAAAAAATCAAAGGAAAAAACTTGGGATGAAACGGGAAACATCATGATGCTCCATTTAAAAAAGTGACACACACACACATAAATGTTTTGAAAAATTCTAAGGCAAAGTGTGGTATAAAATGGACAAAATAACACCTTTTAGGCTAAAAGGGGTGTGAAAACATATGATTTAGTTTGGACTTATTTTGATGCAATAATACAAATAGTTCTAGGAAAAAAACACATAATGTAAATCAAATAAAAATATAAGTAGAAAAAATGGATCTTCCTATTCCCTATAATTGACACAGGTATGAGTAATTTCAGCTAAATTTTCCATTGATATAGTAATTCTTGTGAGGAATTAAGTGTAGGTAGAGTTTTTTATGCCCCCCTCTATCTCTCAAGAATTGATATGTGGCATAAACTTAGAGGGAGGAACACCCTACATTTGGCATGAAATTCTATGGCAAGTGGGGATTTGTCTAAAAATGACAAGTTTTGCACATTCAAGATGGTCCCAAGTGTGGCTAACACAAGGGGTACTATCATGTCAATTGAGTTCATACAGACTAACTTATTATGCAAGGGTATATTATTTTGCATAGTGACTCCATCCATGTACTACATAGTGGAGTTAGATGTTTATCTAGACCTGTCCTAGGTTTTCATTAGGATCAGAGAGGCCAGTTACTCACTCCTTGGCAATCTCAATATCACGTGCCTTAATTAATATACCCTACCATGGATCAAGTTTGAAATAATGTCAGGAGATAAAATCTTGGGTCAATGCTTCCCTAAAGAACTTATGGGGAGGTGATGAAATTATACCCACAAGAAAAATGTAATAAAATAAATAAATAAAACTAAAAGGACTTTAAAAGTCATTTTTTGAATCGTCCAAGTTACTCAAACTCAGGGAGAGCATAGACGATGTTCCTTCTAGGCTTGGACTAAGCGATAAGGCAATGAACAAGGTGATTTTGGTCACCCAAGTTCCATAAAAAGGACATGGGTAGAGCATACACACAAAGTAAAATTTGCAATAATAATTAAAAAACAAAGCTCTTAGGAGCACTTAGTCTAAGACTTTTATTCTTTTTAAAGCACTAAGCAAGATGTGAAATGAAATTTTGGCCTTTGTAAAAACTTGGAGTTTGTTTTAAAGGTTTTAAATCGCCCAAATAAATGTGAATTAGTTTCTTATTGCTTGAAAATCCTTAAAAAAATTGTTATAAGTTTTATTTTCTCAAGAAAGGAAAGGTGACCTACAAAATCAAGTTAGAAACAAAATTGAACATAAAAAGGGATAAAAACTAGCAGTCAGTGTTTTGATCACAACTTATAAAATATGCATCAGTTATTCATAAATTTTTTGGAGTTTATTCATAATTAAAATTAGTATCTCTATGAAAAATAATATTATAAAAGTTAATTAAAAAAATTATGAACTCTGTATTAGCTATTTTTAGCAATAAACCATAAAATAGAAGTGGCAATCACTATTTTGATGATAATTACTAAACCATAACTAGTTTATTTTTGAAACTTTTAGATAATTTTAATGATAAAATTACATACATCCATAAAAAAATAGTTAATACATAACAAAACTATGAAGACTTTATGGGCCAATTTTCTAGCAATAAAAACAACAACAAAAATCAGGATAAGACAATTTTGTGGGGTGTACGGTCATGAAGAGTCCATCCTAATTGGTGTACCATTATGTGATCAATAATAATTTAAGAGGGTATATTAGTATAGTGTTAGTATTATCAAAATAAAAAACACACTAATAAAACTTACACCTCTAGTCTAGACACTCAAAGAGCAAGAGAACTATCCAAGTAGCTACCAAATAAAGATAAAAAAAAAATACCTTCCATGAGAGCAAGAGTTGTATGTTGGCAATGAATTTATGTGCTCTATTGTGTGATCAAGAATTCTTTGGAAATGAAGCTTCTTGCACCATGTCTCCTTGTCACTTTGGTAATGTTGGGCTTGGCTTTGATTTTGACTTGGCTTGGATTAACAATTTAGCATCATAACATTACACAAAATAAACTTGAAGGTATTTTTGCATGATAACATTACACCAAAATATCTTATTTATCAATGGGTGAGGCCTTGTATTTATATCCTTCAAAACTAAATCTAACCCAAGTGTAATTAGGTTAGAGTTAATTGTGGTTGAGTTCAAACTAATCCTAGTCAAGTTAAGGAGGGGACATGCAATTAATATTTGGGATAGAGATCCCAATTATTTATCATGGATCTCATTTTGAATTTATGGATTTAGGGAAGATATTTTTAATTCCTTGACTTTGAGGATGATGACATCATCATAGCCTCATTTTTATTGAAATTTCCTTTTTTCAAAATTTAATTTCACTAATTGCACATGGAAATTTCACTTAAGAATTTAATTTGATTTGATTAGTTAATTTATTTTTCTTATAATTTTTTCACTTTAATAATTGTTTAAGTGGCCTGCTTAATAGGCCCAAAGGCCAAATTGTCAATTTTCTAGGTCACAAGCTGATTAGAGATGAATTCATGAGAGGTTACTATTACGTAAAGGTTAATACCCCAAATAGGGATGCCTCAGCATGATTCTAAGCACTAATGTATTATGTGTATATGAAATTGGGACATTCAATGATTCCTAGGCTTAATTTTCACTATTTGGTAGAAATCAATCTGAAGTCCAATTGGAAGCCAGTTATGGCCAAAATAGGGTGTCTATAAGTTTTACATTTATTTTTATCTTAGTTTTTACTTTATATTTTATTTAGAACATTTCACCTTCATATTCTATGTCATTTACAATTCGCTTCCATTTATAACCCTCTTAATTCTTTTTACGTAAGTTATCCTTCAGGTTTCCTCTTAAGGGCTTGATCATCGACTGACATATTTTAGTCATCTTACCAAGCCATTTTTAGATTATAGAATCTAATGAGTGAAGAGATAAAATTTGGAAAACATTTATCACCTCACTTCACCAAGGTCCTAACCTAGAACTAAGATTCTCTATTCAATTTTTTCTTTAAGTGTGTAGGATTTGATTCATCTTAGTACCTCTACAACATCTCTTCTACCAATTAAGGGTAATTAGACTTTAATATTCACATTGATAACTTTTAGGGAATAGAAGGTTAAAAATATCACTCAAGTTATTTCATTCATAGACCACAAGAATTATGTGGAGGTTTGATTCTAAGGGAGAAAAATACATAGTTTGCAATGATAATTTTGGGATTTTCTGACTCCATTAATTTTATTTTGTTTTAGAGTATATAAAATATGTAAAAGTGAAGATTAATACACAAAACATATTATTCTCTTCACATCCATAAATAAAAGGTACAACCACAATTAGTAATATGTAGCACATATTCACCAAAAAACCTAGATTGCAAAACCCTACAAAGATGCAACAGATGATGTAGGGGTAGAACCAAATCAGTTGAGCTTGTCCAGAACATGATCATACATGTATAGATATATCTTAAATAATTTCATAGGGATCAAAATTAAATATCATGTCAAATACAACTAACATAGTCATAATACAAATTCAAAATTTTAACACAATCAAAGTGTGATCCTTTCTTAATCTCTTTTTTCAAGTCATTACTTTTATTTAGCTTACATTTGCAATACTTAGGATTGTTTTTATTATTTATCCTCCTAAATAAACTTAAATTTTCTATTTAAGTTATACATTCTTAGATTTATTTACTTGTGGCTTGTGTATACCTATTTTTTTAACAACTAAAATTACGGTAAACATAAATGGTCAACATGAACTCTTTCCAACACTCAATCTAGGGATCCATGCAACCCTTTTATTTAACACTTTAATTTTTTGATTTTAGATATAATTTATCTTCATTATTTCTTCATACCAAAACCTAATTTATATTTAAGTATCTACATCATTAAAATTGTTACCTATGATTTTCTTTCTTGCTATTCAACCTAGGGTTTCATAAATATGCATCTTATTAGGGTTTAGGCAATCAATTACATTTTTATATTTTGGTTTTCACTTTAATCAAAATTAATTATTATATCAATTCTATAAAAACCCATATGGAAGAACAAAAAAAAAAATCTTCTTTCTATCTACAAAATGATCCAAGTCAATATATTCGTGCTTAAGCTATTAAGTGTCATCATGCTCCTACTAGGATCCAAATTAATTAATATTTTTAACTAGTGGACCAAATTTAGAGCATACAAGCTAATATTTAAATCTTGGAGTTACTCAAGTAATTGATCATTTTTAAATACATATTGTGATATGATACATTTATCTCTAATACTAAACCCACTATTTTGACCAATTTGGTAAATACATTACGAAATAACAAAAAACTCATTCCTTTGATCTCAAGGATTTACTACATATGGACACTATAGATATAATTTTCCTTTATAACATCAAGCTACCATTAGGAAATAAAGAATCAAGAGGGTTTTTGTAGATAATGGGTTAGGATAAACATTTCCCCCATGGAATTCATGAAAACATTATGCATTAATCATAAATCTTTATTACCTTCTAATACTATCATTATAGGATTAAAAAATCAAACACAAAGTCCTATAGGAATAATTATTTTAAACTTAATGCTCAGGCCTAAAATTATACCAACAAAGTGTTAGGTCATATCTAGTGATGTTAATTACAACAATATACTACTATGAACATGGATATATGCTATGAATTTTATACCTTCGACATTGCATAGATGTATAAATTTTATTCATGAGAGATATGTATATATAATTCTTTATAAATAATTCTCCTTTCTATTATAGTAGGATTTTTTAATCTATATAATGTGACAAATCTCAATTCCACCAATGAGTAATACCTCCATATAACCTTGTACCAATGAAAAATGTACATACATATGTTATGTAGGAATGAATAAATCAAGATGTCAATCGAACCATCCAAGATTAACATGTTAACAACAATGAAAATCCTAATCAAGATAAAAAAATAATGGCCCAACATCGGTTTCACATCATTTATAACATGGGAATATCTAGATTAAATGAATACCTTTGGTCTTGCACAACTATATATTCACCATAGGATAATGGCCATGCTTTTCCACCATACGTGCCTAATGATGTATCCACCCAATGGAAAAAATAAATCAACTTAAAGAGAATAACTCTTTGAATGTTGAGTAAGAAACAAAATCCCACTCTCCTCTAAAAATTTATTTTCAAATAATCATGATCGAGTGATTATGATATGTACATTCAAAGTAACCAATGAATAAATTGAAAAAAAGAAGAGAAAACTGACACTAAATTACATGACCACATCTTAAGTTATGAAGGCATTAAACATGTAAGGGTTGAATAAGTGATTGTGTTCTTATATATTCAACACCAAAAACATTACATTGTCTTCAAAACTAACACAATAAATGTTCAAAAATAACCAATGCAATATGTAAAAGACATATAGCCATAATAAAGGGTGTAAAACATCCCCATTTTATGACAGGTTTAGATAAAACACCATGTCACATTCCAATAAAACACTTGAATTAATTTTCTTACAAACAAATATAGGCTTATAGATCTGAATACCTCACATACAATGACTATTATAAAATTTTATTCACTTATTATAACAAAAAATGCATGGATGTTTTAACTTATTTTGGATTTAGGAGATGTGAATAAGATAAAACTATTGAAATTCAGATTGCATAAGATAGGACATTCAACATACAATTATGAATTATTAAAGTGAGATTGATTGAACTTAATGAATATAAAAATGGTCAAGAAAAGAGAGGAGAAGAGGTACTTAGCTAATATTATATATTAAACTACTCACTAACTATGTTGTAATACATTGAAATGCCCTATAATAGCTCTATGATTGTTCTCCTTAGGAAACAAACTATCAATACCTGTGTATATGCTTCCAACAAATCACATACATTTATGCTAACTGATATTTTCCACTATATTCCAACACTGTCCAGGTTGGTGTGTTATACCATATATTTCTATGCTTGCATTGTTAGGTAATTTTTGAATGCTCATTTTTTTTAATTCTTATACACATATTCTAATTTTGATTCCTCTTTTATTGAAGTCATAGATTCACTTTTCACATAAGATAGAATTATAAAAATAGGTTATAAATATGGGTTGAACATCCCCAACTACTCTCCAATGAGTGTTTGATAATTTACTACATTCAAATACTATGAATAGGTTCAAACCACATGTAGTTATCTCATCTAAATGTGTGTGTGATCAATAGTGATCCACTACAATGTAGTGCAATGCTTTAGGTTCTGACACTTGACAACATGCAACTTTGGCCTTGCATTTGTATTCCTACTTTTTTCTATGGCTGATCATTTGAGGATTTTTCATATGTAAATGATTTTGGATTATTTCTCAAGGATGCCTAGATAGATTTATCACATGTGAATGCTTTTTTATAATGTCTCAAGGGTGCATAGATATATTTCTCAATGTGTATGAACAATAATGATCAAGTTAGACCATATCCTAAGACCTTAGGATATATTTGTATATATGATTGTCTCTTTGATATTTTCACCCATAACCAACTAGGAAACATTCTTAGGTTGACCCAAGGGATATGTTTGAATTTAAAAAAAATTTATTAATAATATGTAGACACTGCTAGCAAAGGCAAACACCTATGGAAACTACCAATATTTGATTATTTTCGACTATCCAAAGAGTAAAAATTAGGTATCTAGAATACAATGATATCCTACTTAGGATAATAGAGTGTTTTGTCATAGAATAGGGGGATCCAAAATATGAATGATAGGAAAATTGGGTTGTCCAAGTGAATAGATAAATAAATGGATATTTGAAAGTGTGGATAACAGTCAAATGTGAACGTAAAAGTAATGTATTTAAAAGATATGTCAAAATTGATGTTATCAAGTGTTTATTACCAAATTTATGTGTCTAAAATAGAATAGAGGGATTCCACACATACATTATTATAACCCCTCTTATATTATAGATTATAAATGATACAAATGTTATTTCAATTAAGTCCTAAAATATAAAAACATTGATTAAATAAAAAATTTCCTAAATGCCTTAGTGATCATCATCAATGCATATTTCTATGTACATCTAGACAAAATTGATTTTATTTCATGTTTAGAGGTTAGAGGTATTCCCATATGGAAAATTATGCATAAGAGGGTTTTATGATGTACATGGAAAGAATTATGGGCCACAACCCCAAATTGTCAATTGACTTTGCCAGAGCCAATGGAATTAGATATAATTGCCCTCTGAGATTATTTATGCATCATTGCCCTCTTAGTTTATTCAATTTATGGAATGGAATTTATGCATACTAAGAGGGAAATGATCTCATAAAAATAATAATAGTCTTCGATGAGGATGAGGACCTCAATCAAACTAACTTGGAGGTGAAAACCCTTCTTGAGATTAAAAATGATCACTTGGGGTCAGTGATCCATATTTTAGAGGATGAAGGGGAATCTGGTGGATGGGTTGCAAGATAGGTAGAGTCCCCAATGCCCCATTTGAAGAAAGGTAGGAAGGAGGTTATGAAAGGTGAAATAATGGTTGGGGAGGAAGATCCCAAAATGAACTTGAGGAACAAGTTGAAGTACCTATAAGAGAGATTGATGGGCTTAGAAAAGGGAATTAGATACAATAAGAGGAAGATCAAAATTATCATATAAGTGATTCTAGCCAAATTATGAGTTGGTTCTAGGGGGATAAGTCTAGAATAGTAGTTAGCATGCTCAATCCTAAACTAGAGGCATAAATTAAAGAGGAATGCATTCTATAGAATAACTAGGAGGAAAGTCATAGTAAGTGCAAGGAGGTGGTATAGAGTAGGAAGAGGGATAAAATGTTTGAGGTTAATGAAGTTCCTAAGAGACCACCAAAATATGATACCATAGAAGGGCCTAGTAAAAGGATAAGAGGAAATATGAAAAATAAGGTTGATAACAACAAGGCATCTATAGATGGTAGTAAGAAGAATTATAGTTCCAAGAATACCACCTAAGAAGAGCAGGAAGATTAGTCATCTAGGCTGATGGTCTATCCATTTTTAATTTATTGGGTTGGGTCTATTGTTGATTCTAGGCTGGTCCTTTATGAGATCTTATTGACTCTTAGGTGGGTTGGCTTTTTTGTTTTGTAATGGTTGGTTGTATTTTATTTGTTTTGGTTACTATTATATGGGTTACGGGACCCCTTAAAATCAATTTGTTTACCTAATAAAAAAAAATCATCAATACATATTTATTGTACCATAGCCTTATAATAGTTTTCCTATACATGTTTTACCTTACATGTGTCTTCTTCCTAGTGTTTACTTATTCAAAATTACAAAATCCAAAACTATTCATAAAAGAAAAAAATACACAAAAAATATTTACCTTTATCTTAATCAACATATACACATCATACCTATCACTACATAATTTACACATTCATATTTTCATACCTAATTTATAGTGGTATACCTTAACTTAGGTAAGATGAGGGATAATTTGGATATATATGCATATGATTGAATTTACAACTCTTCTATGGGGGCATTGCTTACTTTGCTAAGTAGTCACATTTTCTATATAGAGCTACCTTTGCACACATATTATTTCCTATTGATTACTTTCATGAGATATACACACCTTAATTGTGTACATGTATTTTTTCAAGTTAATTTTAGTATGTTTTTATATTTGAAGAATCCACTTTATACATTTTTTAAAATTATTGGTAAAAGAGGGTTTTTGAAAGGGCCCAAACCCTTTTACAAAGTTAGAGAGCAGAATAATACATTTGTCTCTAAAAAACAATTACAACTTGTAATATAGGACAAATATAAGCCCAACATAATTTCTCTTGTCGATATGCTATAAACAACACATAACAAACAAGTAGGAAAATAACAAATTACAATACTAAGGTAGGCTGAAGTCACTAAAAATCTTGGAAGCCTCAAATTATTATTGAATGAAATTGATATGATACTTTACCATATCCTTATATTGGTCCTTATCTAATTTGATTTAAATTACTCTTTTAGTCTGTTACTTTTCTTAATTTTGGGTTTTGAGTGACCCTCCTCTTTTCCTATCATGTCTTCTTTAAGAATACTAATACTGGCCACAATTTTTTTATGGTAATTATGATCAAATAAAAAACATTTATAAGGAATTATTTAACCAAATTATGAAAAATATTGATCTAATTCACACTTTTATGAAGTTCTTCCATATTTTTATCCAATACACTAACCCTACTAGTGATGTGGGAGCATCCTAGGCAAACCTGCAATCCTGCACCACCTAAGTTTATGAGTGTGTGGATGAAGGAAGAGTTATGTGAAAAAGGATGAAACAAAAGGATAAATGATTAATAACATAGGGAAACCCATGGATAAATGTGAAATAAGTTGCATGTGGTAGAATAGAGCTAGTTAAAAGAGTCCTAAAGAGAGAGATAAGGAAAAATGTGTTGAAGGAAAATATTGCCCACAAGAGCAAGTTATGTATTTTGCACATATCAAGTTATGTGGTAGCACAACATAATTTTTAAGAGACATATAATAGAGAATGATATGTAATATTAAGTAAAAGGTTAATTTTTGGGACCAGATGATCTCAAAATTATTAAATTAGATGGTACATCTAAAAGAACAGCCTGAGTGGTGGAGAAGACTCGATGGCTTGAGGTGTGATTGTGTAGAGAATGAAATTTACAAGGAAATGGAAGGGAGGATATGCCATTGGAATGGTGTAAAACTATTCATATGATAAATATAGAGGATAAGGTTTATGCTTAAAAGTTACAATAGTAAATCCTTGTAGAATATTGGGATGACACTATGGTCACTAAGCTAGAAGAAGGAGAGGCCTTAGATGATTTATGGCCTAGAGAAGAGATTTCATTGAATAATTGTTAGTGTTTTAGATTTGTACCCTAGCTGAGAAGAGGATTATTTAGATCTTTCTACTTAAATCTAGTCCAACATGGGACTGATCTTAGGTTTTGTGTATGCTAATAATGGATCAGACCTCTGAAGAAGGTTGGCTTCCTTCTGGATCTATCACCTAAACTAGACCTAATCTAACACTTTCTTGGCAAAGAGATAGAGAGATATAATAATATAAGAAAGCATGTAAAAATGATGTGATGCACCAGTGATTAAAACACTTATACTTTGCACAAGACATACCATGAGACACATTTAAGATCAAAGAAGGTCAATCCCATATGAGTATTTCATAATAAGGCATGAATCAGTTGTCAAAATAGCATGAGAGGGCAAAAATCCACTTTCAAGCTAAATAATAAATTGTAAATTGAACTTATAATGACCTATGATAATTATCAAGCATTTTATGAAGGTGAGAAAACTCAGACATAGACAAGGAACATACATTCACTTAACTATAGTACATGAATTTATAGAGCACACTTCAATCTATCTTGTAAAATGATGGAATTCAATCTTTATTACATAAAAAGGTGTTACAGTACAAATCTTGGCATAGCCTAAGCAAGCCAAATCATAAGAGTATGTTTCTCTAAAAAATTTCATAGATTTATTTCTAAAAATTTTAGAGAGATCTACATGTGGTAGAAGTTGTAACATATATAGAAAAAATGAAGAGAGAGAGGAAACTATGATGTATTAGCACAAGTTCGAATATGTTGACTCATGACCTTATCAAAAAGGAACAATTTTTTTAAAAGAATTAAATTCCCATTACCTTATCCAATCACCAGGTCTCCTTTTTAGGACTCCATGTCATTATCTATCTGATTTACTCATGAGGACCATGTCTTGGGATTGATAAAATTATGCCACATCTGCTTTAGGTGGCCAACTATACATGTTTATAAAAAATGTGATCCTAATGATAGGTGAGACACCTCTTCATGATCACTTATATATCTATGTTTGATCCAATATTAATCATAGGTCCATTATAGGTGAAAACAAATCCACTTATTAGATTTCACATTATCACAGTATCCATGAAAACTTGCAAAATGCTTGACTTTACTTTGTAAACACTGGTCCATCTTTGATCTCTATATTTGGTCCAAATTGACCTATTTTACCTCTAGAGACCTATGAGAACAAAAAATTTATTTTATATGAGGATCCTTCATTTAAAATCAATGAACATGTCAATAGAATGACTCTACAATAGAGTCGACAAGTTCTAAGTTATCAACCAGAGGTCTTATTTATAATTCAATGGTGATGGAGCCTTGTCCTTAACCATCTTGACTACATGACTATGTTTTATCTATGGTGTTTTATTAATATTTGATGGTGACAAGATGAAATTGAAAGAACTTATTTTCCTTGGTCAAAAATGGCTCCCTTGGTTTGACCTTATCTATCAAATATTGCTTGGGCCAATCAAATTACTCCAACCCATCTTCGTTCCCATTGGCCTCAAAAATCCTTGCTATCATATCTTGATCTTATTTACATCCCATGAACCATAAGATCAATCTGTATGAATGAATGTGGGCCCTTAATTTCCTACCATCAAATATCCTTTGACATGTTGAGTCGATCGTGCATCTTTAGATCATAATGTATGAAGCAACACTAATCATTAATTTACCTAGACACTCTTTCCTGTCAGTCCTTACACACTATCAAATCATTGGTATGATTGAATATAGTACATTTATCTAGGCTTAAACTCACCTTTTTTTAGTGAATGTGCACCATTGGATTTTTGTTTGATTGATCTATACCATCAGATCATGCCCAACTTGTAGCTCTTTAAAGGACTTTAACCCATGGACCTTTTAACTAGTTTGACCCCTAGCATGAAATATTAGATCTTGTCTATCAGAATGTGAGCTCATGTAGACCATTACATATTTATCAACCTTAAACCTTTTGAGGACTTTTTCAATCTAAATGGTCATTTTTTGAAGCTTAAACTTGACACTTGCATGAACGTCCTATGTTGTAGGTCTAACTTTAAACACTTAGATCTTGAGATAGAAAGCTCACATAGACATGAAACTTTCAGAGCATGTTCCTAACATGGATAAATCCATGGTGCTATAATATCTTGGCTAGTGATGCTTTCTAAGTGGACTTATAAAATGTACAAGATAGTTGGTCCATTCATTTCTTTATGATGTCCTGGTGACAGTCTATTTCTTTAAACTTGTACATTCCATGTTTTGCTCAATATTTAAAGGATATAATACTATTTTAAGTCTTGTGGAAAATATTTCATGCTCCTAAATACTTTGGACATTGTGAAACCTGTTTGGACCCTTCATATACAATTATAGACCTATCCCTTAAAGATCAATTAGATCACACTTTAATCTTACTTAAAATGTTTCAAAAGATTTTTAAAAACTATATGATCTCTACTTGAGGTCTATCTACTCCTTGTGATATTGGGTCACTTGTTTAATCGGGATCTTGCTCAGATTTTGAACTCTTAGACTAGGCACATTTTGGTATGTAGACCAAATTTGGTCAACATCTTTGACGACTTGGTTGGGTAGCATGCCTATTATGCTTGAGAATTCAGATCATATTTATGACTCTTGGATCATTTACATGATACATAGATCATTTAAATTTGATTTCAAGACATCCTATTGAATTGTAAAGATAAAAAATTCTAACAAATAGGGAAAGAAACAAACTTGAAAGGGAAACTAACCCAATAAAGCAAAGGCAACTAATTTACTGGACAACTTTTTAAAAAAATAACTTGTTTGAGACAAAATAAAGGAAACTATTGTGTTATAAAAACACTTAGATAAAAAACAAGAAAAACTAACTATATACAGTGAACTTAGATTCTTTAATAATAGTGCTTAAGATGTATCCCATTAACTAGGATAAGAATCTCTTCACCATCCATCTTTGCAAGCTAGAAGGCATTGTGATATTTACAACTGGAGACTATGTTTGGACCACTCTAAAGAGAGTTAAATTTTGTGTGTCTTCCTAGCTTATCTCTATCCTCATTCCACTTGAGGACCAAATCTCCTTCTTAAAAACTTTTTGAAGAAGTTACTTTATCAAAAGTTCTGTTTACCATTGTTTGATGGGCCTCCATAGCCAACATGGATTGATGCCTTGTCTCTTCTAATTCCATAGTCAACATATCTTATTTCCATTGGATTATTCTCAAAAATCTCAAGTTGATGCATTAATTTCAAAGTAGGGAATTCAAGAGAAATAGACATTTTTGCTTCCTTACCATATACTAGCATGTATGAAGAATTGGCTATTAACCTTTAATAGGTTATCTTGTTAGCCCACAGATCTGACTTCAATTTGAGATGTCATGACCTCTGATTGTCTTCAATTTCCCTCCTAAATATCTTCAAAAAATTCTTGTTAGTGGACTCAATAAGTCCATTATCTTGTAGATAATAGTTTGATGAAGTACTGAGAAAAACACTATGTTGAACTGCACACTAGTTGATTTTAGACCCCACAAAATCCATAGCATTATAAAAAATTATAGTTGAAAAGACCCCAAATCTAGTAAGAAAACCTTCATATAAGTCAAAAAATTTGGTTTCATTGGCTTATTTTAATACCACTACCTCTGCCCATCTAGTAAAATAATCTATGGGAGTCAGGATCCACTTGTGCCCTAAGCTTAAATGGGGATTAATAAGACCAATAAAGTCCAATAACCATTAAACAAAGGGTTGATTCATTGAAATTGGTTGGAGAGGTAAGACTGCAAGCTTCATCTTTCCAACAAACATGACACATTGTCTACATTTCCTGACCCATGCATGACAATCACCAAATATACTTGGCTTGTAATACCCACCTCTTATTATCTTGTGGAATGTGATCCTTGTTGAATAATGTCCTCCATCATGTTTATCATGAAACCTCTCAATAAACCTTTGTGTTTGACATGGTTCTATGCATATTAGCAATATGCCATTGAGATCCTTTTTGAACAACAAATTATCAACAAGAAGAAAAGAAATTGACTACAATATAAAATATCTCCTCTTTGAAGGTGTCATATGAGAAGGATAAACACCATCTTGTAAGTATCTTAACATATCTTGGAACCAGATGGAAGATGAGGTTTTATTGATTACAACTTCTTCACCATTTGACACCATAACCACCCCATCAGTCTCTTACAAGTCTTAGGCTAGATGTTTACAATGTCCTTTTCCTCTTACTAGCTTTGTGACCTTGATCTCAACATCTTATTCCATGACCTTGGTTATCCAACTAGATCTCTTGCCATTTATATCCTTGTTCAAGAGGAAATCCTTGACACTTGGATGTGCAACCATCAAATATATCTTATTATTAGACAACAAGTACCTAAATTTTTTGAGAGACCTTATGAATGAAAGTACATGCTTATCAAAAAAATAATACCTTGTTTCATATTCTTCTAATCCTTGATTAAAGAAGGCTATTAGCTGCTCTATGGTCTCTTTATTCTACTACATGAGAATATCTAAAATTGTGTCAATGTTAGCATAGGTATGTAAGAAGAAATACTTTATGAAGTCCAAATTCTGGAGTGTAAGAGCACTGACTATAGATTTTTTGATCTCTTCAAAGCTTCTTACTCCTTATTTGGACCAAATAAAACTCTAACCCTTCTTTAGCATTACTATGAGTGGCCTGGCTAAAGTAGAAAAATTTAAAATGTATCTCCTTATGAAATTGATCTTGTCTAAAAATATTTGCAAGGCTTTCTTGTGCTTAGGTAATGAAAGTGCAAGAATTGAGTCTATCCTATCATGATCTATGCTTGCACCATATTTTAAAATCACATGTCCAAGAATCCTACCTTCATGAATAGAGAAAACACACACTTTTAGATTCAAAGACATCCAAATTTCCTTCATATTTCAAACACTTGTCTGAGGTGAATCATATGCTCATCTACACTATTAGAGAACATTGTTATGTCATCCAAATAAAAAAGAATAAACTTGTTGAGCAGACACTGAAATATAATGTCCATAGCTTTTTGGAAAGTTTATCTAGCATTGGATAAGCCAAAAGGCATTTTTATATATGAAAAATTCCCCCACTTTATGGTGAAGGTTGTTTTGAATTGGTCTTATTCTTTAACAAAAATATGGTTGTAACCATTATATCCATCTAATAAGAAGAACCTTTCTAAACTTGCAACTAGTTTTATAATATGTTCCATTGATGGTAATGGGAAATGGTCTTTAAGAGAGGCCTTATTCAAGTCACAGAAGTCAATGCATAGTCTTATTTCACCATTTATTTTGTATGAAAATGAGGTTTTCCACCTAAGTTGAGTGCTTAATTATAAATATTATAGCTAACTTAATGAGCTTATGTATCTCAGCTCTCATCAAAGGATCAAGCTTTGGGTTAATTAGCCTTTGTCTTTGTCTGACTATCTTAGTCTCATCTTCTAACTCAATGGTATGTTGAGATAGACTTTGATCAAATCCTTTAAGGTCACTATACTTTCATGTAAATACATCTTCAAAACTTGAACATTATTCAATAAAATTTTCCTTCTCTATAGATGTCTAAACTTTGCCCAGCTTTAATCTCTTACCAATGACAATCTCCACATTTGTATAATGTTCTTCCTTGGTGGACAAAGAAAACTTTTCTTTTATTAATTCATCCTCTCTACTAAATATGTTTTTAAGGGTGACCAACCCTTTATACAACTTATTTATCTTCAATTACACAATCTGGCACCAAACTATTGTAAATGTTTGTCTTGATTCCTTGAGAATCATTTAGCTTCCTCTTATAAGAATCTAAAAATCTGACTATCATCTTCAAATACTTTCTAATTGTCATTGTTGTCTAGGATATAAAGTCTTACAATTGCCTTGATTTTTCATTAAACTTTTTCATTGTTTATGTCATCTGGGATATTGAATTGTGACCCAATCATAGCTGGACTATCTACATGCTTATTCTTATTTCTTTACATGGCCTGATTATTGAAAGATTGAAATTCTTCAGCTAGGTCCCATAATTTATTATTGTAGGACCTAAATAGTGGGTTCTTACATATATTAATTCCCCTTACTTGGTGAACTACCAGTTCACTATCTTCAAAAACTTGTAAAGAATTGACCTTCATCTTTCTTGCCCATTGCAAACTATGCACTAGTGCTTCATATTTAGTAACATTATTAGAAAAACCAATATAAAATTTGAGATAAGATGAATACATTTTATTTACTAGAGAAATTAACATCATTCTATCTCTAATTCCATACTTATTCTTGGATCCATCAAAATATAGTTTCCATAGTCCATCACTAGGCTAATCATCTTTCATCAATGTTGGAATTGGTGTATCATTTTCATGAAAACAATAGATACCAAGTCATTCTTCAATTAAATTTTAGGAATCATGTCCATTTAAATAAGAGGCCCATTCATTAACAAAAATATCTATAAATCCATCTAGAGGTGATTCAATTTCCATCTCACTAGTTTCTAGTACTTTGTATGAGATAACACACTTAGTGTTCACCATACTTGGCATATATAGCTCTAAATAAAATCTTATAATAGGTTTATAATGTATTATTACCTTAGTACCATACATAATCCTGAACATTAAATAGGTCTAATCAGCTAATAAATATCTTCCAATCTTTGAAGTAAAGTTTCTTGATAGACATATGGCAAAATAGAGAGGCAAGTCCAAAACAACTACATCTTGTTGAATAATAAAATTGGGGCAAGAATGTAATTTAAATTTTAGATATTTTATTATTCCTACTATATTTATTGGTGACCCATATAATTTCAATATTCTTTTGGTATTTAGCTCATAGACAAGACCAAGCTTGTCTACAATTTGTTTGGGCATGATAGTATTGCTAGCCCCACTATCTACCATACAATTATGGACTAAACAGTCACCAACTATCAAAGAACGATAAAAGGGAGGGGTTTTATTTTATTTTACATTAGTTTTTTCCACATTTTTCATGTTTTGTACCTATTGATCAAGTTGATTGATTTACTGGTCTAAAGTAGCCAAGACAACTCCTTGTTTCTCAACTGGTTCTTTATATACCTTAAGATCTGATATCTCTTGAATAAGTATGTCCTTTTATCTTGGAATGGAAATGCAATCCCACATGCTAATTCTAACATTTTATTTCTTCATTTGATCTATTATGTTGAATGAGGCTCCACTAACCTTTGGCTACAACTTTTGAGCCACTAGTTGTTTTCTAGTTAGAGGCATTTACGGAACCTTCACTATCTCTATATTTTGAATATTTTGTGCTATAAGAACAAAAAATTGATCCTTGACACTCTTGGAAATAAAATTTGGAACTCTATAAGTATTTCTCACATCTTGAGCTTCCTTAACTACTCTTTTTTATCTTTAGTTAGAGCTGCAACTTGACCATTTGTGTTGCTAGTTTCACCAACTTGGTTGAACACAATATGATCATCTGATTTCCAATTAAAATTTATAGCATCAGATTACCCTATAACTATTGATCTTCTCCTTGGAATGCCATATTTATGTTTTGATACTGACCACCTTGAAGAGTGAACTCTTCCTGTGTCAATTGTGGGATAGTAATATCTTGTGATACCAAGGCTTGATTTTGAGTGTCATTTGGATTAGAAGGATACCAACCTAAATCTTGCATCAAGTTATTTTGAGGAATAATAGCTTGTGAAATATAAGGTAGATTAGGATCAAGGGTTGCATATGGCTTATTTTGGGTTATGGCTCCTTGATTTTGATAAAGTTACTTATTATCCTTGAAACCTTGATAAGGAGGTTATTAAGTATTAAAAGATTAATAAGTGTTCTAGTTTTGTTGCTGATAAGGTCTACCTTGGTACTATTGTCTCTTGAGCTGAACAATCTCATTTCCAAAATCTTGTAATATGCTTTTCAGATCACCAATCTCATTAGCTTGATTAGGAGGGGCTACAACTTAGACTTTTGGGGTTGGAAAAGGAGCTATATATGGAATATAGGGAACTTGAAGAGGAGGAACAAGTTTCAATTATGGTAATATGGGCATTAGATGCCTTAGATCAAGTTTACCAGGTTGTATTAAGCTATTTTTTGCTCTTATTATAATGTCATAGGCATTTGGAAAGGTATTACCACCCATAGACTGTATCATGACACTTATATCAAAATCAAGGGCCTTAAGATAGTACAAAAATGCATACTCTGGAGATGGTCTAACCAATGCAAGGATCTTAGTCAATGTCTTTTAGAATTTGAGGGTAAAATCAAACATAAACTTATGGGGGTACCTTTATATGGTAATAAGTTGTTTAACCAAAGATAGATGATCACACTTGTCTTCAAATTTCCTAACTAAGGCTGCACCTAACACATCCCAAGTAGTAATGGAAGTCAAAAGGAGGTTCCTATACCATTTCAATGTTTTTCCTTTGAAGGAGGCAGTAAGTAGTCTAATAGCCACATTATCTTGAGTAACATTATGAATAGAACATAGATTGGCAACATCTTGGATATGCTCAATAATAGTAGTTTTATCCCATTCTCCTGAGAATAAATGGATACTTTTTGGGAAAACACAAGGATGTCATCATATTGGGCTAAATTTAGGGGGCTACCCCTATTAAAAGGAACAAACACTTGATTTATAATAGCCATCTGGGAAAAAAATGATTTGGATAATGGGGACACTAGATTGGACTAAAACAATAGGATGACTAGGAGATGAATGCTTCTTTTGAGGATAAAGTCTTCTACTATTGAAGCTTGATCTTTATAATAAGTAGAAGGAAATTTAATATGTTCAAATTGAGTACCTTTACTTGATGATCTTGTTGTAACCTTTAGCATGAAAACATTATCTAAAAGATGCTAAGAACTCTACAACTTGAAGGATATTCAACTTTTGATGATGGTAGATGTCTCCTCATTTTGCAATTTATTCTTCTCAATATTCAAACTTCGATTATGACAAAGAATTTGTCCCATCAGGCATACCAAAACTATTGGTGTTCTAGATTTGCACCCTAACTAAGAAGGAGATTGTTCAGATCTTCCAACTCAAATCTAGTCCTACATGAGACTGATCCTAGGTTATGGGTATCCTAATAATGAATCAAACCTATGGAGAAGGCCAAATTCTTTTGGATCTATCACCTAAACTAGACCTAATCTAACACTTGCTTAGAAAAGAGATAGAGAGATATAATAATATATGAAATCATGTAAAAATGGGGTGATGCGCCCGTGATTGGAAAACTTATACTTTACAAAAGACACACTATGAGACATACTCAAGATCAAATAAGATCATTCCCATATAATTATTTCATAATAATAAATAAATCAGTTATCAAACTAGCATGAGAGGGCAGATATCCACTTTGAAGCTAAACAAGAAATTGTAAATTGAACATATAATGACCTATGAGAATTATCAAGCATTTTATGAAGTTGAGAAAACTTAGACATAGACAAGGAACATACATTCACTTAACTATAGTACATGAATTTATAGAACACACTTCAATCTAGCTTGCAAAACGATGGAATTCAGTCCTTATTGCATCAAAAGGTGTTGCAGTATAAATCTTGGCATAGCCTAATCAAGCCAATGCATAAGAGTCTATTTCTCTAAAAAATGTCAGAGATTTATCTATAAATTTTTTAGAAAGATATACATGTGGTAAAAGTTGGAACATATATAGAAAAAAGAAGAGAGAAAGGAAACTATGTTGTATTAGCATACTAATGAGGATGCTGACTCATGACCTTATCAACAAGGAATTTTTTTTGTAAAAAAATTAAATGCCCATTTCCCTTATCCAAACACCTAGTCTCCTTTTTTGGAATCGATGTCATTATCTATCTGATCTACTAATGAGGATCATGTCTTGGGATTGATAGAATTATACCACATCTACTTTGGGTGGCCAACAATACATGTTTATCAAAAATGTGATCCTAATGATAGGTGAGACACCTCTTTATGATCATGTTTACATATATGTTTTCTCTAATATCAAACATAGGTCCATTATAGGTGAAAATAAATCCACTTATTAGTTTTCACATAGTCATAATATCCATGGAAACCTATAAACTACTTGACTTTACTTTGCAATCACTAGTCCATCTTTAATCTTTGTATTTGGTCCAAATTGACCTATTTTACCTCTAGATCCTTATGAGAACTAAAACATTATTATATATAATATCCTTCATTTAAAATTAATCAACATGTTAATGGAATGACTCTACAACAGAGTTGACAAGTTCTAATTTATTGACTAGAGGTCCTATTTAAACTTTATTGGTGACGGAGCCTTATCCTTAACCATCTTGCCTACATGACTATGTATATTTTATGGTGTTTTATCAAGCTTTAATGGTGGTGGGATGAATCTATAAGACCTTGTCTACCTTGATTAAAAATGGCTCTTTTGGTTTGACCTTGTCCATCAAATATTGCTCGGGCCAATCAAATTGCTCTAACTTGTCTTTGTTCCCATTAGCCTCACAGATCCCCACTATTAGATCTTAACCTTGTTGACTTTTTATGCACTATAGTATAAATATATATGAATGAATTTAATCCCTCAATTTCCTACCATCGAATATCCTTTGACATGTTAACTCGATGATGCACTATTAGATCATAATATATGAAGCAACATTGATCATTGATTTACCTGGACTCACTTTCTTGTCAGTCCCTACGCACTTTCAAATAATTAGTACAAATGAATGTGTTCCATTGATCTAGGATCAAACCCACCTTTTTTTAGTGAGCATGTACCATTGGATTTATGTTTTATTGATCCACACCATTAGATCATGCCTAACTTGTATCTCTTTAAAAGGCTTTAACCCAGGGACCTTTTGACTATCTTGACCCCTAACATGAACCATTAGATCTTGTATGTTAGAATTTTATCTCATACGAAACATTAGATATTTCTCAACTTTAAAAATTTTAAGTACTTTTTGAATCCAAATGGTCATTTTTTGAAGCTCAAACTTGACACTTGCATGAACATCCTATGTTTCAGGTCCAACTTTGAACAATTAGATCTTGAGCTAGAAAGCTCACGTAGACATGAAACTTGTTGAGCATGTTCTTGGCATGGAAAACTCCATGGCACTACAATATCATCACTAAAAATGCTTTCTAAGTGGACTTATAAAATACATAATATATTTGTTCCATTCATTTCTCCATGACATCTTGGTGATGGTCTTTTTATTTAAACTTGCACGGTCCATCTGTTACTCAATCTTTTAAGGCTTATACAATCTGGTTCATGCTCCTAAATGTTTTGGACACCATGAAACCTGATTAGACCCTTCATTTTCAATTATAGACCTATCCCTTGATGATCAATTAGATCACACTTTAAGCTTACTTAAAGTGTTCCACTTGAGGTCTATCTACTCCTCATGCCATTGGGTCACTTCTTCATTCAGGATCCTACTCAGGTTTTGGACTCTTGGACTAGGCACATTTTGGTATGTAGACCAAATTTGGTCAACATTAAGCATGGATGAAAGAAGCATACAAAAATGTTTCAGAAGAGAAGAGTGAAGATGAAGAGTTTCCTTGTGTTCAACTAAAATCTATTAGAATGTTTAATTTAAGGCACTTGGTAGATGTACAAAATATTAAAGATATGCCAAAAGAGGGAGATATATTATAGGTACTAGGTGAAGAATGAAGAGATACACAAGAGCATTATTAAATAAGTAGGCAAGTATTTGAAGCATTCCAAGTCAAAAGACATGATGGTGAAGAAGGAAGCACATGATTGGAATTATGTGAGACATATGATCAAAGCCTCAAGGGAAAAAGATGAAGGGGAGGTCAACCTATAGATGGAACAAAGTAGTTCAAAAGGCAACAAAATGAAATAATAGGAAATGTAAGGAGAAATAAAGGACTACAAGGAAATAAATAATAGATTTTTAAGGGGCTGATTCAAGATCATACAAGTAAGTTCTACCCTAAATGAAGGATATGTGTAAGGAAATGGGAAAAACACATAGGAAGAGAAGATCATTGGAAGAGAGGATAGAAGAGTATATGAAGATGCAAACTCTTAATTCACATAAAATGGATGATTTTTTCATGAGATAAATATAAAGAGTGGAGTGAGAAAAATTCCACTTGCAATAGTGTGTAAGGGACTAGGGAAGGGAATAAGTAGATACATTTACCTTAGAGATTAAGGTTCAAAACATACTTGAAATAGTGTGAGGAAAATAAAAATGCATATATAGGTGTTGAGGAAGTAGTAATAAGAGCTAAATATAAGATCATAATATTCATTATGTGTTGTTATGAAGAAGCTACTGGAAAAGAGAAAAGATGGAAACCATCCTAAAGTTGATAATGGGGGCACAATTTTAATGTCACATGTCACAAATAATAATAAAGGAGGAGAATATATGGGAGTTGATGGACCCCATAGAGACTTTCATACCATGAAAGGCATCCAACATGATGAAGTAGAGAAGGAAGAAGGTAGAGATAACACCATGTGAGAGTGCTTGGTTAAAGGCATAGAGGAGATGGAGGTAATCAATAAATTGATTATGAAGAAGTGTCTTGTTGAACACACATGGGTGGAATAATTATAAGTACATCTACTTACCAAAGATAAATAGGATGAAAATAGAAGGAGGAGAGTTCAAGTAGAGGAAGGATTTATAGAAGTGTAACAAAAGGGTGAAAAATAAAACCACTAGAGGAGGTGGATAAAATTAGGTGGATGCATACCCACATTAGAAAAAGGTGGGTAAACCCACAAGAGAGAGAGTTTGGCATAGATCCATGAGGGAAAATAAGAAAGGACAAGAAAAAAGTGCATAGATCAGCCTTGTATGATGTACACAAGAGTAGAAGTGTTATAAACACTTGATGGAGGTATATGGATGGATGTGGGAACAAATCCATGAGGAAAATGAGAAGAGAAAGGAGACAAAGTAAGAAAGAAGGAAGGAGTGTGTGGGAAACAAGTTTTATGGTGTACGCTATAAGAAGAAGTGTCCAGAACACTTGGTGGAGGTGGATGGATAGATGAGGTGCAAACCCATGAGAGGAAGAATGAGAAGGAGAAGGAATAAAAGAATGAATATGATGAGAAGGCACAAAACAAGAATCATAGATAGGTATAGGAGGATAATTTATGGCCCAATGAGGGTTTGAAAGACTCGAAAGAAGTGAAAAGCAAGCCTACAAAGGTAACACAAATGGTGTTGGGGATCATCATGGTCTATAAAACCAACCAAAAGGGTGGTTTAACCGCTTCAACCATAATTTTAAATAAGAGATTAAATTTTAATTATTGAGGGAGTTTGATATAGAAACATCCCAAATAATCTTTCAATCCTACACCACCCAAGTTTTAGATCATGCAGTTTAAGGAAGAGTTTGGTGTCAAAGGATGAAACATAAGAGATAACTAATGAATCTCATGGTGAAACCATGGATAATAATGAAATAATGCACATGTAGATGAATAAATATAGTTAAAAGAGTCCTAAGGAGCTAAAGAAGGAACAACTTGCATAATAAAAATATTGGTTGTAAGAGAAAGAAAGTCAAATAAATATAAGGGTTAAAAATTTGACCAAGGCATGGATCACACAAAGGGTAACTTAGCACAAAGACTAAGAGAAGGCATGAAAGAGTGGAAATGGAAATAGTCAAATCTTGTGTAAGATAGTAGAGTTAGAGAATTCTAGATAAGGAACACAAGAAAGAAAGAAACTACACTAAGGAGTAAGAGTAATATTTTGAAGTGGAGATATACACAATGATGCATAAAAGATATAATATATTTTTTAGAATACAAATGGAAAAAATAACAAAAGAAACAAGATGAGCCTGATGTAAGAAGAAAGGCGTGCACCAACACATAGTTTTTTAAGGTATAAATAATGGTCATGAGTTTGGAGTCAAAAAACATGTGAAAATACATGCACTAAGGAAACCTCATAAGCATCATGTGAAGTATACAAAAGTAAGCATGAAAGTTAAAAGGAGTAGATAAAGTTGGCATACAACAAGGGTGTAAAATAGAGCAAAATAGTTACAAATTTGACTATAACATATATTGTTCCATGTGGAGTGTATGACATGCCAACTAAGACTGTAATTGGTGGCAAAAAGTCAAACAAAAGTTAAAACGTGGAAAAATAAAAATTCTAGATGCATTTATGTGATAACTACCAAGGGTGATTCTGCCAACACCCAAATTTAAATGTTGATAGGTGTCAAAGGAGGATGAAGTATTAATGATGAAATCTAAATAAATAAGGCTATAAATAGAGTAATCAATCCAACATTAGTCCGTTCTATCTAATATAAGGGAAAATACTATCAAATTATAATGAGAAAAATTGGCCAAGGAGGGAAGACTCTACCAAATTGTAAACAGAGAGAGAGAAAGGGAAGAAGAAGGCTCGTAGCCTTAATTGAGTGTGGGGATATTAGAGTCACTCCATTGCTATAAATCAAAGCTAGTAATTTGATCCAATCACAACCCATATCTTATGTTGAGTGTAGAGGAGAGTGTGAGGTCTAAGTCTAATGGTTAGATAGAGTTGAGAGCTCCATTGTAAAATTTGAGAAGCTAAGAAGATTGTATAACTTCATTCAATTAATGAAAATTATTTATGTTAACTATTATGTAAAATTGTTGGTTTCATGGTGAGGAATCCCTTCATTGGGAACCCTTGCCATGGCACTACATTAATTATTCATTGACCACATATATTTAATGAAGGGGATCCTCTCTTGAATAAGAGGTCAATTACCATTCACTTGTACATGAAACTATATTATTCTATTTCTTAGTCTCTCATTCTTCAAAGGTGGAAAGTTTTACTCCTTTTTTAGTGATGCAATTATATCTGTAATCCATTTTATACATTATCATCCTAGAGTACATGATTTTTATTTTGGCCTCCTCCTTGGTTTAATTTCATTCTTCTATTTTCTAAGATTTTACATAAACTTTCTTTTTGTTTGCATTAACATTTTTCTAACCACTTTTTTTCATGTTTCTTATTTTGTTTCATTGGCCTTAACCATGACCATTTTACTATTGGTCCCATTCTTAGTACTTACAATAATCCTCCTAATGATGAAAACATAATTATCAACAATTTTTATCATATTATGCATTGATTTATGATGGAAGACTATAGGTTATTATAATCCTCTTCATATCATTCTTCTAGTTTTGTGAGCTTTGCTCCTTTTATTTCCTATGCAACCTCATGCTTTCTTGTGCTAGTTTATATTTATTATAAATATATAGATAATAAAAAAAATGGTCTTGTATATGATTATATCTATTTTCCTACGGGGGAATCATACCCAAGAATGATCTTTATTGATTACATATATGCATACATATTTACCTTTAGGGGGCATTGTGCCCTTGAAATTTCCTAATAGAAATAATATGGCTTTCTTTAAGCATGATTTTATCATAATATTCCTATGGGGGTGTGACATTTCTATTTTATTCTACACATTATATTGATTATAAATGCATCACTAAAAAAAACCATATTACGTTAATGTGTTTCCTTTTTTCATAAGTCATGGGAACAAGCCATGGATGAGGAGTCTATGTCTCTCATGTAGAACCAAACATGGGATTTGGTTAGGCTACCCAAGGGAAAGAGTACATTTCCAAACAAGTGGATCTTTAGGGTCAAAGAAGATGATACTGAAGATCAAAAAAGATGATGAAGGGAGAAAATAGTATAAGGCCAAGATGGTGGTCAAGGGGTTTGCACAAAAATTAGGTATTGATTTTGATGAGATTTTCTCTCCTATTGTAAAATGAGTTCTATTAGGACTATTCTTGGTTTAGTTACAATTGAGGATTTTCACTTAGAACAGTTAGATGTGAAAACTAATTTTCTTCATGGTGATTTGGATGAAGATTTGTATATGAAGAAGCCACAGGGTTATGAGGTCAAAGGGAAGGATAACTATGTGTGTAAACTAAAGAAGTGCTTGTATGGCTTGAAACAAGATCCACAATAGTGGTACAATAAATTTTATTGTTTTATGTTGGAACAAGAATGTCAAAGGTGTCATTATAACCATTCCATATATATTAAACATTTTGATGATGGTTAATTTATTATATTATGCTTATATGTCGATGACATGTTAGTTGCAGGAAAGAACATATAACATATTCATATGCTCAAGAAATATCTCAGTGACTCCTTTTCTATGAAGGATTTGGGTGTTGCAAAGTAAATCCTTGGTATGAGGATTTATCATGATAGGAAGGAGAGGAAGTTGATCTTATCCCAATTAGAGTATGTGAAGAAATTCTTGGAAAGGTTTATCATGTTGGATGTTAAATCTGTTGGTACTCCTTTGGCAAGCCACTTTTGATTATCAAAGGAGTAGTGTCCCAAGATGGAAGCTAAAAAGCTTAAGATATCCAAGGTACCTTACTCATTGGTAGTTAATAGCTTGATGTATGCCATGGTTTTTACTAGGCTAGATATTGCCCAAGTAGTGAGAGTTATGAATAGGTATATGAATAATCCAGGTTATGAGCATTGGCAGGTAGTGAAATCGATTCTTCGACATTTGAGAGGAACCATTGATTTTACATTATGTTATGGTGGATCAAATACTACTTTGCATGGTTATGTGGACTTGGATATGGTAGGAGATATTGATAGTAGGAGTAAAATAAGATATATATTTACTATTGGAGATACAATAATTAGTTGGATTTTTAAGATACAGAAGGTTGTGGTTTTGTCAACCATAGAGGTAGAGTATGTTACTACCACATAGGTTATCAAGGAGATGATTTGGTTATAGGAGTTGTTTTGAGATTTGAGGAATGAGTAGGAAGTTTGGAGACTACACAATGATAGTCATAGTGTTATTCATTTGGCAAAGAACTCCACTTTCCACTCAAGGATGAAACACATTTAGTTACAACACCACTTCATCAGGATAGATTTGGAGGAGAACTTAGTGAAGCTATAAAAGATTCATACTAGCTATAATCATATGGATATGATGAACAAGGTGGTCATATTGGACAAGTTGAGACTATGTTCAAATTTGGTTGGCCATAGTGGTCATGGAGCAGTAATAGAATTTGTTCAGGAGAAACGATCTCCAAGTGGGAGATTGTTGAGTGTGGAGCCCTTTGGGGCTATCACATGACCATAGGAATAAATTTTGGGGGCTTAAAGAACTCTAAGTATGTGGGGGGTGTAATTTTCATGTTCTCCATATGTGATTGGAATATTCCTTGTATTAGTAATTTCTATGTATTCCATATTTCATGGAGTTAGTTGTGAGATGCCTTTTCCCATGTTGACTTCCTTGTTTTGAGGAAGCTAGTTTTTTTTTGGAAAATGGAACTCCTTCTTTGTTGAGTGGAGTTGGTTGAGATCACATGTTTTTATTAAAATGTGCCCTTAGAATGTGAAGAGATGAATATGGTGAATTTCTCCTTGGGAGAGATTTTGGATAAGCTTGATGAGGTGGAGGAGAGTTGTCATATATTGGATAATGCTTATCTTGGATAAGCATTACACATTTTATATTTCTTCTATGGATTTTATTTATTTTACTATAAATATAGGGTGTGGTGTGGCCTTTAGAGGTTTATGGTTTATTTACAAGGTCTGGCTTTGAAGATCAGAGTCAAAGTGTAGGTGTTCATTATAGGGTGTGGTTTAGCAACTTGTGAGATACAACATTATGCAGGTGCAGGTGAAAGTGCAAATTTTTATGCAAAACTTTCTATGGGATATTATTTCTATCTCTTTGAGAGGTCATTGTAATCTTATTTTATATTACTAATTTATTTGAGAACTTTCATTGGTGGATGTAGCCCACATTGATTGAACCACATTAGATATGTGTTATATGTGTTATTATTATCTTGCTCTCATTTATGATTTCATATTAATGGTGAATTAAGGAATGTTTTTGTGATGTATTTTATTAGATAAATTTAATTCTAGTTTATGGTAATAGTAGATCTAGATTTAAGTGTTTTATTCCTAACAATTGGTATTAGAGTTATTGGTTGTGTGTTTTGCTGAAGTGGTAAATCACAAGAATGATATTAGCTTGAGTGAGAGCTATGGGAGAAGAGATCAGATTTAGACTAGATAAGTTTGATGGTAAACATTTTAGTTTGTAGAAAATCTAGATGGGGGATTACCTATATCATAAGGAGCTACATCTCCTCTTGGAGGGTAAAGTAGAACAACTTGTAAGTATGAGTGATGTAGATTGGTTATTGCTTGACAGGAAGGCATTGGGATCCATTCGGTTATGCCTTACATCCACCATTGAATTTAATATTTTTGGTGAGAAAACCACAAAATATCTCATGGATAAACTTAGAAAGTTGTATGAGAAACCTTTAGCTTCTAATAAAAAATTTATAACTAAAATATTATTTAACATGAAAATGTCTAAGAATGGTTCAATATCTAATCATCTAAATGATTTTAATACAGTTGTAAGTTTTATCACTTCAATTGGAATCAAATTAGATGATGAAGTTAGATATTTTTTAATAGTATTTTATTTTCCTAATAGTTAGGATAGTTCGGTTATGGTAGTGAGTAATGCAGTCCCTACCAAGGGAAGCTTAAACTTTGAGGATGTTGTAGGTGTGATCTTTAGCAAGGAGATGCAAAGGAAAAGAATTGGTGAATCATCTTTAGGTAATGCTTTGTCCATTGATACTAGAGGGAGGCAAAAGGATAAGAGCAAAAGCAACTGAGAAAAGTCAAAAGATATATCTAAGTCTAGATCTAGATCCAAGATGATATGTTGGCATTATGGGAAGAGTGGACACTCAAAAAAGGATTATTGGTCACTTTGGGATAAGAATGCAAACAAGGAGGAAATGAATGAGGTAAATATGACATCAGGTAAATCATGTCAAGGTGCCTTAATTCTTTCTATGGATAGTTTTTTTGAGTCTTGGGTATTAGATTCAGGGGCTTCTTTTCATGCCAACCCACATAAGCATTATTTTACTGATTATGTTCAAGAGAATCTAGGACATGTATATCTTGGTGATGATGAACCATGTGAGATAGTAGGGAAAGGTTGTGTTCAGGTTAAGATGTAGAATGGGAACACATGGATCCTTAAGGATGTTAGACACATGCCTATGTTGAGATAGAATTTGGTTTCAGTGAGGCAATTAGGTAGTAAGGGATGTTCAATATTATATACTGTAGATTCTTGAAAATTTACCAAAAGTGCTCTTGTGATTTCAAGACGTAAGAAAGTTGGTACTTTGTATTTAACTAGTAGTGTTGATTCTCTTGATTTAGTTGGTGCAGATGGAGATGAATCTATGTGGCACTACAGGCTTGGTCATATGAGCCATAAAGGCATGCAAATATTAAAAGATAAGTTGCCTAGATTAAAATATCTAGATCTAGACTTCTATGAGAATTGTATGTACAAAAAACAAAAGTTGGTTAAGTTCCTAAAGGTTAGACCCACAAATAAATATCATAAGTTAGATCTAGTACACTCAGATGTATGGGGACTACCTCAGGTATCTTCTATTGGTGGATCTAATTATTATGTTACTTTTATAGATGATGCAACTAGAAAAGTTTGGGTTTATTGCACTAAAAATAAATATTATGTATTTGACACTTTTTAGAAGTGGAAATCCTTGGTTGAGAATGAAACATGTCTCAAGTTAAAATGTCTCAGATTAGAAAATGAAGGTGAGTATTATAGTAATGCTTTCTTTGATTATTATTCTAACAATGGAATTTGTAGGCAAAAGATGGTTCCAGTAACTTTATAGCATAATAGGGTATCTGAAAGGATGAACAAAATAATAATGAAACATGTTAGGAGTATGAAATTACATGTAGGGTTGCTTTTATAGTTTTGGGTAGAATCAGTTAACACAATAGTATATCTGATTAACAGAGGACCTTCTATGCCTTTAGATGGAGGCATTCTAGAACAAGCTTGGTCTAGTAAGAATGTTGATTATTATTTTCTTAGAGTCTTTGGATGTGAAGCATTTTATCTCATCAAGAAAGAGGATAGGATCAAGCTAGAGGCTAAACTAGAGAAATGCACATTTATTGGTTATGGTGAGGATGACTTTGGTTTTAATTTATGGAGCATTAAAGATAGGAAAATATTTCAATCTAGAGATGTAATAATTAATGAAAAAGTCATGCATAATGATTAGTTGTAGGAATAGGATCAGGAACAGAAAGAGTGCACAGTATTGGATGACATTGTGGATGGAAAAGTATCCAAGGATTTAGTTTAGGAACCTTCTACACAAGGACCCCAAAATCTTATGGTAATAAGATCTTCTATGGTAATAAGATCACCTGAAAGGTTTTATCCTTCTTTTAGTTATTTATTACTCACTGATAATGGAGAACTAGAGTGTTATGAGAAAGCAATGTAGGTAGATGCCAAGTTGAAATGGTAACAAGCCATGGATGAGGAGCATAGATCTCTCATGGAGAACCAAACATGGGATTTGGTTAGGCTACCCAAGGGGAAGAGTGCATTTCTAAATAAGTGGATCTTCAGGATCAAAGAAGAGGATGAAGGGAGAAAATAGTATAAGGCCATGATGGTGGTCAAGGGGTTTGAACAAAAATTAGGTATTGATTTTGATGAGATTTTCTCTCCTATTTTAAAAATGACTTCTATTAGGACTATTCTTGCTTTAGCTACAATTGAGGATTTTAACTTAGTACAATTAGATGTGAAAACTATTTTTCTTCATGGTGATTTGTATGAAGAGTTGCATATAAAGAAGCCACAGGGTTATGAGGTTAAAGGAAAGGACAACTATGTGTGTAGGCTAAAGAAGAGCTTGTATGGCTTGAAACAAGTTCCACAGTAATGGTACAAGAAATTTGATTGTTTTATGTTGGAAAAAGAATATCAAAGGTGTCATTTTTACCATTGTGTGTACATCAATTTTTTTGATGATGGTTCCTTTATTGTATTATGCTTGTATGTTGATGACATGTTAGTTACAAGAAAGATCATACAACATATTCATATGTTCAATAAACAGCTTAGTGACTCCTTTTCTATGAAGGATTTGGGTGTTGCAAAGCAAATCCTTGGTATGAGGATTTATAGTGATAGGAAGGAGAGGAAGTTGATATTATTCCAATTAGAGTATATGAAGAAAGTCTTGGAAAGGTTTAGCATGTTGAATGCTAAATCTATTGGTACTCCTTTGGCAAGACACTTTTAATTGTCAAAGGAGAAGTGTTCCAAGATGGAATTTAAAAAGCTTAAGATGTCCAAGGTACCTTACTCATCATCAGTTGGCAACTTGATGTATGCCCTGATTTGTATTAGGTTAGATATTTCCCAAGTAGTGGGAGTTGTGAATAGGTATATGAGTGATCTAGGTTATGAGCATTAGCAAGTAGTGAAATGGATTCTTTGATATTAGAGAGGAACCATTGATTTTGCATTATGTTATGGTGGATCAAATACCACTTTACATGGTTATGTGGACTTGGTAGTATGATATGATATATATTTACTGTTGGAGATATAGTGGTTAGTTAGATTTCTAGGATAAATAAGGTTGTGGCTTTGTTAACCATAGAGGTAGAGTATGTTGTTGCCATAGAGGCTATCAAGGAGATGATTTGGTTACAGGAGTTGTTTTGAGAGTTGGGGCATGAGTAAGAAGCTGAGAGATTACATAGTGATAGTTAGAGTGCTATTCATTTGGAAAAGAAGTCCACTTTCCACTTAAGGATGAAACACATTTAGTTACATTATCACTTCATGAAGACAACTTTGGAGGAGAACTTGGTGAAGGTGGAAAAGATTTATACTAGCCAGAGTCCTGTGGATATGATGACCAAGGTGGTCATATTGGATAAGTTAAGACTATGTTCAAACTTAGTTGGCTTTAGTGGTCATGGAGCAGTGATAGATTCTATTCAGGAGAAATAGTCTCCAAGTGGGAGATTGTTGAGTGTGAATCCCTTTAGGGCTTTCACATGACCATATGAATAAATTTTGGGGGCCTAAAGAGCTTCAAGGATGTAGGGTGTGTAATTTTCATGTTCTCTACATGTGACTGGAATATTCCTTGTATTCCTAATTTCTATGTATTCCATATTTCATGGAGTTAGTTGTTAAATGCCTTTTCCCATGTTGACTTCCTTGTTTTGAGGAAGCTAGTTGTTTTTTGGAAAAGGGAACTCCTTCTTTGTTGAGTGGAGTTGGTTGAGATCACATATTTTTAGGAAAATATGCCCTTAGAAGGTGGAGAGATGAATATGGTGAATTCCTCCTTGGGAGAGATTTTGGATAATCTTGATGAGGTGGAGGAGGGTTATCACATGTTGGATAATTCTTATCTTGGATAAGCATTGCATATTTGCTCCTCCTTTTATGGATTTTATTCATTTTACTATAAATACAAGGTGTGGTGTGTACTTTAGAGGTTGATGGTTTATTTGCAATTTATGGCTTTGAGGATCAAAGTCAAAGTGCAGGTGTTCATTATAGGGTGTGGTTTAGCAACTTGTGAGATACAACATTGTGTAGGTGTAGGTGAAACTGCAACTTTTTGTCCAACACTTTCTATAGGAGATTTTTTCTCTCTATGAGAGTTCATTGTAATCTTGTTTTAGATTATTGATTTATTTGAGAACTTTCATTGGTGGATGTAGTCCACATTGGGTGAACCATGTTAGATCTGTGTTATCTATGTTATTATTATCTTTCTCTCATTTATGCTTTCATATTAATGGTGAATTAAGAAATGTTTTTGTGATGCATTTTATTGCATAGCTTTAAATCTAGTTTATGGTAATAGTAGATCTGGATTAAAGTGTTTTATTCCTAACAAATCTAACTTATTATGATAATATTTATGATTACATATACAAAATCAAGTCTTTAAGGCTCTAACTCTTATATTGTAATATCAAAAAATATGATGGGCATATTGTCATACATGTCTTTTTTTAATAGGCACTTTGATTTTTACCAGAGTTTCAACCAATCTAGGACATAATTAGGGGCCCATATCCCCAAGTGATCATCTATCACGATTACCATATTTTACCAACATGTCCAAAATTGTCTTGAGAATACCATCAATGGCCATAACTAGACTAATAATACCAATAATCGGCCACATTTGACCTCTAATACCATACTGAGATTTGAACCTAGGTGGTGCTTGCAACATCTAAGTCACTTTACCAACTCACCCACATCTCATCGGTTACTTTCATACATGTCTTATTCACATTAGGTGAGTTAATTTATATTTTTTCTCCACATTCTATTCAAATAAATATTATTTAGATGCCACTTTGATAATGCCCACATTTGATGACTATTAAAAAATGTTAACTTGTGAGCACGATGAGATCATTCACATGAGAATCATTTCAAAAAGTGATAAATATCATGCACTTATTACAAATCAATAAAATCCATCACAAAAATAAGAGAATATACTCTAAATCACACTTCAAACAACATGTTTCCTATTTCATGTCTAAGCATAATTCTAAGATAGCATCACCTAAGTTTTTCCTCTTCATCATCTTCTTTTTTGATAAGGGAAAATTAGAATCCATTTATGCCATTGTTCAACCTTTGATATGAATGGAGTTTCCATTCAAATACCATATTTTTTTAGTGATCTCTTTTGTAGTTAGGCATGTGTGTGTGTGTGTGTGTGTGTGTGTGTGTGTGTGTGTGTGTGTGTGTGTGTGTGTGTTGTTTCTCTCCTTTTGTATATATGGGTATCTCCCTAGGTATGCCTTTCTTAAACCCATATGAAGATATTATGTATGAAATATTCAGTGATGTGTGTAGATTTTTTTATCCTCAACATCATCAATCCATATTTGTAATCTAATTCAACATTATGCAGGGGTTGGGCTAGGGGGAGGGGGGTACTATGTATACTACTACTTCCTTGGTATTCTATCTTATTTTAGAAAATTTTCAATGTTGGTTTTATCCCATCATTTTGTACAATCTCTTTAAATTTTCACTAATGGTTTTAGCTAATTCAATTGCACCTTTTGTGATGGATTCATACAATATAGTGCATCTATTTTATGATGGATTAGATGCATCCTTTTAACCTAATGAAATAGTGACTCTTCATTAGGCCACAACATATATCATATATTGTTCAAATAGTGGACCCAACCCACTCTTATATATTTTTTGTTTGGAAGACTTATTTAGGTTGACTATTACCTCATATAATATTTATAGAAGCACCAAAACCTATTCTTCAGAGAGAGATTCATATCCAACACCTTATAAAATTTAAAAATTACATTGACTTATCATCTTTTTACTTTAATAGGCTAAAATGTTTTTCATATGAGCATTTTAATGTCTTATCCATAGTAAAATTTTAATTGTACATGAGTACCTAATAAATATGTGTGTTGGGATGAATTTTTGACTATTTAAGCCTCAATTATTTTTTATTCACTCCATAGTATCACTTACAAGGGGTGTTGATGTGAGCTTTTATTTACAGTTTAGTCTTAAGTTCACTTAGATTAGTGAGTTGGACTATAGTTTTGAATAAAAATATATTTATCTTTTTATATTTATAAAAAGGTGCCTTTAACATAACTAATAGGATTACACCCTTCCCTTGGCCAATCACAATTTCCCATTTATCATCTCATAAAAAAGGGATGGATACCTTATAAGTCATATAAATTAAACTCTCTCCCTCATCTATAATGTACTATAAATTTATTAATAGCTCACAAAGAATCTTATAAATATAATTTCACAAAATTGAGGCAATATTATGTGAGAATTATATTGTAGCTCATATTTCATAGGTTAATACAAATCTCAATTTTAGGGCCTATGTTTTATAAGTTTTGTATAGTTTTTTTGTTTTATAAATAACCAAGCATGGTTTTATATATGTGGTGGAAATCTAGCATTCTTCCCTAATTTTTATAGTTACACGGTTTGGAGTTCCCTCCACTATTATTACAAATAATGATAAGGAATTTTTAGGAACAAAGGTGACATATTGTGAAATTAAATAAATTATATATATGAAAACTTCCTTAAACCATTGTCCCCAAGGTAATGGTTTTACATAAAATATGAAAATAATTTAGTAAGAATAATGAAAAATTAATTGAAGAAAACTCAAGAACATGGCACACTCAATTTAAGAGGGCCCTTTGGGCCAAAAAAATTAATCCTAAGTAAGTTATTGGTACTTCCCCATATGCCTCGGTATATTGGAAAAAATCAAGAATTATTTCTTCTATATAACTCCCAGACATGTAATAATTTTCACACCAATTGGAAATAAAAGATAATAATGACATGATTGTGAGGATAGTGAATTATAGAAATTAAAGGAAAACAATGGAAATGCTTATTGAGAAGTTTCAAACCCATATCAAAAATTTAAAATATGGTGTGGCATAAGGACAACACCGTAATAAATTAAATAAGGCGACCTAGTTTTGAAATGGGATGAAGACAGATCCAAACCTAACAAAGATTTGAAATTTGACTCCATGTAGACTAATCCTTATTAGATAATCAATTAAGAACAAAGTGGTGCATTTAAGTTGTCTAGAGTTAGTGGAGAATCATTGCTAATCCTAGTCAATGGGATTTATTTGAATCATTATCCCTAGAGGTAAACATTGTTTTTATAATTTAATGTATATTGTTATAACATTTTATGTATTTTTCATGTATACATATATCATATGAACCATAGTCTTTGAACTTTACCTCTAAACATAAACTCACACAAGTATAAGCTCATAGGTAAAAATGGTATAGAAATTATTTAAGGGTTGTTGAATAAGGCAATAACCTTAGATGAAATGTTTATAAGCCCCAAAAATTTAGGAAAGAAATACATTTAAAAATTAAACATTTTCCCATCATCAATATTTCCACGTGAAATAAAATCAGTGCCTTGCCATAATATTAGAAGAGAATTGTTGAAATATTACATGTGTTTTCTGATTAAATTGTTAAATATTTCCCATCGTTGATCATCAAAAGGTGCTCAGATGTATCCTCTACCATTATACCAACCCATATGTAATCCAAACAATTGAGCATAAATTTCAAATTGAAATGATAAATAATATAAAACATTGAAAATAAGCATTTTCCTAATATTTAGATTCACACAAGGAAAGCAATTAAAAAATTTGAAGGTTTTCAATATTCAAAAGTGTTAGTGTAGGTTTTTATTTTTCCCTATTATTTAATTAGGGAATATTATATATTTGTGCATACATGAAGTTTTCCTACATTCGTGGGATAGGCTAGCTTATGTGGAGATGTGTGTCATAGATGTGTCATAGGTGTCATAAGAATGTCATAAGTAACTCCTTTGACCGGCTATTCTGGCTATGGGAGTTACTTCTCTATTCTTAGCACCTTGTCACCACCTTTCATGGAGGAGTTACAGTCTATTCTTGGGGTGCTTTGACCACCATTTGTGGAGGAGTTACTTACTAGCTCTCATATATGTATTTTTCATTATGGCCTTCTCATGTTAATAGAATATTGGCTTGTCTCCAAATTGTCTATGCAATTGTCTCTTTTTTATTTCATTTACTTTAGCTTTTTGTGGTATTCACTTGCTTCATCCCATGCAACCACTACTCATGCATCCTCGTTATTCAGACCTTGGCGAATCCTTTGATATGGTATCAAAGCCACCTCGATAACTAGTTGTCTATTTTACTATTGCTTTCATTAAAATCTAGAGATTTGTTAAGGCATTTTTTTTTGTGAAATTAAAAAATTTCCAGGAGATATTGCTAGTTCTCCATGCTCTTGTTCCTTCCATGGCTTGTTTGGTCTCACTATATACATGCAGGCGGGATTTTACAAGATCTAATAATCTTGTTTCTGTAAATCACCTTGCATATTTTGTGTTTTAATCAGAATGTCAGGTTGTCACATGCCTTTTCAATCTCTTGGTAGCTGATTTTACCTTTGCATGCCATTTTTTGGTTGCTGGGGTCATTTTTTCTGGCTAAAGTCATCTATTTTACACTAGATCTGCATCTTCTGTACATTAGCAAGAAAAATGCCTTCTAGATTTTGTTTGTAGCCTAGAAAAACTATTTGGGTATCTTTCAGTTTTTGCATACATTCTATATACTTTGCATAAATTCACTCAAAAAGCTACAACATGACCCCTCTCCATTGGCAATTGCAATTTTGAAGGCAGTTTTCAAATGTTCCATTCTTGCTCATACAGACTCCTTTTCCCATAAATTTTATTTTGATTTTGGATATTTTTTCATGCTCTATACATTAGTGTAGATGTTTTTTGATTTTGATGCTAAGATTTTTTAGAAATAGCAAATTCTCAGTCGTGACATTGCACAGTTCTCATTTTGGGAACTTTAGAGGATCATAACTTTCACATAAGACCTCGTATCGAGATGATTCTTTTTTTGAAAGTGCATAATTTTTTGAGTAGATCATAGTGGTGCTATTTATTTCTCTGGATATTTTGTCAAAGTTGTATTTTTAGCATATGCTCTTCATGAGGGTTTTGTAATGCATTGAAATCAAGACCACTTAGTATTTCTTGCTAGTGGCAGTTGTAAACACACTAATGTAAAGTGCCAAATCATTTTTTTTTTGGGGGGGGGTGTGTGTTCTTTGATTGAGCAATATTTGAGTTTTATTAAAGCTTGTATATCTAATTGTCGAAGATAAGGGTGAGGCTTGAGTTGGCAGGAGGCCAATTCCCCATCAAAATACTAAACCAATTCATTCTTCACTCTATGATGAGTCTAATGAGTGGTTCGAAGGCCACTTTCTCTCTCAAAATAGGCATTGTTTTAATGTTTTAGTGTTATTTTTTTCAAAATTACTAGTTTACGAAAAATTAAAATTTTAAAATCTTGCAAATGATAGCTCAGATTCGAGTGCCATCTTTTTCAAAAGTATTTGTATTTAAATTCTCCACAGTGTAGGCTTTTTATTTTATAAAAATGTACTAGTTTATAAAGTGCCTAAAATTTGGGTCTCTCGGGATGCATTTTCGGCTGAGTCTGACGTCCTGTTTGCTTAAAGTCTTGCACTAATTGCTCTAAGATGCATTATTGGCTGAGCCTGACATCTTTTGAGAATTTACTTGCATATTTAGGGGGACTCAACATTTTTGGGGGGGGGTGTGATTGCTTTTCAGCACTTGCAATCTTTGCTTTCATTCTCCTTTTTGCATAATTTCACAACTTGCAATCAACACAACTTCACCTAAATTCAGCTTAAAATAGATTTTTTTCAACTTAAACCCCTAACACCCTTTAACTATCATGAATGGAAGGTTAAAATGTCAATCATTCTTATAAGCAAAGGGTTGTATAGGATCACCATGGGTACTGAAGTAGAATCTAGCACTGATGCTGAAAAGGTCAAGTGGTACAACCGTAGTGATGAAGCCTATGGATTACTAAGCTTTTCCATGTCTCTAAAACTTCTCTTCCATTTATAAACTGCCAAAACTCCCAAAGACATATGGGACACCTTAGAAGTCTTATTTAAGAAGCTTGATGAGATGAGAGGTCATGAGCTCGAAAATGAACTCATAAGTGTAAGTCCTAACAACTTTGACACCCTACAAGACTTCTTTACTAAGTTTAAGGCCCTCATATTGTAATTAAAAGAATTTGGGATAGAGAAGAAAGATTATCAACTCATCCTTTCTATTCTCGCAAAGTTAGGTCCAAGCTATTTAGTCTTTGTCTCCACTTTCCATGCCATAAAAAGTGCCCTTGGCGCTACATGTAAAATGCCTTCTTTGGATTCATTCATTGCCAACTTGACTAGGGAGCAAGATAAGCTAATTTAAATGGGTACAATAAAATCTACTCAACCCCAAGCTTTGATAGATGGAAATGGTAAGGATAAGACTTTAACAAAGGAGAAGAAAAAGAACAAGGACCAGGAGAAGAAGAAAGAAAACAACAATCCTACTAAAAATAACACTGAGTCTTCCTCCTCTAATGCTAAACCTAAGAAGGAGAACGTTAAGTGTGCCTATTATAAAGAGACAAGGCATGATGAACACAAATACATGAAGAAACAAATAGATTACCTAACTCATCTTCTAGAGAAGCACAACATAGGTGTTTCTGAGTCCATCAAGCAGAATTCATCTACCCAAGATTCTACCAAAGCAAAAGGCAAGGGTAAGGAGAAAGAAAAGGGCAAGGCCCTTGTAGCTACAACAGCTTCTACATCTTCGTGGGTCATTGACTCTGGTGCTTCTCACCACATAGGCTCTTCCCTAGTTGAGTTTTCATCTTTAGAGCCTTGTAGCATGACTTCAATTAGTTTGGGTGATGACACATCAATTTTTCTTGTAGGGAGAGGGTCAGTTGAAATGGAAGGAGGAACATTCAATAATGTTCTAAGTGTTCCTTCTCTTTCAACCAATCTCCTATCAGTGTACCAAATCACTCACATTGGTCGGGGCATGAGAGTTGAGTTTTCACCAGATTCAGTGGCTATCAGGGAGTTGTATAGTGATACTACAGTGGCAGTGGGTAGGGTAGATCACCAAGCAAGGTTATACACCTTCTCACATTTTGCACCTGATTCTTTTCCAACAACATTGCTGACTCATTCAGATGGAGTTAGCAAATTATGGCATGAGCGGTTTGGCCACCTTAACTACCGCTACCTTGAGCAACTTTGCAAACATGACATGGTCATTGGCTTGCCTCGTGTCTAATTCTCAAAAGGACTTTGTGAGGCGTGCTCCCTTGGAAATCATCTCAAAGCAAAATTTGACAAAGGCAAAGCTTGGAGTGCTTCACAACCTTTGGAGTTAGTCCACAGTGATGTATCGGGACCCTTTCCCAAACCATCATTCACAAGGGCCAAGTACATCCTCACTTTCATTGATGATTTCTCTAGGTACACTTAGATATATTTTCTCAAATAAAAGTCTGAAGTGTTTGAAAATTTTATAGACTTCAAGGCTCTTATTGAGAAATAGAGTGAGAAATCCATCAAGGTTTTTCAAACTGATAATGGAGGGGAGTATGTAAGCAATAGGTTTAAACAGTTTTACACCACAGAGGGGATTGATTTGCAACACATAGTCACTTACAGTCCTTCATAGAATGAGGTTGCAAAATGCAAAAATAGGTTCTTGAAAGAGATGGATAGCTGTATGATTCACTCCAAATCCTTAGCACCATAGTACTGGGCCGAAGCCATCAATTGTGCTTGCTACATTCAAAATAGGGTTCCTTATAAATCTTTGAAAGGGATAACACCCTTTGAAGCTTGGCATAAAAGGAAACCTGATGTTGAGCACCTTAGGGTTTTTGGATCCCCAGCCATGGCCTCCATACTAAAGAAGAAATGCAAAGCTATGGAACGTCAGTCCAAGCCTTGCATCTTTGTAGGATATCCAGATGGTGTTAAGGGGTATCGCCTTCTAGATCTAGTCACTCATGAGTTGTTCACCTAGAGAAGTGTCCATTTTTAGGAGAGTCCTAGAGACTCAACACTTGGCATTTATTCTCCCTCATCAGATCTACTTCTTCATGATGATTCCTCATCAAATTCAGATCAGCCACCACAGGTTCTTGAGCCAGAGACATCTTCTTCTTCTTCAATTTCAGATAGTGTAGATAGTGATGTAGAGTCATCCACCTCTAGTCAGTCAGAGGATGAGGAGTTAGCACCTGACTCACCCACTTTCGAGCCACTTTGGGCTAGATTGACACTTGAGAGTGCTGGCACTTGGGTAGGATATCCTGTAGATGATAGATGAACTAGGGGGATTTTCAGAGAGATCCACATGCCTTCTTTACTTCAGTTTTAGATCCACAAATTTTTTGAGAGGCATCGGGGGTACCTGAGTGGGATAGTGCTATGGAGGAAGAATATTCTTCCTTAATCAAAAATTAGACTTGGGATTTGACTTCACTTCCTAAGGGAAGGAAGATGGTTTGATGTAAGTGAATATATTAGACCAAGTTTGCAATAGATGGGTCAATTAATAAATACAAGGCACAAATGGTCGCCAAGGGTTTCTCACAGGTGTCAGGCATTGACTACTCAGAGACCTTTGCACCTGTTGCAAAGATGACTTCTATATGATTCACCTTGGTTATTTCCACAACACATGGTTGGGATGTGCACCAAATGGATGTGAAGAGTGCCTTTCTTTACGGAGACCTAGAGGAGGAGATCTACATGGAGCAGCCACCAAGATTTGTTCAAGATTCTTCCTTAGTATGCAGACTTAGGAAATCTATCTATGGCCTCAAACAGGCCCCTCGAGAATGGTATGCCAAGATGGATTCCTTCCTTCTCACAGTGAGTTTCACTAGGTGCCAATCTGATCCTAATGTCTACTTTTTACAGCAGGATGACTCGCTCTTGATTCTAGTTCTTTATGTTGATGACCTTTTGATCACCGATAGTTCTTCATCAGCTATTGCAATGGTGAAGGCATCTCTCTAAGATAGATTTGACATGACAAACTTGGGTTTGTTGCACTACTTCTTTGGCATCGAGATCTCATAGTCAGATTCAGGGATTTCTCTTACATAACCTAAGTATGTTCTTGATTTATTGTCTCAATTTCACATGGTTGATTACAAGTCATCTTTGACTCCCTTTCTATTAGGAGTCAAGCTTGAGGCTGACTATTTTTCACCATTAGTTGATGCCACTCGGTATCGACAACTTGTTGGTAGTCTCATCTACTTGACTCACACTAGGCCTGACATATCATATACAGTGGGACTTGTCTCTAGATTTATATAGGAACCTCATGAGCTACAATGGAAAGTAGCTAAGAGAATCTTACATTACATACAAGGTTCACATAGATACATGATTCATTACAGATTTGACATAGAGGTTGACTTGGTTGGATATACAGATTTAGACTAGGCTGGCAATTCACAAACTCTCAAGTCTACTTCTGGTTATAGTTTCTCTCTAGGTTTTGGTCCTATCAATTGGTCTAACAAGAAGCAAAATGCTATTGCTATATCATCCACAGAGGTAGAGTATAGGGGAGCTATAAATGCAACTATTGAGGCTATTTGGCTTTAGGGGATTCTTTTTGAGTTTGGCATTCCCATCCGGCAGCCCACCATCATTTTTTGTGACAACCAGAGTACCATTCAGATTTGCAAGAATCTAGTTTAGTACCAGCAGACCAAGCACATAGAGATTCACATGTGTTTCATTTAAGAGCTTATTCATAGTCAGGTCATTGACTTGATATTTTGCCAGTCTTCAGAGCAGGTTACAGACATCTTCACCAAACCTTTCACCAAGAGCAAGTTCATTCATCTATGAGCTCTTCTTGGGGTGTGGTCCACATCTACAGCAACATCATCTTCGGGGGGGCCCACTAGCCTCTTCATTTATTTTATGTCTCTCTTTTGGGGGGGAGTTTTTTCCTACGAGTTTTCTCCTTTTCTCTATCTTATGGGAGATTGCATTTGTACATGGATACCTCATCAGGTGTAGTTGTTGAGACCCATTTTATATTTCCACACTGCCCACCTAAGCTACATTTATGGGGGGTGTTAGTGTAGATTTTAATTTTTCCCTATTATTTAATTAGGGAATATTATATATTTGTGCATATATAGAGTTTTTCTACATTCGTGGGATAGGCTAGCTTATGTGGAGATGTGTGTCATAGATGTGTCATAGGTGTCATAAGTAACTCCTTTGATCGGCTATTCCGGGTATGGGAGTTACTTCTCTATTCTTAGCACCTTGTCACCACCTTTCATGGAGGAGTTATAGTCTATTCTTGGGGTGCTTTGACCACCATTTGTGGAAGAGTTACTTACTAGCTCTCCTATATGTATTCTTCATTATGGCCTTCTCATGTTAATGTAATATTGGCTTTTCTCCAAACTGTCTATGCAATTGTCTCTTTTTTTATTTCATTTACTTTAGCATTTTGTGGTATTCACTTGCTTCGTCCCGTGCAACCACGACTCGTGCATCCTCGTTATTCAGACCTTGGCGAATCCTCCGATAAAAAGTTCCTTTATTGTTGGATCATAAAGTATAGTGTCTTGTGGGTCTTTGATCATAATATTATTTTTGAATGAAATATAATATAAGGAAATAGCCTTAATAAAGTTTCATAAGACCCACCCACCTTAAAATTATTTACGAAGGTAGATAGGGAAATAAGATGAAATGGATATAAAATGAATACAATTTGGATATTTCCATAAAGGTGACACTAGGTGTAAGAAAAAAACTACATTGATAGTCAAAATTTTGAAAGGGACACATTTCTCAAATGTAATTTAACAAATGTTTTTTTTTCAGATGATGGAGTTAATAAACACTCCAAAAGGAATCAATTCATTCAAATGAAAGTTATTAATCAAGGTAAAAACACCATTTAAACCATTGTGAAATCAAATTTAAACTAATATGCTTCAAGATAGTCAAGACCTATGTGCCATAATAAATATCAATGTCTTAGAAGCAAAAATATGTTTTTGTGTCACAAAAATAAATCAATGAGGAAACATGGGTCCAAAGAAAGGTTTAAGAGACCCTTGCAATTCGATCATCATAGGGAGGAATAACACAAGGAAAATGAGTTAAAAAATTCTTACATCCATGTCCAAATAAAAAGAAACATAGTATTATGCATGATACCTCAAAAATACCCTTTTCATTCATTTAAGAAACTATGGGTTCTAACCCTAATATTATTCAAGAAAACATTGCCTCTCAAAATCCCAACCTTCTAATCATGCCCTTCACATTACCTATTTTTGAAAAAAACAAGTTACTCATATCCCATGTCAAAGAACCATTAGTTAATCCTCTACAAAAAGCACTAAAGAGTGATTGACATGGCCTAAGAGGTCTTTGATCCTAAACTAAATAATTTTTTTAAAAACCATAAGATCAAGTTGTTTCTATAAATTCAATTTTATTAGTAATGAGGCATACAATGGTAAAGTTTTGGATTTTGATTTAGGACTGGGAAATCCCTCTTTTATCCACCTATAATATGAGTTGGTCAAATCTTATGCCATATATTACCATGAAAATAGGATATAGATTAAACACAAAACCTGATCCCAATCATAACCATATTATATGAATCCATCTAGAAAATGTTTTTATTTATAAGAAGGTTATTTGTAACATTTAATAATTAAACCAATTTTTGGTATATTATTAGGGATAGGCTCAGTTTATTGAATAGATAATTTATTTTCAAGCTAACATAAGAACCTCCATTACCTATATACCTTAATTATTTCAAATAAAACACTTGTAAAATATCAAGCATGATTACCTACATTTTTAGGAATGATAGGGAAACACAAGTAAATGCACATCAGGGACCTATATATGTCAATATCAATATTTTGAATCCCTATAGGCTAATAGTATTTGATTTATCCAAACTAATTGAAAAATCCATCCATAAGGAGCTCAAATATTTCAAAACCACTTAGAACTTTATATATCCTACTTATTTTATATATTTCCTTCTCTAAAACAAATCCTAAAAGGTTTTCATACCTTAAATTGAAACTAAACAGTAATAAAGACCAATCCTTTCTTGTGGTAGACTTGACTCCTTTTATCTTTGGAACTTCACCATATAATGAATTCTTAGAGTAATTTATAGTCATGTTGTATACAAAATTCATGGAGAAATATTATGCAATGTGCCTCTAACATGTAGATCCCTTCTACAAGGAAATTACTTTATAGGAGGTTGGTATTTCTTGCAACATGGTACTACCTTCAAAATGCAAGGATTATATTAGCTAGTATTTATGTTGACTAAATTTATATTACTACTACGCTTCATGGGAGTAGCACCAAAAATGGTTTTAGCTATTATTTCCAATATTTTTTTGGCCATGAAACCTATTTCTAGTGTAAACCTACCACAACCCTAACACTAAGTTGTAGTGCAAACTTGACACAAATAGCATTAGAAGATTTATGCCAATATTTTTTAGGCATGACCTAAAATAATTACTATATTATTTTTTTAGTTTTTTTAACTATTGTAATTTTAAATTTGTAAGTTATTTTCAAAAGGAGGAAGAGAAGAAAAAGAAGTGACAGAGAAGGGAGAAGGAGCGAGGTGCCATTGTCAATAAAAAGTAGGTAAGTTTATTTTTATTTTTTTAAATAGTTAAATATTTTTAGAGTTTAAAGTAGGTAGTTTATATTTAGTTTTTTAAATTTTATTAATATTCATCAATAAATTTGATATTTTAAAGCATTGTAATAATATTATTTTTTGTTAGGTAATGGAGGGTTGGTGGGTCCCTCGCACTTTATTAACAAAAGAATGAGGTTAAAAAAACCACAATCACCATAGATTCAAATCATGAGAAAAAAAGTAGTAAAACAAGTCCACTTAACCAAAACAAATCCAAATTTATTATGATGTTATCACAACTCAATAGACAAACAAATAACCTAGGAATATACAGCAAAGATCATATGTAACTCCTACCACAGGCTCACCACCACCAAATGCATACATAAGTCCCTCCCTTGTCAATCTAATTATGAGAGAAAAGAGTCTTAGAAGAGGGTTCAAGGGTGACTCTCCCCTTCTTCTTTCTAACAACTATAGATAGTCCTCTTTAAATTATGAGTTTATAGAAACATCCCTTATAAGCGAGGGGATACTAAATTTAGCTTCATAGTTTGCTACCACTACTTATGTCACAAACTTGCCACCCTATTCTACCTTTTTCTCATTATTAAAGGTTGAGGTTTTATAACCATGACCTGAGTCCCAGGTATATCCTCCTCTAAACCTTTTACAAGAGACTCTAGGGATTTGGATACAAAAACTATGATGTGGGTGAATGGAATCCTTCCATCATGAGGATTCCATATTCCTCTTAGAGATGTGATAATTTATTATCACATGACCCTTTTCAAAACGTATTCTACATTTGATATGGAGTCCCTCATAATCGAGAGTTTGAATCCAACACTGTTCTTTAAATTTTAGCTTGATAGTAGCTGGAAGGTCCTAAAAGATATCCATACAAACTAGGATATACACAAAGGTAATATGATGAAAGTTTGAGGTAGAGGTGTCCATCACCATCATCTCACCTGAGGCACTACCAATGGATGAAAGACAAGAGGCATCCAAGAACTAAAGAGGAATGTGTGGTGATTGCACCCAAACTAGCTTGGTAGTGAGTGTTTCTATAAGAGGAAGTATTATAATATTATTATTTTAATTAAAATATAAAATTACTTGGGTAATTTAAAATATAGATAATTCATTTTTCCTAATAAATGTATTAAAGAGAATAAATATTATATATAGGAAGTATTATAATATTATTATTTTAATTAAAAAATAAAATTACTTGGGTAATTTAATATATAGATAATTCATTTTTCCTAATAAATGTATTAAAGAGAACAAATATTATATATATAGGAAGTATTATAATATTATTATTTTAATTAAAATATAAAATTACTTGGGTAATTTAATATATAGATAATTCATTTTTCCTAATAAATGTATTAAAGAGAACAAATATTATATATATATATATATATATATATATATATATATATATATATAATCTATGAATTAGTTTCAATCTTTTTTGTATTTTAGATATGTCAATATAAGGAAAATTAACTTCTTATTCCTCATTAGTATTATCCAATATAATTCAATTTGAAGACAATTATTATATAAATGATAATAAGGGTAAGGGAAAAGGCATTATAGAAGAGGTCTGAAGTAGTTATAGTTGATGAAGTATCCATGCATAATCAATTTTGAACAAATTTCTTCAAGATAATGAGATGACTGAGATTAAAAGTTATGATGAAGAGTCCAAAGATGATTTGAAACTTTTTGGTCTACTATTGAAGATACGTAACTCTAAATTTCCTAATTAGTGACATCATGGGGCATGGCCAATGGATAAGCCACTACTAGCCCCCTATGATGCATTTACATCTTTAGGGTGAAGTTATATGATACACCCATCAACTATCATAGATACATGTCTTGGCCTCTTCAATATATATTCAATCAATGTTGGGTTTGTTTCTCCACTTCAATCGAGCATCCCAATATTGCATTTATGGTCTAATGTGCAACTTAAAATATTGGAAGTCCTTGGTTAGGTTCAGATTTAGTATGTCTGAATATGATATTTGTTAGAATGCAAATATTATTAAAGAGTGAGTTTATTATGAATCAAAAAATACCTCCAAGTTGCATAATCATACACATTGATGGTTGTCCACATGCATTTAAAAATATTACAAGTTTCATTATTGGTACAAATGACTACAAATTTTTAGCTTCTCCTACTTTTAAACACATGGAGTGTGATAATGACAAAGAGATGAAATGCCTTAAATTTTGCATCATTATTCCATAGTAGAATAAATTTTCAATATAAGTGTTGGTGAAGGTATTCTTATTGATTATCCATTCAAAGGGATAAATCTATCATTTTTTAGAGGAAATCAAATGTACATGGCATTAATTAGTAGTGATTTTATTCATTTATTATAAAATGTCTATAATTTTATAGAGTATATAATTTAGATGTAGTTTTTACACAAGTAGTTTTTTTAATGTTTTTTTTAAATACATTTAATTAATATTTATTATTAATTCTACAATGTATGGATATTACAGTTAAAATTAGTTAGTATGTCAAATGTAGTTCAATTCATAATATAATAAATTTTGTGTCATGGATGAACAAGATGAAATTCATTAAAAAAAGTGAATAAATGTTTATTTTACTACAAATCGCCACTTCTTATTCATGAAAATGATGATGTCTTTAGAATTTCTATTTCAACACCCAGACCATCACCACGAGCATCACCACCACATAAATGAAATGCTTAGATGTATGAATCTTCTATATGACCATAATCATATAGAAGATCAAATGGAACAATAAATGTGTTAAAACATCCAATCTCCCTCCAAGACATTCTTATTTAGGGTCATTGACATCAATCCCTCTACTAATATATATATCAGATTTCTTATTGTCAATTATTGTGTAATAGATAAAAAGGGATTTCCACAAATGGACCTATTGAGGTACTATCTAGAGGTTTGCCTTCAGATCATGAAATACATAACTCTGGAAGGTAAATTTAGTCTTATTTTTTCACATCATTTCTTACTACTAAATCATTTCCAAGGATTTAGAATCAATCTACCATATTACTTATTGAAGTCCCTCAAGAGTACAACCCTTACTTTTCAAATTAATGAATCAAACACCATCATTCCCCAAGGACTTATATTTATGTTTGTTAAACACAGTGAGACATTGTGAAAGAAATAATTTCCATTGGGAGGGTCTTCTGTGATGGATGACTCCCCCAAATAAGACCCAACCATAGACTCCCCCTATCCTCTTCCCATCCATTCCCCTACAAGTCCTAATTCTAAAAGCCTCACATGGGACCTTCCTCTATAGCTAATCATAAACAAACCTAAACCTATTATTTTTGAAGAGGAGGATATAGTGGAATCTTTAGGAAAACGCAAGGTCTTCATGTTTGAGTCGGTCAAGAAAAATAAGAGACAACTAGAGGAATTTAATGGAAAAATCCATGAAGTAGGTTTAGTCCTGACCAGTCTGATCAAGGAATGGAATTCAATTAATAAAAAATCCAAAAAATTGTTATAGGCTTTCACATAGCTCAGTGAAGCAAAGGTTCCCACTCATAGATAGAATGATGAAAAGGTAGAGGTTCAACTCACTCCTAAACCCTCCTCCAAACCCCTTACTGTGACTAACTCCCCTAAGAAGATCTTAGATAAGGAGCCTTGAAAGAAGTTGAGGATGATCCTCTTGAAGGACATCATTGAAGGCCTGAGTAATAGGACCCAAGAAAATATCATCAAGGATCGATCGAAGGACAAGGTGAAGGATAAGAACCCCAACAAGGAACTCATGGAGGATACTGTACCCCTTGATAAATTTCACTTTTCTATTAAGTACTATTTTTTCTTCTACATTAGACTTATGCTAGCCATTTTTATTTTAGATGTACTTTAATTTTCAGCCCTCGGGGCTTTCTCTATTTTTTTTGCTACTATTTAAGTTTTAGGTTATAGGATCCTTGTAAAAACTACTTATTTATCTAATCAAATAAAAAATTGTTATGTTGGACTAGGATAATCATAGACTAACTTCCTTGAAGCACAAAGATAAGGAATATAGCCACCTTCAACTCAATTAGATGATTTCATTATTTGTATTATTTTATGAAAATTTAATATTATATAATAATATTTTAACAATGGTGTATCAATATATTCATTTATACTGCTTTCCGAAAAAATTCCCAAATTAATCTAACTCCCTTACTAATCTTCCTGAATCATTATAATCCTTTAATACCTTATCCAAATTTACGTAATCCCTTACTAATTTATATTTACCTAAATTAGCTCAATTCCCTTTCTAATTTTCTCTAATTTTCCAAATTTAACTTAATTATCTTACTAAAATATCCAATTTAACATAAACCCTTAATAATTTGCATTTCCCCATGCTAACCTAATTCCATCACTAATTTCCAAAATTTCTCTAGATTTACCTGATTTCCTTACTAATTTCTCCAAATTAACTTAATTCCCTTACTAATTTCCCCCAAATTTACCTAATACATTACTAATTTCCCTAATTTAACCTAACCCCTTTTCTAGTTTCCCTAAATTAATAATCCCCTTATTAAATTCTCATTTTTTGTAAATTAACCTATGTCCTTTACTAATTTCTTCAATTTCTCCAATTAACCTAATTTCCCCATTTCTCAAATTTATCCAACTTAACCTATTTCCCCTACATTTTTTTCCTAATTTATCCAAATTAACCTAATCCCTTACTAATTTCCCTAATTTAATCTAATCCCTTACTAATTTTTATTTTCCCAAATTAACCTAATTTCATTACTAATTTCTCCAAATTTCCTAATTAACCTAATCCCTTATTGATTCTTCTAATTTAACATAATCCCTTACTAATTTCCATTAATTTAAATCAACCTAATTACTTTACTATTTTCCTCAAATTAACTTCATTTGTTACTAATTTTATTGAATTTCCAATATTAAAATATCCCCTTACTAGTTTACTATTTTTTCTAAATTAATCTAATTTCCTCATAATTTCCCCAAAATTAACCTAATTCCAATATTAATTTACCCTAATTAATTGTGATTTTTTAAATTAAAATAAGTAACACAAACCTAGTGCAAGTTTTGTTGGCTTTACACTACACAAAACATTGAAAATAAAAAAACAAAATGGTTAGGGCTCATCTACCCTCCCTAATATTATTATTTTTAAATTTTATAGGACATGAAACATAGAAAATGACAATACTACATTAAAAAATTTGAGAATGAAAAAAGATAAAAAAGGAAAGGAAGAGGACTCATTTAACAATAAAAATGTGTGTAAAATTTAGAGGCAACACTTCACCAAGAAGGGAAAAGAGAATGTTAGTTATAGAAGAAGGTATATCTAGGTTTTAAAAAAGAAATTCATGGAGGCAATGGTTAGATAATTTAAGCATGTGATATATCTTTTACTTAATCAAATTACTTTTGCTTTAACCACTTAATCATACATTAAAGATATGCAATAAAATTGAAAGCAATAACATGCACCACATAAGAGAGAGAGGGAGAGAGACCAGATTTTATGTGGAAACCCACTGTGGAAAAAACCACGAAGAACAATCTCAAGTATATAAATGAGCACCAACTCAAGTTACAAAGTTTGTAAGAACCAACTTGCAGGAGCACCAACCCCTTTACTGAGCACCAACACAACAATGATTCATGAGCACCCACCCACAGGAGCACCAACCCCTCTTGTGTATTAAACACCAACTATCTCTCAATGTTGCTTTCTCAACAAATGATAGCACACTACTATATCTCTTCTCTTTTCTCTGCTTTCCTCTGCTCTTCTTAGCTAGATAAAATCATTCACTTCCATAATACAAAATGGTTTCCCAAACCTCCATTTATAGCTTTCCAAATGACCTTTAGCATTCACCCTTGCTCGACCCTTTGAATTCTTTCTTTGTCTTTACCTAGTGACTCTTCAAATTCCTCAAGGTGACCCTTCATGGAGAAATGCATCCTTTTCCTCTTTTGTCTTTAGTGATGACTCTTCAGATTCCTCAAGGTGACCTTTCATGGAGAAATGTGTCGTTTTCCTCTTTTGTCTTTAGTGATGACTCTTCGACATCCTCATGGGCCCTCTTTTGTCTTTATGCAACCAAAAATATATTCATTAATATTTAATTAATATTAACACACTTTTATCCAAGATATAAATATTACAAACACCTTTAGACATTAAATTTTAATTTGACATCAATGACAATATTTCCAACAAGATATATATTTAAGCTAACCAATATAGCTAAAAAGGAATAAAAAAAGGAATATGTGGAACCCAACATCAGTCAAAGTGTAGAGTTGTGGATTTTGTATAGTTAATTTGTGTAATTTTATTTGTTTTAATTTTTTTTTTTTTTTTGTGTGTGTGTGTGTGTGTGTGGAAAAATAGTTTCAAAAACACTAAGGAAACACCCAAAACTAAAACCCTATTATAAACTTTAGGAAAAAAAATAACATGAATTGTAGCTGAAAACCCTAGGCAAACATCCAAGAAAAAAAATTATGTAAAAACTTAGTTCAAACCCTTGAAAAACCCCTAGTAGAAACCATATATAAAAATCCTAGTTGAAATCCTAGGCGAAAACTTATTAGAAGCATTAAGCAATCGCTAATAGAAAATCCTAGTTAAAAACCATGGTATACTTCCTATGCATAAAAACTAGTATAAATATTTACTTTTTAGAAATAAATAATTTACAAATTGATTTCTATATAATATTAGGAATGTCAAAAATGGTAATCTCATGACTTGTGTCCATTTTTTTAAATGAAATTGCATAGAGTTATTTGAGGTGGCTCTTGTGTTTATGCACTCATATCACGAGATATAGAGGAGTTCTACCCCTCACATCCTTATCAATAATTCACACATCAAGTATTAGAGGAGTACCACACCCTTCATGAGCATCGATAGTCTATATAGGGTATGAGACTAACTCAAAATAAAAATAAATCAAATTATATTTATTTTTTTATTTTATATCATTTTTATTTATCAATACACTTTTTTTTATTTTGATGAAAAGTCTAGCACATATGTGGAATTATGTAATGATGAGATGGATTATCATGATGTGACCCTTTAACCATTGATTGCTTCAAGGGAATGACAAAGGTAAAAAAATCATATTTGTAGTCATTTTAATTTATTTATTTTTAATATAAAATTTTAAATTTATTAGTTTTTAACTTTATTGTTTAATTGCAGATCCATGCCCTTTGTGCCTTCCTCGTACCTCTTCATTATCATTCTAGTTCTTGTAAATTGAAATGAAAGGAACCCCCTTGAATATTTGATAATATTATCCATCCATGGTTGATGGGGGATGACAATGATGCACCTCCACCCAAGTCTAGTAGTGATAGACCATCTTGCCTCTTAGTAGATGAGTATAGACATCGAGTGTTAAACACTCTTAAGGTCAAACTGTATGTAAATGATAAGATACCAAATTTAAAATATATGTGGGAAAAGTAAGTATATTATCTAAAATATTATATTATTAGTTAAATTATAACTAAATTCATTTATATTATTAGGTATTTCAGTTATTTTTATTTAAATTTTTTTTTGTATAAGTACTTTAAAAAATAGCTTTTAGAACCAAGAATTTGTTTTAAGAAAATTTCCACTAGGAATTCAATAATATGTTTGTTGAGTAGAAAAATAGTTGATTAATATAATTCAAGTAAAGTTTAGTGGAGTTTACTATAACGTAAACATAATTGAAAAAACTACAACAATTGCGCTTAGGAGGATGAGGAGGCATGTGTGGGCAAGGATACATCATTAGTTAGAATAAATTTTAAAATATTTAAAGGGTATTTAATAATTATGAAATAATTAATTTTTAATAAATGTACATGGAAAATATGTACAAGGATAGGTGAAGGCTCTAAATTCTAAGAGTAAATTCACCTAATTGGGATAAATTATGAGATGATTGGTAAAAGGAACTAGAGAATGAGATGCAGGTAAATTTAAAAAATAAAAACTATGGCATGCCAATATTTTTTATTTATTTATATTAATAAATTATTATTATTTTAAATTTTCAAATTAATGCAATGATTGAGAGTAGCCAAGACAAGGCCCATAAATCTAGAATGAGTTAGGGGATGTTAGTGACTCATTTTTTGGGCCAAATGATAATAGATCAAGTTGTATATAAATTCATAAGCTTATTTTAAGATACTAAGTAGTTTTTAAATTTTATTTTAAGATCTCAATTTAACATTTCATTTTATTTCAGGAGAAGTGATACAACCTTAGGCCATTAATAAAATTTAGGAGCAGGTGAAATCCCTTGGATAAACCATAAATGTGTTTAGGTAGTGGGATCATTCTAGGGGGTTTATGTTGGTTTATAGAGTCTATTTATATACACATAATTTTAGTAAAAGGATTTTTATTGTAATATTTTTAATTTTATTTTATGCATAGTATTCATTAGTTTGGTTTTGGTACTTATTGGCACTTTTTACATTGTTTGCCATGTCTCCTTATTCTATGTGCAACCTTGTCTTTCTCTCTTTCTTTTATTTTCTTCCTTTCTTATATTTATGGACTTGGGGATCCCCTCCTTTCTATTTATATATCCTCTCTCTCCTTCCTCTATTTTTTGTTGTTTTTTCCCTTTAGAATGTATTCATAAGTCCACCAAATCTACCCCATGAATATTCAATTGGTTGTCGAATCTATCTTTATTGTTTTTATAAGCCTTTGATCTCATTCCCTTTTCTTTAACTGGAATGGGCCTATTTATCACCTTATTTAACTAGATCTTTGGGTCATCTTACACACCAATATGCCTATTTTATCACCTTATTTAACTTTTCTTGGGTTAACTTACACGAAAATAAGTCCCTAATTCAAATTGTGTGTGTTTGTGTGTGTAGAAGACCTCCTAGAGGCATTTTAATAACAAGGGATCAAAAATAATTATATATCATTTCAAGTCATAGGCACACTCTATAAATATTTGTTTTTGATCTTAAGGATTCATATCAATTTTTAGTAACATCTTGTACCAAAATAAGGATAGGCAAATTGTACATGTAGTTGCATCACCACTTAGGAAGAGAAGAAAAAAATGATTGTTTAAAATCTTCATTCATTACACTATAACTACGTAGGGTCTAGTTATGAGCATGTGAGATATGTAGTTACAACTCTTTGATAGTTTCCAAACACACCTAACCCTTTTATTTATCCTATTATAAGTGTTTGTGGAGAATTAGATCAAAAATTTAAAGGAAGATCAATCAAAATATTCTACATGAAAATTTTGAAAAGTAGTTGACTATATAGGACTATAAAACATCACTCTACACCCCTGTTAAAAAAATTAGTATCCTAAATTGACTGTAATAGAGATTTGATCCTTTTTAATAGATTTAGCACAAGCATAAACATAACACATTTAGTAGTCACATCCACCCTAAGCACATTTAGTAGAATAATAAATGCACCAAATTCATCCCTATAAAAGTAAATCTTTAGATTTAACACAAAATTAAGTAGAGACCTACATGGTTGAGATCCACTTCTAGAATCCAAAGATTTTGCTAAGTTATGGTGTTTCATCACTATTTTCTCTTAGTTTACATAGTTTTACATAGTTTTTTTAATTCTTTTTAGACATCATAAGGTATATTAGTTGTTGTTTTGGAAGATCATATTAAAAATATCCTTTATGCATCTATTTTACCCATTATATTAGTGTCATTATGTCCAAGTGCCACTATTTGGTAAAATATATAATGAAAAAAGTAAACTTGCATCCAACCTAGGGTTTTTTCCTTGTACCCATTAAGGTTTATAGTTTTTTTTCATTTTAAGTTTTGATTTTTAGGGTTCCATTCCCTTATGATATCCTTAAGGTATCTTTCCCCTTAATTTCTCATAGTTTGTAATATTTCTTAGAATCATGGTTCATATTAGTGAAAGGGATACTATGTATTTGATGAAATAAAGTATTTTGAATATGAATGATGCAAATAATGTTTATAATGATTGTCAAAAGGTTACTGCATTCATTGTAAAAACTTTTAAACACATATTTTAACAACCCTTAATTTTTTTGGATGTTACTAATGAATTAGTCAATGCCCATGATCTTCCTAGAGATCTTTATATGGATTTCACTTGCATCCCTTCATATTGTAAAGTTTATGATTATTTTTGTTTCATCCAAACTAATTTATAATAGGGTGCCCATGCTTACTATTGATGATAAAATTTAACCCTTGAATAAACCTATTAAGAACCCTAATATTCCTATGTATGATATAGTTTCTGTGATGCATGCAATAGTTGACTTAAAAATACAAGTGCATACCTTATCTTATTTTTAAGTCATCCCATGTTAGGCATGATTATGATTCTTTACCTTATAATAATATTCCTTGTGATGTGATCAATACTCCTCATGATGTCTAGAGAATTTTGAAATTGAGAAAGGGTGGAAAATCTTTGGCAGTGGTTAGGGGTGTGGAAATTTAGCTAGTTTTGAAGCTGAGGTGAATCACATAGGTGTGGGGGACATTAGGACCCACCATGGGCTGACATACTAGCTACAAAGAAACCAAATGAATGTCCTTTTGAAACTTAAATTCTGGATTCAATGATGGAGGAAGGGGTATTTTGTTTGAAGTTACTCAATAAAGTGGTAGAAAGGTTGTAGTTCAAGATAGAAAATGCTCTAGTTGGAAGATTTTTGAGGAAAAACCCAATATTGACATATTTAGAGACTGGGAAAATATAACATGGAAACCTAAAGGCCATTTTGAAATTTTTGCTATAGTAAAAGGCTTCTTCTTTATTTTATTTTCTAATTAAGAGGACTTCTTTAGTACCCTCTCATAAGGACTCTGATTTTAAGGGAAGTCCAACTTGTTCCTACTGAAATGGAAACATGGTTTCAAATTAGACAAGGAAAATTTTAATCAAATCCCTATTTGGGTTAAATTACTAGCGATCCCTTTGGAATATTGGGAAGAAGATGTGATGATATGGATTGCTAAATATTTTGGTCAGTTTATTGCTCTCAATTTTGTCAACAAATCAATAAAAAGACTATCTTTGAAAAGTTCTATGTAAATGTGCATTTTGACAAGTAGTTATCATCATATTTTAGACTCTCATATAAGTTTGGAGATAATTTTCAAGTGATTAAATAATATATGACTCCATTTTTTACTTTTATTATCAAAGACTATGTCACAATTTTAAATCTTATCCTTAAAAAAAGAAGGAAAAATTAGTTTGGAAGAGGAAAGAAGACTTACTCAATTCTGAGGTTGAGGATCAAGAGGAAGTTACCAGTGAAGTATGAATATTAAAGGATAAGTTTTATCCTTGTCCTAGCTTGGTAAAAAACTAAAAAATGCATAATGGAGGAAGGTGAAGGTTTAAAGCTAAGTCTATTCTTAGTGAACCAAACCCTAGAATTAGTGACCAATGAGAAAGATAAAGATAAGTTTCCAAGAGTATTATGTAAAATTCAGGATAAATAAGTAGGAAGGGTTGAAATAGGAAAATATGTCATAAAAGGAGGGGAAATTAGAACAAAATTTAAGGCTCAATTTGGGCCTCAATCTCTTTTTTTGTCTGTAGCTTAGATAACAATAAAATGGAAAATGTCAATAATCGAGCCCTAGAGGAATCCAAAGGAAACATAGTTGCAAAGGAGGGTGTTTCTAGGGAAAAGGAAGAGGTGTGGTCCCATGTTCATTGTCTCAAACCCAAGATGATGGAATAATGTCTATGGCTTTAGGTCCTAAATTTAGTATAAGATAAACTAGGAATGATAAAATATCAATCGATTTGGGAGTGGATACAGAGAGGGGTAGACCAAACCTCAAAAATGTTCATAGCGGATAAAATTCAAAAAAATTATATATCCATGGTTTTAAAATTAATTTGGAGTGAAGTGGATCTAAAGGGTCCACCAAAATTAAAAAATGAAGATCATCTCCTAGAATATTAGAGGGCTTAACAACCCCAAAAAGTACAGAGTTATCATAGATCTTATAAAAAACCATTTTCCTAGTGTTTTGGTACTCCAATCAATAAAAATGTTAGAGATTAGTCTATACAACATTAAAAATAATTTGTTAAACAAGTCTCATTGTTTAGGTATGATATTGGAAGGAGCCTCTAGTGGTATTGGGTTTTTTTTGGATCCACACATTGTTGATGGGGATATTTTAATAAAAAATAATGACCATATGGATATTGTTTTAACTAACAAAGTAGAAAATTTAGTTTGGATTTTTCCTAATATCTATGCCCTGAACTCTTGAATAGGGAGAAGTAACTTATGGAATCATATCAAATCCTTCAAAAATTCTTGGAGAGATTTTAGATGAATTATAACAGGATACTGTAACACTTCCTTATCTCATTTGAAACAAAAAGGAGACTTATAAGAATTTTTTGATAATATGGAGGACTTATCGAACTTCATAACTGCCTATGGACTACTTGATGTGGAATTGAAGGATTAAAATTTCACATGGAAAAAAAGATGGCTAGGAGATAATCTCGTATAGGTAAGATTATATAGGTTCGTTATCTTTATGGAATGGTTTTTTAGGTAGATTTATTTTCTCTCATCTCTTATGAGAATATGATCAAATAATCACCCTTTAGTGCTTAACTTGGATATAAACTATCAAAGATATAAAACACCATTCCAATTCAAAAACATGTGGTTCCAACATCCATAACTAAGAGACAAGGTTAAAGAATGGTGGAATATGGAAGTAAATGGTAAAACTATGTTTAAGTTTATGATTTTTTTAAAATGTCAAATCAAATTTAAATAATTGAAATAAAGATACATTTATAAATATCTATGATCATAAAATTAATATTTAATAAGATATTCTTCTTATTGAATGACAAATCCAATATAAGGGAATGAATCAAGCTTTGTTCCAAAAGGAAAAAGAATTAATAAGTTAATTTCATTCTTTGGAAGCTAAAAAGGAATATTTTTGGAGATAAAAGTCTAGAAATTTTGGCTAAAAATAGGGCATAAAAACACCAAAATTTTTCCATTTTTCCATCTTGAAATGTAGGAACTCAAACAAAATCAGAGAGTTAGTTAAATAAGATGCTTCTCTATGTTTGGATTAGGACAAAATCAAAGAAAAAATGATGATTTTTTTCAAAAATCTTCTCTCTAGTGGAGTCTCTTCCAACTAGTATAAATAAGATGCTTTGTTAATCTCTTTCCTCTCTCATACATCGTAAGTTGTTAATGACACCTTTATATCCCCTACATCTATAAACAAAGTCAAGTTTGTTGTATTATCTATGGAAGGACAATAATATTATGACCCTTATGGGTTTCCTCCAACATTTTTCCAACAATTTTTTTATATCACTCATGAAGACGTGATTTCTCTTATTGAGGAATTCTTGTCGTAGGCACTTTACTAAAATAAATCAATAATACCTTCTTATCCCTCATTCCTAAAATGGTTAGAGCCAAATATCTCAATGACTTTAAGCCTATAATTTTATGTAATATCCTCTACAAGATCTTATTCAAGATTTTGGCCTTGAGAATTCAACCCTTACTTCTAAAGCTTATTTATATATTTCAAGGGGAATTTATGAAAGACAAATAAATTATAGACAACATAATAATGGTTCATAAAACCATTCATTCATTGTAAAAGAGTAACAGAGATAGTATGCTTCTCAATATTGATATGAATAAAGCCTTTGATAGGGTGTCTTTGAGTTTTATTGACAAATTTTTGAAATGTTTTAGCTTTCATCCCAAATTCATAATCTCATTTCCTCTTGCATTTCCTTATTTATGTTCTATGTCTTGTTTAATGATTTTTTGGATAGTTTTTTTATAGTGGAAGGGGGATGCTATGTATTTGTATAAATTCATATTAATGGAATAAAAATTAGGAATAAGCTTTACAAATGCCTTGAGTAAAGGTAAAGTAAAGGGTCCTAAATTAGTTTCTAATGTTGGATCTATATCACACCAAAAATTTGTGGATGATACCATCATGTTAGGAAAGGCCTCACTATTGAAAGCTAAAGAAGTTAAGAATATTTTTAATATTATGTTGAAGTATCAAGATAGAGAATCAATATGGATAAAAATTTGTTCTTCTTTTTCAATACTTTGCTCCCTTGCCAACAAAGTATCTCAGGCATCCTAAAGTGCCAAGTGAAGAATATACCATCCTCCTATCTAGGTATGTATTTATTTAATGGAAGCATGGATAACAAATACTATAAATTTTTATTTGATATAATTTAACATAAGATCTCAAGATGGAAGGGTTGTCTACTTACCCAAGTAGGGAAACTTAAATTACTTAATATTTCCCTTCAATGTCTCATAATCTATCTAATGTATCTCTTCAAAATTCCAAAGAAAGTAATGGAAAAATAGAGAATATCTAAAAATTATTCCTATGGTTAGGGACCATAGAGAATCATAGGATCCCCCTAGTATCTTGGGATAAATTTTGTCTCCCTAAAAAATAGGGTGACCTTGGATTAAGGAAATTTTTAGTGATGAACGAAACTCTCCTAGCCAAAATGGGGTGGGGATTCATGAATGAAAAAAGTCTATGGATTAATATAGTGAAGTTAAAATATTTAGATACTTGGAAAATAGATAGATTCCTTACGAATGACTCTCCTCCATAGGGATCAGGGGTTAAATTTAATAGTCATTTTAGACTTTTTTAGGTTTTTAACCATAAAATACAATCAAATAATTTTTTTAGTCATATTAAAGGATGGGAAAAAAATTGCTTATTGTGTCAATGTGATGTTCACAATAAAAAATAGCCATTTCATAATATTAAATATAATTTATAAAAATATCTACAAGTATATGCCCATTTCCAATGTGAGCCATGAGTCAATGACTGTCATAGTAAATTGCATGTACAAGTGGAAAGGAGGTTGGTTAAAAGTGAGAATGTAATTAACAAAGATATTTTTTAATCTCCTAATCCTAAGTATTGGCACTACCACTTGGCATTCACTAGTACCACTAGTCCACTATTTATGAGGACATAGAACCTATATGCATTTAATGGGAGACATCCATCAGAATAAACCTTTTAGTGCATTGAATTTGTCTTAGTCTCTATGCAACTATGCTTCTAATTGGTTCTATACTTCTAGGTTTTATTTTCAAGCTATTTTCATTATATGATTTTTAGAAACTAGGAGCATTGAGCTAGGCATAGTTCTGTTGGTCTAGTTTTACGAGCATAAAAGAGTGGTTTTGACTCGATTCTAAGGTATATACATATCCAAGTAAACATATTTCAATCCCAGATTCCCAAGTAAAACTTTCTCACCATTTTGAGTTTGGAAGAATGATGGAAGGGAAAAAGTTTATGGAATCAAAAAATTCTAAGTTTAAATGAGAATATTTTATGGGTGCTCATTTAACTCAATTTTAATTATTTTTATGCAATACCCATTTGCTTGAATTTATCGAATATTCTCAAGTAGAAAATTGATCTATGCTTTACTTTAATGAGATTATAGATATATTTTATTTTTTGAATTTGTGTTGTTTAATTATTTGAGTGCTTATTTAACTCAATTTCAATCATTTTTATGTGATATTGAATAGAGTATACTTAAATAAAGAGTTGATTTTGGCTATATGTCACTAAGATTTAACATAATTTTTTGTTGAATGGGGGTTGGTTAGTTCTTGGGGGTTTATTTAACTCAATTTCAATATTTTTGTGTAATATCCATTTACTTATTTAAGTATAAAAGTTGTCTTAACTATACTTCATTGAGATTTTAGTTAGCCTTTTGTTGAATTGGGGTTGGTTAATTCACTGTTATCTAATTAACTCAATTTCAATGATTTTTATGTTAAATACCCATCTGATTGATTTATTTAATCGAGTATCACCAAGTAGAACATGAATATAGGTTGGGTTAATCTAATGGTATATATTTAAGTCAATGTCAATAATTTTTTATTGTATACCCATCTTCTTGATTTTTTAAATCCAATATCATCAAGCAGGACATGAATATAAACTTTTGTTCACTACATTTTTAGGGTTAGTTTATTCACTACAAATTTTATAAATTAAATTTTAGTGCTTTTTATTGGATATCTATTTTCTTGAATCGCTAAGTCAAGTTTTACTAAGTAAATTTGTTAAACTAAGATTTTATTACTCTAAATTGTGGAAAACTTTGAAAGGGACATAATTTGTGCCATTTAAAAGATTTCATATGCTCCTTGTATTTAAAAACCAATTTTAAATTTTTTAAATGAACTTCATACAATAGTGTTAGTATGGGTTCAATAATAATCTGACTTTTTTAAGTGAGGTGCATAAAGGGCGAGTTGAGATTTAATTGCCTTTGGAAAAAAGTAATTATTGCATCTGCAATCAGCAAGAGATGAAAGGCCTTTGGCAGCTTAAATTACTATAGCTTTTAATGTTTGAGAAAATTTTCTATTTTTTGTGTCCTAAATTTAGCCTCTCATATTACTATAGTTACATTGCACATTTAGTTTTTTGTAGCTTCTTAAATATATTTACACATAAAATATAATAGGATTTCATTTATATCAATAATATTTTTATTGTTATATCATTTTATTAAATGAAAATATATAATTTTGAATCTATATGAAAATTATGAAATTCAAAAATGAGAAATGAATGTCATGTACAAAATGACATTAGTTTAAAAACCATCACAAAAAAAAAAAATTGATGGGTAGGGGTGGCCATCAAATTTAACCCCTGGTAGGGATCCTCTTTCAAGAATAATATATTAGAAAACATAAATTTCTCTATATACAGGCTACATAAGGAATATAGGCCTAGGTGATAAATCTCAAATTTGGGACAACTCATTGCTTTTTGTCTCTTTATAAACTTGTTTTGAACCTCGGGATGGACTAAGTTTTACAATTAAAAGAAATTTGGGTGAAAAACGTAAAGCTTTCATCAAAGAGTGTGATTCTAAGAAATCATGGAAAACAATTTTTTAGACATGACTAACTTGGAGGATATTTTAATCCTCAAAACTCTTAATGATCATCTAAAGTGCTTTCACTTTTGCCATTTACCTATGAATGATGAGTTTGGTTGGTTTGTGTCATTATATGGGTGTTACAATGTCAAATTAGGTCATTTGCTTGAGTTCTCTTCTCTTTCAGATGGTTTCCTTTGGAATCTCATTTAGGATAAAAACCTTATTCCCAAAGTTAACATATTTGTTTGATTGGTATCCCAAAACAAAATCCTTACTATTGAAAACTTTTCTAAAAGAGGTTTTATCCTTCCTAATAGATGATACATTTGTGAATTTGAGGCTGAGTTTGTCTCCCATCTCTTTTTTTCTTGTCCTTTTATGTTCAAAGTCTTTAGCATTATCCTTTCCAAGTTTGAGGTTTTGTGGGTTAGTCTGAAATTTTTGTTAGACTTCATTACTCATTAATCTCCCTTCTTCTCTTGTCATATTTTGAAAAATATTTGGAATTTTTCTTTATCATGTATATTTTGGGGATTTTAAAGTGAAATATATTTTATAATATTTAAAAATATAAAATGTTATGCCAATATATTGGGCTTAAATGTTGTCACTACTATTAAGAAAAATTGTCTAGCTATCAAAAATGTTAAGAAGGAAAAATCACTTGAAGATAAATATAGAATAGTTCAAAATTGGGACCTCTGCTTAGAGGAGGAAGGATGATATTAAGGAAGAAAGGTTGATATGAATTGAGTTTCTTGACATCGACTCCCCCTCCCAACTGGGTCAAACTTAATTTTGAAAGTGTGTCCAAAGGGAATCCTAGTCTAACAAGTGTTGGAGGAGTGATTAAGGATAGTAATAGAGCTTTCTTAACAACTTATGTGGGTCCTCTAAGAGTGAAAACTAATAACTTTTTTGAAGCTAAAGTGAATTTTTGGGGTATCTAATTGATAAGGGATATAAAATTAAATAATCTTGTCATTGAAGTGAACTCCCTTAATATCATTAATTGTCTTAATTCCCTTCATCCTCCTAGTTGGACTATTATGAATGTCATGTAATGATTTTTTCAGTCTTCAGTCCTTTGATTCCTTCTCCTTCACCCATGTTTATAGGGAAGATAATAGGGGTGTTGAATGGTTTTGCAACTTTGGAGTCTCTAACCAGGGTTTCATCAAATAGGTTAATCCCAATGGCCTCCCTTCCCCCATCAATCTTATCCTCCATGGGGAGTCAATTTGTTAACTTTTCAACCATTGATCATGCTGCAGTAATTATTTTAATTCCATAGAGGCCATAATGTATAATAGAATTGAGGCATGTGATTGGATGAGAAAAACTATGATGGTAAATTATTATAAATATATCTACATAGATCAAAAATAAGAAATGGATTATATGAGAGCACTGATACATCTCACTAGATGCTTCAAGATGTATCCAATGTAGAGTTAAGTGGATTGCATTGTAGGTTAAAGAAGTAGAAACCTATGTGTTTTATATGTTTTACAAATGTCACTTTCTTGGCTTAGAGCCTCCTGGAAATTAGTATAAATTCAATGTAAGCTCTCATAAGGATCAATTTTTTCTTTAAAATTTATGGTTGAACTCTGTAGAGATTTATTTAAGTGGATTGCATTGTAGGTTAAAGAAGCAGAAACCTATGTGTTTTATATGTTTTATAAATGTCACTTTCTTGGCTTAGAGCCTCTAGGAAATTAGTATAAATTCAATGGAAGCTCTCATAAGGATCAATTTTTTCTTTAAAATTTTTGGTTGAACTCTGTAGATATTTATTTAAGAATTTTAACTTAAATGTTAATGTCCCTTTATCCTTTGAAGTAAATCACAATTGTGTATTTATTGAAGAATTCAATAAATATGTTATGATTCAATTATTCATTCTATATTTGAAATTGTATGTGGATTTGTTAGTCTAGAAGTGTCTTATAACAATGTTGAATGTGTTACCTTTTGCATCTTGTTAATTTTGTTGTGAAGACACTAAGATAAAAAAAATATTTAGTTTTATTCTTATATTATATCGAATGAGGTAGAAGGTCACTCTATCTTGATACATCACCTTTTTGGTTTATTCATTTTATTTTCTTCTCACACTCTTGTCACCACAATTAAATCAGTAGGATAGCATTAGGATAGGAGGAATCTAGCTTTCTACAGGGGTTTTATTAATCTTTAAAAAATTATGGTTTCCCATTGTGATCACTGAATAATGGGCACAATGGATAAATATAATTTGATAATTTAGAGTGATCAACAATATGTTCCAAGACTCAGTGAATTAGCGTCTAAAGTTATAGATGCATAATATCCTTCTTATGTGTCTTTAATTTCAAATGCATGCTTACACCACCTACGTTGTGGCTAAACACACATAAAATTAGAGTAAAAGTGTAGATGTTTTACAATGGCCCCTTGGCCTGTGTTTACCATTATTTTATGATTTATGTGATATGATTTTAGGATTCGCATAATTTGATGTACTACTAAAAACTATTACATGTATTTTTTTAGATTTAATACATTTATCTATGTATGGGTAGTTTGGTCCAAATTGGGCATTATCCAACTATTTTGTTAACTTCCATGGCATTCAACCCTCTTTTTTTAGCCTAGTACTATCCACTTTTTTTATATTCCATTTTGGCATTGTCTATATAGTTCTGACACAAGTAAGGATTGTTTTTAGAGTCATATGTAATTTACTTAGAGAGATGATATTATTAGGTAGATGGAGATGTTGACCTGTGGCACACAATCTCTTAGTGGGTATATTGTAGGTAGTCATATGGGTAACTTGTAGTATTTATTGGGCAATGAGATGGCCTACATTAAGATTAGTGATATACCTATCCATATGGATAACTTGTGGTATTTATTGAATTGATCAATAAGTGGGCTTACATTGGGATTAGTGATATACCCATGTATTATTGTAAGAGGATCTATATAAGGAGGGGCATATAATTGTTAAAGAAAATCAAGGAAAATTATTGTAATTGGAGTGTATGATATAATAAGGAGGTTTTTCCCTTGAAAAGGATTGGGGTATTGGAATGATTCATTTCCCATTAATAATATTGAATGGTGTTTCACTACCTTAAGAATATTTTTGAATATTATTCATATTTGGGCATCTTGATCCACCAACATATATTGTGTGGATCTAATTTTATTCTACATATTATTTGGATAGTTTTGCATACCATTTGGTTGGTTAATGTGAGGTTCTTAACTTTGGTATCAGAGCTCTTTCTCAAGAAAGTAGGTATTTTTTTGGAACTATTTTAGAAAATATTTTTTCCATAAAATCGTGACTAGTTTGGAGAAGGTTGATCTCCTCACACATGTCTAATTCAGACTTTTTTTTGTGTTTGGAAAGAAAATTTTGGAAAAATTATTTGTCCAATTATCTCAAGGGTCTTGCATTAAGATGGTTTGTACAGATGAAAAATGAACTAAATAATTTTTCATTAAAAGAAATGGAACAAGCTTTCCTAGATCAATGGGACACCAAGAAAGAAAGAAATGATAAGGATCAGGATGAAAAAAGGGAGGGCATGGATGGTTTTTGGCATACAAAGAATGGTATGAAGAAATTTCAATTCATTTACATGTGGAAAAATAGTATGGAAAGGAAATAGATGCATGGATTGATTTGGAAAATTCAATTTAGAGAGATTAAGTTTGTTATGTTTATCATAATGTTTTTATTCATGATCATATCCAATCATAGAAATAAGACACAAAAGAAGAGGATGCATAGACAATCTGTCACTTGGTTTTAGATATTTGAGGGAAACATATATTCCAATAAAAATATAAAGAAATAAAAGAAGAAGAAGATGCACAAACAAGCCCTCATTTGGTCCTCAAATTTTGAGGAAAACATCTTTTATTATGCTATATAATTGAACTAAATATATATAGTTTTTCTCATGTTTCAAAGGCAAAACATGTTAAAGGGGATGGAATGCAATGTGCCTAGAGATGATATTATGAGGTGGGTGGAGATGTCAACTTGTGGCACACATCCTCTTAGTGGTTTATTTTCGGGAGTCACATGGATAACTTGTATTTATTGGGCAATAATAGAGCCTACATTAGGATTAGTGATATACCTATCCATATGGGTAGCTTGTGGCATTTATTATATTTAATAATGAGGTGGCTTACATTGGGATTAGTGATCTACCTATTTATTATTTTAAGAGGGTCTATATAAGGAGGGCCATTTCATGAGAGCTTAACCGAATAATTTATTTATCTAGATATGAAATAGTACATATGCTATTATATGACCACATAGATAGCCAAACAACCTCCTATAAAATAGGAAGGAAGAATAAAAAATATCTCATAATAAAGTCACAGGTCTAACAAAAAGAACAACTAATACAACAAACACTCTATGGTGAATTAATCACCATTAATATAATCTAACATTTTCCCCCTTAATTCAGCGTAGGTTGAAGTGAATAGGAGAGAAAATCTCTAAATGCCTCAAATTTATCACATGTAAGTGACTTGGTGATGACATCTGCATATTGTTCTTTTATTTAACAATATTGGAGCTAGATGTTATGTTGTTGAACATGTTTGCGTATGAAATGGATGTGTACCTCAATGTTTTTTATGTATTCATGAAAAAATGGATAGCAAACAAGTTTAAGAACACCCTCTTTATCAAAATACATGATGGTAGAATTATTCTTTAGTACTCTCAATCCTTATAGTATGCAACATAACCATATCACTTCATAGATGGCTCCTCCTATAGCATGATATTCTGCTTCAGTAGAAGATCAAGAAACTAAGTTTTGTTTATTACTCCCATAGGATATAGGATCAGATACTAAAAAGAACACATCCAAAAGTGGATTTTCTAGCCTTGATATTTCCTGCATGATCTGAGTTTGAATATCCTATTAAGAATAAATTATCATCCTTCTTATATTCTAGGCCAAATTCCATTGTACCCTTGATATATTTTAGTATTATCTTTGTTACTTTTCAATGTGGCATCTTCATCTCTTGCATGAATCATGAGAGATAGCTGACAGCATAGTTGATGCCTGGTCTAGTATATGTCAAGTAAATAAGACTCCTAATCAACTATCGATAGAGAGTTATATTCACTTGTGGTGATGGATATGTATGAGACAACTGAAGCATTATCTCCATAAGTGTAGAAATTGGATTAATGTCCATTATTCTAAATTTATCGAGCATTATCTTGGCATTTTTCATCTAGGACGTAAATACATGGTGTTCCTTTTGCCATATTTTTAGTCTAAGACAATAATGTAGAAGTACAAGATCTATCATGTCGAATGATCAGTTAAGATCTTTCTTGGCTACATCAATCATATTCACTAAATTACTAGTGATGACTAGATCATTGACATACACAACAACAATCACAATATCCCCCTTGTTGTTTGAGGTAGATATTGGATCATAAGGATTCCTCTAGAATCCATGCTGAATGAGATACTTATTGATTTTAATGTACCAAGCTTAGGGATCATGTTTGATACCATATAGAGATTTGATGAGTTTACATACTTTTCCTTCATTACCAGGTGTGACAAAACTTTCTATTTGTGTCATGTAAACTTTTTATTGTAGATATCCATTGAGAAACACACTTCTTACATCCATTTGGTGAATCCTCCATCCAAACTAAGTAGCCATAGAAAATATCATTCTGACAGTCTTGATCTTGGTTGCAAGAGCAAATGTCTCCTCATAATATATGTCTTTCTTTTGTGCATATCCCTTTGATATGAGTTGTGCCTTGTGCTTGTCAATACTTCCATTTGATTTGTATTTAGTTTTGAAGACCCATTTACAACTGATTGGCTTCTTCCCTAGTGGAATATATTCAAGATGCCATGTTTTATGTTTCATCAGTGATTGAAATTCTACATTCATGGCATCCTTCCAATGTTTAGGCTCTAGGGCTTATTGAACTATAGATAGCTTTACTATTTCTACAACTATGCTCATTAGGACCAGATTGACCTCATTTTGAACCATGTTGTGAGTCCTTGGTCTACTAGTCAATGTGTCTAGAATTATATACAATTTAACATCTCTTAATGCACTTATATACCATTCAGGCATATGTCACATTGTTCTTATGGGTGGATCTACATTATCTAACTGATCATCCCCATCATCATTTTCACCATTAGTGTTTTCATGACCTTTTGAATTGTATAAAGGTCTAATTACTAAATCAAGTGAGTTTGTGAAAGGCAAGTTGGTTTTATCCTTCTCATTAAAATATACATCTATGCTTATGGATATTTTCCTTGTTTTAGGATTCATAAGTCTATAAGGTAATGACTCTTCATTTTACCCTAAGAATATGTAAGTCATGGCTTTATTATCTAGTTTCTTTCTCTTTATTTTAGGAACATGCATATAAGCCTTACATCCAAAAACTTTAAGATGAGAAATGGAAAGTTTATGCCCTATCCAAGCTTCATGTGGAGTCATATTATCAAGATATATAGTGGGTGACCTGTTCAACAAATAAACTATTGTCTTTACTATTTCTACCCAATATATTTGTGACAAACTTGAATCTTCAATCATACAATGTATAGTTTCCATGATAATATGATTATGCAGTTCTATAACACCATTCTGTTGAGGAGTGTATGGTGGAGTCATCCATTAATGAATTCTTTGTTATTTTAAATAAGTATAAAATAATTTACTAGTGTATTCTCCCCCTCAATCTGAGAAGAGAGCCTTGATTTTATGATCAATTTCATATTTCACTACTATTTTAAACTCTTTGAAAGTACTAAAGGCTTGGTCTTTGGTCTTGAGACAATATACCCACATTTTTCATGAGTAGTCATCAACAAGGAGCATAACATATTGAAGCCCATAATGACTTGATCTCATTTGTCTGCATAGATCGGTAATACTAGATCTAACTTGTTGGATGCTCTTGAGGAACTTTGACCAAATGAAGTTCTATGTTGTTTCCCAGCTAGACAACTAGGGCAAAAGTATATATTTTTCTTCAAATGAGGAAGTCCATGGACCATGTTATGATGGCTTAGAGCTTTCAGGTATTCAAAACTAACATGCCCATATTTATGATGCCACAAATTGGCTGAGTCTAAATCTTTAACTATAAGTGTCTGATTGTTTGACTAAACAAAGTCAAGTTGGAACATTTTCCCAACTCATAAGGCTTGTGCAACAACTTTTGAGAATTTTGAATTATCTCTAATCAGACACATCTTTTTGCCACCTTTTTTATCAAATTCAAAATTTAGGCTATGTTTAAGTAACTGAGTAATTAAGAGAAGATTTTTCGTGCGTCTTAGGACATACACGACATCATAAATCTTGCAAGCATGTTGTCCAAGTGGTAAGGAGATATTACCAATGGATTGAACACAATAGGGTGAATCATCACCCAAAGAGACATGATTTTTATGAGAAGTCTCATTCTTACTGTAAAACCAATATTGTCTTCTAGTCATGTGTCGAGTTGCACTTGAATCAACATACCAGATAGAACTGTGTGATGTTGATTCTTCATGAGACTAAGAGGCATAGAGGAAGTCCTCATCAAATGAGTATCTTATTATTTAGAAATGTTACCTTGTTGATTGGATTTATTCTTCTAATTACCTTTATTATATCCTTGGCCTTTATGTGGATGTGAATATTATTGATGACTGGGCTTCTTGTTACTTGAAGAGCCTTATGTAAATTAATTATACCAAAAATCTTTTATGTCATGGATTTTCTTTCCAAAAATGAGGCAAACTTTCTATTATTTATTCCCCTATGAATTATGCTGATGATCTTGATTTTGTTTTGTCTCTTCCATTTTTGTTGATGAGAGGCAAGAGCATGTTATTTTGATTTTTCTTCTTCTTCAGTATGCATATACTATTCCTATCGTAACATGTTTACCAACTTATCAAAAGATGGCTTCTATTTTGTGATAGTCAAATTAGTCATTAGTATTATGTAGGAAGGTGGCAGTGCTCTCAAGACTATCGATAAAAGAGAGGTGTCTAACACTTGCTCACCCAATGCTTGGAGCGAAGCCCTTAGGGTTGCGATATGTCATATAAAAACTTTTACTTTCTCACTAGACTTCAATTTGTGTGAATGAAGTTGACTCTACAAATAGAGAATCATGCCTTCATTTTTATCCTCATAGAATATTTGGAGTTTATCCCAAGCATCCTTAACTATTGTGGCCTCATAGATATGAGGTTGTACCTCATCCAATACCTTGAACATTATTATCAGTTTTGCCTTCTGGTTTGCTTTATCAAACTTATTTTTTTTATCAATGTTAGAGGCATGTTGGGTGAGGGTTCCATTGACAATAGGCCAAATGTCTTCAAATTCTAAAAGTGTCCTAATTTTTATTTTTAGAGCAGCATAGTTGTCGTCATGTAGAAGCTGAGTCTGGGAAAAAGAATTTTGGGCCATTTTCGGCCATTGTGTAGAATTTGGTCAAACGTGATGGATTAGTTCCTTACAACTCTGGGTATCAAGGTATCCCTTTCTATATATTTTCAGATCGATATACCAAACCTTTCTATATGTGCACCCTTCCTATATACCCATCGGTATGTAGACGAAGCTTGCCCTTTCTATATACCTAGTGGTATGTAAAAGAAGTGTAAATGTGTGTGAAAGAAAATGGTATGTGGTACCTAGATAATATTAATAAAGGTTTGACTAATCATTAGCACCTGTTTAGATGGAATTTTGCATACATGGGTGTAGCTTCCCTATGTACTTAAAATTTCACCTGTTAGGATTTATGCCTTTCAATTGAATCGAATGGGTAATAGAGGGATGGTTAATGAAATTGTTTAACCTTATTTCACCTCGATGATTTTTAGGGTTAATACCCAGATGTCATTATTGTAGCTATGTTAGGCTATGTACATTGTAACTCAATCATGACGACTTTATCTGTAAACATGAGTCAGAGGCATTATTTACACCGAACACTACGATTGTACAAAATACATTGTTCTATATTTTTACTTTTCAAATGTATTTCTTTTTTAAAAAAAATTGTAGAATACTTTGAAAATGAAATATTATAATAAATGGAAATAAAAACAATGTTCTATTTAGAGAGAATGAGAAAGCCTCTCCCCCCGCCTTTGTTTTAAACTAAATTTGTTCTTTCCAATCTGTCAAAGTGAGCAAAAATAAATTATACTACCCCTTTGAGTTGTCTTCTTTGCAAAAAAATTTTAAAATGGAAAAAAAATGGTGGTATGGGGAATTGAACTTTCGACTTCTTGTTTTAAAGAGTTTTACAAAATGTGATATAGTCAATTACACTATATAGAAACTCAAATGTCATATGTAACAAAAAAATATATTTGAATTTTAAAATGAAAGAAGAAACTCTTAGATCAAAAGAGGAAACCATCAACCTTTTTTCCAAACGCAAGCTTTGAATTGAGTTGTTATATCCCACTATTACTCCTTTGAGCATAAACAAGAGTTTTACAAAATGCAATATAGTTAATTGCACTATATACAAATTCAAATGTCATATTGAACCAAAAAAAATATTTGAATTTTAAAATGAAAGAAGAAACTCTTATATCAAAAGAGGAAACCGTCAACCTTTCCTACAAATGCACGCTTTGAATTGAGTTGTTATATACCACTACTACTCCTTTGAGCATAGGGCGTTGAGGCCACTCAGCATACAAGAAATAGGACTTTGGGTAGTGTTGCCTTATTTTGTTTTTGTTGGTCTATTTGGATACATTTGCATATTATTTGGTTGATTAACATGAGGATCTTAACCTGGGTTTTCTTTGCCTTTATAATTAGATGGACCTATCCGCTCTTTTTTGTCTTTTTTTATTTTTATTTATTTGAAGTCGACATGCACACGAATATTATTAAAAATAAGATAAAAATAAGAAGAGATTTAAAATGCATGAACAAAATGAGAGCCTTCTAAATTCCGAGTGTGATGACCTATTTGATTGAACAAAGTAAGTGAACTAGGGAATCAAAGGTCTTAAGTTGTTTTTGTTAGGGTGCACAAGCGTCGTACTTTGTAATGGATGGCACTCCGAAATTTGTCTTTTGCATTTTCTTAGGTGTCCATTAATCCATGGAACCCATGTGACCAATCATCATTATCCCATCGACCCCCTTATTTTTATATATGGCCACGTGTCTTAATTTTTCAATCAATAATCATTTTCGTTCCAATTATATCCAATCCATTGTAAATATTAGAAGGTATATTTTAAGCTTAAAAAAGTAGAGAGAATGTAGAGGCACCCACTAGTTTAGTGGAGAAGGGGAACCACCCCACGTTGGGTGCTCATTACAAGGTGCGCATGTGGGAAGACTATTTATCTATAGGAAATCAGGGTACCATTTTTTTTTTTCCTTTTTTGCCAACGTTGACCTTCAATAATATAACTTTTTTTTTTTTAATTATATGATATTTACTATAAATAAATGTATATTACTCTTAATATTGATAAATGGAATTTCATCAAATTTTGACACAAATATTTAATTACAATTAATTAAGTTAAAAAAGTGTTAAAATTTAATTAACTAATTAATTTTAAAATAAAATATAGAGGTTATATGCGAGGCTCAAAGTTGTATTTATTTTATTTTGAGATGTATTGACAATCGTCAAGGTGTGATAGTGGAAATGCGCACCCAAAATTTATAAAAGTATGACCTAGAAAATTAACAAAGAACAGAGAAATCTCCTAGTATTGTCTTCTCCTCTCCAATGAATGTTGGGCTACTCAAACGAAGTGACAAACATGTTTGAAACGACTTGGCAATTTCATTCATCTAGGCTTGATCTCCAAAACTGTCACTATGGTTTCTACGCTTTGACTTCAATCCCCTGTAAAATAGATTTCTTCTTTGCCTAATTGGGCAATAATATCTATGGTTTCTACGCTTATCACACACACACACACACATTCCTTAAGTTTTTAGATATTATTGCCCAATTAAGGAAAGAATAAATCTATTTTACGAGGGATTGAAGTCAAAGCATAGAAACCATAGTGACAGTTTTGGAGATCAAATATATATATATATATATATATATATATATTCCTTAAGTTTTTAGCTATTATTGCCCAATTAGAGAAAGAAGAAATCTATTTTACAAGGGATTGAAGTCAAAGCGTAGAAACCATAGTGACAGTTTTGGAGATCAAGCCTAGATGAATGAAATTGCCAAGTTGTTTCAAACATGTTTGTCACTTCGTTTGAGTAGCCCAACATTCATTGGAGAGGAGAAGATAGTACTAGGAGATTGTTATGTTCTTTGATAATTTTCTAGGTCATACTTTTATAACTTTTGGGTGCGCATTTCTACTATCACACCTTGATGATTGTCAATACATCTCAAAATAAAATAGATACACCTTTGAACCTCGCATATAACCTCTATATTTCATTTTAAAATTAATTAATTAAGTTTTAACACTTTTTTAACTTAATTGTGTGTGTGTGTGTGTGTGTGTGTGATAAGGTATTACATGGAATCATTGAATTACATAGAATGTCGACATCTATACCCATATGTTAGAAATAAATATATAGCAAATTTACAATGTTGAGTAAGCATACATCTTAATCAGTAAGCACCTTTAGCTAAGCAACCATGAGTAAGGGGCATCTGCATTGTTAAAATCACCCAGGGCATGATCCTGGCCTTAACTATTTGACTATCCATATCAGGTATCTAGAAAGATTTATACCTTGATGGATGGATATAAGCAACCATCATCCTCACCAGTCGAACTACAACCCTTTTGATAAACAAAATATATTTTAAGGTATGCGGTAAACCAAAGAATATAAAAAATTATATTGATATTTATCAAGCCCTTAGACAATAAAAATATCAAAAATAACGAACCTCAATGATTGCAACAATTTCAATAGAATGCAAACTAACATTGTATAATGTGTGACCAACATAAACTTGTGTGTTTCAATAAATTCTCTAATGATTGCTTGATTTCCTTTAGAATATTCATAAGTGCTCAATAGATTCATGTAAACAATAAATGGATGCTCTATAATTATGTTCGATGATCAAAAGAACTAAAATGCTTATATTTTTATAAACAAATTGAATTCAAATTATGACCCTTGATGTGCCCAAATTAACATCTAACAGTCGAAAAGGTGAAAAAGAATAAATAAAGGTCACATCGGAAAAGGTCATAAGGGACCACACTAACGGGCCTGCGAGCATTCTAACACTTTATACAAATGTACGGAACACTAAAATGTTATAGACACAAAGACCAAAGGTGGGGAAGATGGTATGATAAAGAAGGGGGCATTTGTAGGGTGATGGGGGAAGTTGCAAGGACCACCAGAGTTTGAAAAAGGCACCAATAATGTTTTATTTTGATCAGTAATCAATAAATACACAAATACCCTAAAATCATTCAATTTAACAACTAATAAATGCACAAGGACCATTTTTATATATTTAAATTTTACCGTACTTTGATTTGTGTGAGTATGTATACATGTCAAATTAGAAGAGAAGACATTGTATGGATACAAATTTTTGTGCCTAAAGCTATGAAACAAAATGTAATGTACTTGGGAATTTGCAAAAACATTCTTTAATTTTTTATGTATGCATGGATGAGTGACAAATAATAATAATTTGTTGAAAATTGAAAAATTAAAAATAATATACCTCATTTTAGAGGGAAATGGAATGGAGTTAGGCACCCTATTAGATTCAATGCTTTGCATTTATCTAAAGTCTTCAACAAATTATGAGTTCAAATATTTAATAATATTTTGGATTATATAAGTACTACTCTAAATAAAATTGAATAAACATTTAGGATGGTCCAAAATAAAATTGATGTAATATTAATGTGAAGTGGAGTTAGAAACACCCTAATCAGATATGGGACTCCACATCTAAATAAAATATTAATCATTAGAAATTAGAGTTAAACATTCTATTAGGCACATGCCTTTAAATCCATTGTGTTGAACATGGAGATGCACATTCCCCAACAACATGTATCTCAATACAATGAGTGTGGTATATGCTGACACCCCCCCCCCCCCCCCCCCCCCCCCCCCCCCCCCCCCCCCCCTCCCCCCCCCCCCCCCAAATTTCAATATGTGAGATAAACCTATGAAGCTTGCATCCTGAAAGAAATGAATTAGATGCACCATGTGTAAGATAAGATATGAAATTGTTGGTGTATAATATATAAAGATGTAATCCTGGAAGCCAATATGTTATTGTAGACATCTAATTTTAATACAAGATTAATAATTTAGTATGGTATTAGTGTATTTATATGTTTTTGGCTCATTAGTTTAGATTAAGCTCTTATTGACATTTTTCTTATGATTTTATGATACTTGTGACACTTGTAATATTTCATGTCTCCTTGTGACTCAGTTTTCCTATATGCAAGGTTGTGTTCACTCTCTCTCTCTTTATTAGTCCTATTTTCTCTCTCTCTTTTGTGCTTTCTAAGTATGTTATGTTTTCCTTCTTCTATTTTCTTCCAATATAGAGTTGCTCAATTTTGGTCTTATCCAAAATCAATAATTTGATTTCAATCATTTTTATTTTTGTAGGCCCTTTAGTCCTTTCACTTTTATCAATATTTAGGCCTATTTTTACATCTTTAAATGATTGTTATATGATCGATTTACTTACTAATAAGTATTAATTGGAATTTGATAAGATTATAAGTATGTGCATACATTGATGCATTTAGAACGTGCATTCATAAGGACTGAACATACTTTGATTATTTGATAACCTATCTATTTAAGTGTAAAAAGCAGAACCAAATTGGTAGGGCAACACCCCTTGAACCAAAATTTGAAATTGAAGTAGTGAAAAACATATAAAATCCACTAATTGATTGCATCTCATATCTGAGGATAAGGGTTGGGTATTCATATTGCACTAAACTACTTGATGACTTGTATGATTGTTGATTACCAAACTTTCTAAGAATAGGGGTTTGACTAAGTAAAACACCTCATAATTGCCCCAATTTTTATGCTCTTGTAAGGTCTTTTGAAGTGGATTAGATTTTTTGGCTTTGGAGAAAGAATTATCAAAGATATACTCATCAGTATGAAAATTTTGAGATAAGTTTGTGATCAGAAGGAACAAATGAAGACACTCACAAAGTTTCATTAAACTCTAAAACTATCTGAAAAATATTGAATCTTAGCTCACTAACATTGATAGTCTGATTTCAGTCACTACCAAAATAGAGTTGCCCAATTTTGGTTAATTTTTTCAACTTATTTAGTCCAAAACAAATTTTTGGATCTCCTTCTAGACTACCTTCAGACCAAATTTTAGCCACTTTCAATCCCTAACAATAAATGTGTAAGCCAAAATTAAGGTACTAACTCTAAACCCTCTTATCAAGTTCTAAGAATAGTAATACTTCATTATTTCATATTTTTGTCTTCCATTTTAGGGTGTTGTAATTTATTTATTAATAATAAAGTGCACCATTCCCTTTTAATGATTAATGTACTTTAGTTAGTTTAAAGTCCAATTTGTGCACATTTCATCAAAACATTTTGGTGAATCTGCATTGCTTTTCATGCTCTTTCTAGGTTTTAATAGTGATTCTCTTGCATACCTCAACTTTATTTTGATTTAGGGATTCTTAAACCCTTTACCTATTGAATCTTCTCATTAATATTTAACCTTTGTTTGTTTCTAGTGTTACCTTGTCTAGGGTTTGTAATTATTCTTGTTATATAACTTCTAAAACCTTAATTATCTTATACCTTTGTATCCTTATTAGATTAATTATATTAGAATTATATGATATTTCAATGAGAATGTGAATGATATATCCTATTTAAATGATTATGAGTAAGAGATGTATAATTTTGAAGATGATTACGACTTAAAAGCTTAATTAGATGCAAACTCTAGGGAAAATTCCATTGAAAATATTAAGACACATGTTATGTAAGACCCTTCCTATTTTTATAAAGTTATAAATATTATGAAGTAAGTTTAAATTAATAATCCCACTTATGTGTTCAATGATATATATTTTTTTCTAATAATGATTTCTCTTCTTCTCCCACTATGATTCCAAATGTGCCTAATGTTTTTGAGCCTTCCAATATAGAATTGCCAACTTCCTTATTTAATCCTATAGAGGTGTCTCATGATGCTAGTGATAATAAACATCCTTGTACTCCCCCATATTAATTATTTATGCTATTTATATGATGGATGAAATAAGTTAATTACAAACAAAAATTCAAAAAATTTAGTTCAAAACTAGGAGTAATTCTAATGTTATATCATCTAATCCATTAACACACATAATTTTGAGTTATCCATTTCCACATGATTTTTTTATGCCTAAGTTCACATTATACAATGTAAATAATGATCCCTATATGAATCTCATGGATTTATATGTTTATCTTGGTGATTATGCACATGATGAGATGATTTTACTTAAAATATTTCCAAAAAGCTTAATAGAGTATGTCGTGAATTGGTTTAATACCTTTCCTAATAACTCTAATATCAAACTTAGGACAAATATTATCTATTAAATGAGATAATAATGAATCCATCTGTAATTATGTGACTACATTTAATACCATTTTATACAGTATGATTTTTCATTCACCAATAGATAGTTTACTCCTAATTTTTGCTAATGATCTTTGCAAACATCTTAAAGATAAAACCATCATAGAAAAAATTCCTTCTTTCAATGAATTTTATTTTAGATCTCAAAAAATTGAATCTAAACTCTTACCATCACATTAACTTACACATGAGACACACTTGATTTAAAATGTTTTACTATTCAAAACAATCTAAGTCTTAAAGTTACAACTTATGACCTAGTACCATACAAGGAAAAAAAACAAGAAAATAGGTAATAATATGAAATGACCTAAAAATAAATCCAAGCCTTTTTACAAAGAGCATAGTACATTTTCCAAGATTCATGATAGTCAAAATATTATATTGAAAAAACTATTTAAGTGTATGATGATTTATTTGCCTTTCACTAAGAGATATGATATGGGTATTTCCTTACCAAAACACTTTGATAAATATGCCTTTTTTAATTATCACAAAATTATGGGCCATTCCACATATATATGTTTTTTCCTTAAATTAAAGGACTCATGATCCTAATGATAATGGTCATATTGGAATTGATATATCTATTGAAAATTACTCTTAAGAATCCACCTCTTAAAAAATACCCTAATCATCATAATGTTCCACTTATGGTTTCTAAAGAGATTACATTGATTCATTCATTCCATACATAACCATTAGTCATTAGTGCCTTTATATAAGGTAATAAATGACATTAATTGATGATTTATAGTAATGTGCTACATAATACTTGCTCAATTTATTTTCTTTTTACCCTTGGGTTTGATCCATATGATTTAATTAAGATATCATCATTTATTCGATGATATGTTCTCCTCTATGCTCGACCTTTGGGATTCATTACACTACTTATTATTTTTTGTCCTAAGATTATTTCCAAGCCATTTTATATACTACCAATGATACATAAATATAACATTATACTTGGAAAGTTGTGGATACATGAAATGAAGCCAACCACATTTAATGATAATAATTGAGTAGCCATTGAATGTAAATGTGATACCATTACAATTCAATGGGATATAACACAACGTATACACCTTAATGTGACTTTAGTTAAATTCCAACATGATCTCAAATGGGGGGTGCTTAAAAAATAAATAACCAATGAACATGCATATATAATATTTTGAAAATACACATACATCTCTTGATGCCCCTCCTAGTAAATTTGAACTAAATGATAAATATCAACGCATGAAAGATGTTGATTACAATTTTTATTATGATGATTTACTTGATTTAACTATTTTTGATTATATTCCTAAATCACATACTTCACAATCCATCATTTATTATAATACTTCAAGATTATGTCATATTATTGGTTAGTGTAATTAACATATTTTTGCTTCAAAATTCACATATATAGTATTATGTTAGCTATTATTGATCATATATTCTACCAAATATGTTCCTAGACACTTGTATATTTCCAAAAACATGTCTTAATCCGCATATTTTAAACATATAAAACCATCTAGAAAATAAGACATACATAGGCATAAATAAAAATTATAATATATATAATATGATCCAATTTTTGAATAAAGTGTAGAAATAAAATATGGGTTCCATATGTTGACACCTAAATTTTGCCTTTGTCACTTTAACAAAATTAAATTTTACATACTTTTCAATGCTTGGATATTACACATATATTTGACTCTTGAGTATTCTTTCCCTATATCCACTTACCCATCTATTATCTTAGCAACTTAAACTCACTAGATACATTTATTCAGGATGTTTTGAGTTTATATAAGAACTTTATAGGATATTAGATAGGTTTTTTCCATATTTCAAATCTATGTTTTATACTTACAAGGCATTACCAACAAATTAGGATAGTGTTAGTTACCATAGGTATCGACTTCTACTAGCCATGTCCATGAGCCCTCACTATTTTTAAATTATAAAGTCTCAATTAGGTTATTCTAGATATGTTTCATGGTTCAATCACAACATAAACCAATGAAAATTCATCTATAAATACAAATCATCCCTAAGGTTATTATTCACTTTGCATGCTTGAGGATCATTGGGAAAACACCTAGAAATCTCTTGAGATATTATAAAAAATGAATACACATAACTCAAACCTTCAAGGACTAACCTTAAAATATTCCATAGAGTGAAATATAAATACACAAAGTTAAAGTCTCTTTGTGCCAAGTATCAAATATTAAAAGATAACATTTCATTCTAGATTATTCAATATATTGCACACACACATAAGTAGGATAACTATGTGTGGTTTGAGAACTCTTTAAAATTTTGGAATGTAGAAAACACTCATCCATTTAGAAGGGAATGGTTGGAGTCAGTCCAACCCATAATATTAACCCCTTTTTAAGGGCATCTTTTTTTTTTTAAAGCATAATTAAGGTTAGACTGAAGAGACAAAATACATGCATTTTAATGCATGATTAAAGAGGTGAATGTACACATAAAACATTATAGGCATACGCATAGGGATACCAAAGAGATAAAACTACCACTATGTGTAAGGATAATGCTAGTAAACCATGATAGTTCCAGTTATTACAAGTGTTTAAATTTATTAGCATCATCCATATAGGTTTTCAACTCTTGTTTCTAATCTAAGCCATTAATGAAGCACATAAAAAGATGTCCTAGATTTAGTGATGAATTATGTAAGAAACATTTAAGCATAAATAAACAATTACATCATCACTCTCTTATTTTTCATTTTTAAATTAAGTAAATTTAATATTTAATAATTTGTTTCAATTCAAATCAATGTGTTTAATGACATATTTTTACATAATTTGAAATAGTGTAATAGTTTCCTTAATTTTATATATATTAGGTATAAAATAAAGAAAACATTTTGGTGAATCTAATCCTTGCTTAAAATGTGAAAACCCTAAGTTTCCTTCTCCATTAGGGTTACAAAATTTTCTTAAAATTTTAGATCTTTTCCCTATCAGGGTCTAATTTCAGATTTAATTTTTTATTTCACATGGGTCAATATTTTTATATCTACTATTTGTAGCCATGATGTTGATAATTGTGTATTTCCTTCATCGATTAAATCATACATTCATATTTAAGACAAGGAAAAATGATGAATCAAAATGTAAATAAACTAGGGATAATAGTATACAAGAAGAGCTCTTAGCATCCCTTGATAACACATCTTACATGGACAATAGATCTGAAATGATTTTGGTTACAACTCAAAGGGAGTGAGAATGTACGACTTATTTTATTCCTTCTTTTTCAAAACCTTATTCTAGGAAAAAATAATAACCCTCACTGATTATTTGACTAAGGTTTATATTATATATATAGGTTACTACTTTATAGTGCATAGAGGTAGGGTACACAATCTTGTAGTGTAAAGTGGGGGCAATTAAAATATCACTATTAATCTCCTTCCACCATTTAAACTATCAACCAATACAACTAGATATTTGGAAAGCACACAATATATCTATCATATATTAGAATGCTTACACCTAAAGGATTTCTTTGAATTATTAGATTGTTATTCGATGCTAAATCCTTTAGAGATATATATTATTGATTGTCAATACACTATTCAATTATTTGGTATAGATACTTCGATAGTGTTACATAATATTGCCCTACACCCTAATGCATAACACATGATGTGCATAAATATTTATTCTAAGATGAGTGATTCACAAGTTTCATCCCTTATATTAAAATTAGGGCATACTATGTAATTATTTTAGAGATTCAGACATGTCCAATAGAGCATTTCCAATTATGGAATAGTTAATATATTTAAATAGGTCAAATTGACTAAATTGAGATATTTTATACATTATTTTGAGTGAAAATTTAGACATTCAATGATATTTTAAGACATTTTTTTACAGTCTACATCATTTTTAGGGGAAAAATGATCACTTTGGGGATGGATTTTTCATCCACATATAGATATTATATTTTGTTTTATGTGAGGAATGATATGGAATGATGGTAACTATGTGAGCATTTTGGGTCTATATTCATCTGCTTCAGTTAAGCCTTTTAAATAAAAACTTGATTTCAAAGTTCTAAATAGGGTATTTTATACCTAGGGAAATGTGGTTGAGGTTTTACATTGCTCAAATTCTAACACTACCTTTTCAAGATGGATAGTTAGCAATTACATCTTGTGGTATGATCACCCCATGGTTTTATTTAGTCAAGTTTAAAATGTGGCAACTTGGTTCACATACTATTAGGTTATTCATTCTTTAGCATTTCAATTTCAATATCTTCAATAATTCAAATTATTTCAAATTTTGTATTGCGAAATACATGTATCTATAAATGTTTATTTCAAGTTTCTCGTGGATAAAATGGTTTATTTTGGTTTTACCTATCAACACCAAACACTATTATCATAGATATCAGATTCACTTCTTTTATCTTTTTAATGTGGTATAATCAATACTAGATAAAAAGTGGGGTATATATAGACACATAATTTGGTCTTTGGCACTTTCGTTTTTGATCAGATAACAAGAGTTATGGGTTCCCTCACTCATTTCATTCATATCATAAAATGATTATAAATAATTTCTTATAATCCACCAAAGGGATAAAAAAGAGCATATCCACATGAATAATATAGCCTATGAAGAGAAGAGGCCACCTATACCAAAAAATCCCATTTGACAAAAAAAAATACATACACCATATCTTCCAAAACCATAGGTTGATAAATTTTGTAGCTTAACTATACATGTGTAATAGGAATCAACCTACACACAAAAAGGACAACAAATTATATAGCCACTTCCTATCCAAATCCAAGGGTTTTCACATGATGTATCTAAACCAAAATTGAAGTCTTCATACCTGGCCCCCTTCAAACCCTTTCCAAAAACTCATAAAACATTCATTAGGCCAAATCATATACGATTGGGAAATATGTAGGTAGGGAGTAGAAAATCCATTACAACTCCAACCACTCCTTCCAAAATAAAATATAGATTTATGGTGGGTTACTTTTTCAAAAAAATAGTAGCCTATTCACATAATAATTCAAAATATCTTGAAAAGCAACCCAATCACTTCATTGAATGTTAAACATTGAGAAGAAAGTATCTTGTTCAATCCCTCCATTTTATAAAAGTTCTACAACTTTGTTACTTTTCTAAAAGTAATGTTGAAGTGAGATCAAATAAAGTTACCTAGCTAGCTCCCTAACACCATAAAGAATGTTATTCAGTCTCTAATTGGGAGTCATGCTATTTTTTATTATAATAATAATAATAATAATAATAATAATAATAATAATAATAATAATAATAATAACAATAACAATAACAATAACAATAACAATAACAATAACAATAACAATAACAATAACAATAACAATAATAATAATAATAATCCCCCTTAAAAATGATAACCTTAAAACCTGTATCTTGTGCAAGCTTGATTCCTACCAAAAACACAATGGGCAACCAATGTAGAAGTTATAGCTACATATCATGCACACTCGAATCATACCTCAACGTAGCTATATGCAATGTGAATGGAATCTCAAACAAGGATTTTTACCTTCTTTTCCTAGATGTTAAATGTAACTACATGAAATACACCTAAACCTTATTTTGGTACAAGAGGGTGATAGACAAAAATGACTCTATCATAAGTGTATAAAAATATATAGCATGGGTTTAAACTAACTTTAATTATGGAGTATAATAGTAAATACTTGATTCCTCTCTCTCTCTCTCTCTCTCTCTCTCTCTCTCTCTCTCTCTCTCTCATATCAAATGGCTTGGAATTATTTTCTATAAATATGATGATCTAAGACATGTTTCACACTTAGGTTGACTCACGCAATAGTAAGAAGTGAGAACAAAGGCACATGAAGCGCAAATAAAGGTAAAGGGACCCAAAATATAATGAAAGATAGGGTCTATGGGACCAATAATGCCACTGAGATAAGTATTTGTGGAACAAATGATCTCATCGCAAGTAAAATTATAGTGCAAGGTTTGAATAACAACATAAGAATATGTACAAATAAGCTCAGGGCTGAGAACTAATATATTAAATAATATTGAGATGCATTTGGAAATATTAATAAAATATGAGGGTATTTTGGGGTAGGACAAGTCCTATAAATAATAAATTATACACAAGTGAAACAAGCATGGCAAAACATGGGGAAGACATTGTGAAAAAGGGTCTTGTACCGAAAATAGGTGCCTATATAATGCCCCTAATTTGATGTGTGTATGTGAGTGAATGCATATGCATCAAAGTATATAAATATAAATAATTAAAGTGCACCTTTGCCTATCTAGGGAAGAATGGAGAGATTGAATGATGCTCAAAATGGGTTCCTTCCACACCGAGTTTGTTGACACATGTGAAAATAGTTTTCAATTACTAAAAGTAGTCAACGCTGCGATAAGAAACTTGAAATTTTAAATTGAAAATAACATAAGAATGAATACACCTAATTTTTATCACTCCAAATATTGAAAAAATGTGAAGATAATTATCCCGTTATGATTATTCTGATTAATTTTTTTTCTCACAAGTCTTGAATAGTAGCCAACAATTATTTAGGATTTTTGATAACCCAATCCACTTATTAATCAAGTATGTCAATAATGTTCTTATCGAAGTAAATTTTGATCAATAGTGTCTAAAAATTTCTCATGTATGAATTTATCTTACGAGAAAAGTAATCAAAAACTAATATAATATATGCCCTCTTTTGAGGTGAGGGATTGAATAACATGTGCATGCAATCACTCATCTCAAAAGAAATATAGTTACAAGCATCATGTGTAATAAAATTATGTATAATCGATACCAATTTCAAATTTTCATAAAACACATATAATTATTATAAATTTATATATAGGAAACTAGTCATGACCCAAATGTAATATATAAGTTTCATCATGCAAAGTTAAAAACAAGGGTGAAATTACCCTTATGGAAAATCAAGATAGGGAAAACTATGATGCCTCAATGTATAAAATATGCCCCTAGTAGGGATATATATATATATATATATATATATATATATATATATATATATATATATATATATATATATATATATAAAATACATACACAAGTAGATCAAAAAATATGGTATAGACCATGGAAACATAGGAACCGAAAAAATATATTTTAATATATGTGTATGCTATAGATAATGACACCAAACCTAATGTAATATGAGGCATGATAAACATCATGGAAACAAGCATGGGATAAAGAAACCAATGAAACCTAGGTTAATAACACATAATTTAGTGGGAAAAAACATAAGGATAGGACTCACAACACATGAAAAAAAATCCTCCATGAACAAGGACACACAAACATGGAAGCATACACATGCACACACAAGCAAGGACTCACACACAATACTTATAACAAAACACATTGTAACCAATCCATGTCAATATCCATATAACACACAAGATTTAGGTGCTAGAAAGATATGTATAATCTATGTAAAGTATCTCAATATGATCAATGGAAAGTGTAGACATCCAATTCCTAACACCATTGTGTTGAAATTGTCAATCTTACTCTAAATTTGTAAAAAATCACAATTTAGGCCAAAATCACATAAACACGCTAAATGGTTCGAATTTTTCATATACAAGTGCCAAATTAGGCTAATGTATCCCTAAATAGGGAAATGCATTTTGTGTGATTATTAAATTTGATCAAAATATTTTGAGACACAATGATAAAAAAAAAAAATTGATGCTTTGGATCACTCTTTTCTTCTAATTTGGAAGCACACAACACGTGCATGTGTTATTTTGTGTTGACAATGTCCTAAATGAGATGACGGTCTGTACATAACTAACATCACCTTATAATTCCTCTCCAGTCAAATTATGACCCAATAATATGACATTTTGACCAGTTTGACTAATGAAGTGCAACCAATTTCCAAAGAATTGCTTACATTTTGATTAATCTTACTTAGACAAATTAAACTAAATTATGAGCTTAAGTAAGAATTCTATCGAAGTTATTGAATATTTCTTTATTGGAAAGTGATTCCTATTAACTACATCATCAAGTGAGATCATTTGTGGGATGGCATCCATAATCCATAAATGTAATAAATATCAAGATTATGGCTTCCCATGCTTCTTTTGATGTCCCTTCTTTCCAAATATTGATGAGGGTATTTATGGATACTATGTACATAATTGGATTAATTTATAACCACACATCTTGATCTTGAGATGGACGTCATGGTTGATCCTGATCAATTTTTAAAATATATAAATAGGAGGGCCAAGACCACTTTGATTAAGCTTCATTTGTGTAGCAAGATTCTCTCTACAAGCCATTTGAGTGTGGTTTGATAATGTTTTATTTATAATAGGATAGCTTCATTGATAGGCATAACATTGATTTTCATATCATGAGCCTAGTTTAGTTGGTGTTCTTGAGATGATGGAGGAGCTTTAATTTCATCATTGTTGAGGACTTGAGCACCAAATCAAGGGTAAAATCACATTTTGAGTTGCATTTGTGTGATGGGATGCTCTTAGGAAGGTAATATGTATATGCTTTATTTCATTTACTCTTAATCATCATTTGCACACCCCATTGAATAGGTTGGTTTAGCTTGTTAGTTATTTATGCATTCTTCTTGGTTTTCTTGACTAACGTTTTATCTAACCATCTTTATAATCCATCTCTACATATTGGCACACCTAGTGGGACATACAACCCATTCAAGCAAGGAAGACACTTTAGCATGCTTAGATTTCCTTAAAATTCATTAAAAATCCTTCAATGTCAATTTTTAGTTTCATATTCCCATGTTTTTGACATTTTTTGTTGATACATAGGTCACATAGTGATCAATGTACTTTTTGTGTAACCAACATCGGTCGAGGCTAATAGGAATTCGTAAGGTTGCCGGGAAAAACATGTTTAAAATTTGCATTTTAGAGCTTTATTCAAAGTTGAAGTTGTCAATTCGAGTTTTTAATTCTCTATCTAAACATCTATCTTCTTGATCCAAAATTTCTTTTGGATATTTTATCCTAACCTAGGCTAAAAAAAGTTTTTTTTCAAAATATTTTTTGCCTAAGGGTTCAAAGGTGACCGTTATCAATCATTTTTGACAGACATCGGTTAATTTTATGATCAGCATCAGTCTTACTAAAATTGGCATTGGTCATTGTTCACTAACATCGATTTGTGTGTAAAAATAGAGAAATTGAGAGCAAGAATTCCAAACTTGCTTGTTTGATTATTAATTGTGCTTCAAATCAGGGGAAACTCTCTAACCTTGCAAGACATGCGAGGAAAAGTGATCAAAAATTGAGCATGATTTAATTCCATAACCTTCCCTTTGATGTTTAAAAGGAAATTAAATGGTTTGTTTATTTATTATGTGAATTTTTTCAAAGTTTTTCCAAACTAAGGCCAAGGGGCCAAGAATTTCACTCAACATTTATATTTGGTACTTAAAAATAACATTCACTTAAATTGCAATATTTTCAAAAGTGTGTTGTTTTATGCAAATCAATTATTACATGTATGTTCTTTGAGCAAAATGAAGAGTGCATGTATGCTCTCCCCTTGTCCCCTAAAGGGAACTTGGGTGACCAAAAGTGCATTTTAATTGTGATTGTGCTTTTGTCCAAGGCATGAAAAGGAAGTTGTCTAGGCTCTCCCTAAAACTTGTATGGTTTGGGTGATCTAAAAATAACCTCTCAATACTTTTCACTTAGATCATTTATTTTATGTAATTTAGCTTATAGAGGGGAGTTCATAGCCTCTTCATAAGTTCTTTAGGGAATATTTGACCTAAGGTTTCATCTCTCATCATTGTTTAAACCCTGCTCCATGACAGGGTATATAAATTAGGGTATACATACTATGAGAACTAGGGGGTTGAGTAGCTAATCTCTCCTTTCATAATAAAAACCCAAGTCAAGTCTGTTAACTAGGGGATTCTACTAAGTAGTACACATATGAATCACTATGTAAAGGAATAGACCTTTGTATAGTAAGTTAATTGATATTAACTTAAATGGTGTGTTACATCTCTAGCATTATCCACACTTGGGACCATCTAGACAGTCATAAATGTAAGTTTTAAAATAACCCCACTTACTATGGAGTATTGTTGATGTAGGGTGAGTAACCCAAATTTCCTTGTCACCATAAAATCTCTTGGGTGAAGGGGGTGTAAAATACCCTACCACTTCATGCACTTCTATTTCTGGATTAACAATTAAAATCCTCCCAAGAGCATGTATATAGATGGATTTCAATAATATGATGCAACCTTTTCAGTTTAGGGCTGAGGATGATTTACTTAGTTGTATTTGGTCTTTTTAGTCTTTACTTACTTGGTCATTGATTTGAGTCTAAAAACTTATTTGTGAACAAAATGCATCATAACCAAGCACATTTGTTGTCCACCATTTCTTGAACAAGGAAGTGTTACGTTGGCCAAATCCAAATCATCTTTGCCTTGTTCAAATAATCATCTTAAACATTGTGTTTGTATTATCTAAATAGTGAGGCTATGCTGCCCATTTGAGTCTAAACTATTCTCCAAAAATATTTAAGTCCTTTATTCATAATAAAAATTTGGAATTTCACCTTTCTAAGTTCTAGGTTAACATGTTAATCAGTTTTTCCATTTACACTTGACTTGAGGTAACTTGGGTTCAATTTCCCATTTTGATTGAAGGTCATTTAATAAACTCATCATTATTTGATCATTGTGAAATTAGGTCATCTTGCATCTCACTTACACTCTAAGTTCTAGAACACATTTTATTCTACCTCTTATTACCATGTGGTGGTGTTGTGTTACCCGTTTGGTTCTAGTTTTATACTTAGAAATTTTTGCATCTTTTCACATCTTGAGTTTCTTAGTTTGCATTATTAGCTTCTTAATCTGAATGGATTTATTGTAATTTCCTAATAAAAACTTGTCGAAGTTGAACTAGATTTTATGGTATTGATGTATCTCTCAACCTACATCTGGTGTACTAGTTTACACTTAGGTATTTGAGTTATCATACCCTCTTCTAATTTATATGATTTCAACCCTACCCAAGGTTGATTAATTTCATGAACACATTCTTCTAATTGTGTGGTACTATTCCACCTCCTTTTTTTTATAGTCTCTTTTGTGCCTTATCATTTTTTTGGGAACAATCAAAACACACCTTGTTTAAACATTTGTAAAACATTTTCCAAATCTTGCCAAACGTAGAGAAAAACCCTTTTAGACATGACGTAAGGGTATACTTGTAGTAGGGTATTTTATGGCCCTAGTTATGAGTAAGACTAATTTTATGGAAGACATGAGCACTTTGTCTTATTTGAGGATGTCACCCTCTTTGGACCTATTTGTTGAAAACCAATCCAATCCATGCCAATTTTTGTTTGTCATCCTCATCTTTCCCCTTTGATTTTTATGCTGCACTTGAAGGTTACCATTTTAGGATATCCTCATTAGATTTTCACACCATGCTCAAAGGTTACCATTCTATATATCCCCCTTTAGCTTGTGTAAGAGATCAAACTCCACAACTCACGGAGGTTACTATTTTAGGCTATTCTCCTTCAGCTTGTTCAAGCAATCAAGCTCCAAAGCATGTGCAGGTTACCATTTTAGGACCTCCTCCTTTGGTTTACACAATCAACCAAACTATGCAACATCTTATCATTACCATTCTAGGCCCATTACCTGTGTTTATTAAACCTATTATTGAAGAACATCAATTTGACAAACCAATCTTTATGGACCCCTTATTCGATATTCTAATTTTTGTAGATCCCATTATTGAACCATAAACTATTCTTCACCCTAAGCCAATTGTTCCCCTCTTTATAAATTTTATATCAATATTTGAGCCTCAACAATAACCATTACCTCTTCAAGAACCATCTTATGAGGATTGAAATGTGTTTAAAGTTGATATTTTACAACCAATTATTAACCAAATCCATGATGTTATTGTTGAAACACCCATTTGTGATGAGTCAACCTATGATGACTTACCTATTCAAATTTTACCTATTTTTAAAGAGCCTCATCTCCTTAACAAGCTAGTCTTTGTAGAAATGTCTCTTGATATTTTTCCACTCATAAAGGAGTCTCTTTTTGGTAGACCAGTTTCTGTGGCATCATCCCTCAAATGGTTCCCTCTCTTTTAGGGGATTCACCTAAATGAGCCAGTCTATGTTAAACCCTTCCTAGATGAATCAATTTTTATAGATCCTATTATGCCATCATAGGCCATTACTTGTCTAATACTAAGCATTCAATAGAACATCATTATATAAATAACCACACCAGATGAAGAATCAACATTAGAGTCGAGTTCCCTTTCTGAACCAACATAGGATTTAGCATCAGAACCATAATCACTATCAGAATTGATATTAGATTTAGAGTCCCTTGACTTGGACTTAACTTCTAAATCAAAATACAGTCATGGTTGTTATAACCTTGGTTACAATTTCCTTGTAGATCAATTTTAATATATTTGTGATCCTTTTATAGTTTATTAGGATGATTACTTTAGCATCGACATAGGTTCTCCTAGTATCTTCTACGAGGATTGTCCTACCTTTCATCATTCCATTATAACCACCCAACACCCAACATAGCCATTATATTGACATTCCACCTCCCACAAGCATCGATTGGGACCGACAAAGTCACACTTTTTTGAACTACATCATGGCAAGATACCATTTACAGAATATCAAGGGGACCAAGATCAAATTCATTCATAAGAAGAACAATTTCCTAGTGAAACCTTTTCAGAGGCGTTAGGGGATGATCAAAGATCAAACTCAGCATCTTTTAGTGAAACCTTTTTGAAGGTGTTTGAAGACATTCAAATTCAAATGTTAACATCTCTTCATGAAACCTTCTCAGAGGCACAATGGGACAATCAAGCCAAATAATTTGGTGAAAACCTATTTGAGGCACCAATAGCTAGCACAAATGTTATTCACTACTTGATGAAGACATTATTAAAGATCAAATCTATATAGTTGTTAATCTATAACATAATCAGATGGTAACTACTCTCAAGACCAAACAAAAGAAACATTTGGTGGTCCTATTGAGAGCATATTCAAAAGTCTTCGGCCCTATCACAACCAAAATTATGTAAAATCCAAAATTAACAACATTATGTGTGCCTGAAAATCATGATCTTCATTTTTTTTCCAACCATTATTGATTTCATTTTCATCCACTTTTTTATTACCCACTTATATCATTTATCCTATGCCTAAAATTATTTACCATCTCTGGCTGCACTTTCCTTTATCAAGGCTATGATGATATATTGACTCAAAGTTTGAGGGAAACAAAATCAATTACCAACAAGGACCACAACAACATTATCAAAGTCTAAATTTGTAGTAGGTTCTTGACAGAGCAACTATTTAGATGAGGTGTTGGGTAGAAATTTTTATGACTAATTATTCTGGTTGTCTCATAAGTTGACTAGGACGTGCATCTCCATGTCAATAGTAGCAACAAAATCCATTTTTCATTTATCATTTACCCTTTCATTTTATTTGCCTCATCTCTTGATGTTAACCCTATGGACCATTTCATTTTAGGCATTTTATACCACTGTGTCCTATTTGTTCCTCTGTTTGAAATACATTAACTTGAGGTCCTTTGGGACTATGTAGGAAGTGCTTAATTTCTATTGAGGTCAGTTTGGTAATCTTTGCCATGCTCTTACCATTTTATGAGCAATTTATAATTTTGAATGCTCTCTTTATTTTGTGAACAACCTAAGACAACTCTCTCTATTTTGTGAGCAAATCCAATTATTGTTTGGGGGAAACCTTATTGCCATTATAGTCAGGTGTCATCTGATAATTTTATCTATACCATAGCATGTACCATTTTATTAGACCATTCCTTTGCTATTGACCAAGGCCTGTTTTTAGATATCTTGCTTACCTCATTTTTATCATTGGTTCCTTTAGTTCTTCTTGCATTTTTCATGGGGGATTTTGATCTAGTTTAATCAGTTTTTAGAATTTCATGTTGAATGACAGTCTATGAATGTAGTGTGATGTTTGATTTGGAAAGTTATTTTTTATATATCATCTTATCTAGTATCATTGATTATAACTACCTATGGGCAAATCAATATTGTATTTAGTCCCCTTGATTATAACCACCTTTGGGAAAATCATAATTATGACGTTTTTTCCTAATTATAATTGCCTATGGGCAAATAAGGTACAATGTTTTTTTATCATGCATTGTCGCATCACCAAGTCTTTGCTATTATCATTTGCCTTGTCGTTTGCCTTTATTTATCAACTTGTTATGATTTGGTCAATTTTTCATCACCTTTTGTGTTGGAAAAACTAATGTGACTTGAGGTCTTAATGGGATTACATAGGTAGTTCTTGATTCATGCTGAGATCAACTCATTCCCTTATTTTCATATGCTCTCACCATCTTGAGAGTATTTTAAGTTGGTGCGCTCTCACCGTTGCACGATCAATCCTTACCATACCCTTGTCATTTTTCAAGTTGGACCATTATGTGTCTCTTAATCCTTAATCAAGTTGAGATACTTAGAAAATTTCAAAAATATTCATAAAATTTCAAAACTTAACAACATTTTATTTTGTGTGCGTGTTTGTATGATTGTTATTTGTTTGTTGGTCTTTTATTTTTCCAAGTACATCTTGATGGTCACATAGAGATTGATTATTCATATCTTGCTTTCATGTTATTTATTAATTTGTTCTTGCTTTGTTTTTAAACATTCTTGTTCCTATTTGAATCCTGATTTTTCATATCTTGATTTTAAGTTGGGTTCATTTATGTTTTCTTTTTCTTTGTATTTGTTTTTATTTTTGTTTAAATGTAAATAGTTGTAAATTTGGTCTTGGTAGTTTTTATCAATATCCTTAGTTATAAATATTCACATTTGAACCAAATCAGCATAGGTGAAATGCCATGTCATTATAAGTTCCTCATACTTATGATGCCTAATTTCATTTTGCTATAGTAAGCACTATGTGCTTTAGATCAAGTCTCAACGTCGATGAAAATTTGATGATCATATCTTAAGAAAACCAATTAAACTAAGTACCAATGGCTTATATTGTACCTGAATCTATGCAAAACATGCATCTTTTGGCATACATCATGAATCTAATCGAACTAGTGGTTAGTTTTTGTCATTCCTCATTCCATTCTCTCCCACTTCTAAGTGAACTACATTGGCTTAAAGTCCATTTGGAATATGTAGGAAACATTTGGATACATTATGTATCTCAAGTCAGCTTGGCCATCTTCATTCTTTTTTTCATCTCTTTCATCACTTTATGCATTCTCGTATTCCTAGTTTTCTATGACTATTTCAACCATTACACCATCGCATCTATGTTTGCACTCACTCATCTTTAATTTATGTAATAGGTTATATCATTTAGCTATTGCTTTCCAATTTTCCCTTGAAGAGCACAACATTTAAACCAATCAAAAATCTAAATCATCCCTATAAGGGAAAACCATTCTTTATCAATGATCAAAATTTGCCCTACTGGGGCAAAATTGTTTTATGAACTGATCATATCTTCTCTACAGGAGCACAATATTATTTCATTTTACTGGAGACACACTTCTCCTTTTATTCTAATTCCAAGCTATACAAAATTTTGTCCTCATTTTGGTAATATTTTAGTGTGCAACTTGTCTCAGGATTGGTCATTTTGTAAGCGTGCAACTTGCACCCTAACTTTGGGTGTGTTTAAAGTGTGTCACTTATATTTTTGGATTGTATCCTTCCCATTCCCCCCATATTTTGGGACCATTATATTCTAATTATATTTTTATAATTGATGGAATCAACACGTGCAATAATTAGCTTGTATGGATTTAATCTGTTCCATAGGTTAATCTCACTTTCTCTCTCTTTTCGAGAGTCTATCCTTCTCTTTAATCCTAGTATGTCCTCTCAAGGGGGGCATCATGGGTCATTTAATTCTAATTTCTTCTTGACAACTCTTTCATTTAAAAATACATTGATTCACTGAATGTCTCACTATGCCTTCTCAAATAGGGGAAAAATGTAGACATCCAATTCTTAACACCATTATGTTGAAATTGTCAATCTTACTCAATTTGTGAAAAAGGCACAATTTAGGCCAAAATCACGTAAATGCAATAAATGATTTGAGATTATCATATACAATTGCAGATTTAGGTTAATGTATCTCTAAATGAGGTAATGCATTTTACGTGATTATTAACTTTGATCAAATCATTTCAAGTCAAAATGATAAAAACGTAATTTGGTGCTCTGGATCACTCTTTTCTTCTAGTTTGAAAGCACAAAACATGTGCATGTGTTATTTTGTGTCAACAACATCCCAAATAGGATGACAGTCTATACATAACTAATATTACCTTCTAATTCTTCTCTAGTCAAATTATGACCTAGTAATATGACATTTTGACCAGTTTGATTAATGAAGTGCAACCAATTTCTAAAGAATTACTTAAATTTTGATTAATATTACTTAGGAAAATTAAACCAAATTATGAGCTTAGGTAAAAATTACATGGAAATTATTAAATGTTTCTTTATTGAAAATTAATTCCTATTAACTACATCATCAAGTGAGGTCATTTGTCGGGTGGCATCCATAAGCCATAAATGTAATGAATATCAGGATTATGGCTTCCTGTACCTCTTTAATGCCCCTTCCTTCCAAATATTGATGAGGATATTTATGGATATTATTTACATAATTGTATTAATTCATGACCACACATCTTGATCTTGAGATGGATGGTCATTGTTGATCTTGATCAATTTATAAAATCTATAAATAGGAGGGCCAAGACCACTTTGATTAAGCTTCATTTGTGTAAACTTATAATGTAGGATTCTCTCTACAAGCCATTTGAGTGTAGTTTGATAATGTTTTATTTGCAATAGGATAGCTTTATTGATAGGCATAACATTGATTTTCATATCATGAGCTTAGTTTAGTTGGTGTTCTTGAGATGATGGAGGAGCTTTGCTTTCATCATTGTTGAAGTATTGAGCACCAAATCAGGGGAAAATCACATTTTGAGCCATATTTATGTGATGGGATGCTCTTGGGAAGGTAATATGTATATGCTTTATTTCATTTGCTCTTAATTATCATTTTCACACCCCATTGAATAGGTTGTCTTAGCTTGTTAGTTATTTATGCATTCTTCTTAGTTTTCTTGACTAATGCTTGATCTAACCATCTTTTTAATCCATCTCTATAGAAAGTAATGACACATATCACTATGATAATTTAATATATGAGGATGCCCCTAGGGTAAATATGTCACCAGTGTGACCATTCCCCCAGGGTATTACCCATGTAGATGCATGAGATCCGAATGATCTAGTATTACATGTAACTTGTATATTTACATAGCATCTACTCAAAACCATGAGGAGAATGTGTGTATATATTTTTAAACCTCTAATATAGGTAGATATGTAACTAATGATAAATCAATATTTTTGAATTTTGAATTTCATTACATTTAAAAAGTAAAAATTATAGAATAATATAGATAAAGAAGACAAGAATGAAAAGGGGCACACACAATCAAGGCTCATACAATTGGAAATAGAAGCCAAAGGGTACAAACAAGAGGAATAAGATGAAGATGATTCTAGGCAACATACAACTTCCCTCAAAATATAATGCATGTTAGGGCATGAGGTCTTGATTTATATGTTGTCATCATTAGGAAGTTGATGCAAGTGATCATAATGGATCAAGAATAAAATGGGATAGAATCGAAATAACATAAAAATTAAAATAAACCAAGAGGCTAGAAGAATATTAATGCAAGTGAAGTTAAGTGGTAAAGTATCAAATCTAGAAGATAGAATAATGAAATGCAACTCTAGGGAGGAAGGACATGGATTGCATGACATATATAATAAATAATAAATGTATAGTAAAAATACTATAATATAATAAATATGTAATGATGAGGCTCAAGATGTAGGCTAGCAAGGCTGACCAATAATCTAGTCTATGTCATCAAATGTATGACAATAGGAGTTTGTTATGTCAATAGAAGTATATTAAAAATGATGGTGAGATGTGTAATAATTTACATCATTCCTAAGGTAACATGCATATAATGGGATCAATAATCCACTAAAGCCTAATTATGAATATATGTTGGTAAAATATTTGCTCTAGATCACAAATCAACCCTAGTATGCAGATGACTAGTTGATGTGTGTCTCTGAGGTGAAACTATAAGACACAAACATCGAGGATATTTTATACTAGATTTAGATATTATAGCCTCAAATATAGTTGGTACCATATAGGATGGTGATGAAGTAGACATAAGGGTCACATGAGGCTAAATTATTTGCTCCTTTCATGGCACACTAACTAGTCACACATGTGATCTTTGATGTAATATAGGTCTTTGATAATATGTGTTGTAAATAGTATGTACTTTTTTATTACATACAAACTTAACACAATATGTAATTTGGAAGGTATCACTCTCATCTAATTAAACTAAGGGCATCCAATTAATACATTGTATGATCCTACATCTTGTATATCATAAAACCAAATTAGAGTGGTCTGATAACTAACACAACTAGAAAGGTAGTACCAATTAAAGGTGTGTGTATATGACCCTCATAACTGCATAGTGTCATATTTGTACCAAGTAAATATATCTAAATATAGCCTTGAATAGATAGGAATGATATCAAAACAAGGTTTTCAATAGAACTGTTATCAATCATAATTCCATGTGTGATAAAAGGATGACAATCAACAAAGAAATGTATGTATATAGGACCACTCTTTGATGCATTATTAGATATGTCATGGTCATGAAATGTATTGGAAGGCACTTCATTTTATGTTTTTAAACCATGCTAATCATGTTGTCAATATCATACATAGGTAGAATAGTAGAGTGATGTATATATGCTTCTGTATGCACATTTTTTTAGGAGAGTTGTGATTTGGTAATTGATTATTAAATATTTGTAACTGTTGATTAGTTCACACAACAGATTCATTTAACGAACAATTATGCCTATCAATGATAATGGTGTTGTTATCTATTATGTTATATATCTTATGTTCCAATTTGAAACATTTATTAGTCTGATGTCTTGAAGCTCAATGATATTCACAAAATTGATTAAGATTATATTTTTTAAGCAATGCTCTAGTTGTATCCATTTGGAAAGGTTTTGGTAAGGAAATCACCTTAAAATCAAGTAATTACTTTAATATCATATATGGTGGGTTTGGAAATGTTGTAAATTGTCACATTTTCCTAAGAGTGGGAAAAGTAGGCTTATTGATTGGTTATGAGATTACGTTAAATGTCTTAGCCTCATTCTTAGCTTGAAATATATATGCATCACAAGTATTAGGTTTGAACAATTTTTCCCTTGATATTTGAATGTAGTGTATGTAGAATCAATATATGTGTATTTTAACATATTTGCATCCATATTTTAACTTCAATGTTTCACAACACATGAAAAAAATCATCAAATGAGTCATATGTGTTAAACATGCTTTTTTTCCTTAAGCGCTTTGAGTAAACTATTAGAGAATATACCTTAAAGATCATTATAAGGAAGTTGATGCAACATTTTAGTAAGTATGGTCATAAATTTAAGCATATATCCAATGATGTGTTTGTTGGGTTCTTAGTTGACTTAAGTAATTTTAGAAAATGTAAACTTTTGACTAATGTTTATTAAAAAATGCACAAAGAATATGCCAATAAAATCATGTATCCTATGCACGAATCCCACGTGTAAGGAATAAAACCAATCTATAGAATATCATGTGAGGCTCCTAGGGAATAGCTTTGTCATAAGTAATTGATCATGTTGGGAATCACTACAAGATGCAAAGAAAGCTTTGATATCCTAATATGGATCCCCATTGCCACTAAATGTTATAAACTTGGGCACTTGGAAGGATGGAGGTAAGGGTGAAAAATAAATTATTGAGTTAAAGGGTTATGTAATATGTCGTAAGATGAAATCACATTATTAGGTTTATTATTTACTTAATACAATACCAAAATTTGCAACTTTATATCACTAACTTGTTGTTGTATTGCTGGATTGGTAGATGTACCACTAAGTGTAGGATGAACATGTGTATGTAAAGGTTCCTTCAAATGATTAACGTTGGTATGAGAGGCATGATTAGTGTCATGAATATATACAAGATTAAGAGATTAATTATATGAATTTTTTGGAGGCACATTATTCTTTAGATTGGTAGGTGGTACAACAAAAGTATTAGGAATAAAAGCATCAAATTGAAGTGGTGTATTAGCATGAGGTGAAGGCATATGAGGAATAGTATCATGAGAGGTACCATCCTCATCACTTGATGTAGAAGGGATAGAACCATTCAGTGGAGATTTATTTGGAAAAAGGATCCTTGTTCCTAGTTTTTGTATTACAAGCTTTAGTAAGCAATAAAATCATATAATCAAGCTCTTTAGTATTTTTGGTAATAAAATTATGAAATGTTCTTCATTCATCTTTTTGATATTTGGCACATCTATAGGTTCAAGAGGTGTGTCATCACAAGCATGTTCATTATCCTTACTAGCATCATCATCATAATTAAAAGTGTAGAAGGGAATTTCATTCCCAATGTAAGTGAATGGGTCATTCCCATTAGTGTTGTAAGAAGGAACATCAATATAAGGCATCTTAGTATATTTTTATATTTTCAAAACATGAGTGGAATGCAAAGGTAAATATTTCAATTCATAAGTATCACTACTCAATCTAGCACTATGTCTAATTATATGAAAAGAGCTAGGCTTCTTAGGCATAAGATACAAGCATGGAAAACACCAAGGAACCAATGTAAGGAACCCTAAACAAGAATAAAATATGAAAATTAGATTTGAAACAAGAGGAATAAACCCTAGGTAGCCTCCAAGGATATATGCAATCAAGGAACAAATTTGTACAAACCTAATTCTGAGGATGTATATAACTCATAAGCACAAATAGGTAAATATAAACTAGGGTTTGACCAAACATATAAGAAAAGATTCAGATCATAAATCAGATCTAAACAATTTAGAAAAATGACTATGAAACCTAAGAGAAAGATATGAGTGTTTAAAGAATAGAGAGGTTCACCAAAATGTTTGTTATGTTAAGTGTTTATTCATGAAACAAGATAAAACTTATGCACTGAGAAAATATACCATTCAACTATGTAAAACAATACTTTCAGATATATCCTAGTGGCTAAAAATATGTAATTAAGAAATTGGAAACTACTAAAAATTGGCAATTGAACTTAAAAAAGATAAAAGATGATAAAATGAGCACACCTTGATGTTTTCTAGATTTATAAGTGTGGATCTGGAATGTGTAGGTTTGTATTTGCCTCTATGCAAAATCTAAACCTTTGATTATGTAGGGATCATATTGGCACTTGTGTTGATAGTGGCTTGGGTGGGATCATCATTCAAATAATTTGACTTCCTTACATGTTCTACTGCACTAATAGTGTCATGTATTAACTTTTAGATTCTAAATTATTTTGTAGCTATGCACCAATGTACGTTATGCCTTTATGTACTTGTGTTTCTCTGACCTAATGGGAAAAGATATAGAAATGTTGTCTTCTTCCTTATTTGGCCTAGTTTTCCATCAACTCACATTAAAATAAATTTATAGGTTGGGCAACCATTGTGGCAGTTCTAGATACATATCCAACACACCAAAATAAGACCTCAATGTATTTATGTGTAGTGTGAATGGAACCTCCTCTTTATAGATGTGAAATTATAACTACATGCAATATGCCTAAACCTTTTTTTGGTATGATAGGGTGATGCAAAAAGATGACTCCATCGTAAGTGTAGCAAAATGTATGGCACAGGTTGGCAATAAGTTTAATTATAAAGTAGAATAACAGATACTCTATTACTCTCTCTTAAGTTTATCACTCTCTTATGTATATCAAATATCTTGGAGTTACTTGGCATAAATATGATGCTCTAGGACATAATTCACACTTAGGACAACTTGGGCATTAATAATAAATGACAATTAAGGCATAGGGAACACGACTAAAGATAAAGGGACCCAAAAGATGATTCATGATATGATCAGTGGGCTCACCAACCCCCCTAAGGGCATGATGTTTGGGGCCAATGATCCTGTCCTAAGTAAAATTATAGCGTGGGATTATATTAATAGCATAGGTAGGTGTGCAAATACACTCGAAGCCTATAATCGATAAATTTAGAGAAGAACGAGACACATTTGGAAGGCTTAGGACTAAATGAGGGTTATTTTAGGGTAGGATAAGTCTTAGAAACAAATAATTGTACACAACTGCAACAAACATGAAAAAATTATGGGAAATACATTATGGAAAAGGGTCTTGTAAAAAAATTAGGTGACTACAACTATACCATGTTAGCCTTAATTCGCCCTAGTTCCTCCCTTTTTGGTTCATTCCTAGGGTTTTATTTAGTGTCATATCTTTTCAATCTTAATCATTCATTTTGTTTTAGATATTTTGTATCTATGTGTATCTTAGCATTTCTTACAAATAGGAATATTCCTATAGGGGATTCACTTATGACATGTTATTTAATGTTGGTACCTACATGGTGTATTGCTATCTTGTGTATCATGATGTTTATATTATGCAAATGTTTATCAATGTTCAAATATTTCCTTCTAATGATACATCATAGACTACTGGCATGTTGTGGTGTATTTGTCAGCCCTTGGTACATTTGATCCATTTGTTTACTTTTGGCTCTTTTCAGTACACTTTCCCTTCACCTTGGACCATTCATAGTATTTGTTATCCAAATTCTCTCATGACCACATTCAAATCTATTTGTTTTTTTGCTTTAGGATCCATCTAGTCATTCTTCAGTTCAACTCGATCTTTATTTCATGGTCTTTTTCTATTTTAGCTATAGTTGACGGTGGCTGAAAGTGTTCAAGTTCCTTGTGGGTCCATTGTGTCACAATGTGTTGATTTATTGTGGTTTGATTGTTGGATTCACTCTTTTCTATGGTTAGCCTATACACAAATGTGTCCACATTTGAATTTAAGGGAGCGTATATATGCACATGTACCCTAAGCCATTTATGATCAAGTAAACATCTCGGGAACTCATATTTTCCAAGTTATTGAGTTGCACATTGATTCTATCAATTGCACATTTATAAAGTACCTTGTACACTGATCATGTTTGTCCCTCGTCATCTTTTGGCTACACACTTGTATTAAAACAAGGTTGCAATAAGGATCACATAGTATTCATTGAATATCTTAAGGATGGACAATAAATTCCTTTCTCTCGTTGTGGTTGCGTCACTCACATGCATAGTTCTACACGAGCCCTAATTTTGAGCATGCGATATATGTAGTTGCAACCCTCAAGGAGTCTCGAACCACTAAACTCGCACATTTAATTTAGTGTTACGATATTGTCAAAAATTAGAATTATATCAAAAGAAAAGACATTTAGATAATTATGAATATCAATTCTTCTTAGTGAAAACAAATTTCTAAACCTATAATGATATCAAGATTTACATAATTAAACACCCGTACACCCTATTTGTTAAACAATTAACGTCAAAGAGTCCTTTTATTCCTACTTTAATCTCCACAATGTTGTCTATTGTCCATGACCTCTAATCCAAGTAAGGAACCACTTTATTTTGGTCTCACAGATGAATATTATTTCAAACAAATATTTTATTTTGATTACTTATACGGATGAACATGATTCCAGACAAACATTAAAACCCTAACAAACACTCGTAAAAAGTGATTTCTACTTTTTCTATGGCAGATTCCATGTTTGCTTTACCTTTATAGAAACAACAATATAATATTTTTAAGTTAAACAAAAAAAGGCACATCTAGATATACCAAATCATTAGCGTGTCTTAAGGGGGAAGCAAACATTGAGACGTCATCATATGGACAAGCACGGGAAAACAGCAAAAGCTCAATAACCCTTTTCGTACAAATAAAGCAATTTGACTAGGAGACATAACTTTTGCGCATTAAAAGAAAGAATCTTTTAATTTAATAAATATAATTATATTATATTACTTTAAGTAATCTGAGCAATTTGACAAAGGGCACATAACGTCAATGTGGGGCAGTTTTAACATTGTATAGACTTTATTATGAAGAGGTGTCACTTTTGCGGAGTTCCCTATGTGAATGTTTTATCTTTTTGTTTGTTTATCATTTATTGGTATGATGTTTGTTCCATCCATTTTCATGAATAATTGAAGGGTCTAATTAATGATGAGAAATATATATTATCTCATCACCATGAGGCAGTGCACATATATATTATCTTTATATTTAATATGCGATATCATATATGTGGTTGGTGTAAGGGTATTTATCTGTATAGTTTGTAGTTGAATTATAGATTAAATGTCTGGATAAACGAATACAAAATATTTGATTTTCGTAAGTAAAGATTAAGATATGTTTTAAAAGAAAAATATTGCATACATATAAGTACACTTATCTCAAATTAAACATTATAGATATGTAAACGAGCAGTGCCACCTTAAGGTGTAAAGTTTTGTTGACTTCGAAGAGTTACAAAAAAAACTATTTTGATTTAATAATAGAATACCTTCTACAATTGTATTTTTACATAGTTTTTTGTTGCCAACGATAATACGTGCGTTGATATTGAGCATTTTGAGATGGGCATGTTGTATAGTCCTAGTGTCTTTGTGTCACTGTTTGTTGTTAAATGAGACGTGTTGCTCATCCTTGATTAATAAACATTTAAACTTAAGAAATCGAAAAGCCATGTTATGGATGGCGAACTGCTTTATCATTCAATAACACAAAACTTTATTTACATGCTAATCTATTAATTAAAAATATTATTCTTAAAGTTGTGCTCTCTAAGTGTTTACACTTACTGACCCAAGTTCGAGTCGTAGGATTGCATGCAAGTTAGAACTCACCAAAATGATACCATATCTTTGAGTTCCAAAACATCAACCTAAAAAGAAAAGTTTACCTATTAAAGAAAAATATACATCTCTCTTTAAGGAATAGATTCAAGTAGTATAATTCGTACCCAACTACATACCTTAAGACATGGATAGTGTACATCACATGCAAATGATTTCCTCCTCATACCCCTCACACTCCAAACACATTTTCATCTCATGCTTCACATCATTGGGAAGCTTCCTAACAATAACAATGTGATTTTAATAGGGCATATTGAATTCTATCTAAAATAAGGGTCATTATGTTTGTAATAAAAAATGTTTATCATTAATTATTTATTTATAAACATAAGAATTGTAATGTCGTTAGTCTTGCTGGTAAATATTTTATATTGAATTGCATAAAATTTTGTTAATTAAATCTAGTTTGTAGACATGTATTTAATAGGAGGTAGTTGTCTTAAGCAAACCACATGATTAAGTTGTCTAATGTTAATCATATTTATTTGTAACCAATAAATGAATTGTAGTAGTTGTCTTAACCAAACCGTGTGATTAAATTACCTAGTATTAGTAATATTTATTTGTAACTGAACATAAAATTAATTTTTTAATATATACTCAAAAACCTTAATATTTATAATATTATAAATATAAACTGTTAACTACAATGTTTGGTTGGTTTATATGTTTATCATATAAAAAATCACTATAAAACTATAAATAATAATTATATAATAATCATATTAATATATTTAAATTGACAAATCATAATGATCTTTTAAGCTTAAGAAGTTAATTATCTCTCCTAATAATTTTTTTTAAGAGGAATTAAATATTCCTCAAAAGTATATTTATCGGCCTTACCCTTAAAAAAAAATAGAATAACATACCATTAGCTTGTGGTTAAGAGCTCAAAGGTCTCAATGCTCTAACCATACAAATTAGAAATTTGCTTTTGAAAGTAGAAACTAGTTATATCTAACTTTTCAAATGCATCCACTTAAGGTTGCTTTAATTATTCCTATTAAGCCTTGAATAATTTTCATCTCCTATGTATGTGATAAATAATCATAATAAAACATAAAATCACCGATATAAAAGTAGATAGATCAAATGGAAATGATAGCACTTCATTCATCATCACAAAATGAGTTGATCAAATGGAAAAGAATTATTCGTGTCATAAAATAGTCATTGATGCTTAGCCAACACTTATAATATAGTTATCATACCATTAGATGAATATATATATCAACTTTTTTAACATTGATTTTATTTTTTGTTATGTTTTTTATGATGTAATTTGTGATAAATTTGGAATTTATTTTAAAATTGAGTTTAAGGGCTTCTAAACACAATAGTTTTTTTCTTCTTAATATTATATATATCAAATGGTTATGTCAATGTAATAAACTAATTTAATGTGTATTAAAGTCTGACAATTTCAAAATTAGAGAGTACAATGCTTGTGCATAGAGATTTATGAACCATACCTCTAATACTAACTTTGGTATTTTTGCAATAATATTTGCATCAGATTGTATCATAAAATAATTTTCCCTTTAATTTAAGCTATGTGTAAGAGAATGTTAAGTAAATATAAAGATAGTAGTTTTCTTGTTGACAAACTAGAATACATATTTAAAAATTACAAGATTTGAATCATTGTTATCTTAAAAATAGGTGTGTGATTTTCTTAAAAAATACAATAAATTTTTTATTAGATATATTAGGAAAAATATTCATTAAGTGATATTAGATGAAATATACTGAATATTAAGTTTATACAATGTTTGTGAAGAAAAATATCTATTTTTATCATAATCTTAAATTTAAATAATTTATTTTTTAAATATTTAAGTTCTCAATTTTCCCTAGAAATATAAAGTGATGAAGGAAATATTTCAACATGGGATCCCTCTGCATATTTGCAAAGGTTTACACCTAGTGATTATAAAGAAGATGAGGTGGAGAGTACTTGCTCAAGAGGTAGGAATTATGGTTTGGTTGAAAGATGCCTTTCACTGGAACAAAATAAAAAATATAGTATTTATAGTTTTGAAAGTGAGGGAGATCATAAGCTCCTAGATAATATGAAACACATGTATAAGGATAATTATAAGGCATATGGATCTTGGCCTTTGAACAACTCGCTTCCCAAATTTAATGTATTTTTTTTCTTTTTGGGGTCATAAATATGTGATATGTCCATCAAACATATATAATATAATTTTGGGGCCTTTCGTATTAAGCATATAAAGGTTGATCCAAAAAGAGAAGGTGAGAATGAAGCACACATTTTTTCATTTTTTGATCTTGTCTAGCAGTTTGCAGACTATAAATGTTTGATGAAGCACATGTTTTGCATGTCCACATGCAAAATATGTGTAAATGTAGCATCCCTTAAGTGTGGTATAGATGTTAGAAAAATGTCAAAATAATTTATAACTGCACCTACATGGATGGCCATCCTTATGTATTTAATAAAATCACTAATTTTATAATTATTCCCAATTGTCAATTCATGGGGTGCATCAATGATTGTAAAGAGTATATATTTAAGATGATGAAATATATATCTTGTTAGAATCTATACAATATTTAGCATTAGGAGATGAGTTATTGATTTATTATGATTTTATAATACTTGTTCATGTTTGTTTATGTGCTAAGTAAAAACACTAAGTATGTCTCATTTTTCAATCAAGAAAATGATTACTGATTGTGTTTTCAAAGTGATGTATTAGAAATTAAACTATGAATTTTTATTGTATTTTAAAAAAATTTAATTTTCTTATTTAAAATGAAGTCTTCCATAAATTGATAATAAGATATGTTTTTCTTGTTGTTATTCTAATAAAAGAACACACAAGGTTGATTATGCTATGCAAAACTATGTCACAATAAGAATTGTAGGTGTATTTTTCTACATACATTAATGTTAAGTTAACTTATGTTAGTTTATATATCCTAAGAGTATTATTAGTCCACTTAGTTAGGCTTATAATAGGATAGGTGAGAATTTGATGCTCACATCATTTATAAACACCACCTCTAAATGGTTCAATAATATGTACCAATTAAGTGACCAATAAGGAAAGTGGGCCTTGCTCTTTCACAAGTTGTTTATACCCCTAATATCCCTTTGTATATTTATTGAAGTCTATATGATAGATTTATCCTTTCCTCATTATGTTGACTCTTTACAATGTTCTAGATCTAATGGAGTGAGTTCATACTGAGATGTATTTCTTTGAATATCCACAACTTGTGGTATTAGATCCATTTCTCCTTTAGATGCATCTTCTCCATTACTGATCTCATTTTTAATCCATTTCTAAGCCACCCATAATTTTGGGTATTTTTCCTTGGATCGTATCTACATTTTAAAAGTATTTTTTTAGAGAATTTTTTTAAGAGCGTCTTGGAGTTATGTAAACCTCACCATTACATATGAAAGGCCCAAAATTCTATGAATTGATTGTTAACTTAATAAGGATTTTTGATGAAAAATCTAAGGATTTTTTTGGGGCCTCTAGATCTCCCTAAGGTACAATTTTTACCATATGGATGACAACATATCTCTGGGTTTTTCATGATGTATTGTGAGTTTTCAATTTTTTGTGAATTTTATATGAACCATGCAATCCATATGGATTTGTGCATGTGTTTTCATATGTTGTAGACTATCTATATTGATTGTACCTACTCATGTGTGTGGCATTCAATTTTTGTTGTTTTTGATGGCAAATCTACCACATCATCAGTCTGATTTTACACTTTCCTGACATGTTCCATACTCTTTTGTTATCTAGGTTATACGCTATAATATTTATATCGACTACTTGTTGTACTTGCAATGCCTACCTTTTAGTCCTACACTCATTACATGGATCCTTTTTATTAGCATCATAATTTATTTGCTGGTATACACATGTTCTAAGCCAATTCTATTATTTGTAGTCTTAATTATATCTTCAATGGATCCATGTGACCACCCTCTCCTATATGCAGACTGTCATTCCTAACCACCAAGCCAACAACATGTGAAAATGTGCTAACTCATAGTGCTCAAACTGCTAGTAGTTTGCACAAACCCCATGGGTGTCCACACCAATAATGGATAATGATTTATCCCTTGAAGTAGTCTTATTACCTTTATAGGGGAATTTGTATTAGGTCCAACATGTCCTATTCTCATATCTCAAATGAGGACCCTCTTGTTCTAATTTGGTCTTTAGTTTGCAAGTTTCTAAATGTGAAGTTATGTCATCTGAATGCTTCATTGATATTAACAAAGTTTGAATTCAAGCCTTTTAAACATAAGAAGTTCCATGCCCAATCCACCCAGTCTAAATTATACCTCTAAGATGTTTATTTCAATTTGAAATTGACCACTCTTTATAATTTCCCATATAAAGACTTGCTCAATATTCAATTTTAGACTTGCCTATTTAGAAAGTTTTCAATTCATTATTGTGGATTGACGAATCCATATGTGTTCAATCTTAGAAGATGGCCTTTGTTTTACAACTTGGTGTATTTTCTCATTTTTTGACTAAATTACCAATGAATTTGTTTTCCTTAGTTCTTTTGTTGCCTTGTCTTATTTGTAGGTTTTATCCTTGAGCCCTCTGGATGATCGAGATCATGCCACATGGCATCTTCCCATTCATTTAGGTGCATGAGGGACTTAGAAATACTTAATTTTTTGTTGGAAATTTCCCAAGCCTCTAGGCCCTAATATCATTCCATATGGCACAATCCCAATAACCCAACCTAACAGAGAACTAAAGGCATTAATAAAGCCTTAGAACCTCAAAACCTCAAAACCTTGGGGGTATTAAAATGTTAACCTGGAAGCCTAAGAGTTGAATGACATTAGCAAAGGCCTATGGCCTTGATAAAATTCCATGTGGTACCATTCTAAGAGCCCAGAGCAATTACAACTTTAACCTTAGAGTTGGGGGCATTGGCAACATTATCCTAAATAATGAAGAGCCCAAGAAGTTGAGAATAAGCCACATGGCCATGAAAATAATAGAGGAAAATAATGAATTAAATCTTGGGGGCAATGATAATCTACCAAGTAGAAAAGTAGGACCTAGTGGGTAAAGACAATACCTAGTAAAGGAAAAGGAATGGAAAACTAAGAAGAAGCCACGTGGCCAATGGAGAAGAGCCCAAGGCCAATAAAGTAGACAAATGGAAAAGAGAGCTTGAGGACATAAAATAAGATGAAATTGAACCACACCAACTAATCGAGTCATCATAAAGGGCATATGCCTAAATTTTACAGGCTGTCAAAATGTTAAACTAGACCAAATTGAGTAAAATAATAGAATACTCAAATGAGCTAGCTTTTAAGGGATCTGACTGGTTAAGGGAGGTACATGGAGTGAATTTGTGGCTTTATGACTCTAAAATTCTCCTCGGTGGGTTGAATAGAAGAATCATTAAAAATACTTGGCCCAAAATGGAGAAGTTGGGATATTATTTCGGCTGGATAGGTGTCACAACCATGGATAAAAGACAACTAGAACTTGACCTCTTATGAGGGTGGAAAGGAATATTATAGCCAAATGTAGTTATAATAGGCTAGAGTGGCAATCATGGCAAGAGATGGGAGACTTACGCTACTTGGAGACAAGTCCCATTCTCTTTTATATAAAAGTTAGTCCACATTCTTGTAAAAAAGGGGAGATGTTATGCACCAAAACTCTATAGAAATTATGATAGACTCAGTCCTCTCTTTTTCTTGTTTTATTTTGGCTTGCGACTATCTACCTAGAGGGCACACTTAAATGCTTTTGTAATAACACTAAAATAGATACTAGTATGGTTTAAATTCATGTTGTTATTTAGTAATGTCATTCATTTCTTGATGGAATAATATTGATTAATGCTAATAAGAGATTACAATGATTATTTACTAATGAATATGCAGTTAGATTGTGCAATAACTAGTATGATTGGTTCTAAATTTCCATTCTATTTAACTTGAAAATGTGTCAAGCCATTGTGTGCAATAGCTATAGGAATTTCATATGATTTTATTTAATATAAGTTTAGGGTAATATTTTTATTTAATCCCTCAAAATCCTTCCCATTAAGTTGTTTTGGTTTGTGCTATAGCTAGACCTATTACACAATGGCATAATTGTGATTAGGGATGCTTTTAATTTTTAGCATTAACGATCTTGTTTTAGTTAAGGAATCACTTACTTTCCTACCTTACTCTTTCTCCTCTTTTTATATTTTTCTAATGAATAGTATGCCCATTGTATTATAGTGTGATTTCCACAAGAACTAGGAAGAAAAATGACTTAAGCAAACATCAGCAAGAATTCTCAGACAATATTGAGTTGATAGAATTTTTGGTGGTTAATTGCCATTGCTTACCCAGCTAAACAATTGGAAATTTCTCGACCCTTGGATTTAAATATATGAATCATAAAAATAAGGGGAAATTATGTCCCATGTGGTGTTATCTCCATTTTTCCCATCATAACATTTATTCAAATAGCTATCTTTACTATGGGTCATAAATTGAGATCAATATTTTGGACACTTTCCATTTTAGGAGGCATATTTCGAGATCGAGAAGGCCTGAGAGGCTCTAGTATTTTTTTTTGGATTTGTGATTCTAACTTTAATGATTTTGGGACATTCTAGGCGCTTTATGTTTTCTAGTAGAACATTTACTGTAGTAAACCCTATTGAATACCCCATTCAATCACCTTCCTGGGCTCATATCTTGAGTTTTGTTGGTAGTTTTTGCATGTTGTGTTCTTTGAACTAGCATATTTTTTCCATGAATACATAGTGGTGAGATAATTTTTAGAATTTTATCTCCCTTTTTTTATGAAATTTTAAATTTTCGCTAGATCTAATGTTTAGTCATGTTTTTTGGACCTTTGGAGCTCCATAACTTTTGATTCATCCATCAAATTTTGGTGTTGGATTTTTTGAAAGTGTTTATTTTTTTAATTAAATAATGATAAATATATATATTATATGATTATCATGAACTATTACACATATATTTATGACGCCAATCCATATATATATATCACTCCTACTCCATATATAACCTAGAATAAATGTGGTTGGTGTAAGGGCCCCTGTCTATATGGCTAGACCTCCTAAACATAACAATTGAACTATATATTAGATGTCTATTATAAATGAATGAAAAATATTCAATTTTTTCTTATTCAATTAAATATTAATGTATATTACCAAATAAATATATTATATGTATATAAGCACACTTACCTCAAATTTAACATTATAGATATGTAAACTAACAACCACCCCAAGGTGTAAGGTTACATTGACTTTAAAAAGTTAAAAAAAAATATTTATATTTAATAAGGGAATGCCTCGTGCAATTATCTCTCTTCCTAGATTATTATTACAAATGATAATGCATGTAATGACATTGAGTATTGTGAGATGGACATGTTGTATAATCATAGTGTCCTTGTGTCACTGTTTATTGCTAAATGAGAGGTGTTGCTTATCCTTGATTAATAATCATATAAACTTAAGAAATAAAAAAAAAACATATTATGGATGGTGAACCAATTTATCATTCAAAATCATAAGATTATATTTACATGCCAATATATTTAGTAAAATATTATTCTTAGGGTTGTGCTTTCTAAGTGTTTGCACTTACTGGCCCAAGTTTAAGTTGTAGGATTGCATGAAATATGTGATTCACCAAAATGACACCATATCCTTTATTTCCAAAATATCAAACCATAAGTAAAAGTCTACCTATTGAACAAAATTATACATCTTTCTTCAAGGAATACATTCATATAGTAAAATTCCTAACCAACTACACACCCTAAGACATGGATAGTATGCAACACATGCAAATGATTTCCTCCTCATATACTTGACACTCCAGATACATTTCCAACACACGATCCACTTCATTGTGAATCTTCATAAAAATAACATACGACTTCAACACATTTGTATATTGAATTCTATCTAAAATAAACCTTAATTATAAGTTAAGATAAGTGTTATCACTTTGAATTTCACTCTTGAGGAGGTCATTCAAGCCTTCCTCATTCAGTTGATACAATGGAGACACCTCTACACTGTGGGTGGCCTAATTGTTGAGGTGAATCTCTAGACTAGGGATAGATCCCTTGATGTAATGCCTAAAACTACTAATAAACCTATTGATTGCAAGGAAAAGGGAGAGAGATAAATAAAAATAAGTAAAGGGGAGGTGATGCACTAAATTTCATGACCACTACCACTCATTTGAATGTGCACTATTGACCATAAGATTAAATGAACATACACTACTCCTAATATTGAACCTATTACATCATTAATTTATAGATAGGTAAGGCATTATAAGACTATAAGGGAAGATTGGTTTCACTTTTAATCCACTTATGGCCCCTGATGACACTAACTACAACCTACAATAGTGAATCAAATTGCATGAAGGTAAGAAGAATGAGACAAATAACGAAGGTAAACTCAATCTACACTTAATCAGATCAACCATTCAAAGGTTTACACTACATACAACCATAAGAGGAGATAAAACCAGTAATATTTTGATCGAAGGAATATAAAAATAGAAATAATTCACCATACTTATGTGGAAGGATCATTTACCATGCCATTCAAGGCCAACTATATAGAGAAACAAGGAGAGAGAGGGATAAAAGACGTTGAGAGAGATCATCATGGAGGACACATACCATGAGATATATTAAAACTCATATAAATGGAAAAAATAAGCTCAAGTAACTCTTATATAAAAGTGTCACACTTGTTTTGTTGAGATTCTTTGAGAAGTGGCATAGGAGCTCTTCATTGCCTTGGATGATTCATCACTCTTACTCATGAAACGGGCCTCCTTATTTGATTGAGGGGTTACGTACTTGCATAAATGACTCCAACACATTTATATATATTATTGAAACCTTATAAAATTATGTGAAAATCCTCACACTGATGCAACATGTCTAACATCTCATATGCCCACTTTATCATCTTGTCAAGCTTGCCAAATGCATAGTGAAAACCTACAACTTGATGAATTCACATGATTTGGGTAGAGAAGATGCCTAATGAGGATTGAAAAATTATTTTCACATTGGCAAAAATATTCAAGAAAGTTTTTATCTCTCTACTCCACCTAAAACTCCAAAAAATGCTCAATTTGGTCTTTCTAGGCTTTAAGAAGCCCTGAATTGGCTTAGGGGTTAAAAAAATGAGTTTTAAGGATCATATAGATCCCTTATTAGGATAATTGGATAGGTTTAAATGGGTAATACCTGTTTTAGTTGTAAAAAATCATAAATTACTCATAAAACTCCTAAACAGAAATTCTTTATAAATTGCTAGTTTATTGTCCTATAGTGGAGTACAAAACTATGTTTTAGAATTTTATCTCTCCTCATGATTTATACAGTCCTAAAACTCAAGTTATGGCCTTTTTAGTGTTACCGCACCTTGTATTTTCTTCATTTTTGCATGACTATAGGTCTATATTTTGGCATTTTATTGAGTTCCATGAGGTCTAAAGACCTCATTATTTTTTCATAAGGACCTAGATGAGACCATATAAACATTAAAACCATATTATGCGTTCATTAAATCACATAAAACTCCTAAAAACATCTTTTATGACTGCAACACTTACATTCTTAAAACCCTACAACATGTACTTGCACATGTCACCATTATTTTGTTAGGAACCCGTGGAAGCACACAATTAATTACTATATACAAGCAACTTAAGATGCGGAATTAACCAGAAGTACCAAGTAACTAGAAACCAGAAACAACACAGAATTTGAGAGACAATACACAACTTGTATTAATACTCATACAGAAAAGAATACAATAAAGAAGATGCCACTTCTTCTTCACCACCTCTCAGAGGCTTCCCACACCTCAAGTGAACAATACTTCTTTCCTCAAAGCTCTCTCTCTTATGGTCCCAACACACAACTCAAACACAGAGTTGGTGTTCACCTCCAACTAGTCAGTATCCACTACTGCCAGTACTCCAGTGCTCCACGCACTCCACGCACTCCACAAGTGCTCCACACACTCTAAGTAGATCTCCCCTAAACTGCAACAACATGCAACCCACTAATCTTACTTATGGAAGGAACTGCCTTGCCTTCCTCTCTTGCTCTAGACCGAGTACCCACTATACTCCAAGTAGATCCTGCCTGATACTGCTCCCTGTTGTGTTGCTGTCCTCCTTGATCTTGCACACCTGCAAATCAATCTGGTTCTGCACACCTGCAAACCTAGATCCCACACCCACATACACCTGCAGATCAACGATCTTACTTACCCATGTAGATCTCCAAAAGTAGCCATGTAACACCTATTGACCAAGATCCTACACACCTGAAGAACCCTTCTGATTCTCCAAAACCAGCGCCCACACTTGGCACTGTGGCACTAGGAGAAACACACCATGCTCTCTTCACACACAGAAGGAGATAATATTTTGCTCTCTTACTCTCTAGCACACTTTACAATACAACCCATGAGTCTATTATATAGATCTCATCCAAACAATAATTAGACATCTAATTACAATAATTAGATCCGCAACTTCTAGTCTAAAATTGGCTCTTGACATGCAAACACTTGGTTCGTTAACTAACTGCCCATAAAACTTGCAGTTCTGAATTGCACAGGTGATCGACGTCAGTCCCTATCTACCTGGAGGTTTACTGACGCTGGCCGATCCTGACCGACGTTGGTTGCATTCCTGTCTACCCCTACCAATGTTGGTTGGCCTGACCAATGCCGGTGTCTGTGACACTTTAGCAACCTCTCCAACCTCCTCCATGTCTACATCGGTGAAGCTTTTAGCTCCACAACCTAACAATCTCCCACTTGGAGATAAATAGTTGCACTGTACTTGTACCTGTACCCCATCTAATCTATTTCTTGGCTTGTATCCCTCTTCAAGATCAATCCTGAAGACCACCCACCACACAACCTGTGGTGCACCACCTGTCATCCGAGTAACCTGCCACATCCGAACCTACAAACCCATGTAGTGAAGTCCTGACCCTGCATAGCATGAATCCCTGCTACTGGTCCATCTCAAATACCTGAGAACCCACTTCCCCAAATTGGCTCCTAACTCTCTGACAACACCCACTGCTTGGGCAAACTCAGGTCTATACCAAACCTCATGTGATTTCAGAAACTGAACTATCCAGCCCTTAGTGTGCTCCGGTTCTGCATCCTACGTAATGAACCTCGCCAACACCTGATTCACATCAGCTCCCACTGGAGACAAAATCAACCTGTGATCTTCCATGTCTCCCATGCTAAAGAATTTCGCTACTCCAAATTCCTCATGACATGCCACTAAACTAAGCTTACCCTTAGCTCAACAAAACCCTGTATGTACAAACCTGCTAGCTAGCATACCATCCACATACAGCAATAGGATAATGTTGCAATCATCATCCACCTAGTAAGACAACCCACAGTAGTTACCCTGACATTGACTAAAGCCATGCTTTGTCCTCCACCTGTCAACCCTGTACTACTATCCTACAGCTTCCTCAAGACCATATGACCTAGCCTTCCATCTCACGTGTCCGTTCTCTCTATTATTTAACTAAGGTATCCATTCATCTCTGTGCTTTCATACCAGCTAGCAACCTTACCAAATCTTCTACTTGGTTCTGCATTCTCATCATGCCATGCTCCCACTGTTTCCTAGATCCTTCCTGCTTTGCAGTAAGCAACTAGTATAAAGAAGAGGAACAATGAATTTGAAGCTTACTTTCCACCTTTAGTCCTCCATATGGGCGTTTGAGACTCCTTGACAGCTTGTTGTCCACCCAAAATCCATTACAGTGACCGACCTCAGTCACCACACAGTCTACATCCGACCGACGTCGATGTCCATGCGCCTGTCCTGACTACCAACTCTGCCAACATTGGTGTCCCTGTTGCCAATGTCGGTCCTCCTGACTGACGTCGGTCTTACCTATTGCCAACGTCGGTCCTCTTGACTGACGTTGATCTTACCCTACCTGACATCACCGGCTTCGGTCTGCACATGACTGACATTAGCACCTGTCTGTTCGATGCTGATTCCTCCTGACCGATGCCGGTACCTGTGTATGCCTGTGAGTGATGACTTTTTACCTACGAGCTCCTTTGAATCAAAACCCATGTCCAAACTGCCCTACTTAGAAGTATCCAGCCCCATCCACTGAACTCTGTCTGTCATCTCCTCCAAGAACACCAAGGCTTTCCAGTTCTTAAGTTTGTCAAACACATCTGTCTTCTACTTAAGAACATGCATCTCCTTCTTGCTCATGTGACCAAGCCTACAAAGCCACGTCTTCACAACATAATAAGAATCAATAATATAAGTAGATAGATAAAGGATACCTACTTTCTTGCCACCCGCTAATTCAAGTGCATCCACTATGAGAGTTCTTGTGCATCTCTCATCACCCAACTTTCCTGAAGCAATTAGCCGCATCTCCAAGACTGGGACCTGCATGACCTTCTTCAACACCCATGTGTTGGCCCCCTACAATTTTAGCAACACTTCCCCTTTGTCAATAATCTGACAAGGCTCACCAACCCCTCTACCTGGGGCTGCATGGAAAGAGGCAACATAATCTGTAAAATAAGATTCAACTTTATCTAGAGCATCCTGTGCAACAACACCTACAACATCTGCTTCTTCATGCTGATTTGCTACCAACCAACAATCTTTATTTACTTGCTCTTTATTTCTGTAACACCGTAAGTGACCATTCATGCTTTTCAATTTCTCCATTTGTAGCTTACTTTCTTCTGCCGTTGCTATACTCCCACTCAATCAGAAACCCCTGAGAGTGCCCTGTAACCAAACACAAAACCTGCTTCCTGCAACCTTAGCTCTGATACCAACTGTTAGTGGTATCAAGCTATGAGCCAACAACCTTGCTCTAATACCAACTGTTAGGAACCCATGGAAGCACACAATTGATTACTATATACAAGCAACTTAAGATGCAGAATTAACCAGAAGTACCAAGTAACTAGAAACCATAAACAACACAAAATTTGAGAGACAATACAAAACTTGTATTAATACTCATACAAAAAAGAATACAATAAAGAAGATGCCACTTCTTCTTCACCACCTCTCAGAGGCTTCCCACACCTCAAGTGAACAGTACTTCTTTCCTCAAAGCTCTCTCTCTTACGATCCCAACACACAACTCAAACACAGAGTTGGTGTTCACCTCCAGCTAGTTAGTATCCACTACTGCCAGTACTCCAGTGCTCTATGCACTCCACAAGTGCTCCACGCACTCCAAGTAGATCTCCCCTAAACTGCAACAACCTGCAACCCACTAATCTTACTTATGGAAGGAACTACCTTGCCTTCCTCTCTTGCTCTAGACCGAGTACCCACTGTACTCCAAGTATATCCTACCTGATACTACTCCATGTTGTGTTGCTGTCCTCCTTGATCTTGCACACCTACAAATCAATCTAGTTCTACACACCTACAAACCTGGATCCCACACCCACATACACCTGCAGATCAACGATCTTACTTACCCATGTAGATCTCCAAAAGTAGCCATGCAACACCTACTAACCAAGATCCTACACACTTGAAGAACCCTTCTGATTCTCCAAAACCAGCACCCACACTTGGCACTGTGGCACTAGGAGGAACACACCATGCTCTCTTCACACACAGAAGGAGCTAATATTTTGATCTCTTACTCTCTAGCACACTTTACAATACAACCCATGAGTCTATTATATAGATCTCATCCAAACAATAATTAGACATCTAATTACAATAATTAGATCCGCAGCTTTTAGTCTAAAATTGACTCTTGACATGCAAACACTTGGTTCGTTAACTAACTGCCTGTAAAACTTGCAGTTTTGGACCGCACAGGCAACCGACGTCGGTCCCTGTCTGCCTGGAGGTGACTGACGCCGACTGATCCTGACCGACATTGGTTGCATTCCTGTCTACCCTTGCCGACGTCAGTTGGCCTGACTGACGCCAGTGTCTGTGACACTTCAGCAACCTCTCCAACCTCCTCCATGTCTGCATCAGTGAAGCTTTTAGCTCCACAACCTAACATATTTGCATTGAAAATTTGATTGAAGAAGGTGTATGAGGGTTATTTAGGCCATTTAATAACTCAAAAAACTTTAAATTTTTATAAATGGATTCATAAATTCCTTGAAATTGTCCAAAACTAAACTCCTAGGGTTTTGATAGGATTTTTTGGGAACTTGTAGTCTTAGGAATTATTCATAAAGCTGAAGGACTTAATCAAATAACAAATGCCACAAACTAAAAGGGCATTAGGGTCCCCTTATTTTACTAATGGCTCTAGTTTCAACTCTCTCTCTCTCCACCATGTACTAAACATTTGAAATTGACCCTCACAAGCTTGTCAAGGGCTTGATGAAGTGTCTGATGCATTTTTTGCCTTGATTGGACCTGTAGACTTCAACTGAGCATGGATTTAACCTAGGGAAGATATGAGGACACTTATAATTTTTTAAACTTGTTACAATTATATTTAATTTTCCTCTCAAGCTCATTAATCCTTTTGAAATTACCCCTTGGGAAATAAGAAGATCTAAAAAATGTGTTATATTTGCCAAAGCTAACACTCTCTGACCATTTCTTGCCACATTCCATGTTGAAGGCCTTTATAAATTATTCATAAGTGTCTCTTACACATAAAAATCACCTTATTTAACCTTTAATTAACTTGTTAAGCCTTGTGGTATGTTGTCAAGGTGTGAAATGACTTTGGGAGTGTTATTGCATTTGACTTTCAGACATATAAGACCTAAAACCACATTTAATGCCTTGAAGCATGACCAATCCATTCTATCAAACTACATTTGGAATAATTTAAACTCTTCATGAGTATTGATAATGAAGACTTGCATAAGGAATGGCTAGAAACAAGCATAGGACCATAAACCATCATTACCTTAATTTCTCCAAATTCACCTTAATCTTTGATAAATGCTTTGGAGATGACCATATTGAGTGAGTTGATGACAAGACTAGGTACTTTGATTCAATCTTTGACTATACCACCTTAAGGGACTCTGAAAGCTATAGGAACAACATAATGTTTACCACTATGAGACTAACCATGACCAAGATAAAACCCTTTAGATGGATATCAACAAATTTAAGAGCATTATGACCAAATTTTGGAATGATACTAACCTATGGTGGCCAATTTTGGCTAACATATTTTGTGACCTCCTGAGATTGTATGCCTGCTATGCAATTAGACTAGTAGCCTTACAAGGCCATTAGGCTATGAGGTCACTTGAACATGGAAGTTTTGAGACCAAATCAGATTTGAAACATTTTGGAATAGTTATTAGAAGTATAACAAAGCTGATCAACCCCACACAAACACACACACACACACAAGAAAAAAACAACACTTGTGCCAATAGGCACTTAAAGGAAAGAAAAAAAAAATACTAAGCAAACATGTGCTAGAAGTACTTAGGGAAAATAAGAGACAAGAAACTACTAAGTACAACTAACCTCTAAGGTATGATCCACCTACATCAAATGGGAAACTTTTGAGATCTCCTCCATGAGATAAACCATGGTGTAAAGTGAGATGCCTTTTGGATATAGTGCTTAAATTTCCTTGGTATGATCTCAAGTGAATAGACTATATCCAAATTCTCTCCTATGAAAATCAATTCATCTTGTGGTTCCATACTCATCTCATGCTACTCCTTAGTCTTGAAAACAACCTTAAAAGTGGTCAAATTCTAACTTATAGGGGCAACAATAACTTTAGCTTCTAATGGTTCCTTAAATTAGTGTGATTTTTATTGAATGACCTCTTGAGGAATTTCATCTTGAGGTGTTGGTATAGTAACAAATATTGAACAAAAATCTTCCAATGCATCCCAAAATTAGTCCTCTTCTTATTCCTTTGAGAGAGAAACCACTTCATTCTTTACTTCAAGTTATCTACTAGTGACCTTAAGCCTATCTTGATCTTCAAGTTCCTCACCAATGGCAGCAAAATCTTATTCTTCATTAGAAACCATCACAACATCAATTGGGATCTCATATTGTTCCCTCACTCTATCATTTAATGTTGTCATGACAAGATCTTTAATCTCTTCAAGGAAAGCATGGTACAAATTTTGCCAAGTGTCATCATACTCATTAGGAGTCTTTGTAGCCTCAATCATGAGTTCATTTGATTTACTTTCAAGATTTCCCTCTAATGGATTAGCTATTTTAAACTCATTTATACCTTCATCAACTTTTACTATATGATTTTCCTCTTCTTCCATAAAGCATGGGAGTTCATCTATCCAAACAAGGCTTAGTTCATCATGCTTTTCTTGTCCCAAACTTGATTTTTCTTTTCCCTCATGAAAATTATTTCCAATGGTTATCTATTCATCATACTCACTTGAGATACTCTCTCTATCAACTAAAATCTCTTCACTTTATTTCCATACAACATGTTCTCCCTCCAAAGGGGAGATGGTAGGAGGGCAAGAGAGCTCATTTAGTAAGGTGGGATGAACATAATTTGTGGGTTGTTCTTGGATTTAATTTGGGGTTGAAGGAGTGATCTTCCAACTTGGTATTTTAGGGGTAGTAGACTCATTAAAGTATTCTTGGAGAGGGGGAAAATAAAGTTGTGTCAGGGATGTTCCATTCTTCTCTTTTCACCCCCAATCACTCTATCAAATTATGATGTACTTTCATCTTCATGGACAACTCTAACTTGAGGGGTGGGTGAAATACCCAAGGAACTTGAAAACTCTCTTGGTTTGACCTCTACTACCTTCTCCTTTTTCTAATTTTGGATGGGCATAGAAGGCTCTTTCCCAAGGGTTGGCATGATGTAATCAGGGGTCATATTCCAAGAAGGCATCCATGATGGAATGGTTTGAGGATCTTGGAGGAAGAGTGTGTGGAGCTTACATAAACATAGGATTTTATTGGGTAAACGTCTTAAAACTTGAGATATTAAACTTAGGAGCTTCCTCTTGTTGGTATGCTACAACTTGGGCTAGGTTAGGAGTAAAAGAAGGATAATTTAGGGTAAGATAGGGCACATAAGACTGATTTTATTGAGTTTGATGCCTCTCCCATACCACTAACTTATTATCCATACACTGAATTAAACCTATTATCTCTAACATGTCATTGATTAGTACTTGCTGATTTTCTCTCTCAATAGTTTCCCACTCACTCTTAACCAACTATAATAAGTACCTCATACTCTGAATGGAATGGATAGGGATAATTTGACCAAGATCCTTTTCTCTATCAAGCTCTCTCATTTGACTTTCATGGTATAATAGGGGTTGTTTGAGTATGGATAGGGATTGAGTAAAAATGTGACTATACTAACTAAGGGCAACATAGTTTTTATAAGGATGATTATGGGAATAAGTATGATATCAAAGATGCTGAGTTGGGGTACATGGGGGGCACAAGTCATGAGAAAGCATATATGCTACTAGTTGAGGGCTAATTGGGGTGAAGCCATGAACATTATTATCTTGATATAAAGGATATTAAGGTATAAAATATGCATTTTGACCAAATGAATATTGAGAATACATACCAATTGGTCTATTCTAAGCATTTGGGCTACTTAAACCAGTTGTGGTTCACTTAGAGTCACCATTGATGTTTGAGATCATGCCTCCAAACACTGATATATTGAAGGATGACACCAAAAATACCTCAATAGATGATAATCCATCCCATTAGGCATGCAAAAAACTATTATCACTCTAAATTATGCCCTTGAGGAGGTTTTTCAAGATTTAATCATTCAATTAATACAATAGAGACACCTCTAGGCTATGGGTGGCCTAATTATTGAGGTAAATCTATAGATTAGGGATAGATCCCTTGATATATCACCTAAAAATACTAATAAACATATTTATTTCAAGGAAAAGGGAGAGAGATAACTAAAAACATGTAAATGGGAGGTGATGCACCAAATTTCATGACCACTACCACTCATTTGCATGTGCACTATTGACCATGGTACTGAATGAACATACATGACTCCTAAAATTAAACCTATTGAATCATTGATTTGTAGAGAGGCAAGACTTTATAAAAATAGGAGGGAATATTAGTTCCAATTATAATCCACATATGACTCCTGATAACACTAACTACAACTTGTAATAGTGAATCAAACTGTATGAAGGTAAGAAGATTGAGATAACAAACAAAGATGAACTCAATCTACACTTAATCAAATCAACCATTTAAAGGTGTACACTACATAAAACCATAATAAGAGGTAAAACCAATAATATTTTTATCAAATGCATACAAAAGTAATGATTCACCATACTTAGGTGGAAGGATCATTTACCATGTCATTCAAGGCCAACTATATATAGAAGCAAGGAGAGAGAAAGGGATAAAAGACATTGAAAGAGATAATAATGGAGGCCAAATTTCATCATATTAGTTATAAGTATAAAAAATAGACAAGAATCATCTCAAATAACTCTTATACATAAGCGTCACACTTGTTTTGATGAGATTCTTTGAGAAGTGGCATAGGAGCTCTTTATTGCCTTGGATGACTCATCATTATTGCTCATGAAACTTACCTCATTATTTGATTTATGGGTTAAAAACCTAAGTAAATACATCCACCATGTTTTTATATATTATTTACACCTCATGAGATGATTTGAAACTCTTCAAATTGATGCAACATGTTTGACATCTCATATGCCCACTTTGTCATCTTGCCAAGCTTGCCAAATGCATAGTGAAAACATGTAACTTGGTGAATTCACATGATTTGGGAAGATAAGTGGAATAATTAGTATTTGAAAATAATTTTAATGTTTTAATATACCTCCATTATAGTTTTTATCTCTCTAATCCACCTGAAACTCCAAAAAATTCCCCATCTGGTCTTTTTAAGCCTCATGAAGCCTTGAATTGGCTTGGGGGTAAAAAATGAGTTTTAAGGATCACCTAGATCACTTCATGGTATGATTATATAGGTTTAAATTTGGAATAATTTTTGGAGTTGGAAAAAATAATAAATTCTTCATGAAACTCCCAAACAAAAATTCTTTCTAAATTGCTTGTTTGATACACTGTAGGGGAGTATGGACCTGTGTTTTATATTATTATCTCTCATCATGAATTTTAAGATAATAATTTTTTTTTTAAAAGTTTTTAATATTACTCCAAAAATTAATTTAAAATTTCATTATTTTTGGATTTCTAAAACTAAAGTTATGGCCTTTTTAGTACTGCTTCACCTTGCATTTTCTTCATTTTTGCATGACTATAAGTTTGTATTTTGGCATTTTCTTGAGTTATATGAGGTATAAAGACCTCATTATTTTTTAATTGGTACCTATATGACTTAATATAACCATTAAAACCATTTTATTAATTTAATCAATCACATAAGACTCCTAAAAACACCTTTTATGACTACAATACTTGCATTCTTAAAATCCTACAACCTATACCTACACATTTCACCATTATTTGCATTGAATATTTGATTTAATAAAGTTTAATATGGTTATTTAGTACATTTAAGAGCCATTAATTTCCATTTTCATCAATGGATTCATAAATTCCTTGAAACTATCCAAAACCAAACTCCTAGGGTTTTGATAGTTTTTTTTGGGAACTTGTAGTCTTAGGGATTGTTCATAAAGATGAGGGACCTAATTAGATAACCAATGACATAAAATTAAAGGAATTTAGGGTCCCCTTATTTTACTAAGATATCTAGTTCTAACTTTCTCTCTCCACCATGTTTTAAACATTTGAAATTAACCTTCACAATGTTGTCAAGGGCTCAATGAAGTGTCTAATGCATTATTTGCCTTAATTTAGCCTGTATACTTCAATTGAGAATGATTTGACCTAAGTAATATAGGAGGAAACTTACAATTCTTTAAAATTATTAAAATTAGTTCTCATTTACCTCCCAAGCTCGTGAATCCTCTTGAAACTACCCCTTGGGAAAGAAGATTTGAAAAATGTGTTATATTTGCCAAAATTGACACTCTCTGACCATTTATTAACACCTCCCACATTGAAGACCTTTATATATATGCTTCACAATTTTTATTGTATGTAAAAAAGTCACCATTTTTGACCTTGAATTAACTTGACAAGCCTTGTTGTATGTTGGTAAGGTGTGAAATGACCTTGGGAGTGTTATTACATTTGACTTTAAGAACTATAAGACCTAACACCACAATTACTTCCTTGAAGCATGACCTATCCATTCCATCAAACTACATTTGGACTGACTTAAACTCTTCATGACTCTTTACAATGAATACTTACCCATGGAATGGCTAGAAACATGCATAGGACCATAAACCATCATTACCTTAATTTCTCTAAAATCACCTTAATCTTTGATAAATGCTTTGGAGATGACCATATTTAATGACTTGATGACAAATCTAGGTGTTTTGACTCACTCTTTGACTAGACCGCCTTAAGGGACTCTAAAAGATACTAGGAACAACATAATGTTTAATACTATGAGACCAAACATGACCAAGACAAAACCCTTCAGATGGCTATTAACAAAGTTAAGAGTATTATGACCAAATTTTGGAATGCTACTAACCTATGGTGGCCAATTTTGGCTAACTATAAGTTTTTATATCCATCCATCTCAACTTTACTTAAATTCTATAAAGCAAGGCATGTTACATGTGTTTTATTTTTAAATTCATTTTATTCATGAAATAAAATTTAGGGGAGTAATATTTGAAAAATACGATCCTATAGTGTTAAAAATTTTAGTATAAATCACATATTTGAGAAAGAAATCTTAGGGTGGAACCTCATGTATAATATCTTATGATAATATGGGGTAATAACCTTGTATTGTATTCCCTAGGTATACAATATTGTATAAATAAAAATATCTATAAATTTGATATGACATATATGGAATTCAAATAAATAGGATTTACAATATTGTATTGTTTTATTTACATGCCATTATTCTCTTTTATTTCCATATATTTGGTTTCTCCAACTTGATATTCAATGTGGTGCTCTATTTAAGAGTTCTAAAGTCTTAGTGCTCTAGCCATACAAATTAGAAATTTGACTCTAAAAGTATAAAATAATTATACCTAAAATTTAAAATCATCCATTAGAAATAAGAATTTTAAAATTAAGGTTGTTTCAATTTTACCTAATAAGCCTTGAATAATTTTCATCTCTTATGTATGTGATGAATAATTATTATAAAATACACACTCAAAAATATAAAAGTAGATAGATAAATTGTATCACTTAATTAATATTTATAAAAATGATTTGATCAAATGGAAAACAATTATTTGTGTCAGAAAATAATCACCAACATTTATCCAACACCCAAAATATAGCTATCATACTAGTAGATTTTGATGAATTTGCAACATTTTTAGTGTCACTTTTTCAACTTTTTTGGAACACTAATGTTATTTTTGTATCATGTTTTCGTGATGATGTAATTTGAGATAGACTTGGAATTTATACTAAAATTAAGCTAAAAACCCTCTTCCTATAGTTGTTTTTTCCCTCTTGATGTTATTTGTATTAAATAATTACATCAATGTAATAACTGGCCTCAAGTGTGTCAAGGTTTGACAATTTTGAAACCTAGGAATACAATGCTTGTGCATGGGGATTTATGAACCATTCCTCTAACACTAACCTAGGTGATTATGCAATAGAGTTTTCATCAAATTGGGTTATAAAAAAAATTTCCTTTAATTTGAGCCAAATTTGTCATATTATTTTCAAGAGATGGCATGTGTAGGAGAACATTAAACATAGAGAAATATAGTAGTTTCCTTTTCCACAAACTAGAATACATATTTGAAAGTCACAGGATTGGAAAAAATGTTATCTTTAAAATAGGTGTGTGATTTTCGTTAAAATTAGAATAAAAATTTATTATATATTCATTGAAAAAATATTAATTAAAGTGATATTAGATCAAATATACTAAATATTAAGTTCAAACAATGTTTGTGGATAAAAATATCTATTTTATCATAACCTTCAATTATAAATATTTCATTTTCCCAATGTTTTAAGGTCTCCTTTTACATTAGAGAGTTGGGTGATGAACAAAGTGTTTTAGCATGAGATCCCTCTACATCTTTGTAGGGGTTTACACCTAGTGATTATGAAGATGATGGGGTGGAGTGTACTTGCATACGGGGTAGGAATTATGGTTTGGTTGAAAGATGAAATCAATAAGGATGGGATAAAAAATATAGTATTTATAGTTTTAAAAGTGAGGGAGACCATGAGTGTAGGGGTTTACACCTAGTGATTCTGTAGAAGATGATGTGGAGATTAATTGAATAAGGAGTAGTAATTATGGTTTGGTTGAAATATGCCTTCAAAAGTGTTGGAAATTAAAAATATAATAATTAAAGTTTTTAAAGTGAGGGAGATCATGAGCTCCAAAATAATATGAAACACATGTCTAAGGATACTTATAATTATAAGGTATATGTAACTTGGCCTTTGAATAACTTACTTCCCAAATTTAATGTGTCTTTTTCTTTTTAGGGTCGTAGGTATGTGATACGTCCATCAAACATATATAATGTAAATTTTGGGCTTTTCATATTAATATTATAAGGTTCATCCAAAAATAGAAGTTGAGAATGAAGCAAACATTTTTTAATTATTTGATCTTGTGTATTAATTTGTAGACTACAAATGTTGGATGGAGTACAAATTTAATACATTCACATGCATAATATGTGAAAATGGATCATCTCTTATGTGTGATATAGGTTTTGGGAAAGATGTCAAAATAATTTATGACTATATCTACATATATGGTTATCCCTACATGTTTTTGAACATCACTAGTTTTATAAATACCTCTGATGGGATATGCACTAATATTCCCAACTATCAGTACATGAAGTGCATTTATGATTATGAAGAGTATATGGTTAAGATTCCAAAGAGATGTATCCTAATAGAAAATATAAAATATATAGAAGTAGAGGAGGATTAATTGATTGATTATGGTTTTATAAGACATGTTCCCACTTTTTTAAGTGCCGAGTAAATAAATTTACCTAAGTACATTTCATTTTACATCAAATAAATGATTATTTATTGTTTCTTTAAAGTGATGTATTGATAATTAAAATATCAAGTTTTTATTGTATTTTAGAAAGTTTTAATTTTATTGTTTACAAATGAGTATTCCATATATTGATAACAAGTTATTTTTTCCTTGCTACTATTTAAAAAAAGAACACACAAGGTAGATTACAATATGCACAACTATGTAAAACTATGTCATAATAAAAATTGTTACTATATTATTCTACATGCACTAATGTTAAGTTAAATTAGGTTAGATTATATAAGCTAAGTGTGCTCTTAGTAACACTTATTTAGTCTTAGAATAGGATAGGTGAGAATTTAATGCTTACATCACTTACCAATGCCACATCTAAGTGGCCCAATCACATGTGCCACTTAAGTGACCAATAGGAAAAGGGGAGATTGATATTTAACAATCTATATATACCCCTCATCTTCCTTTGTATATTGATTTATGTGTATGTGACATATTTATCATTTCCTCATTTTGTTGCCTCCTTGTAATTTTTAAGATTTAATAGAGTGAGTTCATACTGAGGAGTATTTCTTGACAGATCCACCCCTTGTCGTATTAGATCAATTTTATCTTCAAATGCATCTTCTCCATTACTGATCTCATTTTTAATCCATTTCTAATCCACCCATAATTTTGACCATTGTTTCTTGGATTAGATTTGTATTTTTGGAAGGTACCATTTTCTTGGAGTATCTTGAAGTGATCTAACCCCCACTATTGATCTTTAAGGCCCAAAACTAAAAGAGTTTAGAAAACTCTCACCTAGGGTCAAATATACAAATAATTACCATGGTAAAATATATTGGTGCATTCATAAAACAATATCTTAGTAAATTATACAAAAATAAATAATACAATGAAAAATACTCTATATCTCCAAATTCTTCATTCTAGAGGTCCATGAATGAGCCTTGCATTTATAGGCAAATAAGATCAATCATAACTAAGAGATCAAGCTAAGTGATCAATCACAACTAATAGATTAAGTTAGAGATCAATCATAACTAAAATATCAAGCTAGAGATCAAATATATGACTAAGAGATAACTATCCCTAAAGGATAAAAACAACTATAAATTATCCCCATAATATCTAAGAGATAACTTTATAATATCTCATAATATCTAAAACAATATAAATGAAATATCCACACATAAATGAGTGGGAATAATAAAATAAAGCACCTAGGTGAACATGAGCTAAGGAAAACAACGTACTCTAAATCATTAGAAGAATACTTGATACTGAGTAAGGAGAAGCTAAGTTGCTAAGTAATAGCTATTGGAGGCCACTCTGATACCATATTATCTAATAAAGATAAAATCACCTCAAAATTCATCCTAGTTGGTATCAAAGTGGTCTAATAACCATTACTCAGCTCTTTAGCTTCTCCTTACTCAACATCTATTGTTGGAGGACTTTTTTTTTGTTTTTTAATGCAAGCAAATTTTGAAGATTGAAGGAGTAAATTAAATCTCACCAATGCATCCATATTGTTTGAGAAATACATGATCACCTCCAATTTAATCCCATATGGAAACCTTAGAGATATAGAGGATTTATCATTGTATGATTTATTTGTGTATAATATACTAAGATATTATTTGAGTAATGCATCAATGGATTTTACTATGGTAATGGTTTGTAGATTTGACCCTGGGTGAGAGTTTTATAAACTCTTTTAATGAATCAAGTGTATAATCAATAGGGGATTTCAAAAAAAATTGAGGATATGTTGGGGGCATCTAGGTCTTCCTTAGGTGGAGTCCATACCATACAAAATAAAACATATTTCTAGGTTTTTCATCACTTTTGGCAGGTTTTTTGCATTTTTTACACATTTCATATGGACCATGCAATTTATATAGATATAGGCATGTGTTTTCTAGTACGAAAATTATTTTGTTGAATTTACGTGCTCATGTGCATTTGGAATTCATATTCTAATGTTTTCAATGATATATTTGACATGTTAGCTATCTGATCATACACATGTGTGGTATATTACCTACTCTTACACTATCTGGGTTGTATTTCATCATACCTAGATTGGATTATTTTATCTACCTATACTTCTTATGTGTAAGTCATGACCTCACCATATGGATATTTCTTATAGGCACTGCACATTATTTTCTAATTACATAGGCTCTAAGCTCCTTCTATTATCTATGACTTTGGTTACATCTTTATTGGCTCCATGTGACCACCCTCTCTCATGTGCAAATGATCACTCCTAACCACCATGACAAAACCATGTGAATAGTTTCTAATTGTGAGTTATCATACCACTAAAGGTGTGTGAAAACCCCCCAGGCATCCATGCGACTGATGGTTAGTATTTTAACCCTTACAGCAATTTTATTGCCCTTCTAGGCAAATTTGGACACTTTTCACTTTGGGAGACATAACTTGAGATCTAATAGGTCTAAGAGAATCATTTTTTTTCTAGATTCATGATTCTAGCATAAATACTTTAGATTTGATTTTTGGACATTTTGGGCACCTAATGTTTAATAGTAGAACATTTATTTTAGCAAAACCCTATTGAATACCCCATTCAAGCATCTTCTTGGGCTCATATCTTGAGTTCCATTGGCAATTTTTTCATGTTGTCTTATTTGAACTTGCATATAATTTTGAGGAATACATAGTGGTGAGGTCATTTTTAGAATTTTAGCTCCCTATTTTTTTTAATAATTTATGATTTTTTTCTAGATCTAATGTTGAGTCCTTACTTTTTGAATTTTAGAACTCCATATTTTTTTATCCATATGTCAGATTTGAGTTCTTGAGGTTTCATCTTGTTAAGTGTATTTTGTTTGAGGTTCATTTTAAGGAATTTATTTTACATTATTATAATGACTTCATGATAAGACATACAAACCATCATGTAGGTAAATAATAACCTATGGTCAAAAAATGATATGTTTTTCATTGAAATATGTGTAATTAAGGATAACATGGTTACAATATTTGAAGAAAAAGGAAAAAAACAAAAAATAAAACTACATATTTCTCTCATTCATTTCTATAAAATATGGCTCATTCACTCATTACAAGACATAGTTACACATTACAACATTAGATTGAGACTCTAGACACATTCCATTGAGCCTAGTCCATCATGTGATTCACTACTTATTCTTGAATCTTGTACGTATCCTCTTGATCACTTTTAAATTATGACCTACCATATCTTGAGTTACCTTTTGAATCTAAAGAGCATATTATTGTGCTTGTTTCATACCTTACTTTAGATCCATCAACATATGTGATTGTATTATTTGATAATAGCACCATAGGTTTTGGCTCATGCACACTTCATTTCATGAGTCACCTTGGTGGAAGTGTTGGTAAACACTCACATACATTATTTCCCCTATCCAACATGTTGAATGGTATACTCACCAAGCCATTGTCTACTAATTAGGCATTTTAAATTCATTGAAATGACTTATGTTGATATCCTAGGGGTCACACATGTTCTATTCCATTTTAAAATTCCAACACTTAGCCTTTCTACTTAAAATTCTAGAATGTCATACAGTTTCCTTTCCTACTCACCTGAGGTGCATAGAGGGAAACTAGGAAGGGTCAAGGTTAGTTGGCAATGGATTAATTTGCACTATCATGCACATGCCTCATACATACAAACTTACTTATATATTTCCATGCACTATCTTAATAACACATGGAGCAAGTATATACTCATATAAGTAATGAAAAAATAATAATAACCTTACTAAGTATCCATTCATTTAATGAGCACAATAATGTTAAGTACAAGAATAACACCTAACAACAATATTTAACCATGATAAACATTATAAAAATAACACCAAAAATATTCATTCCTTAATAGTCCATGGTTAAAAATCCTCAAGGTGCTCAAAGGAACTTGACATTATCATTTTACCTATGTTTTTCTCTCTCTAGTACTTTAAACAAATGTTAGTAGTATTTCAATAATTTCTTCCATCCCCTTATAATTCAATAACACTTTATTATCTCTCATCATCTCATTTTCCTTCCCACGTATCTAATTTTTGTAGGTTTATAAATAGTGTTACATGTCATTTGGTAGCTCATAAAAAGTTAATGCTCACCATCCACCTAGCAGTTAATGTTGGGATCTAGGAAGCACACAATTGATTACCATATACAAGCAACTAACATGCGGAATTAAACTAGAATCACAAGTAACTAGAATTCAAAAATAACACAGAATATGAGAGACAATACATAACTTGTATTAATACTCTTCCAAAAAAGAATTACAATGAAGAGATGCCACACTCTTCCACCTTACAGGCTTCCCACACCAAGTGTTCAGTAATTCAACTTCAAGAGTTATCCCTCTTACCAAAAATGGTCCCAACACATAACTCAAACACAGAGTTGGTGTTCACCTCCAACTAGCTAGTATCCACTACTGCCAGTATCACTAGTCAGTATCCACTACTGCCAGTACCACAAGTACTCCTCGTACTCCAAGTAGATCTCCCATGAATTTGCAATAACCTGCAACCCAAATGATCTTACTTCCACATGTACTCCATGTACAGAACGACTTGAGTACTCACCGTACTCCAAGTAGATCCCTCCTGATCTTGCTACCTGTTATTTTGTGATCTCACTGATCTTACTGCCACCTACAAATCAACTTGGTTCTGCAACACCTACAAACCTAGATCAAACATACACAATCATCTGCAAATCAATGATCTTACTTACCATGCAATATCTCCTAACCTTGGCCTTGCACACCTACTGACTGAGATCATACATACATGAAGAATCCTTATGATTCTCCAAAACCAACACCCATGCTTGGCACTACTATGGAACTAGGAGGAACACACCTTGCTCTCTTCTCTTAGAAGGAGCTAATATTTGCTCTCTTACTCTCTAGCACACTTTACAATATAGGCCATGAGTCTATTATATAGATCCCATGCATACAATAATTAGACATCTAATTACAATAATTAGATCCATAGCTTGAGACTATAATTAGCCCTTAACATGCAAACACTTGGTTCGTTAACTAACTGTCCATGTAACGAGTAGTTCTGGAACCGCACAGGCGACCGACGTCGGTCCCTGTCTGCCTAGAGGTGACCGACGTCAGCCGACTCCTGCCGACGTCGGTTGCCTTTCTGTCCACCACTGGTCGATGTCGGTTGGCCTAATCGACACCGGTGACTGTGACACTCAACAACCTCTTAGCAACCTCCTTCCCTATTTGCATCAGTGAAGCTTTTAGCTCCACAACCTAACAATCTCCCACTTGGAGATAAATAACTACACTATACCTGTACTTGTACCCCATCTAATTTGTTTCCTGGCTTGTATCCCTCCTCAAGCTCAACCTTGAAGACCAACCACCACAAACCATGTGGTGCACCTCCTATCATCCAATTAACCTGCCACATTCGTATCTACAAACACATGTAGAAAAGAACTTGACCCTGCATCGCATGTATACCTACTGCTGGTCCATCTCAGACACCTGAGAATCCACTGAACTGCCCTCCAATGCTTCTTTCTCGGATCAGCTCCAAACTTTTTGACAGCTCCCACTGCTTGGGAAAACTCAGGTTTAGTACACATGTACTCAACCTCATTATGTGAAACAAGACATTGTTCATAGAACTGTCCAACTCATCGATGTGCTAACCGGCTTCACACAATCATTCAGAGACAAAATCAACCTGTGATCTTCCATGTCTCTAGAACACACTTATGCCAAAGAAGTTTGCTCCTTCAAATTCTTTATGACACACCTTTGAACTAACTTTACCTTTAGTTCAAAAAAACCCTGTATGTGTAACCCTGCATCATGAAAACACACAACATACAGTAACAAGATGATGTTGCAATAATCACCCACCTGGTAAAGGAAACCACAGTAGTTACAATAACATTGACTAAAGCCATGCTTTGTCTTCCACCTGTCAAACCTGTACCACTATCCTGGAGCTTCCTCAAGACCATATGACCTAGCCTTCCGTCTCATGTATCCATTCTCTCTATTCTTTAACTAAGGTATCCATTCGTCTTTCAGTGTTTTCATACCGGCTGGCAACCTTACCAAATCTCCATTGGTTCTGCATCCTATTCATGCCATGCTCCCACTATTTCCTGGATCCTTCCTGCTCTGAAGTAAGCAATGAGTATAAAGAAGAGGAACAATGAATTTGAGGCTTACTTACCCTTTCAATCCTCCATATGGGCATTTGAGACTCGTTGACAGCTTGCTGTCCACCCAAAATCCATTACAGTGACTGACCTCAGTCACCACACAGTCTGCATCTGACTGACATCGGTTCCATGCCACTATCCTATTGCTGATGTTGGTCCTCCTAACTGACGTTAGTCTTACCTAGTGCTGACATCAGTCCTCTTGACTGATGTCAGACTTACCTTGCCTGACACCACCAGCTCTGGTCTACACATGACTGACATCGGTACCTTCCTATTCGATGCTGGTTCCTCCTAACTGACATCAGTACCTGTGTTCTCCTATGAGTGATGACTTTTTACCTGTGAGCTCTCTTTGGATCCAAACCCTGTCCAAACTGCTTTGCTCAGAGTTACTCAGCCTTCTCCACTGATCTCTATCCATCATCTCCTCCATAAACACCAAGGCTTTCTAGTTATTAAGTCTATCAAAGACATCTAACTTCTTGTTAAGAACATGCATCTCCTTCTTACTCTTGTGACCAAGCCTACAAAGCCACGTCTTTGCAACAGAAGAAGAATCAGTAATATAAGCAAGTAGATAAAGAGTACCTGCTTTCTTACCACCAGCTAATTCAAGTGCATCCACTGTGAGAGTTTCTGTGCATCTCTCATCACTAAACTTCCCTGAAGAAATTAGCCACATCTTCAAGACTAGGACCTGCATGACCTCCTTCAACACCCATGTGTTGGTCGCCTACAATTTCAGCTTCACTTCCCCTTTGCCGATTCTTTGGCAAGGCACACCAGCCCCTAAATAAATCTTTCCAAAGTCTCCAAAAACCTTAACATGGAAAAATACTCTATTTCAGACTGCATGAAAAGAGGCAACAAAATCTATTAAACAAGATTCTACTTTATCCAAGAAACATACCAGAGCATCCTGTGTTACACCTGTAACATCTGCTTCTTCAGTTCCTTCATGTTGATCTTGAACCAACCAACAATCTTTCTTTACCTGCTCTTTATTTCCATCACACCGTAATTGACCATTCGTGCTTTTCAATTCCTCCATTCTTAGCTTACTGTCTTCTACCGTTGCTATACTCCCACTCAATCAAAAACCCCTGAGAGTGCCCTGCAATCCAACACAAACCTACTCCCTGCAACCTTAGCTCTGATACCACTTGTTGGGATCTAGGAAGCACACAATTGATTACCATATACAAGCAATTAACATGCGGAATTAAACCAGAATCACAAGTAACTAGAATTTAGAAATAACACAAAATATGAGAGACAATACATAACTTGTATTAATACTCTTCTAGAAAAGAATTACAATGAAGAGACGCCACACTCTTCCACCTTACAGGCTTCCCACACCAAGTGTTTAGTAATTCAACTTTAAGAGTTATCCCTCTTACCAAAAATGGTCCCAACACATAACTCAAACATAGAGTTGGTGTTCACTTCCAACCAGCCAATATCCACTACTGCCAGTATCACTAGTCAGTATCCACTACTGCCAGTACCACAAGTACTCCACGTACTCCAAGTAGATCTCCAATGAATTTGCAATAACCTGCAACTCAAATGATCTTACTTCCACATGTACTCCACGTACAGAATGACCTGAGTACTCACCGTACTCCAAGTAGATCCATCCTGATCTTGCTACCTATTGTGTTGTGATCTCACTGATCTTGCTGCCACCTACAAATCAACTTGGTTCTGCAACACTTGTAAACCTAGATCAAACATACACAATCATATGCAAATCAATGATCTTACTTACCATATAGATCTCCTAACCTTGGCCTTGCACACTTGCTGACCGAGATCATACATACATGAAGAATCCTTATGATTCTCCAAAACCAACACCCATGCTTAGCACTACTATGGAACTAGGAGGAACACACCTTGCTCTCTTCTCTTAGAAGGGGCTAATATTTGCTCTCTTACTCTCTAGCACACTTTACAATATAGGCCATGAGTCTATTATATAGATCCCATGCATACAATAATTAGACATCTAATTACAATAATTAGATCCATAGCTCGAGACTATAATTAGCCCTTAACATGCAAACACTTGGTTTGTTAACTAACTATCCATGTAACGAGTAGTTCTGAAACCGCACAGGCGATCGACGTCGGTCCCTGTCTGCCTGGAGGTGACCGACGTCAGCTGACTCCTGTCGACGTCAGTTGCCTTTCTGTCCACCACTGGTCGATGTCGGTTGGCCTAACTGACACCGGTGACTGTGACACTCAACAACCTCTTAGCAACCTCCTTCCCTATTTGCATCAGTGAAGCTTTTAGCTCCACAACCTAACAGTTAATGTGGTGCTCTAATCTAAGTCAACTACCTTACTGTCTTTTGCCACTTCCTAATTACCTATCATAATCAAGCTACCAGTCATAAATCATGTAATTTATCCTCTATAATTTTTAATATAGTTATTGAATACATGTGTTATTACATGTCTCAATATTTATATTTTTCCTTATGCACACGTGGACTGAATATTATCAAATCACGCCTATCTTGCTAGTAATATCTATTGGATGTGTACACATAGAATAGTTAGGTTTACACACACCACTCTTTACTCCTTTGGACTTTTGGAACTGGTATCTACCTTCATTTTTTACATGTGATCATGGACTCATTTATACTTATCCAAAATCTAGGGTCAATATCACCCCACACTAACTTGGTTATCTATCCTGGGGTAATCCACTCATCCTTTCTATTGCACAACCTTGTTTCCACTTTTGTATTTTTACACCCTCATCGTACCTTTCACTTATAAGTCTTATCCTTTTTATATTTATACATTCTATGTTTTTATTTTTCATCTCTTTTTATTATGTTGTTATCTCTCTGCATGATCTGAATGGTTCTAGGCTCTGGGGGAGAATCTCTCTACATGATCTAAGTGGTTCTAGACTCTAGGTGTCTCCTAACTAGTCTTAATGCCAACATGCACGCTATATTTATTTTTGTATCTATTTAATCTAGCCTCATCCAACCATCTCACCATGCACTTATTGCATGCATTATTCTCCTAAGATTTAGGTACTCCCATGTGTACCAATTTATAGCCAAATTATTGAGTCATAAAGAATAAACTAATCAAAGATTGAAGGAGTGCAGAGAATTCAAAAAATATAACTCTAAATTGTTGAATCAAAGAATTCTATGGCACCCTTCCTCAACTCTTCTTCAATATCAACCCATATCTTGAGTTTTTTTTAAATGTCTTGTGTGTAAATTATTGTTTGGGTGCCCAACCCTTATAGAGATGGAGGTTGCTCTTGGAGTGGCTTAGCTTACTATTTTATTTTATTCAAATTATCAGTATCTTCCTTCATTTTTTCCTTGATGAAGATTTACTCACTTATATTTTTCAATTATATCTCTAAGAAGCACCACTATAACTCCTTCTTTGAGCTTATTATTTGGCCCATTTACTCCATTTCATGCACTCCTCCTTGGTTTTATTTTTATAGATATGGGGTTTTAGATCTTTTTAATCTTGTTATTATATGTGGAGGAACACATTTATTATGAATTATTGTTGGGAAAATTTTAATAAGAGATGCTTTGCTACCATTGTGATCTCATAGATATTATTCAAGACATCTTCAAAATCACTCAACAAACTCAAACTGGGCTTTCTTTATTTCATCTTTTACATCTCTAGAGCATGTTCCTCTCTTTATGAATTGATCAATAATTATCTTAGGCTTCTTCATGAGTGTGGCTTGAGATATGTCTATGCCATCTAATAGGTTTACCTACTCCCTTATGATCTATTCACATAACTTTTGAGCTTGAAGCTCCATGACACCTACTTTATGCTTTGATACCTTGTGCCTCTCTTGATTTTATTTAAGCATATTCCCTAATATGGTGCATTAATTAAACTCATTTTAGATCACCTACATTAATTCTCTCATAGTGTGAATCTACTATTTATAGGTTCTGATATACATAAAAAAATTATAGTCACTTTTGCAGCTAGCTTCATCAATGCATTTCCTACTTGCACATCACTCATATGCATATGGTTTATGATATTTTTTTGACCTTCATAGGATTATTTTGAGAGGTTATCCACTTTGACATGGGGAATTAAAAAATGGGATCCTTTGTATAGTAGTCCATGGAAAAGTACACATGCTTGTGCATCATTATTTTTGTTTGCTTGGGATTCATTATGTCCCATAAATATAAGTTTTCTTCTTCTATGCTTCCTTGGATATTTTGATAGTGTTTTAATATTTGTTATATTTTTGGGGTGGGGTTATCTTCTAAAAATATTATCTCTCCATTTCCCTACCCTCTTTAATCTTATTCTTCTTTGGTTTCTGGTTGAGGCTAGTCTAACCATTCTCTAATCGGTTACTCATCTTCGGGCTTTATTATGGAGTCTAAGTATTTAAAATATTTCATGGTTGGAATAATTCCTTGGTTTATCATTATCTCCATGTTTTATACACTTTCCCTTTCTACTTTAGGGCTTCCATCCATGCTTGCCTTTGGTTCTACATGCCCTTATTTTTGTGTTTCGTGTTCCTCTTCTATTGCATAAGGGGAGTTTTGTGATGTATCTATTTATTATCTCCATCTAATATCTATACATGGAGGCTTTTAGGTTATCTCTTCCTCTGGACCATTATCTTGTACTTTTTCCATTGTTGGTGGGGGAGTTGGTGCTTTTTACCATATTTTGGGTGGCACTTACTACTTTGGCCTTGGAACTTCCTACTTGGTTTCCTACTATTTTTGTTGATTTGGCCTTGGAGAGGGTGGATTTTTATACTTCTCACACCATTTATTTTTTTCTCCAAGGAATCTTCATCTAACCATATAACTTCTATCTCTCCTAGTACAAGAGATGGTGGCTTTATCTCCTTATTATTTAATTTCCTCTTCTTGGAAGGGGAGGCATTAAAATCTAGTTGCTTATTATTATTCATGGGCATGTCATTTGAATTCATCTCCTTGAAATATTATTACAAATGAGAGAGTGGTTCCAAATCCATTTTATTTTTTTTCATATTCTTAGAAGGAGAGGCTTGAAAAATGTTTATCTTTGACACAATCTATAGATTTATATATTTCTATTACACTTTTACACTAATATTATTTTTCTTAGGATTCACATAATAAAAGAGTATATTAAATAGGCCCTCTACTGTTACATTATATATTTGGTTTATGACACACCCAATAACACCTTACACATCCTCATACTTCAACATAACTTATCTAGGGCACACATATGTCATGTGGAGGGGATGGATATCTGAATCAATTTTGGTCACATACATAGTTATATTTTATGAGTTGGAGATGGAATTCATCACATCAAAAAATTAATATGTGGTGAATCCATAAGGAAAATTCTACCAACCAAATTTTTTTCCATTATCTAATGTGATGTTTTTGAGTGAGTAGTGTTACATTATAACAAACTTGACCTAGTCCCCCATCAATTTTGAAAACAACTTATTGATGTCTCTAAATGCACCACAAAGTTTATTATTATCTAAATAACACTTATCATTTTCTAATTCCAAGAATTCAGAGCATGAGTAGTAGGTTTTGTCAACTTGATGTCACCTGTGGTGAAATAGCAACAGAGATATGTATAAGTGTTCCACAAAATTTATAATAAGTGATGGTTGGGAGCCATCATGGTCTATTCTTTGTGAATTACAGAGGATCTCTATTAACTTAGTGAATTATGATCCAAAATTTTAGATACAAATTAATCTAGATGTATATTTATAATTAAGTCTAAACTAAAGTGATCTAGTATTAAAAAAGGAGCAAAGAGAAGGGTAAGGTAGCAAATAAAATGAGTGATTGCCTATCTTAGTCTCAAATATTATGATAAAGCATCAATTATAACTGAGTATGCATCCAAACTAGTATATAATGTGAAATAACCTAAGCTTAGATCTCAATAAATACCAAGTAAAATTCAAAGGATAATGTGAAGAACCACAAGTAGGAACCAAGTTTACTTTAAAGATTTACTACTATAATAAAATCTCATTTGTACATCTGAATATAGAGCAAAATGAAGTGAAGAAAATCCAGGATCCTTCAACTAATCTAGCATATGCACAAATTAGAAACCTTGTGATTAGAAAATGCAACCCAAAATTCAAAGAGGCTATTCAAATTTAAGACATAAAACTAGCAATTGAGAGAAAAGCTATGTTAGAAATTGACATATCAAATATGGACAATCTTTGTAAAACTCCTTGATTATATTAATTGCTCCATGTGTATAAAATTTTCTCAAAATTCTCTCCCTTTTACAAGATGGTGATACATGCCTTTTATAGAAAGATAAAGCAATACACCAATCAGTTACAACATACAAGCATGCAAAAGATAAGAACACCTGTCCTTCCTTAGAAATTTCTAAAATACACTTATCTTTCACAATTACACTAACCTAGGGGCAATATGCTAACATATTAGCATATGTTTTACAAAAGAATTTTCTTATTCTAAATATTAGAATGTTTTTTTTACAAAAGGAATATTAATTACTGGGTGGACACATCATTAAAGGGTCTCCTTATTGATTCTACAGAAGTTGCATTACTTTTTGATGTTGGTCTTTGATGAGGTCCAGGTCCACAGCTAGCTTCATGAGGCAGACTTCTTGATCAACCAAGTCATCCAAGTCTCTGTCATCCCTGACCATAGCTTCTTTTATGCTTCTTACCTCTACAATTTTCTCCTTGATTGTGAAGATCATGTCCAATATTCTTCTATTGTCTCTATCAGACTAGCCTTAGCCATTACCAAAGTGACCCTGTATTTATATTTAGCTTCATCAATGATTCCAAGGGTAGTGGTCTTGGTAGGATTTACCAACATAGTTATGAGGAGATGCTCAATTCTAATGATCAATCCTTTATCATCCATAAAAAGCCTATTCAAACTCCCTGTCTAACCAATTAGACCTTGGACCTTGTCTACTATTATTCCCAATATGGTGTTCAAATGAGCTAAGCTAATAGTTTTAAACTTAGGAATATTTTTACTAATCAAAATGTTAATGAGATCCCTTACTTGGGTCTCTAATTTTTTCCATTATGTTACTAACCTCCTAGCTATTTCACCTTGTTGGCTTCAAGCATCTTGCCTTAGATTTATTGAACTCAAATAATTAAGCATGTCAAAGAATGAGGCCTCAAACAAATCCATCATGGCATCATGAACTGACAAAACGGCTTGTGTTTCTATTTTTTCCTTTTTTATTTACAAATTTTGAATTCTTTGTTTCATCCCTTAGATCCCAACCTTTGTTTGTGCCATTTGAGCCTCAATCAAGCTCTCAACATCTTCTTCATGGATAAGAGATTCACCAAGTTGTTGTCCTCCTACTAGGGTTATACCTACAAAGGGCTCAACCTTTTGGAAGGTGAATTCCTTAGCTCCCACCATGGATTTCTTGGTGGTTACCCTTTCCAATCTAACTATCTTTAGATTAAATTTAATGGTGGTGGATGACCCTATGAATGTTAGAGGCTCTGAGACCTCTACACATGTGTTGCTTGATGCTCTTGGAGCATCCATTTTCTTGATCTCTAGTCTTGGAGTGACCATAATTCTTCTTTCTTCCTCTTCCTTAATTATATCCCTAATCCATGTCTTAATTTTATCATGCACTTAAATGTTTGTAGCTTTAGTTATGGCCCATGAATAAGAGAGATAAGGGATCTTTTATAATTTTCCATAAATAAACCAGTTAGGGATGATTGGTCCATGAATGGGGAATTCATCACTAAACATATTTATCTAACTTGTGGGTTGAGAGATGGTTAATCTTGGTCTTTGTGATCTGACAAGGACCAAATCCAACTCTATCTTCCTCTTCTCTTTAGGGGCCACTGGGACTATGTCAAGATCAATCTCTTTTCCTTTCTCTTCTCTAGGGTCCCCTACTTGGATTTGAGTTTCTTCAATTTATTCCCCTTATTCATATATGCCATATGCCTCTATAAATTTATTGAGGTCACCCTCAAATGTATCATTTGGTCCTAAGTCAATCATATCCATATATTCAATTGGGTAAGGTGGCCTTTGGGGCAAGGCTGAGGATGAGGATCCCTCCCCAGGTTTCCCTTCTAGCTTCTCCTTACCATGGCCCTATTCATCTTACCCCTACACAATTTGCCCTTGAGGTTGTGGATGCTCCACTTAAGGTTATTACTTAGATGTCTCATATGGTCAAGGAAATAAGTGATACTAGAGAGGATGCATCTGCCACACCTCTCCTAATAGCTTATCATCTTTTGTCAATCAGTGCTCAAGTTTGATGTTGTGGCCCTTGATCTTGGCCAACACTTATTCATATTTCTTCACCTTAATGTAAATGGTGTCATGAAGACCAAGATGATGCATATACTAAGGCTTGGGTAACTTATTCTCCTTCAAATGATCACTTACTATGTTCTTGGGGTCCCACATTTTGAGTTCATCAACTTGAAACCCGAATGAGTCCATATGTTTGGACATGGTTTCTACTTGTTTCAAATATTTCAACAAGGTCCTTCCAATAATTAGAGGGAAGGGATGGAAAATACCCTTCCTCTTGTCCTTATAAATTACCTTAACTCCATTGATGAGTTGGGAAGCATTTTCTTGCTCAGTTAGCTTTCTCGGTACATACATAGGTAATCTATATGGTAAGGACATGACTCCCTCAATCCTTATAACTATGCAGTCTGGATAGAACCATATGTCACCCATCATTTCTAAATATTTATTGATCAATGGATGGACTATAGGCATGGGAAAACTTGTAATAACCTCCACTATGGTTAGGTACACATAGTCACAAATAAATTTCATGTAGTTCCTATACTTAAATATGTGTAATTTAGAGTAGTTGTGGGAGATGGTGGTTCTCCCTTTAGGAGACCAATTTTTAATGCCAGAGAAGCTGATGGAGGCAAAAAGGGAATATAGTAAATATGACATCATATAGAATAGCTTAGCTATTTTCCTTTTGATAGTAGTGAACTACTAGGTTAAGAAGACACTGATCAAGTCTCCAAATGAAGGGGTGAACTTATCTTCAACCATAAAATACACATAGGGGACCCAAATTTTGTTTACATAGGTGGTTGAGGGGGATAATAATGCTTGGTTTAATATGGTCATGATCACCTTGATATCCTCTTTAAACTTGACTATTGGGATCTTACCCTCAAAGTCTCTAAAGACATGGGTACCTTGGTGTAACTAGGGTATAAGGATGGTGTCTAGGTCATGCTTGGAGGTTCACTTATTGATTTTGGATAAGTCTACATGGGGCTTGGGAAGATTGTAGTATGTTTCAAAATATATGGGGGATATTTAAGCTACCCTCTTAAAACTACCTTCTTCGATGATCTAATTATTAACAACTCTACAGTCTATAAAAATTGGAGTGAGAACATCTGTGCAATGAAGTACCTTAGGCTTGGTGACAGCATAATGAAGGCTGATCATCTAGACTATGACAAGGTCATAGTACCTCCTACTCATCATGGAAATTATTTTCTCCTCCTTAGTGAAGAGGATTTCAAACCAATTCTTGATTCCTGAAGAGTTTAGGGTCGTAATGTCCAATCCAGTGTCTTTGAAGATCCTTCTTTCATTATCTATTGATAGGTAGAGCTCTATCTCCTCTTTTAATTGCTATTTATGGGCTGCCATGGCTTCAACTTGCTAATTTATTTACCATAGATTATAAATTAGTATTTGTGGTAGGTCTTTAGCACTCAAAAACATAATCAAGCTCTCTTCAGATTGAATTGTAACTAATTGAGTTCATTTGGGTCATTTTTATGTAGGGTTTAGGGTTTTAGAGCTTTAATGGGAGGATATATCTAAAATTCAACTCATACATGATTGGGATTTGATTTGGACCTTTGAATTTATACTTTCATGTTTCTCAACCCACAATATCTCTTATTTTTGTCTTTTTTTGCTTGCATGGTGCTTATGTGGCAATGATTTGGACCTTTCATGACATTTTTCATAAATGCCTTTGAACACTAGCTATTGGAATTTTTAAAATTCCTTCTTTTATTTCATACCATTGGATGAGGATCTTGTGAGTGACCATAAACCATTGATCATGATTTGGGTCCTTGTTTGTGATTGGATCCTTCCCATACCAAGCCTCATGGTTATGCCACTTGGTACTTACATAGGCCTTTCAAGTTTTTTTGAAAAGTCATTGGTGCTTTTGTGCCATTAGATTGTGAAGCATGATGAAGTGCAGACCATTGGATCATCTATCAGTTTTGACTCGAATGTGCTTTCACCATGCATTGAGACCATGGGCTCTTGGAACTCCTTTGAAAAGTCTAGGGGGTCTTCACATCATTAGATCATCCTCTTGCCATGAATCATGATCCGTTGATCTACAAAGATGCCCAAGATTTAAGTTAGCATATTATTGAGGTGGGACTTAGGTTTAAACCTCTTAGACTAAGGTTTATTTAATGTTTATTAAACATGAAATAAAATTTAGGCTAAAGAATTTATGCCTAAGTTTTCTATATTTATACAAAGGATACCATGGCTAAATATTTTAGGTTAAAATTTACGTTGTGTTAAATAACACAATGTATACTTTGGGCTAAAATATTCATGCCAAGGATATAAAACATAATAAAAAATGGTTCAAAATGATATAGTGGTCTAATATCAAATAGGGTTTTATTGCATACTTTGGTTAGAAACACTTGGTCTAAGTTCTACATAACAAAGACTCTTTTAAAATAAGACTTAGTATAAATTTATAGTTGAAGGTTCAAGGTATTTGAACAAAATACAATGTGGAACGTAAAGTATAGACTTAGACTAAGTTTATTTTACATATACTTAGACCATAAGACCATTCCCATATTTGTAGATTGAATATTTCTAGTGTTTGGGCATCTTCAGAGGGATTTCATTAATCTGCATGGTAATTCATGAGATTTCTATCAATATTTTGGAGTATTTTTAAATCTTGAGCAGAATAATTTATTAGCTTAAATTTGATGATCTCATGAACATCAAATACATCCTTGAAAATGTTGAATGATGATCGTACGAATGTTAATTTTAAGATATTGAATATTTTATTCAATGGGCTTTAAAGTTGATGATCGCATAGACATCAAATACGTCCTTACAGACATCAAATGACAGTCATGCAAGCATCAAATTTAAGGTTATCAAATTCTTTTAGCCCAATGTGAGAGTGTCAATTTTCACCTCTATGGGTATTCCAAAGATCCTTAACTTAATTCACTCCATTAGATCAAGATTAGCGATGAAGTGAGAGCCACATGATCATGATCCAAGAGTTTGCTCATGATTGGTTATTTTTTTAGGCAAGACCCATTTACTTTTAGTCCTCAAATGTAAGGGCACCATGTGTCAATCCTATAGGCCTTTTTTAATCCTTTGACATTTCAACTATGCCTCTCTCCATTTGATTAAGTCTTAATGATGAAGTGAAAACCATTGGATAAAGGTTAAGGGTGCATCTTTGTTGGGGCCTTCATGTCATTGGATCCTTTTCTTGTGATGAAGCACATATCATTAAATCTTCTAAGATGCATGCTATTTTAGTCTAACCTCGGGACTTTCTCGCTCTATTTGATTAAATGCCATGATAAAGTGAGGATCATTAGATCTATAAAAAGAAAGAATGTTAGGTCAGAACTTAGGACTAAAGTAGAGACTTAGGCTAAGAGTCTTAAAGTTGAGGTTCCATTCATATTAATAAACAAATCAGGGCCTAAAGTTTAAAACTTTAGGCTAAAATGTTTATCAAAAGGACCAAGCTAATCATAAAATTGGACCTAGGGAATAGGAGCTTAGACTAAGGTCTTAAGACTAAGGTCCCATTTGTATTAATAAATACAATGGGGCCTTAAGATTAAAATTTTAGGCTAAGGCGTAAACCAAAGGGACCAAGCTAGGAAATGTTAAAAAGACCCTACAAAATGAATATTAGTTAGACATGCAAGGAACTTAAAAGGGGAAATAATAAAGGAGAGAAAGCATTTTAAAGCTAATTCTTAGTCATGTTAAAAACATGACTAAGCTTAAAACATGAATTTTATACTTAGGTCCAAAATGAATTTTTAAAAGGTTCCCATTAATTTAGTTCCTACCAATATTCAAAATTAAACTGAGGGTTTTACTAGGGTTTATGAACTTCCTAGGAAAATACACAATGGAACCTACAACTAAAAGCCATGAAGACCATTTATTAGTAATGTTAGACAAAATTAAAGTGAAACATAACTAAGTAAGCTTGCTTTTGATAAAGTGGATGATCTTCAAATTCTATAAATGATCTTAACATGCCATATTTTTATGTTTAATCTTAAGGGTTTCTCAAAGGTCTCAATTTTAAAAAAATGGGGGTATGTTGGACTTAACAAATGGCAAATCATGGGGGAATCATAACAATATATTAGAACCTAGAGACCCTGACTTAGACAAATAATTAGGTCATCCAATCCACTTGATCAATATCATTATCTAGATTAGATTATGGTTGAAATAAACCTTGCACTTGTAGAATTGGGGTCAAACATCAACATAGCCATATTGTGTGTGATTTGATTCCATTTACTATTTTCCATGGGGTTGAAGAAATAATTAATAGGTTTCATGTCCTTAATCACTAACAATGACTTATAACATGTTAAGATGTTCATTAAGAACCATTATTTTAGCTCAGGGAAGGCTTGGGCATTGCTTTACTACCAACTAGGCATCCATAACCTTGATAGAGATGCCTTTGGCTCCACTCAAAGCCTTGCTCCACTGCTATCCAGGTGTCCATAGCCCTAGTGGAGTTTACCAAAATCACTTATGCTTATAAAGCTTTTGATTTTGCTTTTAATCCTCTTTTTTTGTATTTGCTTTAAATCTTTATGTTTTCAACAAGGTTGGGAACCAGAAAAGCTAGGTTTTAGGATTTGGTCAAGTGTTTGATTCTTAGAGAATCACCTATGGCTGTAACCCTTACACCAAGAAAGGATGTTGATTAAGTGCTAGTGAAAATATACCATGATAGTTTGAGCTCTCACTCCATAAGTGAAAATCTTCTTAAAACCAATTTGAGGTCAATAAAATGCTTAAGTTATTATGGAATGATTGGATTCTTCCATATGTTTTTACTAGTTTATTAAAGTTACAACATTAGGCTTGCATTTTAGAACCATAGCCATCATATGTATGAGGTACACACCTACATTTATAAATTTTAGGGGTTTTCAAGAAAACTGCCTAACTTTGAGCTTTAAAATTATCCAAAAGGAGTCATTGGAATCAAGGGACAAGGCAACCAAGGAAAACACACAATAGAAAGTAGGAAATTAAGAAATTAAAGGGAAAAAAATAGATATATACATGTTTATATAAAAATAAGGGATAAGAAGGAAATAAATTGAAAGAAAATAGCTAGCCTACCTATAATAAATCTTACCATCTTATAGTTTACTCCATAAAGACCTCAGAAGGAGTAGCAAAGAAGTAGTGCTTTAGGTACTATCCATTGGTGGGCAGTGTGAAATCTATTCATTATATATATTTGAGCTTGAAGGTGTTGTTCCCTAATGTTTCTATAATATGATAGGGGCCAATCCATAGAGGTGTGAATTTTCCATGTTTTCCCTTAGGCTCAGATGCTTTGTCCCAAAAGCGAACTAGGTCCCCTTGTCTGAACACCTTAATATTTGATATTTTATCAAACCATATTTTTAATGTGGTTTGATGTCTAATAAAATTAAAAAAATCTTTATCCCTTGCATCTTCTATTTGAATTATGTCCAATAATATTGAGTTCACTAATTCCTAACCCTCTTCCATATATTCCTACATGAATCTGTACATGGGCAACTTAAGAGTGATATGGAAGATTGGTTCCTGACCATACACCAATAGAAAAGGTGATGCCTTCAAGGCTTATTTAATCCTGATCATATCTACCCATAATGAATACTTGAGAAACTTGTGCCAAGTCCTAGGTTTGTCTTCAACATATTTCTTGATTTCTTTCATCAAAATTTTATTGGTAGACTCAGAAACTCCATTCCCTTGGGGATAATGATTGGATGAAAACTTTAGACAAATACCATTATCATAAGCCCATTTAGTCATATCAATGGATGAAAATGTAGATCCATTGTCACACAGTAGAGAGAATGGAGTTCCAAATCTAGTACAAATGTTCTCCTCTATGAAGTTGATCACTTCCTCCATTTTACATTATTTAGTGGCTACAACTTTAGCCCACCTTATATAGTAATCTATGGTAGTTAGGATGAATTTGTGACCTTAAAATGAATTTGGGTTAATTAATCCTACAAATTCCAACCCCCATTATGCAAATGGTTTATCAACTATGATTGGTTATAAAGACATTTCTACCTTAGGCTCCTTGGTGTTAAAAATCTAGCAAGAGTGGCATTCTTTCACATGCTTGTGGGCATCCTTGAAGATAGTTAGCCAATAGTATCCAACTCTAAGAATATTATGTGCGGTAGTATTCCCTGTTGGGTGTTCATTTCTAAAATTTTCATGGAAGGTACTCATGATTTGTGTAGCTTCCTCTTTTGAAACACACTTGAGGTAGACTCCCTAAAAGTTTTTCCTATATAATAATCCATTATTAATTAGATAATGAGCAGATTTGAGCCTTAAAGCCCTCTTTTCCTCCCTTTTCAATCCTAAAAAACATGTACCATTAATTAGTAAATGAATAATAGAATCATACCATTGACTAGCTTGAAAGTTATGCTAATTAACTTGCATAATACTTAACTTAGGGCTAGTATTAGCAATCATTTGGATCAAACCTTGGCACATTACTAGTTTTGTTGTTTTCATTTCTATGTCATACTCTTGGAAAACTAACATCCACTTACCTCTGCATTCTTTGAGCTCATTCTAGATTAACATAAGATTTGTGGTAGGGTTAGGTAGAATAATATGCACCTTATTTCTAAGGATATAATGCCTAGATTTATTTACTACCTTTACTAATGCATATGCTTTCTTATCTATCAATGAATAGTTTAACTCAATATTCTTAAAATTAGTGCTCATAAAATCTATTAGGTGATCATACCCCTCAATTTTCTAAGTCAACACAACAACCATGGTATGATCTGAGGAAAATTAATAGAGATAGAAGTCCTTTAAAAAGTTAGGACTTATCAAGACTGGATCCTAGCTAATGGGATCCTTAATGTCATTGAATGCCTTTCTAGATTCTTCATTCCATGATACCTTGGCATCCTTCTTCAGCATGCCATTTAATGGCTTGACAATCTCTGAAAATCTATAAATGAATTTCCTTACAAAGTTTATCTTACCAGAGAATGACTTTAGCTCCTTCCTACTATTTGGGGGTTCTATTTTGGATATACTCTTTACCCTTTCAAGATCTATATAGATCCAATCCTTTGTTATAACATGTCCCAACAGTTTACCTTCAGTAATATAGAAAATACTTTTCTTAGGGTTTAAGGAAATCCCATACCTTATACATCTTTCAAATACTTGTTGCAAATGCATGAAGTGATCTTCCCTATTTTTAGAAAAAACTATTAGATCATCCATATAAATAATGATGCATTTACCTACTAGGCCTTAGAAGGCATGATTCATGGCTCTTTAAAAATTAGATCGTATATTTATTAGCTCAAAGGGAATCATCTTGTAAGCAAAATTTCCCCACTTGGTGGTGAAAGTTATCTTCATCCTATCTTCTTTGTCAACTAATACCTAATTATAACTTGAAAATCCATCAATAAAAGACACCATGCTTGAACCTAAAATGACTTGAATAACTTGGTTAAGAGAAGGAAGAGGGTAGTTATCTTTTTCTGATGCTTTGTTTAAGTTCCTGAAGTCAATACAAAGTCTAATCTCACCATTCTTCTTCCTGACTAGCACCAAATTAACCACCCAAGTAGAATTCCAGATGGGGAAGACTATCCTAACATTTAGTAGTCTCTTAACCTCTTTAAAAATAATTGGTTCTAAGACAAGGTTCACAAGCCTCTACTTATGCTTGAATGGTTTACAATTTTCTTTAAGAGGGATGGTGTGGGTAATGACCCTTGGATCAAATATATTTAAGTCATCATAGGACCATGCTATAAAATCCCTATATTGGGTAAGGAGCTCTTTAGCTTTCTTGTTCTCAATGTTTGTGCATGATTTCTCAATGTTTACTAACTAGGGTTTATCTTGGAGACCAAGATCAATAACATTATAGTCCTTCCCACTTACCTTGGGAATATTAAAAACTTTAGCCAATTTGTCTTGATCAAACAATCTCTCTAAAGAAATCATCCCCTTAGGGATCTTATTGTCATTCAACTGAATGACCTTACCATCAAACCTGTGCTCATTAGATGTATTTTCATTAGTCTTATCAATAATATGGGAATAAAATGCTTCAAAATTGGTCATGAAATCCAATATCTACTGATCATCACTAAAAAATTGAAAATGGTTAACATTATTAGGAACTAAAGGATAAGGGATCAGCTCAATGCTAAAATTGGGGGAATCTTGGTTGGGCATGAGGTTGGTTACAGTAGATGCCAACTCATCAGTAGCTTGGTTTTCTTCTCTTGGGATGGAGGTAATGTTAAAATCATCAAAATACTCAATAAAATCCCAAACCCTAAACTTATACCTCCTAAGATATGAGAGCTTGCATTGGTATTTGCTTTTGACTTGGTTAACCACTAATTCTGAATCCCCATAAACTAGTAGTTCTTTGACCTTATTCTTTATAGAAAATTGTAAACCTAGGATAAGGGCTTCATATTTAGTAAGATTTTTAGTAAAATGGAATTAGAGTGTATATGAAACATGGTATTTCTCACCAATGGGGTTAGTAAGGATAATACCTACTCCAAATCTGACCTTACACCTAGCACCATCAAAATGTAATTTATATAGTCCAGGAACAACATGAGCACTCTTGGGATCACATACCTTATCAGTCTCTAGGGTGAAAACCCCTAAGTCAAAGTCAATTATTTTAACCTTCTCATTCATATAAGTATACTATGTTATCATGTGTTTCATCCTTGGTTCTTTCTCAACTCTGATTTGATTAGGAACTCCCTTCCAAGGTAGCCACAAATGTGAGAAATCTATGGACATGTAACCATTTAAGGCCTTGGTTCATTCCCTACTTAAAAATATTCCATAAACATTAGATATATCAACTACTTGAATATCAATGAATTACTACACTCTAGGCTCAGATGCTAGTTGCATATGAACATTTAAAATTTCCCCAATTACCTTGACTTTAGATTTCTCTAACTGAGTAACAACCCTATCAAAATTAATAGGAGTTAGGACAAGTTGTTTGCATATACTTGTAGGCATGATGTTGGTATAAGCACCGAAATATAGTAAGCAATTATGTAAGTTCTTACCAAATATTTTGACAGTGAGTAAGAAAGGAGGAGATTCAACTATGGCTTTGTGCAAAGTCATATTGTCATGGTCAACCTTGGGTGTCTTGTTGGAATTTTTTGATAATGAATTTAGCAAGAGCTGCCTTTATTATTTAATCTATATAAATTCATGTAATGTAATATTAGCCTTTATTTTATTCATATCTTCAATAATGTTATATCTATTTTTAGAAGAACTAGGAATATCAATGTCAGGTTTAGAAGTAATCCCTTTAGGTGGCTTAGGATTATTGTTTGAAGAAGTGTCTGGAGGAGTTCAAAAATTATTTGCACTTCTCTCTATTCCTCAAGGGACAGGTCTTCTTCAAGAACTGTTGAAAGGCTTGGATCTCCTTAGGGATCTCATTAGGTTTATTTTCCTCTTGAAAAGGGAAATCAAAAGTATCCACCATGAAGGCATGATCAGATGACTTGGATCTATAAGCATCTACACCACTTTACTTACTAGGGACTACTTCAAATGTATCAAAATCCTCTTGAAAAGCCTCAATGGATTTGAAAAATTCAATACAATCAATTTCACCATGCTTGGCTATGTAATGTACTCTACAATAATCAGGTAATGCAATATCAGTAAGGTTAATTTCCATGGTCTTTTTTTTCAAAAGATGGCTCATTATTACTATTATTATGAAAACTACCATTCTAAAATCTATTATTTGGCCTACTATACCTTTGAAATGAGAAGTTCCTACTAGAGATTTCAATAGTATTTCTAACTTGTTTTTGTAGCTAAAAAAAATTAGTGCTCAATTTTTTGACCATTTTTAGGATAAATTCATTCTCATTTTTAGGGGTTTCAAAATTATGTACCTAGTTATTGTTAACAGATGGTATTAAATCCATTTGATCATTTATATTGAATCCATTAGTAAGGTGATTTAAGAATCTGAAGTTTTGATTAGGAACAACATGATTTAATGGCAACTGATTAAAGTTTGGGAATTGGTTTAAGGCTAGGTTATTTTGGTTATTGTTGGGGAATAAGTTTATCATGGGAATTTATGGGTTGATTTTTGGAAAAAAATATGCCATTTTTCCCTAGGGCCACATCTAATCATTGAAGGTTACTAAGAATAAGCCCTAGATAATGAAGTTATAGCTAGCATAGATCTCTTCAAGAATATAGATGTCATATGATCTACTACATCCTTATAGATTTCTAAAGCTAAGAGCTAATCATGATTATAGGGTTCTATGGTCCTGCTAAGCATTTTCTAAAAGCTAGCATTAAAGTACCTAATATGCTCATTTGTATCCCACCTAATCGTGGTGAATTGATGGTAAATAACACAAAGATTGACAATTTTACCAAATTGATCTATAAAAACATTACTGAAACCATCCCAACTAGTGATGTAATTATCAGGGAATTTTAAGAACCATTCATAGGTAATATACTTAAAGGTAAAGGCGAATAACCTTCAAATTACATCCTCATGCACAACATTTAGCAAATTTAAGGCAAATTTAAAAGACTTAATGTGTTCTTCAGTAGTTGTAATATCATTTGGACTAAATGTAGGAAAATACTTCTCAGGGTTACATGGGAGATCATTTACGACACCTATCACATTGATTAAAGATTCTCCCAACCAAGCCATACCTAGACAAAGGTTGAAGGTAAAGGTACCTTGAAGAGGTGAAGTTGGAAAAGATATTGATCTCTTGTATCTACCTTTGTCATGCCTAACCTTTCAGTGAACTTCTAGTTCAAGTAGATGTTCCCTTGTCTCTAAGTGTGATTTGGATTGAATCTTTGGAAATTATAGCTTGAAAGTTGAAGATCCTATTTTAAATATGATGTATTAGGATAATATCTATAAGGAACAAGGATTAAACCTGTGCATTAAGCTCATTTTTTAAGGATTTCATAAAGAACAATAAAGGACATTGGTATTTTCACAAAATAGCTCAAAGATGTATCCAATTATGCTGATATGATCTATCTTTATAAGTCTAATACCAAATAAACTTAGATCTAGGAAAGATATGCCAACCTTTGATTAAAAAAAGTCATAATAACCTCAAATACTATGAATTTTTCAAATTTCAAGTTAAATTTACCAAAACCAACCATCAAATCTCAAATAACCTTGATATTTTTCTAAAGAAGCACAAAGATACACCATAAACTAAAAAGATCAATGATATTTATACTTCTAAGCAAAAAATTCACTCAAAGACACAATGATACACTAATCTTAAATCAAAACATGCTAAGACTAATAAAGATTCAAAAATTCACAAAGATGACCCTCCTTATAGCACTAGCATAGATGTTTGTTGATGTCTCTAAATGTACCACAAAGTTTCTTAGTGTTTAAAAAACACTTCTCATTTTAGAATTCTAAGAATTAAAAGCATGAGTAGCAGGGTGTGGCAATTTGATGTCACCTATGGTGAATTAGCAATAGAGATATGTATGAGTGTTCCACAAAATTTATAATACGTGATGGTTAGGTGCCATCATGGTCCATTCTTTGTGAATTGTAGAGGATCTATGTGAACTCAGTGAATTATGATCCAAACATTAAGCTACAATTTAATATATATGTATATTTATAATGAATTTTAAACTAAAGTGATCTAGGATAAAAAAAGGAACAAAGAGAAGGGTAAGGTAGAAAAGAAAATGAGTGATTGCCTATTCTAGTCTCAAATATTATGACAAATCATCAATTGCCACTGAGTATGCATCCAAACCAGTATATAATGAAAAGTAGCTTAAACTCAGATCTCAATATATTCCAAGTAAATTCTGAAGGATAATGTGAAGAACCACAAGTAAGAACTAGGTTTACTTTACAGATTTACTACTATAATCAAATACCATTTATACATCTGAATATAGAGAAAAATGAAGTGAAGAAAATCCAAGATACTTCAACTAATATAGCATATATAGAAATTAGAAACCCTATGATTAGAAAATTCAACCCATAATTCAAAGAGGCTATTGAAATTTAAGACATAAATCTAGTAATTGAGAGAAAAGCTATGTTAGCAATTGACATATCAAATATGAATAATCTTTGTAGAACTCCTTTATTGTATTAATTGCTTTAAGTGTAAAACCTTTGCTCAAAATTTTTCTCCCTTTTACAAGATGGTGATACATTCCTTTTTTAGAAAGAGAAGGAAGTACACTGGTTAGTTACAACATACAGGCATATGAAAGATAAGGACAACTATCCATCCTAAGAAAGTTCTAAAATACACTTGTCTTTCATAATTAGACTAACCCAGGGGCAATATGCTAATAGACTAGCATAAGTTTTAAAAAATAATATTCCTATTCTAAATATTAAAATGTTATTTTACAAAAAGAATATTAATTACTAGGTGGGCCCATCACTGAAGGGTCCCCTTATTGATTCTTCAGAAGTTTAATTGCTTTTTGATGTTGGTCTTTGATGATCTCCAGGTCCACAATTGGCTTCATGAGGCAAAATTATTCTTAATCAACCAAGTCATCCAAGTCTCTGTCATCCCTAGCCATAACTTCCTTTATGCTCCTTGCCTCTGCAATTTTTTCCTCAACTTTGAAGATCATGTCCAATATTCTTCTATTGTCTCTACTAGACTGGCCTTGGCTCTTGCTCCTAATTGACTGCATTACTAAAGTGACCCTATATTTGTATTCAGCTTCATCAATGATTCCAAGGGTAGTGGTCTTGGTAAGATTTACCAATATAGTTCCTAGGAGTTTCTCAATTCTAATGATCAATCCTTTATCATTTGTTAAAATCCTATTCAAATTCCCTATCTAAGCACTTAGACCTTGGACCTTGTCTACTTTTATTCCTAATATGGTGTTAAAATGAGCTAAGCTAATAGTTTTGAACTTAATAATCTTGTTCCTAATCAAAATGTCAATGAGATCCCTTACTTGGGTCTCTATTTTTTGCCATTATGTTATTAACCTCCTAGTTATTTCACCTTGTTGGCTTAGGTCATCCTACCTTATATTTATTAAACTCAAATAATTAAACATGTCAAAGAATGATGCCTCAAACATATCCATCATTGTGTTAGGAACTTACAAAATGGCCTGTATTTATAGGTTTTCCTTTTTTCTTTCCAAATTTTTAATTATTTGTTTCATGCCTTGGATCCCAGCCTTTGCTTGAGCTAATTAAGCCTCAATCAAGCTCGCAACATCTTCCTCATGGATAGGAGCTTCACCAAGTTATTGTCCTCCTACCAGGGTTAAACCTACAAAGGGATCAACCTTTTGGAAGGTGAATTCCTCAAATCCCACCATGGCTTTCTTGGTGGTGACCCTTTCCAACCCAACTATCTCTAGATTAAATTGCATGGTGGTGGATGACCTTGTGAATTTTAGAGGCTCTAGGACCTCTACACTTATGTTTCCTAATGCTCCTAGAGCATCCATTTTCTTACTCTTTGGTGTTGGAGTGACCACAATTATTCTTTCTTCCTCTTCCTTCATTATATCCCTAATCCATGGCTTAATGTCATCATGTACTTAAATGTTGGTAGCTTTAGTTATGGCCCATGAATAAGAGAGATAAGGGATATTTTATAATTTTCCATAAATAAACTAGTCAGGAATGACTGGTCCATGAATGGGGAATTTGTCACTGAACATATTTATTTCACTTATGGGGTGAGAGATGGTTAATCTTGGTCTCTTTTATCCAACAAGGATAAAATCCAACTCTTCCTCCCTCTTCTCTTTATGGGTAATTGGGACTATGTCAAGAACAATCTCTTTTCCTTTCTCTTCTCCAAGCTTCCCTACTTGGATTTGATTTTCTTCAATCTGTTCCCATCATTCATTCATGTCATATGCCTCTACAAGTTCCTTGAGGGAACCCTTAAGTTTATCATCTAGTTCTAAGGAAATCATATCTATATATTCATTCAATTGGGGAAGGTGGCCTTTGGGGCAAGGCTGAGGATGAGGGTCCCTCCTCAGGTCTCTTTTCTAGCTTCTCTTTACCATGGCCCTGTTCATTTTGCCCTTGCACAATTTGCCCTTGAGGTTGTAGTTTTTCTAATTGAGGTTGTTCCGAGGATGTCTCGAATGGTTTAGGTATCAAGAGATATTGGAGAGGATGCATCTACTATGCCTCTCATATTGTCTTATCATCTTTTGTTAATTTGTACTCAAGCTTGATGTTATGGCCCTTGATCCTAGCCAACACTTCTTCATGGTTCTTTGCCTTAATGTAAATGGTGTCATGAACAACAAGATAATGAATATACTTAGGCTTAGGTAGATTATTCTCCTTTACATGATCACTTACTATGTTTTTGGGGTCCCACATTTTGAGTTCATCAACTTGAAACCCAAATGAGTCCCTATATTTGGACATGGTTTCTACTTGTTTCCAATATTTTTACACGGTGCTTCCAATAGTTAGAGGGAAGGGATGGAGAAGACCCTTATTATTCTCCTTAAAAATTCCATAAAATCCATTGATGAGCTAGGAAGCAATTTATTGCTTAGCAAGTTTGCTCAGTACATACATAGACAATATATATGGTGAAGACATGACTCTGTCAATCTTGATAACCATGTAGTTTGGATAGAACCATATGCCACCCATAATTTATACATATTTATTGATCAGTGGATGGACTCTAGGCATGGGAAAATTTTTAATAGCCTCTACTATGGCTAGGTAGACACATTCACAAATAAATTATATGTGGTTCCTGTACTTAAAGATGTGCAATTTAGATTAATGGTGGGAGATGTTGGATCTCCCTTTACGAGAATAATTTTTAATGTCAAGGAATCTAATGGAGGTAAGAAGTGCATCCAATAAATATGAAATCATATATAATTACTTGGTTATTTTACTTTTGATAGCAGTGAATAGCTTGGTTAAGAAGACACTGATCAAGTCCTCAAATGGAGGGGTGAGCTTCTCTTCAACCATGAAATACACATAGGGGACCCATATTTTGTTTACATAGGTGGTTGAGGGGGTTCCTAATGCTCAATTTAATAGGGTCATCATCACTCTGATGCCCTCTCTAAATTGTAATATTGGGATCTTAACCTTAAATTCTTTGAAGACATGGGTTCCTTGGTGTAACCAGGGTCTAAGGATGATATCTAGGTCATGCTTAGAGGTCCACTCCTTGATTTTGGATAAGTATACATGGGGATTGGGAAGTTTGTAGTTTGTTTCAAAGTATATAGGGGAGATGTAAGCTACCCTCTTATAATTCCCTTATCAGATGATCTAATCATTATCAACTCTATAATCTACAAAAATTGGAGTGAGAACATCTATGCAATGAAGTACCTTAGGCTTGGTGGTAGCATAATGAAGGCCAATCACCTAGACTACAACTAGGTCATAGTGCCTCCTACTCATCATGGAAATTCTTTTCTCCTCCTTGGTAATGAGTTTGAGCTCTTCCATGGTGAAGAATAATTTAGACCAATTCTTGATGCTAAGGGAGTTCAAGGCCACAACATCCAATTCAGTGTTTTTTAAAGATCCTTCCTTCGTTATCTGTTAATAGGTAGAGTTTTGTATCCTCTTTTAAATACTATTTAAGGGCTACCATGGCTTCAAATTTCTAATTTATTTACCCTAGATTTCAAATTAGTCTTTGTGGTAGATTTGTAGTGCTCAAAAACATATTCAAGCTCTCTTCGAATTGAATTATAACCAATTGAGTTTGCTTGGGTCATTTTTATGTAGGGTTTAGGGTTTTAGAGCTTTAATGGAAGGATATATCCAAACTTTAGATCATACGTGCTTGGGATTTTATTTTTACCTTTGCCTTTATAATTTCACATTTATGAGCCCACAAGATCTCTTATTTTTGTCTTTTTCTACTTGCATGGTGCTTATGTGGCAACGATTTGGACCTTTCACAACATTTTTCATAAATTCTTTTGAGCACTAGCCATTGGCATTTTTAAAATGCCTTTTTTGTTTTGCACCATTAGATGAGTATCCTATGAGTGACTATGAACTATTGATCATGGTTTAGGTCCTTGTTTGTGATTGGCTCCCTCTTGTACCAAGCCTTGTGGTTGTGCCACTTGGCTCTTCTACAAGCCTTCTTAGTTTCTTTGAAAAGTGATTGGTACATTTAAACCATTAGATCATTGAGAATGATGAAGTGAAGACCATTAGATCATTTGTTAATTCCACCTTGAATTTACTTTCACCATGCATTGAGCCTGTGGGCTCTTAGGATTGCTTTGAAAAGTCCACGGGGTCTTCACATCATTGGATCATCCTCTCACAATGAATTTGATCTGTAAAGATGCCAAATATGTAAGTTAGAATATTATTGAGGTGGGACTTAGGTTTAAACCTCTTAGGCTAACGTTTATTTCATGTTTATTAAACATAACATAAACTTTAGGCTAAAGTGTTTATACCTAAGTTTTTTGGATTTATACAAAGGATACCACGGCTAAATATTGGTTTACATTGTGTTAAATAACATAATGTATACTTTGGGATAAAATATTCATGCCAAGACTATAAAACACACTCAAAGGGGTTCAAAATGATATAGTGGTCTAATATTAAATAGGGTTTATTGTATTAACAAACTCACTAAAACTTTTGGTTAAAAACACTTGGTCTAAGTTCTACATAACAAAGACTCTTTTAAAATAAGACGTAGTATAATTCTATAGTTTAAGGTTCAAGGTATTTGAATAAAATATAATGGGGACCTTAAAGTATAGACTTAGACTAAGTTTATTTACATATACTTAGATCATAAGACTATTCTCATATTTGTAGATTGAAGATTTCCAGTGTTTGGGCATCTTTTGAGGGATTCTATTAGTCTGCATGGTAATTCATGAGCTTTCTAACAAAATTTTGGAGTATTTTTTGATCTAGATTATAATAATTCATTGGATTAAATTTGATGGTCATGTAGACATCAAATACATCCTTGTAGATGTAAAATGATATTTGAATGAACATCAATTTAAGCTAATGAAGATTTTTATTTAATGGGCTTTAAAGTTGATGATCGTGAAAACATCAAATACATCCTTATAGACATCAAATGATGATCATATAAATGTCAAATTTAAGCTTGTCAAATTCCTATGACCCAATGTGAGAGTGCCATTTGGGACCTCCATGGGGCTTCCCAAGATCTTGGACTTAATTTGCTCTTTTGGATCAAGATTAGTGATGAAACAAGAGCTGTAGGATCATGATCCAAGATTTTGCTCATGATTGGTTATTTTTTGTTAGGCATGACCCATTTTATTTTGATCCTTAAATGTAAGGGTGCCATGTGTCAATCCTGTAGGTCTTCCATAATCCTTTAACCTTTCAACTATGCCTCACTCTATTTGATCAAGTCTTCATGATGAAATGAGAACCGTTGGATAAAGGTTAAGGGTGTAGCTCTATTGGGGCCTTCATGCTATTGGATCATTTTACCATGATGAAGCGTGGATCATTAGATCTTCTAAGATGCATGCTATCTAAGTCTAAGCTTAGGCCTTTCTCACTTTATTGGATCAAATGTCATTATAAAGCGAGGATCATTAGATCTATGAAAAATAAGAAAGTTAAATTAAAACTTAGGACTAAAGTAGAGACTTAGGCTTAGAGTGTTAAAGCTAACATTTTGTTCATATTAATAAATATGTCAGGGCCTTAGGTTTAATAATTTAGGATAAGAAGTTTATCAAAAGGACCAAGCTAATCATAAATTTGGACTCGAGGAACAAGAGCTTAGGCTAAGGTGCTAAGACTAAGATCCCCTTTGTATTAATAAATACAATGGGGCCTTAGGATTAAAACGTTAGGTTAAGGTGTAAACCAAATGGACAAAGATAGGAAATATTAAAAGGACACTATAAAATGAATATTTGTTAAGCATGCAAGGAACTTAAAAGGGAAAAATAATAAAGGGGACTAAACATTTTTAGGCTAAGTTTTAGTAATGTTAAAAAACATGACTAAGCTTAAAACATGAATTTTATACTTAGGTCCAAAACAAAATTTTAAAAGCTTACCAAAAATTTAGTTCACACCAATATTCAAATTTGAACTGAGGGTTTTGCCAGGGTTTATGAACTTCTCAGGAAAATACACCGTGGAACCTGTAACTAAAATCCATGAAGACCATTTATTAGTAATGTTAGACAAAATTAAATTGAAACATAACTAATTAAGCTTACTTTTGATAAAGTAGACGATCTTCAAATTCTATAAACTATCTTAACATGCCATGTTTTCATGTTTAATATTTAGGGTTTCTCAAGGGTCCCAATTTTAAAAATGGGGGTATGTTGGCCTTAACACATCTTTAAAAAGATGTAAAGTTTTATGAGATTATTTGTTTGTGACCAATCTTGGAAAAATTGAATCTTGGTTGGATCCACATGCACTCCTTATGCATATAAAATTTATCCCAAGTATGGAATCTATGGCATGGCAAATGACCACTTTTCTATGTTTGCAAATAATTTTTTTTCCCACAAAGTATAAAGCACTTGTTTTATATGGTGTAGATTCTCATCCCATGTTATGATGAAAATAATAATGTCATTAAGGTAAACCACTAAAAATTAAATAGTGAATGGCCTCATAGTATCATTCATCATCCACATGAATGTGGTTGGGGTATTGGTTAAGCCAAAGGGCATGACTAACCATTTGAAAAAACCTTATTTGGCCTTAAAGATTATTTTCCATATGTTTTTAGGATCAATGGGAAATTGATGATAAATAGACTTGAGCTTGATATTACTGAATTATTTTGCATAATACAACTAGTATAAAATATCTTCAATCCTTGGAAGAGGATAGCAATTTTTCATCATGATATTTTTGAGTGCTTGGTAATCGATGCAGATCCTCCATATACCATCCTTATTTGGTAAAATCACAATCAAACTATCATAAGGTGATGAGTTGGGCATCATATGTACTTTGTCCATGAACTCATGGAACTATCACTTTATTTATCCATTCTCTAAAAATAATCTATGGAATAAAAAAAACATTAGAAAAAGGTAGTTTAGGGATCAAACCAATTATATGCTTTATTAAAAAGTGTGTGGCCACTTCCTTTTATAGTTGGAACACATCCTTGTATTTTTTGAACTTGAATTACAATGTGGCTTTTTGTGTTGACTCTAGAGTAATTATGGTAACCATAGGCGCCAAAAGGAATTTCTCACATTTAGATCTTACCATCAAAATCATGAGCTTCTTACTAGATGAGATTATCTTATTACACTACTTAATACTAATGAGTAGTAATTTTAAAACTAATTATAGTATTTGATATCTTTAATCACCAACATTTATGACAATTTATAGGATTTACTTCATCTAATGCATATCAATGATAAATATATGGTTGATCCAATTGAATATCACATACCTCTAATGGAATGATGTCATAAAGGATTGTATCTTGAAAAGGATTGATGTTGTGCACCACTTGACATTGTTAAGTGACATGTTTCTTGGATCCTAAACTGAACCATCTAATGGAGTATGGTTTTGGGTGAAGCATCAGTGGAAAGTTCAATATGTGAACGACTTTAGAAGAAATCAAGTTCTTCTAACTTTCATTGTCAATAATGAAATGCATTAGCTGAGCATTGATCCACATTGATAATGGAACAATCTTTATGCTTCTTATGTTTCCACAAGGGTAGTAGAGATGTTTATGGTACCCATCATGGCACTAGACTCAAATTACATGATATTTTAACCTTTATCTAATTCTATGGTGATGATACTCAATGCCTCAAGTTGTGTAAGGAGGTTTTTCTTATCAAGGCATATTTTATTGGAATGATTGTTATAGTTGTCAACTCAACACAACTTGCTAGTCTTAGAATGCTTAGTATGATCATTTAATGAATATTGCTTCTTCTTTGGAGGGAATTTGAATTTATTCCCTAAATTAAAACTCTTCTTGGAAGATTTAGATTGTTGCATGGTTTGAGACTTTCATTATTTTGTCTTAGTCTTAGTCTTAGCCTTAAGCTTTGATTTAAACTTTCAAGCATATTTGTAGGCTTCCCCAATGGAAGATATAGTTATGAAATATAATTATGACTGGATGTGAGGTCTCAATCCTAACATATACTTCAAAACAAGATTCTGATTTGAATCCTAAATATATAGTTTAGACACTAGGGTATGGAAAGAATCTATGTATTGTTTCACATATTACTCTTTGCCTGGTGCAACTAAGAAAACTTAATATATTTCTCATCATAGTTTAAAATAGGATAAATAGGTTACTTTGAGTGCTTCTATGAAACCATTCTGTGTAACAAATGTGTTTAAATTAATATATTCTTCATGTGTAGTGCAATAATTTTCCCACCATTTTCTTATTTATAAAGAAACTTTTAGAAGAAAAAAATGTGATTTTATCTTGGTCAAAGAAGTGATTTACCATGTAGTATGAATAGATGAGGTTAATCTCGTTATCTAGTGCATTTGCATCTATTTTACCTTCAAACATAAGAATGTATAGATTGACATGTACCTTATATTTTTTTGTGCAAATGTCCATTAAGAATGAGATGTTTTCAGATAATTCTATTTCTTAAGAAGGATAAAAAAGTGATCAATGATACTTACTCATTCATGTGGATGAGTTTATTCTAAATCTTCCATTTATCTCTATAATACACCCTCTATCATTTTATAAAACATATATGGAGTTGGCATTACTATAGATTTGTCTCCCATTTGAGGATGTGAAGGAAGGTAAGATGAAGGGCCACAAGTCTCAGTACCTAACTTCCTATAATTAGACCTTATATGTGTAGGCATATATATCAGATCTATCACTAGTTTTAAATAATGTGAATGCAAAGGTTGAGATCACACATGATGAAGCTTGTGCACACCAAAATAATGTTTAAGTACAATGAAATCAATTAAAGACAATATTTCAAGAGGCACAAATCAAATGGATAAATACCCAATCTTTCATTAAGTGAAATCTCTTAAATGATATGAGTACATATGGGAGAGTAGGAAAGTAAATCCTAAAAAAGGGTGGTCAACAGACCCCAAAAAAGGATAAGTAACTCCTCTACAAAAGGAGGTAAATAGGGAACATAATAGAGGATTAAATCCCATACCCAGAATAGCCAGTCAAGGGAGTTACTTCCTAGTCACCTGGTCAACTTGCACACATAAGCAAAATTCTCCATGAAAGTAGAAAAACTCCAAGTGAGGGAAAAGATTCCAAAATAAATAAATATGGTAAAAAAGAAAAGCCATACTCTATCACACCCCCATAAGTGTAACTTAGGTGGACAGTGAAAAATAAATGGGTCCTAACAACTAGGCTTGATAAGGTACCCATGTACAAAGAAATATCTCATATAATAGAGAAAAAGAGAAAAGCCATAGTAAATAATCCCTCCCTGCCAAAAAAAAAAGACAAAGAGAGAGACATAGAAGAAGTGAAAAGGCTAGAAGCCCTCCCCATCTCCCCCCTCCCACCCCACCCCTGAAAATGATGTTTTTGCTAATGTATACCTCACCCTAAGAAGATCTCATAGATGAATGAACTTGTTCTTAGTGAAGGGTTTGGTAAAGATATTTGTAACCTACTCTAAAGACTAGAAAAATATTAAGTCGATAACCTGACCCTAATTAAGCTCTTAGATAAAATTCATGTTAATCTCAATGTGTTTGGTACGTTGGTGCTAAACTATATTCATACATAACTTTATATTACTATGTGTATCATAATAGATGATGGGGACCTGCTTGAAAAGAATTCCAAACTCAAATAAGATCTCATAAAGCTAAATATCCTTAATAGCTATGTTAACATCTCCCTCATACATCTATGGATGATATATAAATAACATTTTGCTTCTTGTTAGACCAATTGATAGGACTAGAACCCAAATAAAAACTATAAATTGAAGTGAACTTATGATTCTAAGTATTGATAACCCAATCTAAATCTAAAAAACCCACCAAGTCAACATCTATGTCTAATTTATACTAAATCTTGAATATATAAGAGCCTTGAATGTATCGGAGTATCCACTTGGTTGCTTTCCAGTGAATCTCATGGGGATCTTACATGAATCATAAAATAATGCTTACTGTGTATGAAATTTTGGGCTTGGTATGAGCCAAATATAAGTGAACTTATGATTTTAAGTATTGATAACCCAATCTAAATCTAAAAAACCAACCAAGTCAACATCTATGCCAAATTTATACTGAATCTTGAATCTATAAGAGCCTTGAATGTATTGGAGTACTGACTTGGTTACTTTCTATTGAATCTCATAGGGCTCTTACATGAATCATAAAATAATGTTTACTGTATATGAAATTGTGGGCCTGGTATGAGTCAAATAAATTATGCTACCAACAAGTTATCGATAATAAGTGGCATCAACCAAAGGTACACAATATTCAACCTCAATCTTGACTCCTAATATAAAGGAGTCAGAGATGGCTTATAATCAACCATGTGAAACTAAGCCAAAATATAAAGAATGTACTTTGGCTGTGCAAGTGAAATCCCTAAATCAGACTATGAAATCTTGATTCAAGGAAAAATCTAGAAGACCCAAGTCTGTCATGTCAAATTTGTCTTGTAGAGCTATCTTCATCATTGTAATAGATGATGAGGAACTCTAAGTGATCAAAATATCATTAACATAAAGGATCAATATTAATAAAGAATCATCCTATCATAATAAGTATATATTGGGGTCTGAATGGCATCTGGTGAAACCTAAAAAAAGGAGGAAGGAATCCATATTGGTGTACCAAACTTAAGGGGCTTGTTTGAGGCCATAGATGGATTTTTTAAGTCTATAAACTAAGGATAAATCCTAAACAAACCCAGGTGGTTTTTCCATGTAGATCTCTTCTTCAAGGTCTCCATGAAGAAAGTTACTTTTCACATCCATCTAGTCATAAAAATTGGCATAATAATTTAAAAACCCATATTTTAAACTAATTGAAATAAAGTAATTTACAAAATGCAAAAAAATGCAAACCAAATTTGTTAATGAAGTTTACCCTTTGAGGATCTATATCTCTTGGTCCAAAAATCACTCAAATCGATCTATTAAACTATGCATAAGGGGTTCAAATCAAGATTATATTTCCATTTTGCTTAAGACTCGGTATGAATCTAATCTCCAATCTTATGATACTAAAGACAAAACTAGTTTCCTAACCATATACAAAATATAAACTTAATTACCTTTGAGTAATGCAACAAAAGTGCCTTCTTCCATTCATGATCTAATGAAATATCATAATTTTCATAATAATTTTGAAGATATGTTTTGACCTTATATAGATTAAGTATCTTATTCCTTTCATATCCCATGAAATATTGAAAAGGATCTTGTCACCTTTTCAATAATTTGAAATTTTCAATGTGTTTCTTGGTAGTGATAAAACTTATACATGATTCATCTACTGAAAAATGATAAAATAATCTACTATCTACCTGTGAAAAAACCTCAATGATTAATTGCACCTTATACTTATTGACCAACCCATCTAATGCAAATTTGGTCCAATATATCCACCTACATCAAACCATCATCCGTACCTTAGGAAGTGAATTCAAATCCCAAGTGTGATTTTTGATTAAGGAAGAATATTCTTATTGCATAACAATATCCCACTTAGGTATGCTTGAAGCCTCTCATAATTTATGTGGATCAAAAATTGAAGCAAATAAAGCATGTGGATCACTTTTATAATCCACTTGAGTATGTCTATCATTTGTTGGATCCCTTACCCAAGTGCTTGCACTTTAAAGTGTCTACCTAGTACAGAGAGGCCCAAATATGGGTGAGTCAAGTGATGAATCCTAATCCTCTAAAAAATGGCTAGAGGTGGATGTAAATGACTCCCCATCACTACCCTCACTATCAGAATATAAAAATAATAAAAATACCATGGATCAATAACTTTACTCTAGATGATTTGAGTTAGAAGAAGAATCATCAATTCTTAGTGAATCCAATGAAGGAGAAGAACTATCAAGTGTTGATTATTTGAGACTCCCCTAAAAGTGAACATTGATCTTTATGAACAACTCATGTGTGGTCATATGTATTAGTTGGTACCCCTTGACACCATCTAGATAACCTACAAAGATGTAAGGCTTAGACTAAGGTTCTATAGCTTTGTGTTTCTTCTTTGGTATATGTGACATAGTTGGAGGTATGAAAATCTTAAAGTGCTCAACTTTAGATTTCCTTCCATGCTATGCTTCAAAGGGTGTTATGCCTTTTAAATCTTTATGAAAAACCTTGTTGTAAATATTATAAGCATGATTAATGGCTTTGGCCTAATACTAAGGTGCCAAGGACTTAGAGTGAATCATACAACTAGACATCTCTTTCAAGGATCTATTATTTAATTATATAACTCTATTTTGTTAAGGACTATAAGTATCTATCCACTATAAATCAATACCCTCAGTGATGCAAAACTACTGAAATATGTTGTTGACATATTCACCTCCATTGTTAGTTTGAATAACCTCTATGGATTTCTTAGATTGTTTTTCAATGAGTGCCTTGAAGTCTTGAAAATATTCAAAAACTTCAAACTTTTGTCTCAGGAAGTAGACCCATGTGTACCTTGAGAAACAATTAATGAAATTTAGGATGTACTTATCCCTTGGAAAAGATAGATTGGAAGAAGGCCCAGATACATCACTATGCAGTAACTCTAATTCTTATGAAGCCCTTCAAGCTTTGCCTTTGTCATTTTTTTCTTAGAGATGCTTTCTAAGAGATCAACCCTTATAAAGTCCCTTAAATAATTAGACATGAGGATAATCAGTGGTTAAGGTAGCCAAACTACTCATGCCATAATTTTCTAACTCCATCTGAATAAGATAACAATGTAGTCAAAGAAGAATTAGGTACCAAATACAAGAATATGCATAACCTAGCTTGGTGATTTACCCTACTCACTATCACTATAGAATCACTATGTAACTCTGTGATGATAATTGAATCTAGTAAAAACTCAACCCTCATGCCTTTATTGATATGAGTGACTTGATACACTAATAGGAGATTGGTTGAAAGAGAATGAAAACTTAGAACATTATTGAATGTTCCTCCTTCCATTTCAACAAACCCTTTCCCTATAACTGATATAGAAGTGTCATCACCCAAACTACTAGAAGGCATGATACAAGGGTCTAAGGAAGAAAATTCAACTAGTGAAGAGCCCATGTGGTGATAAAAATTTGAGTTAATAACCCATTAAGATCTTGAATATGCAACTATTACAATATCCTTACCCTTTTCTTTCTCTTTACCCTTTCCCTTTGACTTGGAAGAATCTTGAGTTGATGAATTATGATTGATAGACTCAAGAATACCTATGTTTTTCTTCTCTAGGAGATGAGTTAGGGGATCTATTTTCTTCTTCATATACTTGTGTTCAAAATGCCCATTTTTATTTTAACAGACATACTTAACCTTCTCGTTCTTAGGTTGTTATTGAAAGATGAGTTTTTAGTGGTCTTTTTGGTAGAGGTTGATTATTTCTTATTCTCTTGATCCTTATTATTATTCTTATTCTCTTTGTTTGATGTCTTTGATTTACCATTCCCACCAATTAGGTCTTGAGGTTTTTTGGACTTCAATGTGCCCATCTGGATTAACTTGTCTTGATCCATGGTTAAGTTGGAAATGAAAGCATATAAAGAGGGAATTTTCATATAAAGAGGGAATTTTCCATGTAGCACCCCAAGCATTTTTAGTGGCATGGAAAGTAGAGAAAAAGAATGAATAATTAAGACTTGCATTAGAGAGTATAGAAAGGATAAATTGTTCATCTTCTTTATTTATCCCACATTCTTTCAACTATAATGTCAAGGACTTGAACTTAGTGAATAAATCCTAAAGGGTGTCAAAGTTGCTAGGACTTAGGCTAATGAATTCATTCTCAAGTTTAGGACATTTCATCAAATAATTATTCCCAAATAAATTTCCCAAAATGGTACATACATTATTAGGTGATTTAATAGGATCTAAGTGAAATAGGAGACCAGGTGATATAGAAAGACATAATAGCCCATAGTCTAAATCACTATTATTATACCACTTAGCTTTATATGCATCTATGTTAAGTTTAGTTTGATCACCCATGGTTATCCTATACAAAATATTACCCCTTAGAATGATTATCATCTTGATTTTTTATTCATGATAGTTAAAGGGAGTTAGTGGATTGATTAAACTTGAATCCATTTTAGTGTTGAGCTGAGTTATAATAGTAGTGCAAGTTGTAATTGTTGCAGAATTGAAAGTGAAAGATAAAATAAAAAGAGTGACATAGAAACGTGGTACACCATCCTAAGCTATTATAATAAAATAACCCCCCCCCCCCATAAAAATGCTGTAAATGCATGATAAAAAGACATTGAACTCAATGGAAAGTGTGTCTCAAGCAATCTATGAAAGTTGTAAAAGTTGAGTTTTTATAAATAAGGTGAGGACATTAGGCTCTATTGGAAATACATCCAAGATGAGTATACAAAGTGATAAAATGAGATAAATAGAATTTTTTTGAATAGGAGTGGGTTTGGCCACCTTCCAAACCAGTCCTCACCCATCGGTCTTCATCGAATGAAAAAATGAGAGGTTTTAGGCAAATACAATTTCCCATCTTAAAAGCTCACAATATAATATATTATTTTTGTTTAAAATAAATAAAAAAAATACTAGATTCCTCTTATGCTAATGACCCCATCACCAAAAAAATTATTTATATATATATATATATATTTAAATAATCATAATAAAAATAATTTTGATATAACCCCTCACCTTTTGTAAAATTCAACCACCTTAAATAAAAATATATGGTCAATAAGGTATATTGACTCTTTAAAACATGAAATGAGTTTTAAATTTTGAAAAAGGTGATTGAAAATTAAGAAAGGCTTCTCGCTCAACAAAAAGACAAAACCACATTAAAATAGGCAATACCACAAATTTAGTAAAAAACTAGTTTAAAACTTTAAAAACCATCATTTTACTTCTTTAGTGACATGCATGGTGAACCCAACATGAAGGAGGGTATTTATAGGTCTGAAGAAGTGTTGAGGTGATCTGAATGAGATCTATAAGTGTGTGGAGGTGATCACAACCAACATGCAGGTTGTGAGGTTAAAAACCACCTACAATTTATGCCAAAGACTATGTGAACAGTTTCAAAAGGAGGCATGAGATGGGTGACCTCAGGACGAAGGCATCAATCTTGATCAGACTAAATGAGTAAGCTATAAGGTCAAAAACTGAAATAGAGGTTTTAATGGTGATGTGGAGGCCATACTAGGTTGAAAGGCAACAAACGAGAGTCAAAACATTAAACTAAAGGCTAAACATCAACCTAGAGGTGGTTGAGGGCATTCCAATAGGGTTGTAAGCCTTTGATCTAGTCTGGAAGGACATAGATAATGTGTAGGTCTATGAGCAATCCTTGAGAGGCTATGGACAACATGCAAGTTTGTGAGAGCCATTTAGAGGCTATAAACTCTATTACACACTAGAAATAACAATGCCACCACCAGACAATAATACCCCTCGATTTCTAATAAAATAACCCGTATAAATTTTTAGTTACATAAATCATGAGGTTTTTGAGATATCAAAAAATACCCCAAATGTTATGAAAACCCTAAAAAAACAACCTTATAGTAATCTCAATATTTTTAGAATAGATTAACAACAAAGAAAAACCAAACAAATGTTTATTGGATTGGCTCTGATACCATATCGGAGATGTCACCAATTTCAAATAACATGAATACAAAGGTTGAGATCATATGAGATGAAGCTTGTGCACACCACAATGTTGTTGAAGCAAAATTAAATCACTTAAAGAAAATATTTAAAGAGAAACAAAGTAAGTGGAGTAAAACCCAATCTTTCATTAAGTGAAAATATCTCAAATGAGATGAGTACATATAGGAGAGTAAGCAAGTAAATACTCCACAATAGGTGGTAAAAATACCCTCATAATATATAAGTAACTCCTCCACAAAATATGGTAAATAGTCTAATAATATATGAGTAATTCCCATATCTAGAATAGTCGGTCAAAGGAGTTACTTCCTAGTCACCTGGTCAACCTACACACATCAACAAACTTCTCTGTGAAAGTAGGAAAACTCCAAGTGAGGGAAAAAACCCAATAATAAATAAATATGGGAAAAAATAAAACACATACTCTAACATAAATGTGATGATGAAACTTTAAAAACACCATGATACCATTCAAAAATGATATGAAGTGCATACGCTCTGATATCCATATTGATCTGGGCCCTAGGTGGTAACCTAGTGGACAACCTACTTAATGTGGATTAAATAAGTTATATGTGAAATTGTTTTCTTGAATGACAAATAATATGAAATGTAGTGGGTAAATAAACCTTAAATAATAAACAAGGTGAAAATAGATTTATAACAGTAATAAAAAAGTTATATTATGCTAAGTTATGTACAATCTAAGAGATCAAATGTTGTTACCACAAGGATTCCTAACTCTATTATTATATGTGGTTTAACAAAATGTATATATAACTTAAAAATAATGTAAGTGTACATTATCATAAAATCAAGAATATGAAGCATTCATTGAACTATTACAATAGGTGGTAACCACTACTTCATAACCATCATGTGCGGTGATGTCACTTACCACCATTATTGATAGGCGACTAACTATAGTGCTAACACTGTAGGGGCTGTGTCGTAACACAACTAAATTTTCAAGGAATCATTTTACATGTAGGCATGTAACCTATTGACATTATTTTTGATGTAAGTATAAAGCATGATGTGAACTTGTGGTAAGATGTGATATGAATTAGTGACCCAAGCCCCCTTGGATGGGCCTTGATGTAATAATTCCCTATTTTTGTCATTATGCTAAATTCACTCCAAAGTTATTTTTTATTTTATTCCCAATGGACTCACTCTACTTGCCTATCTTGAATTTATTTGCTTTGAAACTTTATAGTCTATATTACCTCCTCGTTGATCTTTGTGTTTCTTGTTTAGTGTTAAACAATGTTCTAATACATGCACACTCAATGACTTGTTCATTATTTTATTGAGTGTTATTGTATCTTCATGTACATATAAGCAAACTCATTGTCATGCAATGGATACACTTTTTCGTGATTTACTATACTTTATCAAAATTGGGGCTTCAACCATTATCTTAGAGGATGCCTTCAAAATTTGTGCATCCCTTACACCATCTAATCCTCAATATTATGTGCTCTTATACCTATCCACAATTGGGGGCCAACAACTTAAATAGATAGGTGTAATTTTATTCAACAACAGCTAACAAGGGTTAAAGGGGTCATGAAAACCTATAATAGATCCCTTGACATCTCATTTGTGACCTATAAAAATGTTACATGGTTTGTAGGTGAAAGTGAGTTGAAGATCGAGCTTAGGGTTTGGGAATGGAACAAGACTTTATATATGTATGTATGTATATATGTATATACACACACACATATATATGTATATATCTATGTATATATGTGTGTGTGTGTGTGTATATATATATATATATATATATATCTGTGTGTGTGTGTGTGTGTGTACACACACACACACATTGATCTAGGCAATAATTCAGGTGACAATTCGGGTGACGGTTCTACCCCAATTGATGACAGAACTTCTGGGAGCCATAGCTTTTGCACCATAGATCTAATTGACTACCCGTTTGAACCGTTGGAAAGATAATAATGAGGAGAAAATGGTGAGATGGCACAAATATTTGATTAGTGAGTTTTGACCCCCAAAAACCTAATGAAAGTGCTCCAAATTTCAATTTAAGTAGTGTAGTATAAAAATAGTAAGTTTTTAAAAATATTAATTCCTTGAATTCTATATTATTGTAAATCATGGAAGTCAAACTGCTTAATCTACCTCAAGATTGGTGACCTTACACATCCTCCTCCTACCTTAAAAATGTGTATAAATGAAGATGTATCCCAAAATAGAAATCAAGCATCTCTTCCCAGAGATAAGCATATGGTTGTATTGCAATCTTGAGTAATAAAACATCTCTTCTCAGAGAAATCATTATTAATTTGTTATTTTCATGTTCTTGAAATATCTATTAATCAAAAATTCTGAGTTTTAGATCAGTGGTATCAGAGCAGTTTGTCTTGAGAGTGTATGATCCCAAAGATAAGGTCAGGCTATAAGAAGCTTGGGTGAAAAACAATAGAGCTTCCAAACTATCCACCTATTCACTCCAAATGACTTCAAATGGTGGATGACACTGAGACATTTGATCCCTTAAAGGAAATGGTGGATGACACTAAAACATTTGATCCTTTAAAGGATAGATGCTACAATAATTCACCCAAATTCTCCAACAAATCTCGATGGGAAATTCTGGCTCCTCATCTACACTTCCTAGCTCCTCATCCTTTCAGTGCCCTAAAACCCTTCAAGGTTCAGGTGAATTTTTATATCCCTACATTTGAAGGAAATATCAATGGTGATGTAGTATAAAATTAGTTGGATCAATTGTCTTCCTACTTTTCTATAATCCATCTAATGGCAATAAGAATAGATGCTACAATAATTCACCTAAATTCTCCAACAAATCTCGATGGGAAATTCTGGCTCCTCATCTACACTTCTTGGCTCCTCATCCTTTTAGTGCCCTAACACCCTTCAAAGTTTAGGTGAATTTTTATATCCCTACATTTGAAGGCAAAATCAATGGTGATGTAGTATAAAATTAGTTAGATCAATTGTCTTCCTACTTTTCTATAAATAAATTCACCGATGGAGAAAAGATCACTTTTTCTCTTTTGAAAGCATCATTACCCATGAAAAATTGGAGAGAAGTGTACAAAATAGGTTCAATACAGATGACATTGGCCTTGAGGTGGAACCTACCTGGGATGATTTCATAGAAGTGGTAAAGAAAGAATACTATCCCATTAGAGCATATGATGATCTGTACATACAATGGCAACAACTTCACCAAGGTAAGGACCAATCTATTCAAGATTACACAAACATTTTTCATTCTTTGTCTACAAGATTGGGCATCCAAGAAAGTGAGAAACATAATACTCTCAAATATCATGGTGGACTGCAATGGTACATATGGGGGGAAATAAAACTCTTTAATTTAGAAACCCTTGGTGAGGCATACAAGTTTGTAGTGAAGATTGAGTAGAAGCATGGAAGAAAGAATACTAAGAGTCAACCTTTGAAATGGAAAAGTGACAAGGAAGGTCAAACATGAGGCCAAAATTGGAAGCAAAAGAAGTTTCAAGATAAGAAACCCTAGAAGGGGAAGATTGGAAAATAGTGTGATTACCACAAAATTGGAATTCACTCTAAAGAATAATGTTGAGCCATCAAGTCACTACTTTTTGAGTCATAATACTCGACAGCTACTACTCTATCTCATGCACACCTTGAAGTCAAAGAAGATGAGAAGAGATTATATATGCTAAGCTTGATACCATAGTTGTTTCATCATAAACCCATGAAGAAAGACTAAATGATAAGAAAAGGTTGTTTCACTCTAAATTATGAGTAAAAGGTAAGCCTATGCATTTCATTCTTGATAGTGGGAGTCAAAAGAATTTAATCTCTGATAAAGTTTTGAAAAGTCTTAATCTATCCATGAAGCCTCACCCAAAGACATATAATATTGGAAGGTTGAGCCTAGGGAGAGACCTCTGTGTCATCCATCAGTGTCTTCTTTCATATGAAATAAAACCTTTCTAAGATGAAGTCTTATGTGATGTGGTCAATCTAGATGTTTTTGATGTATTCCTTGGTCAACCATTCATGTATGATTGACATGGCATCTATGATTCATGAACCCAAAGAATCACCCTCACTCTTGGAATGTGGAACTATAGGCTATCAGAGGTACCACCTCCCACATCTGTCTCCTTGATTACTGCCAAACAATGTAAGATATTGGTAGAGAAGACAAAGTAGTTCATTCTCATGGTGGTCAAACTATAGAAATCCAAGAAGGATAATGTTGTAGTCCTAACTACACAATCAACACAACATAATCAAATGGGACAAATCAGAGGAGAATATGATGACTTATTCAAGTCACCCATGGGAGTTTAACTTCACTACTAGGTAAAACATTCTATCGATTTGATTTTAGGATCAACTTTGCCTAACAATCCTATGTATCATAGATCAGTTTTGGAGAGTGATGAGATAAAAAGGTAGATTCAAGAATTGATTCCAAAGGGTCACATGAAGCTAAGCTCTTCACCCTGTGGTAACTTGATTGTCCTAGCACCAAAGAAAGATGGAACATGGATGCTTTTCATTAAATATTAAACCCTAAATAAAATCACTGTGAAGAATCATTACCCCCTCCCCAAGATTGATGACCTACTGGACCAAATCTATGGTGTGAAGTTCACCAAAATTTATCTCAAATCTAGCTATCACCAAATTCCCATTGATCCTATTAATGTCTATAAGACTGCATTCAAATATAAGGAGGAGATCTTTTAATGGTTGGTTATGCCTTTTGTCTTGACTAATGCACCTGTAACCTTCATAAGGATGATGGATGACATCCTGTGAGCCTTCACCAACTCATTCATGGTTGTCTACCTAGATGACATACTTATCTATAGCAGAACATGGAAGGAACATCTACAACATGTTTATAAGGTGCTTCAAACTCTTTAGGAGCACAAGTTGTATGTAAATCTTGACAAATGCACATTTAGGATGAAAAATATTTAGTACTTGGGGTACATTATGAATGAAGAAGGGGTCCATGTTGATCTAGAGAAGATTCAAGTTATTTGAGAATGGCTTACACTAAGGACCCTCATAGAACATCATATCTTATTGGGTCTTGCAAATTTCTATCATAAGTTTGTTATTGCTTCTTGGCCACTAACCCAACTGACTAAAAGAGGAGCTAAAGCTACATTTTAGTGGGGAAAAATAAAACAAAGGGCATTTGAGAATTTGAAGAATAGACTTTGCTCAACCCCTATTTTTGCCTTGCTAGATTTGTATCAACCTTTCAAGTTGATGATGGATGCATCTGAATATGCCATGGGAACTTTCATCATGCAACATGGCCATCCTATTAGATAACACCATGAAAATTTCATTGGTATAGTTAATAAATACTCAACATATGAAAAAGAGCTTTATGCTATTGTGCAAGCATACAAAAAATAGAAACACTACATCTTGGGAAAAGAGATGGTCATCTACATTAACCACATACCATTGGAATTCATCTAGATGTAGAGAAAACTACTAAATAAGAGGCACCAAAAGTGGGGCACATATATACAACAATTCCATTTGATAATCAAACATAAAAAGGGGAGCTCAAATAGGACTGTAGTTTATTTAATCCACCTACCAATTACTACACTCACAATAGTTCTTAACCTATGTAGACACGAGACTACCACTTGGGGTGCTCTGTATGAAGCAGATCCTAGATTTGTTGATAAATATCAGGTGATTCAAGAAGGTAAACATGTTTATAATTTATATTTTCAAGATAATATCTTCTATCACTTGGGGCACATTTGTGTTCTAGCTATAGAACAATAGAAGATGATATGGGAAGCACATTTTAGTCGGATAGTTGGACACTTTGGTGTAGAGAAGACATTGGTAGTTCTTCAATAAACACTTCTACTAGCATCATATGTGAAAGGATGTGGAGAGGTACTTCAAATCTTGCACCCAATGTGTGATAGCCAAGCCAACAAATAAGAAGTAAGGATTGTACACACCATTTCCAAAACCAACCAGGCCCTGGGAATTTATTTTAATGGATTTTCTCTCAGGTTTTCCCACTTCAAAACATGGTAAGGACTATATTTTTGTTGTAGCTAATCATTTTTAAAAAATGGCTATCATGATTATTTGTAAAAAAAATATCTCTTGAAGAAATTGCTCAACTATATTTTAGTCACGTATGGCTCTACCCAAGTACATTATTTTAGATAGAGAATAGGTTCCTAAGCATATTCTAGTCCACTCTATAGAAGATGATGGATATCAAGTTGATGAAGTCCACAACCTTCTATCCATAGACTAATTTTTAGATAGAAGTGGTGAATTGCGTGATTATTCACATGATTCAGATGTCTCACTCCAAACATCTATGCACATGGGATGAGGGGCTTCTTTTCATACAACATGGATACAATCGATCCCTACATAACTTGACCAAGCACAACCCATTTGAAGTATGCTTTGGGTTGCAACCCATGACACCAATTGATATAGCCATTCCATTCTCCACCATAGAATACACACCTTATAGGAGATATGAGGTATCAAAAGCAATAATGTTCATTGAAAAAATGAAACACATCTAAAAGTAGTTTCATGACATCTTTGAGAAGATGAATCAAAAGTATAAGCAACACTATGAAAAACATAGGATTACACACCATTTTATTATGGGTAACAAGGTTTGGTTGAAGATTCAAAAGGAATGACTTGCAAGCCCACACAAAAGAAATTTTTCCTCTTTGATATGGTCCCTACACCATCACCAAAAAAGTTTGAGAAAATGCTTTTGAGTTGAACCTATCAGCCTACCTTGGTCTGCATCCAATATTTAACATGTAGCTCTTCAAACGATATCATCTACCTCTATTGGACACCTCAGTCATAGTAGAACAATTGGACATTGATGAACTTGATCCATAGATTTTTTCTCCAATAGAGGAGGATTAGATAGTGGACAACTAGATGAAGACAACAATAGGACGTTCTATTCCACTTTATTAGGTGGTCAAAAGGGGCCAGCTTAGCCACCAAGGTGAATGGCTCACAGAGAATCAAATTAAGACACAACTACCACACTTGATGAGGAATATTGATGAGATGGAGACCATTGCTTCTCAAAGAGAGAGGAATGATCTAGATAACAATTCAAGTGACAATTCGGGTGATAGTTCTATCCTAATTGATGATGGAACTTCTAAGAGTCATAAATTTTACATGATAGCTCTAATTGACTCCCCGTTTGAACTTTTGGAAAGCTAGGAATGAGGATAATGCAGTGAGATGACATGGAGCTTTGATTAGTGGGTTTTAACCCTCAAAAAATTAATTGAATGGCCCTAAATTTCAATTTTAGTAGTGCAGTCTAAAAATAATAAGTTTTTAAAAATAGTAATTCTTCAGATTCTGTATTGTTGTAAATCATGGAAGACAAACCACTTAATCTCCATCAATATTGGTGACCTTCCACATCCTCTTCCTACTTTCAAAATGTGTATAAATGAAGATGTAACCCAAAATAGAAATCAAACGTCTCTTCCCAGAGATAAGCATATGGTTGTATTGCAATATTGAGTAATAAAATATCTCTTCTCAAAGAAATCATTGTTATTGTGTTATTTTTCATGTTCTTGAAATATATATCAATCAAAACTTATGAGTTTTAGATCAGTGGTATCAGATCGGTTTGTCTTGAGAGTGTATGATCTTGAGGATGAGGTTAGGATACAAGAAGCTTGGATGGAAAACAATAGAGATTCTAAATTATCCACCTATTTACTCCAAAATAATTCAAATGGTGGATGATACTGAGACATCTAATCCCTTCAAGGAAATGGTGAATGAAACCCTCCAATGGAAATAAGCATAGATATTGCAACAATTCATCCAATTTGTCTAACAAATCTTGATGGGAAATTTTAGCTCCTCATCTACACTTCCTAGCTCCTCATCCATGGAACATCTTTTTAGTGCTCCAACACCCTTCAAGGTTTAGGTGAATTTTGATATTCCTTCATTTGAAGGCAAAATCAATGTTGATGCAGTAGAAATTTGGTTGGATTAATTGTCTTGCTAATTTTTTGTAAATAAATTCAGCGATGGAGAAAAAATCACTTTTTCTCTTTTGAAGGCATCATTACCTATGAAAAATTGGTGGGAAGTGTACAAAAAGAGGTTCAGTACAAATGACATTGTCCTTGAGGTGGAACCTACCTGGGATGATTTCATGGAAGTGGTAAAATAAGAATACTATCCCATTGGAGTATATGATGATCTATACATATAGTGGCAATAATTTCACCAATGTAAGGTCTAGTCTATTCAAGATTACACTGATATTTTTTATTCTTTATCTATGAGATTAGGCATCCAATAAAGTGAGAAACATAAGGCTCTCAAATATCATGGTAAACTACAATGGTACATACTAGGGGAAATATAACTCTTTAATTTGGAAACCCTCAGTGAGGCATATAAGTTCATAGTAAAGATTGAGTAGAAGCATGAAAGAAAGAATATGAAGAGTTAACCTTCAAAATAGAAAAGTGACAAGAAAGTTCAAACATGAGGCCAAAATTAGAAGCAAAAAGAGTTTCAAGATAAGAAACCCCAAAATGGAAAGATTGGAAAATGGTGTGATTACCACAAAACTGGAAATCACTACAAAGAAGAATGTCAAGCCATCAAGTCACTACTTTTTGAGTCACAATACTCGACATCTACTGCTCAATCTAATACACACCTTGTAGTCAAAGAGGATGAGAAGAGATTATATATGCTGAGCCTAATACCATCATTGATTCATCATAGACTGGTGAGGAAAGGATAGATGACAAGGGAAGGTTGTTTCACTCCAAATTATGGGTAAAAAGTAAACCTCTACATTTCATTCTTGATAGTGGGAGTCAAAAGAATTTAATCTCTACTAAATTTATGAAAAGTCTAAATCTATCCATGAAGCCTCAACCAAAGCCATACAATATTGGATGGTTGAGCCTAGGGAGAGACCTCTATGTCACCCATCAGTGTCTTGTTTCATATGTAATAAAACTTTTCCAAGATGAAGACTTGTGTGATGTGGTCAATCTAGATGTTTGTGATGTATTCCTTGGTCATCCATTCATGTATAATCAACATGGCATTTATTAATCATGAACTTGAAGAATCACCCTCACTTTTGGAACATGAAACTACAGGGTACCAGAGGTACCACCTCCCACATTTTCCTCCTTGATTATTGCCAAACAATGTAAGAGATTGGTGGAGAAGACAAAGAAATTCATTCTCATGGTGGTTAAACCAAAAAAATCTAAGAAGGTTGATGTTGTAGTCTTGACTAAAAAATCAACACAATAATAGAAGTAGATGGGACAAATCATGGGAGAATATGATGACTTATTCAAGTCACCCATGGGAGTTCCACTTCACTGTCAGGTAAAACATTCTATTGATTTGATCTCAAGATCACCTTTACGTAACAATCCTATGTATCATAGATTAATTTTGGAGAATAATGAGATAAAAAGGTAGATTTAGGAATTGATTAAAAAGGACCACATCAATCCAAGTGCTTCACCCTTTAGTAGCCTAATTATCCTGGCACCAAAGAAAGATGGAACATGCAGGCTTTTCATTGACTATCAGGCCCTGAATAAAATCACTATGAATAATCACTACCCCCTCCCTAGGATTGATGACCTACTGGACTAACTCTATGGTATGAATTTATTCACCAAAATTGATCTCAAATCTAGCTATCACCAAATTCCCATCAATCCCACCAATGTTTGGAAGACTACATTCAAATCTAAGGAGGGGATCTTTAAATGGTTGGTTATGCCTTTTGGCTTGACTAACGCACCTGAAACCTTAATGAGGATGATGGATGACATCCTGTGACCCTTCACCAACTCATTCATGGTTGTCTACCTAGATGACATACTCATCTATAGTATAACATGGGAGGAACATTTGCAACATATTTGTAAGATGCTTCAAACTTTTCAGGAGCACAAGTTGTATGAAAATATTGACAAATGCACATTTGAGATGAAACAAATTTAGTACCTGAGTTACATTATGAATGAGGAAGGGGTCCATGTTTATCCAAAGAAGATTCAAGTTATTTGAGAATGGCCTACACCAAGGACCCTCATAGAACTTCACATCTTCTTATGTCTTACAAATTTCTATTATAGGTTTGTTCTTGGATTCTCAAATGTTGCTTGGCCATTTACCCAAGTGACTAAAAGAGGAACTAAAGATACATTTCAGTGGGGAAAAATATAACAAAATCAATTTAAGAATTTGAAGAATAGACTTTGCTCAACTCTTGTTCTTGCCTTGCTAGATTTGTATCAACCTTTCGAGTTCATGACATATGCGTTTGAATGTGCCACAGGAACTATCATCATGAAACATGGCCATTCTATTGCATATCAGAGAGAAACTTTTACTAATATAGTTAGGAAATACCCAACATATGACAAGGAGATATATGCCATTGTGTAAGCTTACACATAATAGAAACACTACACCTTGGGGAAAGAGACAGTCATCCACACTGACCACAGACCATTGGAATTCATCCAAACATAGAGTAAATTATGAAATGAGAGGCACCAAAAGTGGGTCACATATCTATAGTAATTCCATTTTATAATCAAACATAAAAAGGGGAGCTCAAATATGGTTGTAGATTATCTTAGCCACCCACCAATTACTACACTCAAAATAGTTCTCGACCTGTGTGGACATGAGACTACCACTTAGGGTGCTCTATATGAAGCAAATCCTACCTTTGCTGATACATATTAGGTGCTTAAAAAAGGTAAACATGTTTCTAATTTATATTTACAAGATAATGTCCTCTATCACATGGGGCACATCTGTGTTCCAGCTATAGAGTAATAGAAAATGATATGGGAAGCACATTTCAATAGGATAATTAGACACTTTGGTGTAGAGAAGACATTATCAGTTCTTCAAAAACACTTCTACTAGCCCCATATGCAAAAGGATATGGAAAGTTATGTCAAATATTACACCCCATGTGTGATAGCCAAGCCAACAAATAAGAAGCAAGGATTATACACACCATTTTCAAAACCAACCAGGCCTTGAGAATCTATCTCAATGGATTTTATCTTAGGTTTTCCCACTTCAAAACATGGTAAGGACTGTATATTTGTTGTAGTTGATCATTTTTCAAAAATGTCTATCATGATTTCTTGTAATAAAAATATATCTACTAAAGAAATTAATCGACTATATTTTAGTCATGTATGGGTCCATTTTGGTCTATCCAAGTCCATTATCTCAGATAGAGATAGCAGGTTCCTGAGCATCTTCTAATCCACTCTATGGAAGATGATAGATACCAAGCTGATGAAGTCCAAAGCCTTCCATCCATAGACTGATGGTTAGACAGAAGTGATGAACCACCTGATTATTCACATGATTTAGATGTATCACTCCAAACATCCATGCACATGGGATGAGGGGCTTATTTTCATATAACATGGATATAATCAAGCCCTACACAACTCGACCAAGCATAGTCCATTCCAAGTATGCTTCAGGTTCTAACCCATATCACCAATTGATATATCCATTCCATTCTCCACCATGGAATACACACCTCATGGGAGATCTAAGGTAGCAAAAAAAACAAAGTTAATTAATCAAATGCAACACATCTAATAACATGTTCATGACATCTTGGAGAAGATAAATCAGAAGTATAAATAATGCCATGACAAACAGAAGATTACAGACCATTTTTCTATGGGTGACAAGGTTTGGTTTTGGCTTCAAAAGGAATAACTTGTAAGCCCACATAGAAAAATTTGGCCTCTATGATATGGTCCCTACACCATCACTAAAAAAGTTAGAGAAAATGCTTTTGAGTTGAAACTCCCAGCCTACCTTGGTCTACATATAATATTTAACATAAAGCTCCTCAAACCATATCATCCACCTCTATTGGACAATTTAATCATATTAGAACAACTAGACATTGATGAGATTAATCCATAGAGTTTTTATCCAATGAAGGAGGATCATATTGTGGACACATGGATGAAGACAATAAGAGGATGCTCTATTCCACTTTATTGGGTGGTCAAAAGGGGCCAACTTAGCCATCAAGGTGATTGGCTCATACAAAATCAAATTAAGACACATATACCACACTTGATGAGGAATATTGATGCAATGGGGACCATTTCTTCTCAAAGAGGGAGGAATGATCCAGGCAATAATTTAGGTGATAATTCGGGTGATGGTTCTACTCTAATTGATGATGAAACTTTCAAGAGCCATAACTTTTGCACCATAGCTCTGATTGACTCCCCATTTGAACCATTGGAAATTTAAAAATGAGGAGAAAATGATGAGATGAAATGAAAATCCAATTTATGGGTTTTAACCCACATAAACTCAATGGACGTGCCCCAAATTTCAATTTTAGTAGTGCAGTCTAAAAATATATAATTTCTAAAAATAGTAATTCCTTTAATTTTGTATTATTGTAAATTATGGAAGTCAAACCACTTAATCTCCCTTGATATTGGTGACCTTTGACATCCTCCTCATACCTTCAAAATGTGTATCAATGAAGATGTAACCTGAATTATAAATCAGGCATCTCTTTCTAGAGATAAACATATGGTTATATTGCAATCTTGAGTAATAAAACATCTCTTCTCAGAGAAATCATTATTACTATGTTATTTTTATGTTATTGAAATATATATCAATAAAAAATTCTAAGTTTTGGATTAGTGGTATCAGATTGGGTTGTCTTGAGAGTTTATGATCCCTAGGATGAGGTTAGGCTACAAGAAGCTTGGGTGGAAAACAACAGAGCTTCTAAACTATCCACCTATTCACTCCAAATGACTTTAAATGGTAGGTGACATCGAGACATCTGATACCTTCAAGGAAATGGTGAATGAAGTCCTCTAATAGAAACAAGTGTATATGTTACAACAATTCACCCAAATTCTTCAACAAATCTTGATGGGAAATTTTGGCTCCTCATCTACACTTCCTGGCTCCTCATCCATGGAATGTACTTTCAGTGCCCCAGCACCCTTCAAGATTCAAGTAAATTTTGATATCCCTAAATTTGAAGGAAAAATCAATGCTGATGTATTATAAAATTGGTTGGATCAATTATTTTCCTACTTTTTAATAAATAAATTCATCGATAGAGAAAATATCATTTTTACTCTTTTGAAAGCATCATTGCCCATGAAAAATTGGTGGAAAGTGTAAAAAAGAGGTTCAATACAGATGACATTGGCCTTGAGATGGAATCTATCTAAGATGATTTCAGAGAAGTGGTAAAGGAAAAATACTATCCCATTAGAGCATATGATGATCTGTACATATAGTGGTAACAACTTCACCAAGGTAAGGACCAATTTGTTCAAAATTACACTAACATTTTTCATTCTTTGTTTGGGAGATTGGGCATCCAAGAAAGTGAGAAACATAAGACTAAAATATTGTGGTGGAATATAATGGTACATATAGGGGGAAATGGAACTCTTTAATTTGGAAACCCTTGATGAGGCATACAAGTTCATAGTGAAGATTGAGTAGAAGCATGAAATAAATAATACAAAGAGTTAGCCCTCAAAATGAAAAACTGATAAAGAAGGTCAAACACGAGGCCAAAATTAGAAGCAAAAGGAGTTTCAAGATAAGAAACCCTAGAAGGGAAAGACTAGAAAATGGTGTGATTACCACAAAACTGGAACTCACTCCAAAGAATAATGTTGAGCCATCAAGTCACTATTTTCTGAGACACAACTCAACATCTACTACTCTATCTAATACACACCATACAATCACAGAGGATGAAGAAGAGATTGTAGATGCTAAGCCTGATACCATTGTTGCTTCATCACAAACCCATGAGGAAAGGCTAGATGATAAGGAAAGGTTATTTCACTCAAAATTATGGGTAATAAGTAGGTCTCTATATTTTATTCTTGATAGTGGGATTCAAAAGAATTTAATCTCTACTAAAGTTGTGAAAAGTCTAAATTTATCCATGAAGCCTCACCCAAAGCCATACAATATTGGATGGTTGAGCCCAAGGAGAGACCTCTATGTTACCCATCATTGTCTTCTTTCATATGCAATAAAATATTTCCAAAATGAAGTCTTGTGTGATGTGGTCAATCTAGATGTTTGTGATGTATTCCTTGGTCAACCATTCATGTATGATCAACATAGCATCTATGAATTATGAACTCAAAGAATCACACTCACTCTTGGAACACAACACTATAGAGTACCAGAGGTACCACCTCCCACATCTGTCTCCCTGATTAATGCCAAGTAATGTAAGGGATTGGTGGAGAAGACAAAGAAATTCATTCGCATGGTGGTAAAACCACAAAAATCTAAGAAGGCTGATGTTGTAGTCCTGACTACACAATCAAAAAAATAATAGAATTAGATGGGATAAATCATGGGAGAATATGATGACTTATTCAAGTCACCCATGGGAGTTCCACTTCATTGCCAGGTAAAACATTCTATTGATTTGATCCTAGGATCACCTTTGCCTAATAGTCATGTGTATCGCATATCAGTTTTAGAGAATGCTGAGATAAAAAAGTAGATTTTGGAATTGATTCAAAAGGGTCACATTAAGCCAAGCTCTTTACCCTATGAGAGCTCGATTATCTTGGAACCAAAGAAAGATGGAACATGGAGGATTTATATTGACTATTTAGCCCTGACTAAAATCACTATGAAGAATCACTACCCCCTCCCTAGGATTGATGACTTACTGGACCAACCATGTGGTACAAAATTCATCACCAAAATTGATCTCAAATCTAGCTATCACCAAATTCCCATCAATCCCATTGATGTCTAGAAGACTAAATTAAAATCTGAGGGGCCCTTCAAATGGTTGGTTATTATTTTTGGCTCAACTAACACACTTGTAATTTTCATGAGGATGATGGATGACATCCTAAGACCCTTCACCAAATCATTCATGGTTGTCTACCTGGATGACATACTCATCTATAGAAGAACATGAGAGGAACATTTGCAACATGTTCGTAAGGTGCTTTAAACTCTTTAGGAGCACAAGTTGTATACAAATCTTGAAAAATGCAAATTTAGGATGAAAATAATTTAGTACTTGGGGTAAATTGTGAATGAGGAAGGGATTCATGTTGGTCCAAAGAAGATTCAGGTTATTTGAGAATGGCCTATACCAAAGACCCTTATAGAACTTCATAGCTTCTTGGGTCTTAAAAATTTCTATCACATGTTTGTTCTTAGATTCTCACATGTTGCTTAGCCACTAACCCAAGTGACTGAAGGAAGAACTAAAGCTACATTTTAGTGGGGCAAAATACAACAAAGGGAATTTGAGAATTTGAAGAACAGACTTTGCTCAACCCCTATTCTTGCCTTGCTAGATTTGCATCAACCTTTCAAGTTGATGACATATGCATCTAAATATGCCATGGGAGCTATCATCATGCAACATGGCCATCCTATTGCATATCATAGTGAAACTTTCATTGATATAGTCAGGAAACACCCAATATATGACAAGGATATCTATGCCATTATGCAAGCTTGCAAATAATGGAAACACTACATCTTGGGGAAAGAGATGGTCATCTACACTGACCACAGAACATTGGAATTTATCTAGATACTAAAAAAAATATGAAATGAGAGGCACCAAAAGTGGGCCACATATGTTTAGCAATTTTGTCTAATAATCAAACATAAAAATGGGATCTCAAATACAATTATAGATTGTCTCAGATGTTTACCAATTACTGCACTCACAACAGTTCTTGACCTGTGTGGATAAGAGACTACCACTTGGGGTGCTCTGTATAAAGTAGATCCTACCTTTACTAATGCATATCAGGTGTTTCAATAAGGTAAACATGTTTTTTATTTATATTAGCAAGATAATGTCCTTTGTCACATGGGGCACACATATGTTCTAACTGTAGAGTAATAGAAGATGATATGGAAAGCACATTTTAGTAGGATAGCTAGACACTTTGGTGTAGAGAAGACATTAGTAGTTCTTAAAAAACACTTCTACTAGCCCCATATGCAAAAGGATGTGGAAAGGTACCTCAAATATTTCACCCCATGTGTGATATCCAAGCCAACAAATAAGAAGTAAGGATTGTACATGCCATTGCCAAAACCAACTAGGTATTCAGAATTTGTCTCAATGGATTTTCTCTTAGGTTTGCCCACTTCAAAACATGGTAAGGACTATATTTTTGGATCATTTTTCAAAAATGGATATCATGATTGCTTGTAAGAAAAATATATCTAATGAAGAAACTGCTCAACTATATTTGAGTCATGTATGGATCCATTTTGGTCTCCCTAAGTCCATTATCTCAGATAGAGATAGCAGGTTCTTGAGCATCTTCTGGTCCACTCTATGGAAGATGATGAATACCAAACTAATGAAGTCCATATCCTTCCATTCATAGATTTATGGTTAGATAAAAGTGGTAAACTACCTGATTGTTCACATGATTCAGATGTATCACTCTAAACATCCATGCACATAGGATGATGGGATTATTTTCATATAACATGGATATAATCAAGCCCTACATAGATCGACCAAGCACATTACATTCCAAGTATGCTTTAGGTTCCAACCCATGGCACCAATTGATATATCCATTCTATTCTCTACCATAGAATACACACTTCATGGGAGATATGAGGTAGAAAAAATAACAAAGTTCATTGAAAAAATGCAACACATCCAATATTAGGTTCATGACATCTTGGAGAAGATGAATCATAAGTATAAGCAATGCCATGACAAACATAGGATTACACACCATTTTATTGTGGGTGATAAGGTTTGGTTATAGATTAGAAAGGAATGACTTGTAGGACCACACAAAAAAAATTGGCCTCTACGATATGGTCCTTACACCATCATCAAAAAAGTTGGAGAAAATGCTTTTGAGTCGAACCTATCAGCCTACCTTGGTCTGCATCCAATACTCAACATGGAGCTCCTCAAACCATATCATCCACCTCTATTAGACACTTCAGTCATAGAAAAATAATTAGACATTGTTGAGCTTGATCCATAGAGTTTTTCTCAAGTGGAGGAAGATTATATTGTGGAAACCTAGATGAAGACAAGAGGATGCTCTATTCTACTTTATTAGGTGGTCAAAAGGGGCCAGCTTAGCCACCAAGGTGAGTGGCTCACAGAGAACAAAATTAAGACATAACTACGAAAATTGATGAATAATATTGATGTAATGGGGACCATTAATTCTCAAGGAGGGAGGAATGATCCAAGAAATAATTTAGGTGATAATTCAAGTGATGGTTCTACCTCAATTGATGACAGAACTTTTAGGAGCCATAACTTTTGCACCATAGCTTTGATTGACTCCCCGTTTTAACCATTAGAAAGATAAGAATGAGGAGAACATGGTGAGATGGAATGGATATTTTATTGGTTGGTTTTGATCCCCAAAAACCCAATAGAAGTGCCCCAGATTTAAATTTTAGTAGTGTAGTCTAAAAATAGTAAGTTTCTAAAAATAGTAATTCCTCAAATTTTGTATTGTTGTAAATCATGGAAGTCAAACCACTTAATATCCCCTGAGATTGGTGACCTTCCACATCCTCATCTTACCTTAAAAATATTTATAAATGAATATGTAACCCTAAATGGAAATCAGACATCTCTTCCCAGAGATAAGCATATGGTTGTATTGCAATCTTGAGTAATAAAACATCTCTTCTTAGAGAAATCATTGTTACTGTGTTATTTTCATGTTCTTGAAATATCTATCAATCAAAACTTTTAAGGTTTGGATCACACATGTATGTATATATATACATGTATGCATATATACATATATGTATATATACATACATGTATGTATGTATATGTGTGTGTGTGTGTGTGTGTGTGTGTGTGGCTGTGTGTGTGTGTGTGTGTGTGTGTGTGTGTGTGTGTGTGTGTGTGTGTGTGTGTGTATTATTTTTTATTCTTATGAGAATTGTGTTAATGGAGGTTTTTTATATTGTATAAGTGATGGTTAATGTATGAAATGGACTATTTTATTAATATATTAAAAAAATATTGTTTACCTCTTTTAATTTAGTTTTAGGGTTTAAATGTGTTGATTTTACATATGTGTGATATCATCATACCTTATTATATCAATGGGTTTCTTGGTATTGCCTTGTTACTCCTTAGATGAGTGCTTAAGTAGTTAGGATTAAGTGATATCCTGAAACTATGAGTATTCACTATTTTTTGCATGTGATCTTATATGTTTAGGATCATGTAAACAATCATTAAAAAATAACAATACCAATTTAACCCCATACAATTAATTTTTTCTATATAATGTTAATTGGGGCTCCAATGGGATCAATTTTCCACCATATTAAACCAATTAGTTGGTGAAATATTATATGCAATTGGGGCCAACCAATCCTTGTGTAATAAATTACATCCATATAATATCAATTACGGATCCATTAGCCTCAATTACATACCATATTGAACCAATAAATTAATTATCTCAATATAATATGTAGTTGGGTCCAAATAACCTTTGTATAATAAATTGCATCTACCTAATATAGAATAGGCTTCTTTTGGCCTTGATTGTGCACCATGTTGAACCAATTGAATAATTAGCTCAATCTGATATGAAATTAGGAACAACCAAGCCTCATGAAATAAATCATCCATTTAATGTAAACTGGGGCTTTTTTGGCCTTTATTATGCACCATATTAGATTGTTCAAGTAATTGGTTCAATCTAAAATGTAATTGGGGATAAATGAGTCCTATGGAATAAATTGTGTTCATCTAATGTTAATTGGGACTTTGTTATCCCTGATTGCACAACATATTAAACCAATCAGGTAATTAGTTCAATGTAATACATAGTTTGGGCCAACTAAGACTCCCAAAATAGAGATGCCAAAAGGACATGCAAGGATCAAAAATTATATGAGGAATATTTTATGGTAGAGGATGTGTGCTCTAATGATGATGAAATTCACACTAGTGATCAAAAGGGAGTTATGGAGTAAGAATCCAAAGTTCCCAAGTTAGGAAACATGCAAGGAAGGACTACCAAGGAAGTTCCCATTTCCCATCTACTTGATGTGTGTACTGAGGCACTTTACTTACAAATAGAAGGAATTGATTGAGTTTTTGTACCTATTTGAGAACAGGAGAATTTATATCATGAGGAAAATAAAGTGTGATACAAGTACTCATTCCTTATAAACTAATTAGATCGATGCTCGTGCAGCTTATGTGAACTTTGTGACCAATAATTTTTGGTATGCCACTATTAAGAAGGGGTACAAAACCTCAAAAAATAGTAAAATATGAGGTGGTATAGTATTATATGGAGGTGAGTATGCCAATCAATTAGAATTAATAACATAGAACTTCCTACTATAGGGGTTGGTTGAGTTGTGACACCAATAGGAGGAACAAGAGGAAGCCCTAGTGGAATCCAAAGTTTGGGTGCACTAGTATAGCATGAACCTGAATTTAATGATGCTAACATACCTAGTTCATAGGTATTTTAATAAATATCCTTGAGTCTACCTAATTTTTGAGGGGTGGAAAATGTCCACAAGTGTGAACTTATCTGAATCACCAATGGAGTCACTTTGTTAGAGCACAAGAAAAGTCAACATGTAACAAACTTGTTAGAGTGCACCCACACTTTATAAAATAATTTTGATATAAATCAAGCCATTGTGGACTATGACCTCCTAAAGGTAGCATTATTCAAAAAAATTGACATTCTTGAGGTTGAGAAATAGAGTATTATTACATTGGAAGAAATCAATCAAGAATTATTAGTGTGTTCACACCTATGATCCTAGATTCAATACTCTAGTGTCCAAACTCTTCTATGATATTCACCTAGTACATGTGTGATGATTTTTTGGAGGATTTATTATTCCCTTTTGATGCACCCTATAGATGAAGATGTTTACTGAGCCTTGAGAGTCCCTAGGGATGGTATTGAGATTTGAGGCCATAAGAGGCAAAACCACAAGAGTTATACCATTCATGGAAAAACCTATCATCTAAATGGATTCTTATCTTTAGAATTTCATTTAAAATAACATGCATGATACACATAGTGGACTATAGTGTATGAATTTTGAGCTAAAATAACACAACAAAAATTTCCCAAGGCATAATATGCATGCCTTATTAGCTTCATACGATATTTTTTGTGAGGTTCATGACACACATAACTACCATTTTATTCAATGTGAAACCTAGAAAAAGGTGCCCCTATATTAAAAATATTAATTCCTTTACTCACAACATCAAGGACTATAGAGTGATTGATAATTTCCATGAAGCAAGACATCAAGGCACTTAACAAGCCATTATAGGGCCATCTAACTAGACATGTGGTAGTTATGGAAAATTGTGAGCATACAAAGCCCATGGTAGTGGAGGATGCAGAGGTGAAAGGTCTCACATTTGCACTTTTTACAAGTGCAGATCACCAAACCACTGTAGACACCTAAATCTAGCCACTAATGACCTCTAACCAGGCTTTTGGCCAATTTCTACTCAAAATGCATAATTTAACCTAAAAACACTAAAACATGGTAAATGATGTGAAACTGACATATTCAAGTGCTAATTTTGGCTAGGGTATTACTAAATGGGGTAATGCAATTTATGGGCCAGCTAACTTTGATCAGATCATTCCAAGTCATAATGCTAAATTTTCACTTTGGTGCTTTGGATTGATCTTCCCTATTAAATATTTTACACAAGACTTGTGCCTTTTTTATTTGTTGTTGGAAAATCCTAAATGGGAATACACATCCACTACATTTGACATTGCTTTCCAATTCTAATCCAATCAAAATTTGGACCAATAACAAGGCATTCTGATCAATTTGGGTAATTTGTGCATAAAGTGCTTAATCATGCTTAAGAGCTAATTAACCCAAATCAAGGCCTAATAAAAACTTCCATGGAAACTTGTTGAATTTTTTTTTTTAGAAATGAATATTGAATATCTACATCATCAAGTGACCTCATTTCTTTGGAAGACATCCCTACATCATAAATGCCATAAATATGAAGATTCATGCCTTCCATGCCTCATCAATTCCTTCCATACCTCATCAATGCCTTCAATTATGCCCTCCATACCTCTTAATTTCCCCTTCTTCCAATGTCAAGATGAGGATAATTAAAAACTTAATTCTAAAAATTGAGTTAATCCTCAACCACACATCTCAATTTTGAGATGGATGGTTGAGGTTGATTCTGATCAAATCCAAAAATTTATAAATAAGAGGCCTCACAACATCATTTCTAAGCTTTTATGATGCAAATTTATAATGCCAAATTGGTTCCAAAAGCTTCAACTAACTAGTGTTACCATGCCAAATTGATTCCAAGTCAAGCCAAAATACAAGCCAAAGGTGCCAAGGAGAGATGGAGGTAGCGAAGCTTCCATTACCAAGGACTTCATGAGCACAAACCAAGAAAGCCACTACTACAAAAGCATTTAGAGCATCCAAGGAAGGTGAAATAATTATTATGTTTTCATTCCTTGATTTTTAGTTGTGTTTATCATTTGCTTTTGTTAACTATGCTCTCTCCAGTGTCTAAGATTAGAGATGTTATGCTATTAGTGTGTTTATTTCATTTTATAACTAACACCATACTAACCATCCTCTCTTGAGTCACATTCCTAGATCACATAATGGCATGCCCAGTGGGACTAGATGTATCCTACACATGAATAAGATAATTTTGTAAGTCTAAAATATTTATTTGAGCCTTTAAAACTCTTGAAAATTAATTTTCTAACTTTATTTTACCATTTTTGTTTGTCATGGTTTTACACAGTTGCCGACATCGATAAGTAATACCGATATCATTTACCTATCTTAACCGACATCGATTAGCTAAACCAATTGACGTCAGTGGTAATAACTGATTTTGGTCATTATGTTTTTCCAAAAACATAGACTTGAGAGCTACTTTTCCAAAGTTTATTAATTCAAGCTAAAAGGAGCTTCAAATCTAAAGGACATGCTAACAATTTTGTTGTAAGACCAAGATTGATATTTGTTCAAAACATGTTTAAATCACCTTTGCATGCTTAAAAATAAATTAGGAATCTTGTTTTTGGTATTTAACAAAGAATTTATATTTTTGGTGAACATTTTTCAATGTTTGCAACTAAGACCAAGGGGTCAAATGAACACCACCAAATATTTCATTTTGGGCTTAAAATTGAATACACTTTTCAATTTTTGTTTGCAATAGTTGTTTAGTTAGATTTTGTTTAGCAGAAAGAGGAATGTTACATGTATGTTCTTCCATTTGTCCCCTATAGGGAACCCTTGGAATCAAAAGTGCCATTCCTATTGCAAGTAGCCTAGTCCAAGGCTTAGAAATAAAGTCATCTAAAGCACTCCTCAAAAACTTGTCAAAGTTTGGGTGACCTTAAAAATGACCCTAAAGTCTTTCTACTTTCATGCTTTATTTATTTTTATGCATCTTGGCTTGTGAGGGGGACTTCATCACCTGCTGCAAGTTTTTTAGGGAATATTTAACTTGGGGTTTCATCTATAGAAATTGAATTCATTTGGCTCCTTTGGAGTTGCACACAGGACGTAGTGGTACTTTGGACATCACACTACACTGAGTGAATAACAAGATGTAGTGGTTGCAAAAAGGACTAGAAATTTTTACAATAAGCCAAGTGATATGGACCTAAAATCCATGCTTTTATTTTGCATTGTTTGATGTGAAAGTCATTGTACATTTGATTGCCCTAGATCATTCACAAACTTGTTAGATATTAGATAAATCCCCACTTCCCATGGAAGTATTGTTGGTGTAAGGTGTGCCTCAAGGTCCATGTCATAGTATTATCATTTGAGAGAAGGGGGGGTGTAAAAATCCTACTATATAATGTGCATTTGCTTTTGGATGAACACTTAAAATCCTCTCAGATGACCTATATTGATAGATTCCAACAATACCAAGCAACCTTGTTATTTTATGATCTAAGGGCGATTAATTAGTTGGTCTTGTCCTAGATTAAAGTCTTGTTTGGAGTCAAAATTTGGTGTAAACAAATAATCCAAAACCAAACACATAGTCCAAATTTTCCTTTGAATAAAGAGGCATTATGCTATCCATGTGAGATCATCAATTTGCCTTGTTCAAATTTCATCAAAATCTTGAGAGTCATATCATCCACTTTGGTGCAGTTATGCTGCCCAATCGATTCTAAACCTTTACCAAATGTTGTTTAAAGTCCTTCACTTATAATATAAATTTGGAATTACACATTTACAAGTTCATAGGGTTGATGTGTTAAGTGGGTTTGTCATTTGTACTAAACTTGAGGGAACTTAGGTTTAATTTCCAATTTGGGTTGAAGGCCATTTAAGAATCATAATCATTGTCATTACTTAATAGACTTAAGCCATTTTATGATAAACACTTGCACTTTGAGTCTATATACCATAATATTTTGAGTCAAGAAAAGTAGTGTTATGCTGTCAAAATTATGGAAAAATGTCTTTGCCTTAGATAGTTTTTGAAATAGACCTTTTTGTCACGGCTTTTGGGTAGTATAACATCGTTACGCTGCCCAAATAATTTCAAATATTGTTTCATATATCCTCTTTCATAGAGTTCCAAATTTGTTCCTACAATTTTATACCAATCCAAGTATACTTTTGTGGTCCTTGTCTAAAGACACGATTATACTATTTAGCTTTTCCTAGCTTGCTTATCAAAAGAACCTAGTTTTATACCATTTATTTATAAGAAAGTAAACTATTGCTAAAGTGCCTTTTGTTTCATTCATTATACCTAGTTGATCAAGTTCATGACCAAAGAATCAAATTCCTAGTTTTTGTTAGAAGTGTTTCAAATCCATTACATAAAAAACTTTCATCTATTTTCAAAGTCTAGATTTTGACACCGTTTGGCCAAGAGTCCTAGCACATGCCTTGTTTGAGCCTAGCTTTTGATTCCGCATTTGGCCAAAAGACCTATAAACTTTGTAATTCCTATAATAGACTGATTAGAAACATTTTGACCTTAGAGTTTGGCATTTTGATTTTAGGTCCATTTACTTGATTATCTTTGTGTGAATAGTGAAATGTTAGATACTTTACACTAGCTTATTCCCTTACAAAACTTTGCATAAACCTGTTGATCCTTTTGAAAAATCTAGACCAAGTTGGAACATCATCTATTTTAGACATTATCATTTTTAGACATTATCTTTTTTAGAATTTTTATAACTCCTTGAAATTTTATCGCAAAGCATTGACTATGGATCCCAACATGTATTCCTACACTCGTAGTGGACTCATGTACAATCTAGGGATTAGTAATGTAGTTATACAGGAATAAATGATGCAAAAACCTTATGTAGATAGTGTTACTTATGAGATGGATTCTTATCCCTCTTATAATAATAAATTAGGGGAACAAAGCTAAGATCCATTGGCCAACTATTTGGTTAACACACCACCTTACACAGAACAGGACCAAGGGTAAACTTCACAATACCTAGCTACAATACCTATGGTGGATGAGCTAGTTCTTCAACAGTCATACTCTACTATTATGTCATCCACGTATGATCCATTTTTATTTTAGTGACATTTGTTAGAGAATAAATATGAGATTTTGGTTACAACCATAGAGGTAGGGGCCAAGTTTTTGATAGATTTCCCCCATGAAAATTTACCAAGTCTAGTAAGAGTGCCCCACAATATCATTTACAATCAACATGGTTCTTCTAACAATCCTATGGCTCTAGTTTAAACAACATACCAAGATCCTAATATATTTGATCAAGGAAAAAACATCATGGAAGAGCACTTTAACCAAATACAAATAGCATATCAAACCTACCTAAATTTATCACATGATTTCAATTAGATGAATATGGTAAGCCTCTTATTGACCTAGTACCTTTCACAAGAGTGTTGATAGAGTTAAATGGACAAGAGAATCTGAGTTATGACCCATTCATATAAACCACTTCAATAGATAACTTGATGCATATGCCCATTATTAAAGAAGTGTTTTTGACCTTTACACTAAATAATGAGCCAAATATAGTAGATAATGTGTAAACAATGTCCAGTCCTGATCAAAGTAGTAGTAATGCACAAATAACTAGCCAATAACATGTGCCTATAGTTAGTCCTATGAATAGGTCATCATACCAGGGAGTGGGAGTTTCTACACCCTAGCCTCAACCAACTGCTTCCTCAAGTATACACCATACAAGATTAGGTAATCAAACAGTGACCAATGTCATGCCTCAATGATAGAATGTGATGAATCCTACTATTCCTCAATAAGTAATGAGTAGTATTCCAAAAAAATAGGCACAATCTAGTGTATCAACATATTAAATGAAAAATACATTGCTACCTAAATCAGGGGCAACAAATGTTCCACCTCACTAGGTAATAATGAACATATCTCTTCAATTGTAGACTAATATGCCAATCCAAAACCAAGAAATAACTAATCAACAACATGCAAATAATGGTCAATGACATATGCTAAATCAACAACCTGCTTTCACTTCCTCATAGGGAATCATGCAATAAGGAGGTCCCCATATTTCTTAGGTACCTACTAGATAAATTTTGGTTTAAAATGTGCCACAAATCTAGAGATCAGGCCTTGGTCCATTAGTTCCCACTCACCAACAAAGTTTGATTAGTCAGTAGCATGTCCCTTTTCAACCACAATAGGCATAGTATAGTTACATCCCTCCATCCCAACCACAAAATCCTCCAAGTCAAACCTTTATCGCCAACCTAAACCTAAATATCCCATAATAAAATGTGCAAATTCATGTACATCCTAATCCACGTATGTGTATTCTTGGTCTATTCCCCAACCCAACCAATGTACCCCAACATGTATCTCCATCATACGTTAGTCAAAGTGTTCCACTTGTGACTTCCCAATCATCTATCCAAACTCAAATTCTCCCTCAAACTGATATTCCATCTAGTTTCCTATCCCAAGAATTGCAAAAGATGAAGGATGCAATTGCTGCCATTCAAGCTGGTAAACAAACTAAAAGTTCAAATTGGATGACGTATGTTCCTATCCATTCAACATGGATTATTTGTCAATACTATTTCCTCTAGGATATGAATCACCAAAATTTGATAAATACAAAGGGAAAGGTGACCCTAAGGCTCATTTGACCAAATTCTTTATCACATGTCAACCAATGGCATATAATGACATATACCTTTTATTGTTGTTTCCAAGAAGCTTGGTTTTATAAGCTTTGGAGTGGTTTTTAAAGTTTCTAAAGAAATAGTAACAGCTTTTGATGATCTCTCTGATAAATTTGTCTAACACTTTTCCTATAATCTCGAGCACAAGATTTCATTAGTGGACCTGACACAAGCAAAGGAAAAAGCTAGGGAGAGTTTTATGAGTTATTTATAGTGATGGAGAGCTCTTAAAATCCATTTCACCCATAGTTTACCAAATAAACAATTAGCCACTATGTTTACCAAAAACTTGCATAGTGAGATAGCCTATCATCTAGAACTACAATGTGCACATATGTTCAAAGAGATCATTGATAAAGGTTTGTTGATCAAGAGGTTACTCATCAATAAAGGAGTCATCAAGCTTGATTAAACTAATCAAAATTAAGGTACCAATTAGGGAGATGACCAACATCCCATCCAAGTACAAGCATCACAACTGGCATAGGCTAATACCCATGAAAGATTAAAGTAATTTAATCATAATAGGAATGTTATGGGAAATGGAGTAACTAAGTCTCATCATGTTTAAATGGTGCAAACATCATCCACACCACCTTTTCAGCTTACTCCTATGCAACAACCTCTCCAACTAATGCTATAAACACAACAACCAAAACTTGCATAATAAATATAATAGTCATTATCATTACAAACCCCTCCTCCTAAGAGAATCATGCCCACACGCCATGTCTTTAGTGACCTAAGAGAACCTATTAAATCTATATTTTTCAAGATTTTTTCTACTAATCTGATTAGTTTTCCTATACCAAAGCATTATCCCTAAGGCATTCCCTATCTTGATTGGTACTATGAAGATTAATTTTGTGACTATCATCAGGTCAATGGGCATAATCTATGAAGATCTGTCCAAATCAAACATTTAATTGAGAATATGTTAGATAATGGGGAAATAACATTGGATAATAGTGCTTCCACTTCCAATCAAACTCTTGAGATTTATCAAAACCCTTTTCCTTGACATAACAATCAACAACAGTAAAATAATCAGCAACAACAACAGCCAGTATAGTAGCAAAATCAATAGTATCAAAATCAAAGGTTGAACCAATAGAATCTTTAAAATCAACAACATAATCCACAATAATAAAACAATGGACAAAACCAAGGTTACAATGGTAATAACCACCAAACCTACCATGTAGTTGCACATGATTATAATAGGGTTATAGGTCACATTGCAGGGGGTAATATTAATACCATCTCCATTAATGCTAGACCAAGTACTAATTAACCTAGATCATTGCTAAACAACAATATTCATCCAAATTACATGGATAATCCTTCTTTGAACTAGGAGTGCATACAGTGAAACCAAAAACTAGGATTTCCCCTTTTGGATCTTATAGTGACAACTCATTCTTGCCATGTGACCACATGTAAGTGCATCGACAATTGAGACTTGTCCTTTCTAGTCCCACACCATTTCTAACAGTAGCTAGTAATAATGGTCTAGTATTTAATCCTGATTATGCAATCACAACTTGAAGGTCAAAGATTACTATCCTAGGCCCATAACCATGTACCACTTTTCCTATCATCCAACCAACCATTCAACCTCAAAATAAACCATTCACTACTAACCAAGACAAGAAGTTTGATATTGTGGAATAATTATAGAAGACAACTACACAAATTTCTATTATAGATTTGTTATGAATGTCAATAATCTACAAGAACATCTTGAATGAGTTTTTGACCCAATCTACTATTGTTAGTGACATATTCCCTGATAAATTTTAAGCTTTGCTTGGACACCTAGCTCCAACCCAATAAGTCACATTCAACCAAAATGATATGTCTTCTCTTGGCCCTCTCCATAATAACCCATTATACATAGAAGTTTGTATAAGATGACATAAATTGAAATGTGTACTTATCGATAATAGATCTAGCCTCAACATAGTGTCTCTAAAGCTCATCAAGCTCCTTGGGTACACAATGGTAGATCTCTAACGAAAAATAATAACTATCAAAGCCTATGATAATTAAGAAAGAGAATCACAAGGAACCATTAATTTTCCAGTTATCATTGGGCCTCTGACCCATGATACACTTTACCATGTGCTAGATCTTGATTTATCATACAACATACTTCTAGGCAGGCCTTGGTTACATGAAATTCATGTAGTCTCATCAACACTGCACCAATGTATCTAGTTTTCCCACTCAGGGAAGGAAGTGAATATTCTAGGAGATTTACACCCATATGAACATTACAAGCATCTTGGGGCCAAATTTCAAAGCTATAATTATAAGTATAGTATGAATCCAAGTTCCAAATAGGATAAAGGAAAGGCCATACTTATTGATCCTTCACCAAATAATTGCATAGATCTTAATACCTTAGATTTCCTTTTCCACATGCCACCTCCTAAATCTTCTAATCATTTCACCATTTTAGATAATGGACCAGGAGAGTATGTGACCCATGATACATTTCATATTGCCAATCTTCCTCAAAATCTAAAAACCTTTGGGTGACCTATAGTCACCCCACATATGCATTGGCAAAAAAGAACAAAGATAAGGGACCTATCACATTTGTACTAGCATCTGGCCTAGGACCTGACCCTCTTGAAGGAGATAAATCATGGTTATACAATGACAAACAAGCTAATTGTTATAAAAATACAAAGTATCCTATTCCTAATAAGATCATGGAACATCACAAATATGAAGGAAGAGGCCTCAGATTGAATCAACAAGGAACCATCGAGCCAATTTCCATGACTAAGTATGAAAGACCTTATGGACTTAGATTTAAACCACCTGGGGGTGATCCCACATATATTATTCAAACTCCATCACTAGTGACTAGTGATGATGATGTCAATAATGAAGCAGAATCAAATCATAGCCTCACCTTTGATGACCTAGCTAAAATCAACCTGTTTGATAACAATGCCATTTGTACCCTTACCCTAGAAATTCATTACAATCCATTATCATTATATTATCTCCAACTAATAGATTGGGACCAACAAGAATCTAGTCTATCAATTGATGAGTTCCAAAATGATGAGGCATTCTATGATTTTTTAGGCCTTAGAGATAATGTTCTGTTAGGAGATCACAAATTAGGATTATTAGTCACATTAGATTCTATGGCCTATTTTAGAGAGCAAGTGAACACCCTTAGCCAAAAATAAATAAGTAAAACATTGAGGTCCCAAAGTGAAAACCTCTTTGAGGTGATTTTTAACCAAGGAAAAAGTAAAGATAAAGGCCAGTATAGTGGTAAAAACTTGTCTCTGATGCCATTAGATGGGGGTGTTCATTATTCTTTGAATTTAGACCAAGAGACCACCAATGATGAACTTACCTATGGATCTAAGTTAAGTTTTGAGAAACAATAAGTATTTGATCAAATTATCCAAGAATTTTTAACTATTTTTATTACATGTCCAGATGTCCCATTAGGAGACTCAGATTCATCATGCCTAGGAGAAGTTGAAGAGCAAGTCCTAATGGAGGACCCTGACACAATCCAATAGTTCAAGTCATTGCCTACTATCCTAGAAGATAGTTCGAACCTTCTAGTCAAAGCTATAATAGAGGTAAATATCAAGACTCCATCAAACTTGAAATGGATAAAATTAGGTGCATCCCTCACTAAGAAGGAATGTGACTTATTTGTAGCTTTGTTGAGAGAGTTTGTGGATATTTTTGCATGGGCCTATTCTAACATGCCAGGTTTAGATCCTACCTTGGTTCTACACCACCTTGTGGTTAATCTTGATGTTAAATCAGTAAAACAAATGTTATGTAAGATGCATCCTCATATTACTATATTGGTAAAGAAAGAGTTGGAAAAACTCTTAGAAGTAGGATATATATGATCCATTGACTACTTTGAATGGATCTCTAATGTAGTACCTGTTAGCAAAAAGCCTGAAGGGATCAAAATTTGTACTAATTTTTGAGACATCAACAAAGCTTGTCCTAAAGATGATTTTATCTTACCTAATACCGACATGATCATCAAATCCATAATAGGTTATTAAATGCTTTCACTCATGGATGGCTTTTCAGGATACAACCAGATCAAAATCACACTAGAAGATCAACATAAAATAGTGTTCACCACTCCATGGGGAGCATTTTATTATTAGGTGATGCCATTTGGTCTTAATAATTCTGGAGCTATGTATCAAAGGGCCATGACCATCACATTCCATTATATGATGCATGATATTGTTGAAGACTATGTCGATGACATATTAGGAAAATCCAAAACTAGGGCTGACCATCCAACGATACTATGTAAGATATTTGAAAGATTACAAGAGTATAAAGTCAGACTAAATCTAAAGAAATGTGTGTTTGGTGTAACTTCAGGAAAATTACGTGGCTTCATTGTGTCTCATAGAGGTATTGAAGTTGATTCGGCTAAAGTCCATGCTATAACTGAGATGCCACCACCAACCAATTTAAAGTAACTCTATAGTTTACAGGGTGAGATCCAATCAATCCAATGATTCATCTCTCAGTTGGAAAATAAGTGTCATCCATTTACACACCATTTGAAGAAGGGATTTGTATTTCACTAGGATGATCACTGCTAAATAGCTTTTCAATAACTCAAAGACTATCTTGTTAATCCACCTATTTTATTACCTCCTATGCCATGAAATCCATTCTTGTTATACTTATTAGCTACCAACCATGCTCTGGGGACACTCTAGGCTCAACATGATGACAATGGAAAAGAGCATGTTGTATACTACCTAAGATGTACCCTGGTTACATATGAACATAACTATGCACCTATTGAACAAGTTTTTCTAGCCATGGTTTTCATAACTCACAAATTGTGCCATTACATGTTGAATAATAAAACCATGGTCATTTCAAAAGTAGATCCACTCAAGTATCTACTATCTGAAACAACTTTTCATGGAAGAATGGCTAAATGGATCATGATTATTAGTGATTTTGACATAGAGTATGTCAATTAAAAGGCAATTAAGGGACAATTTCTTACATATCAACTTGCTATAGCACCTCTCATAGACACACAACCACTCATGTTTAAATTTCATGATGACTCTATCATGACTGTCATTGACACACCCCTTGAGGAGTAGCATTGGAAACTATATTTTGATGGTTCATTAACTACACATGGATCAAGATTAGGCCTATTATTTATTACACCATAGGGGGATTTAATCTCTAAATCATTTAGAATCAACTTTTCTTATACAAACAACATGGCTGAGTATGAATCACTTCTTGTAGGACTTCAACAAGTAGTGCATTGGAATATATCTCATATCCAAGTTTATGGTGATTCTTAGTTAATCATCAATTAGGTTATAGATCATTTTCAGACCAAAGATGATAAGACGGTTCCATATAAAGCCATGGTCGACACTCTTAAAAAATAAATTATCAATATTTAATTTGAGCACATACCAATGGCTGGTAACAGAATTGCAGATGCTATAGCTACTATTGGCTCTTTGATTCAATAAATAGATAAAACTAGAGAGTATCAGTTCTTTATCAAGAATTTTTTAGCACCATCTCATGAACCTTTAACCATTGCTATGATTTGTGATATTAGTGGTCCTAATTCTATCTGGTACTCCAACCTTTACAACTACCTTCATGACCAAGTTTTACCACCTAACCTATCTCAAAAACAAACCAAAGCCTTCATTCATCATTCCACTCATTATACTCTACTTGGATCTACCCTTTATCATCATAGTTTTGATGGACCTCTATTTCATTGTTTAAATTTGATAGAGTCTACACTAGCATTAAGAGAAGTTCTCAAAAGAGTGTGTGGAGCTCATTCTAGCAAGGCAATCCTATCTAAAATTCTCTTGCGTATTGGTTATTATTGGCCCACGATAGATGCAAATGCCACTGCATATGTAAAAAAGTGTGACAAATTTCAATGGCATGCTAATCTGATTCATGCCCCAACAAAAACTCTAAAACCACTATTGATACTATGGAATTTTTCTACATGGGGACTTCACCTCATTAGGAAGATTAACCCCACTTTATCTGATGGCCATAACCATATTCTTACCACCACCAAATATTTCACTAAGTGGGTTGAATCTATACCCCTCACTTACATGACTAGAAATCAAATTTCCAAATTCATCTTCAACCATCTCATCTACTACTACGATAACCCCTCTGACATTATATCTGATAATGGAGGATCATTTAAGAACAAAGATGTAGACCAACTATGTAATGAATATAACATAGCACAACATTTTTATACAACATATTACCCTCAAGGTAATGGCCAAGCTGATCCATCTAACAAAACCATTGTCAACATTCTAAAAAATATTGTCAATGATGCCGATCGTGATTGGCACCTCCAGATATTTCCTACCCTTTAGGCATATGGTACCAATCATTGTACCCCCACAAGAGCCACTCCATACTTATTTATGGTATTGAATCCATCTTTCCCATTGAAGTCAAATTGCCTTCACTATGCATCTCTTTCAAGCATGTCATGGATGATCATGACTATTGAGTAGCTCGCCTACAAAAGCTAGACCTACTTGATGAAAAATGCATAGTTGTACTCAACAATCTTTAAGCATATCAAAATTGACTCAAAGGCCACTATAATCAACATGTTAAGTATAGAAAATTTTAACTTGGTGATCTTGTTCTTAAGAAAAACCAAAAGAATACCACAATTGAAAATAAACATAAAGGGAAATTCAAACCAAACTGGATAGGGCCTTTTATCATCACTACCGATTATAGATCAAGAGAATACATGCTTGCCACACCAGATGATGATGAACTTCTAGAGCCAATAAATATTATTCATCTCAAGCAGTACTATGCTTGAGTTCTATGATGTATTATCTGTAAGGACTATTTTAGTTATGCCATTTTTTCACTATTTTTCTTTATAAAAATACCATCCTTATCTGCCTCTTCACTATATCCACTTTCTACTTCTATTCTACCAACCTAATGTGTTCTAAATCCTATCCTATTTTACCTTGGTTTTTGTCATTCATTACATAGTTTCAACATCGAGGTATCTAATAATTTCATCAGTTAGTTCAAGTACTTCAGATAGGGAGCATATTTTGGGATAGTGTGATAGAAGTATTGATAGTTACATCCTTCATTTGTTAGTCCTTTCTTATCACCAGTCTTGCTACTAATTATAACTTCCTTTCATAAAATTACTACCATTGATCTATGCCATTATGTCCTAGTTATAATCACCTATGGGAAACTAGGGGCAATATTAAGCCTTGATGTACCAACTTGCCACTTCTTATGCCATGCTATGCCTTTTTACCAATTGTGCCTATTTTATTTGAATTCACTACTACACTAGTCAAATTACTCTACTAAAATGGCAGAACTACAGTGACTTGAGGTCCTACTATAGGACTATGTAGGTAATGCTCAATACTTGTTGAGGTCAGCTCAGTCACCCTTTTCCTCACACTCTCACCATTTTGTGAGCAACCTAAGCCACACTCTCACCATTTTATGAGCAACCTAAACAACACTCTCTCTATTTTGTGAGCTTGAACCATTGAGTGTCTTTTCATTCTCAATTGAGTTGAGATACCCCAAAACAATTCCAAAAACATTTGAAAAATCATTAGAAAAGAACAAAAACATTGACCACTTATTTGCCTTAAGGATTATGGGAACCCTTATTAAGTTACAAATAAATCACTTGTCATTTAGTTTCCCCATCCTTTTTGGCCTTTTTCTCTCACGCACTTTCCATTTTGTAAGACCATTCCTCTTCTTCTATCACATCCATTCCATTTATTTTCATCAATTATCACATTCTTCCCATTCCCTGGGGGAACTACATTTGGCCAAAAAAATTTATTGGATATTACATCCATGGAACTATGTAGGCAATGCCCACTTGCCTAGTGCATATAGAGATAACTCAGCCACCCCCTTCCTTTTCTTGTATTCCCCCATTTTGTTCATTTTTTAAGTTGCCTATTTTCTAAGGGCAATGTTCATAGGGTTTCTATTGCATTATTTGTTTGTTTCTTCTTATTTTATTTATTTGTCTACTTGTTTATTTGTTTTTATCACTATTGCCTTGATTCAATTTTTATGTTTTCATTGGGTGATTCCTTATCCACACTTACACTTGAATCCATCCCTATTCATATGTTTACATTGTCATCATGGTTTCTATCATTGGTGTATTATTTTCTATTGAGTATTAGATTAAAAGAGTCAGTCCTCATGCATATTTCAGCTAAGTCCTCATGATGTTATATCATGATGCCTACCAACACATGATACAACAAACCTCAACTTCAAGAAGTCTATTCAGCAATGGTGACATCTCTTCGACACCAACATCTTGATTCCATTCTAATCATATCCCAAACAGAGTAATTAAACATGAAAGAATCTTTATTAGTTTAGATGAGCATCTCCCTACTAGGAGGTTATTCCCATTCATCATTACCCTCTATGTTAAGTTATCAACATCCTCAACCAAGTTTATCATGTTTTCCATAATCGAGGTCCACTGATTATAACCACATATGGGAAAATCATTACATAGCATCCCACCTACATTTCTCAATGGTTATAACTGCCTTTGGGAAAATAATTTTGTTATCACCACTTTCCTTTTTTACCTATACAGGGGCACATTATTATCTTGTTTGTTTATCCTAATTGGGGCAGCTTCATCTTCTCAATGATTATAACCACCTTTGGGCAAATTATTGTGTTATCATACCACATTACCACTATTAAGGTATAATGCTTATAACCACCTTTAGGTAAACCATTGTATACCTTCTGACTTGCATTCTCAATGATTTTGACTAGTTTTTCACTATCATTGTGTTTTCACCCTATCATCTTTTCTTTCTTTGGTCCCCTCATTTTGCTTCTTATCGAGGGATTATTTGCTAACCTACTTGTGCCAACCATTCCCTCAAGGGGGCATCATAGTTAGTTTATCATCATTGTAGTTGTAGGCATACATGACCTTTTCATTCTTTTAGAAGACATTACTATGTTTATAGCTTACAATGCCTTCCCAAATAGGGGCAAATTATAGACACCTAAATTTGGCCACCAATGACCTCCAACTAGGCTTTTGGCCAATTTCCACTCAAAATACACAATTAGGCCTAAAAACACTAAAACATGTTAAATGATGTGAAAATGACATATTCAAGTGCTAATTTTGGCTAGGGTATCACTAAATGGGGTAATGCAATTTATGGACGAGCTAACTTTGATCAGATCATTCTGAGTCAAAATGCCAAATTTGCACTTAGGTGCTCTAGATTTGCTCTTCCCTATCAAATATTTTTCACAAGACTTGTGCCTTTTTTATTTGTTATTGGTAATTTCCTAAATGGGAATACACATCCAATGCATCTGAAATTGCTTTCCAATTCCAATCCAATCAAATTTTGGACCAATAACAAGGCATTCTGATCAATTTGGGTAATTTGTGCACAAAGTGCTTAATCATGCTTAAGAGATAATTAACCCAAATCAAGGCCTAATAAAAAATTCCATGGAAACTTGTTGAAAACTTGTTTTTAGAAATGAATATTGAATATCTACACAATCAAGTGACCTCATTTCTTAGGAAGACATTCCTAAGCCATAAATGCCACAAATATCAAGATTCATGTCTCCCATGCCTCATCAATGCTTTCCATGATGCCCTCCATGCCTCTTAATTTCCCCTTCTTCCAATGCCATGATGAGTATAATTACTAACTTAATTCCAAAAATTGAATTAATCCTCAACCACACATCTCAATCTTGAGATGGATAGTTGAGGTTGATTCTGATCAAATCTAAAAATTTATAAATAGGAGGCCTCACAACATCATTTATAAGCTTTTTCGATGCAAAGTTATAATGCCAAATTGGTTCCAAAATATTCAATAAACTAATGTTACCATGCCAAATTGATTCCAATTTAAGCCACGCTATAAGCCAAAGGTGCCAAGGAGAGATGGAGGTAGCCAAGCTTCCATTTCCAAGGACTTCATGAGCACAAGCTGAGTAAGCCACAACTACAAAGGCATTTGGAGCATCCAAGGAAGGTGAAGGAATTATTATGTTTTAATTACTTGATTTTTAGTTGTGTTTGTCATTTTATTTTGTTAACTAAGCTTTCCCTAGTGTCTAAGCCTAGAGATGTTATGCTATTAGTGTGTTTATTTCATTTTATAACTAACACCATACTAACCATCCTCTCTTGAGTCAAATTCCTAGATCACAACCACTATTAGTAATATTTCCCCACATATCCTACTTATAGATATTGTCAAGGAAGCCATAAGGTTAAAGAGTAATTATATTTATACAATAAGCTCATAAATAAGGAAAGGCATAATAAATGTGATGGGATGATTTGACATGATCAAAAATTAGAATAATGTGTTATAAAGACCTAGACTAATAATAATACTAACCCTAAAGTTTAGGTAGCAAATCATAGTGGCATAACTATGAATCTAATGGTATCTCCCACTTAGAAGGTTCAAATAGGCCATGAGAATGAAAATATGACATGCCTCTATCTATTAAAAACACCATATCCATATGGGTCATAGTAAAAGGAGGTTTACATGAACCCATGGATGTCCCCTAGAACCTACAGGGTGAATTGCATTGTGTATGACTTTGAGGAAAAGTCAAGGAAGAAGCTCCAACCTAAAACATAGGATGATAGACATGAGGATAATGTTTCCAATGTATTATATATCATTCACATTGATGGAATGGTGCCTATGATGAAGAAATGTTTGGCTCAATGTAAGGGAAATAAACCCACTAATGTACTAGCACCAAATATAACACGAGGGTGTGAGTTTAAGATAGCCTATAATGTTTAACCAAGAACTGATTATTAATATAGACATCAATGGATGGTAAGTATATGAAATTTTAGTATACATAGATTCTAAAGTAAATATCCTCATGGGAGATTCTTGGTGCAAGATGGACACCTCCACCTTACAACCCTAAACATATGTTTTATTCATGGGGAACAAAACTCAATATCAACCCATGTGAACTATACACAATGTTGGTATTAAGATAATGGACACAAGGTTTTGAGCATAATTCAAAGTGGTTGAGATCGACAATGTAGACAATTACCCAACTTTACTCAATAGAACCTAGTGATATGCCAATAATTTTGATATGTGCTTCAAAGAGTGTTGCATGAGCTTTGAGAATGAGAAGGAACATGTAATGATCTTATTTTGAAATTAATAGCCCCCTACCATGTTGAGATTTTTTATTTTGTAGATGAAATCAACAACATCTAAAACATCATAGTGCAAAGGATATAAAATATAGAAACAAATGATGAAGGAATTTTAGCCACAGATTAAACACATTTCATTTCTAAAACCATGACCATTTCCTTCAATCGATGAAAGTACAAGTCTTATGAGATAACTAGGGAAAAATATTTCATAATAAAGGCAATACCCTAGTATTCATGCATATAAAAGGATGTACACTAGCATAAATCCCAATTTAAAGGCAAGTAACTTTGGGTGTTGCACACACCCACCACATCCAAATGGGAGTGTTCCACATTATCAAATGAAAGATTATTGTGTTGCCTAGATATGATGTCTCCATAAGTGCTAATCCATTTTTATATGGATTACATTAATGTGTTCCTAAGAATTAGGATCACATAAGTTCCTTAATATACGCATTGAAGACCACTGTTGCATTGGGATACAAATAAGCCAAGTCTTTCAATTTGAATAGAAGTCAAGAGTGCCATTGCTTGATTTTAGAGTAAATAAATGAATACAAAAGGTTAACCACTTAGAAAGGTGACTTAGATCCATGGGTGCATCTCTAGGAAAGTGAATGATTCATGTTTATTACTAGAAATTAAAGACTTGGGCCTAAATGTGGCATGTAGTGAATGAGAAGTATAAATATACTAACAATTGTAAATATATGGAGGATGAATTCACTCATACTTTTTACTTCTCCTCATCTAATATGAGATAGTTGAGCCACTATAATATTTTCACCACATCACCATGAAAGATGAAGCTATCATGGAAGAATGGATCTGATGTATGTGTAATGATAATGAACTCACCCTACCTAAGTTATTTATTGAATATGAGGTATATAAAAACTCCAATAAATATGATGATTCATTCTATATGAAGCACAATTGGTAGTCTATGACTATGAAGCACAAGCTTGTGTGAAGGGTGGAGGAAGACACTCAATAAAGTGACCTTAGTCATTTATAGTTAAAACTTCTTAGGGAGAGTGAGATGTAGTAGACATGAAAGATGATCGACATAAGTGATACTAAAAGCCCCTAAAGATAGTAAAGGTAAACATTGGATCAAAGGAGGAACCAAAATTGCTATGATTGGAGACTACTAGCCTAACACATAATTAAAGCACATTGTAGATCTACTCCAAGAGTTTTAGGAACTTTCCCTATAAGTTATAAGGAAATTAATGGATTACATACTTCATCAGTGAAGATGAAGATCAACTTGGTTAAAAGTTTGAGGCTCATGAAGAATCATCCATATAGGATTAACCCTAACCTACATGCCAAGGTAAAGGTATAAATTGATAACATGTTGGATTCAAATGTGTTTTACCCAATGGAGGAGTCTAAGTGGGTAAGCCCCATGGTGATTATCATCAATAAGGATGGTTGAATCCACATATGTGTGGACTACCATATCTTGAATTCCATATGCATCACTGACTCTTTTCGTACCCACTTCACTAAATAAATCCTTGAGGGAGTATTAGATTGAGAAGTTTACACATTAAATGATGGCTTCTATGGCTATCACTGTCAGGATCTTAGAGTACAATTGATTACTTTTGTATAAGGAACTAAACACGAAATTAAAACCAAAAGTAATAAGTAACTAGAAATAAGAAACAACAAATAAGAGGAGATACAAGAAACAACCAATCTATATTAAACTCTTCCAGAAGGAAATACAATGAAGAAATATCTCTCTCCTCACACCTCGTAGATGTACAGTAATTCTCCCTTAAGAGTTCTCTCTCTCTCTCTCTCAATCAATTACAACCAATTCAATTACTGAATTGTCTACATGTTATGAGGATCTAACCCTAATATATAGTAAACTACAACACTAGGATTCATGAGCCATGTATTCACCACTGTTAGATCCACCTCTTAAATCAAAGGCTCAAATTTGTTCATCTAAAAATAGAACCCCCTAAAATTAGAAATGCACAAAAGTCAATGTCGGTCTAAAGATGACCGATGCCGGTTGACCCCTAACTGATATCAGTTGACCCCTAATCGACGTCAGTTGGTTTTGACTGATGTCAGTTATTGTGTAAGCCCAACAACCTCCACATTAGCTTATTAGTGAAGCTTTTAGCTCCACAACTCAATAATCTCCCACTTGGAGATAAACAACTGCACCTGTACCTATACAACAACATCCTCTAAACATCTCTGGCTTGTTTCTCCCTCTTTAAGTTCAATCTTGAAGACCAACAAAAGTTGAATGAAGATTCAACTTCTCCTTTGTTACCAGCTTTGTTAACATATTAGTAGGGTTCTTATCTATATGGATCTTTTCTAGCTTCAACTGTCCATCCTCCAATCCCTGTCTAATGAAGTGGTACCTAAGCTGTATATGTTTGGTTCTTGAATGAAAGGCTGAATTCTTTGCCAAATGAATTACACTTTGACTATCACTGTATAATCTGCAACTCTCTTGCTCCTTTCCCAACTCTTCCATGAACCAAGTCATCCAAATCATTTCCTTGCTAGCCTCTATGACTGCAATGTATTCTGCCTCTGTAGTAGACAAGGCAATAACCTTCTACAAATTTAAAATCTAGCTAACCGCCATTCCACCAATAGTGAACACATATCCTGTGGTGCTTTTCCTACCATCCAAGTCACTTGCCATTTTTGAATCGACATACCCATGTAGATAAGTGTTTGACCCTCCATAGCATAAATGCCTACTATTGGTCCCTCTCAGATATCTGAGAATCCACTGAACTACTTTCCAATGTTCCTTTCCTGGATTGGCCATAAACTTGATAACAACTCCCATTGCTTGGGTAATATCTAGTCTAGTACATACCATTGCATACATCAAGCTCCCAACTACTGAAGCATATGGAACTCTACTCATGTACTCAACCTCATCATGTGATTTAGGACACTGTTCTTTGCTTAACTTAAAGTGTCTAGCCATAGGTGTGCTTACCGGTTTTGCATCCTGCATATTGAACCTCTCCAACACCTTATTCACATAATCCTCTTGAGACAAAATCAAACTATGATTTTTCTTGTCTCTCTTAATACTCATGCCAAGGATTTTCTTTGCTGCTCCTAAATCCTTCATGGCAAATGTGTGAGCTAATTTTACCTTAAGCTCAGTAATTTCTTGCATGTGTAAAACTAACAAGCATATCATCTACATACAATAACAAGATAATATAACTACCATTATCCAATCTATTAAAATAAACACAATGGTCAGATTGATATTTACTAAAGCCATGCTCTGTCATAAACCTGCCAAACCTCAAATACCATTGTCTTAGAGCTTGCATAAGACCATATAAGCTTTTCTTCAACCTATACACAAGTTTTTCCTTACCTTTGACCTCAAAACCTTTTGACTGATTCATGTATATCTCTTCATCCAAATCTCCATGAATAAATGCTGTCTTAACATCAAGTTGCTCAAGATGCAAATCCTCAATAGCAACTAAAGACAATATAGTCTGAATAGAAGTCATCTTTACTACAGGAGAAAAAATTTCACCAAAATCAATACCTGGTTTCTGTGCAAAGCCCTTTACTACCAACCTGGCCTTATGTCTTATTTGTCCATTCTCTCCTTCCTTTAACCTATATACCCATTTGTTTTTTAGTGCTTTCTTTTTGGCTGGCAACTCAACCAAATCCCACATATGGTTCTCTTCCAAGGAATCAATTTCCTCATTCATGCCATGCTCCCACTATTTCCTAGATTCTACTTGTATTGCCTCATCAAAACTTTCTGGTTCTCCATCATCAGTGAGCAACAAGTAGCATAAAGAAGGGGAATAATGAATTGGAGGTTTACTTACCCTTTTAAACCTCCTTACAGGTGTTTGAGACTCATTTACAGCTTACTATCCACCCAAATTTTCTTCTGACAGTGATCGATCCCAGTCATCTCTGATTGATGTCAGTCTGCACCTGACTGATGTTGATTCCACCTGACCGACATTAATTTCCACCTGACCGACATCAATTTCCACCCGACCAATGTCAATTTCCACTTGACTGACGTCGGTCTCTATGTTTTTCTGTTAGTGATGATTTTTACCCGTGAGCTCATTTTGGATCATAACCTCTTCCAAATCAAGATTGCCCTACTCAGAATTATTCAGCCTCTTAAGCTGATCACTGTACATCACCTTCTCATTGAAAACTACATCAAGGCTTCTAATAATTTTTTTAGTTTCTAAATTCCACAATCGGAATCTGAAATCTCCAAAACCATAACCAATGAAAGTGCACCGCATAGATTTAGCATCTAGTTTCTTTCTATTTTCTTTATCAATGTGCACAAAAGCTTCAGAACCAAAAACTCTAAGAAATGAAAGATCTACCTTTTTACCTGTCCAAGCCTCTTCTAGAATTCTACCATCCAGTGCAGTATAAGGTCCTCTGTTAATCAGGTAAACTGTAGTATCTACAAATTCTACCCAAAATTGTAAGGGAAAACTAGCATGCAACTTCATACTCCATGCACGCTCCATTATTATTTTATTCATCCTTTTAGCAACTCCATTTTGCTAAGGTGTCATTGGAACCATCCTTTCCCTACGTATTCCACTCATATAATAGTAACTGTTGAATTTATTGTTGCAGTACTCACCACCATTGTCAGATCTAAGGCACTTCAATCTCAAACCTATTTCATTCTCAACCAAAGCTTTCCATTTCTTAAATGTGTCAAAAACATCATATTTCCTCTTTATGCAATAAACCCATACCTTTCTTGTAGCATCATCAATGAAAGAAACATAATACTGTGATCTTCCAATAGAAGCTACTTGAGCTGGTCCCCACACATCTGTGTGAACAAGCTCCAACTTATGCTTCTTTGTTGACCCAATTTTGAGAAACCTCACTTTCTTCTATTTCCAAAAAATACAATGCTCACAGAAATCTAGATCTATGCTTTTCAAATCTGAAAGCTTACCTTTTGACTGAAGAACATTCATTCCATTCTCACTCATGTGACCAAGCCTATAGTGCCATAACTTTGCATCTACATCTGAAGTAGATAAAATAGAAGGAGAATAATTAGTAATACAAGTAGATAGATAAAGTGTACCTACTCTCTTACCTTTTGCTAATACAAGTGCAACCTTAGAAACTTTCCAAGATTCAGCTGTGAGAGTGACTATGCAACCCTCATCACCCAACTTTCCTACAAAAATCAGATTCCTCTTCAGGATGGGTACATGCATGACATCCTTCAACACCCATGTGTTTCCATTTTACAATTTCAGCTGCACTTTTCCTTTACCAACAATTTTATAAGGCTCATCATCCCCTAAATAAATTTTTCCAAAATCTCCATGGACATAATCATTGAAAAATTCTCTATTTGGGGTTACATGGAAAGAGGCACCAGAATCTAAAACCCATGATTCTACTTTATTATCCAAAGAAAATATAAGAGCATCCTGTGCAACAATACCTGTAACTTTTTCTTCTTTATTACCTTCATGCTGATTTTCTTTGTTATCCTTCAACCAACAATATTTCTTTGCATGCCCTTTCTTTCCACAATTCCAGTAGGTTATTCTTTCATTTCTAGATTTTGATTTGCGTCCCATCTTTGACCTTGATTTCCCTTGCTTGCCCTTCTCTCTTTGCCTTCTCCTGCTTTCAACACTTAAAGCATTACCTAATGGTTTCCCTATGCTTTTCTTGCGAATATCTTCATTCAAGATTACACTAACAACAACATCAACTTTCAAGATATTTGAAGTAGATGCAGTATTACTAACTGCCATTACCAAACTATGCCAACTTTCAGGTAAAGAGCATAAGATTAAGAGAGCCTTAATGTAATCATCAAAAATTATTTTGACTGAATTTAACTGATTTACTATTGTATGGAAATCATTAAGATGACTATATATAGATCCACCTTTCTGCAGTTGTAAATTAAATAATTGCTTCATAAGATATACCTTATTTGAAGCTAGAGTTTTTCATATAAATTTGCCAAAGTATCCATTACCTCTACCATTGTCTTTGCCTATGATAAGTTGGAAAATATAGAAGATGCTAGGCTCAACCTTATAGATCCAAGAACCTTTCTATCAAGAACATTCCATTCTTCATCTTCCATATCTGTGGGCTTCCTTGAAACCCCACCCAACGGTAAGTACAGATCTTTTTGATATAGATAATCTTCAATCTGCATCCTCCATAATTGATAATTCTTGCCATTGAATTTCTCCATTCTTAGTTTACTTTTTTCTGCCATTGCTTTGCTCCCACTCAATCAGAAACCCCTGTGAGTGAATTTTGTAATCAACAAACACTAACACACTCTGATACCAGTTGTCAGGATCTTAGAGTACAATTGATTACTTTTTTATAAGTAACTAAACATGGAATTAAAACTAAAAGTAATAAGTAACTAGAAATTATAAACAACACATAAGAAGAGATACAAGAAACAACCAATCTATATTAAACTCTTCCAGAAGGAAATACAATGAAGAAATCTCTCTCTCCTCACACCTTGTAGATGTACAGTAATTCTCCCTCAAGAGTTCTCTCTCTCTCTCTCAATCAATTACAACCAATTCAATTACTGAATTGTCTACATGCTATGAGGATCTAACCCTAATATATAGTAAAATACAACACTAGGGTTCATGAGCCATGCATTCACCACTGTTAGATCCACCTCTTAAATAAAAGGCTCAAATCTATTTGTCTAAAAATAGAACCTCCTAAAATTAGAAATGCACAAAAGTCGGTGTTGGTCTGAAGATGACTGATGCCGACCGACCCCTAATCGATATCAATCGACCCCTAACCAATGTCAGTTAGTTCTAACCAATGTCAGTTACTGTGTGAGCCCAATGACCTCCACATTAGCTCATTAGTGAAGCTTTTAGCTACACAACTCAATAATCACCAAGTGCATATTGATGAATAAAGCAAACCCATAACTACCTTCACAACTGAGTGGTATTTATTTTATTATAATATCATGTATTTTGGCTTGAAGAATGTGTATTTTATTTTATCATGCATTATCATATCAACCTTCAAATAATTAATCTATTGTTTCCTTCAAGTTTACTTGGATAGTCAGACAATCTATGGGCTAGTGAAGGATCACCATAATAAATTGAGACTTATGTTTGAGTGTTTTCACCAATTTTAGATATCTCTTAATCTAAAAAAATGTATTTTGGTAACACCTTTTGGAAAATTTATTAGACATATGATTTTGTAAATATGGCCTCATTGTTGACTCTACCAAGGTTTCCATCATTCTTCAACTAGAGGCTCCCATCACTCAATGGGAAGTTCACACATTCTTAGGGCATACTAGCTTTTATCAAAAAATCATTTGTCACTATGCCAATATTATTGTACCACTAGAATATTTTTTTCTCAAGAATGATCCATTCATATGGGGTGAGGCTAAAAGTAAGTGTTCGAGAAACTAAAGAAGAAACTAGCCCGTGTACCAATATTGTAATTTTAGATTGGAACACTCCATTCTATGTGCACATCGACACTTCAGGCACAACTATTGGATCCATTATAACTTAGCTAGGTGAGAAAAAAATTGGCCATTTGATATACTGCATGAGTAGGATGATCACTTCCACCTAGAAAAAATACACCAATACTAAACATGAGGCCTTAGTGATGGTTTACATGATATCTAAATTATACTAGTACTTATTATCCATTTAATTTGTCTTCTTCATAGATCATGAAGCTTTTAACTAACTGGTGAGCAATCTTGTTTTAATAATTCTATTTTTTAGTGGTCATGAAGTCGAGCAAGCAAAATTTGGGCCTAAACCACTTAAAAAATAGAATTATTAAAACAAGATTGCTCACAAGGTGTATTTATTGACTACTCATACTTTGGAGTCTAATTAAGGTCAAATTGGGGTAAATTTTGTCAATTTTAAGCTTCAAATCATGTTTTATACATAGTAGTATCTCCATCTTGTGCAATGATGTTTCCATCCTTAGAAATAGTGTCTACATAGGATAGGTTATTGTCTACATTCTATCATTTTGTATATATATTTATATCAATTTCATAGATTTCACAAATTATTGTGTTGTAGAATAACATCTATGATCTATCAAACAACATGTGAGCTTTATTTTCTTACATCTATGTCTTGATTTTCAGCATTTGTATCCTATAGAATAACATCTTTTCAGTGTTACTAAATTGATGTGTGTGTTTGTTGATTTTTTATATATGTTTTGATTTTTTGTGTAGATGTCATAATGAATGACATTTATGTTCTGTAGATTAGCATATGTGCCCTATAAATTGATGTTTGCATCTATTGATCTATTATATCTACTTTTAGTGCATGCACAAATGTCACAACATCTACATCATTAGAGATGTATTTGTCTTGTAGAGTAGAATTTATGCTCTATGTTATAGTGTCTATGACTATTGACTATTTTACTTATAGGTTTTATGCTTGTTGAAAACTTTAATCTAATAAAAAATATTAATGATATTTTTTCAGGTTCAAGAATCAAAGATCTATAATCAAACCAACATATATATCTAATCATTTAATCTTAATTAATCCATTTGTTTTGTATATAAATTTTTAGTCTTTAATTATGTGTGTCCATCTTATGATCATGTATGTTCTTCCCTCATGCCATAAGTTGATATTGAGAATCATAAATGGTCTAGGTCATTTTTTCTCCCAAGAGTGCAATACATATTCTCTTTCCTCACACAAAAAGGTGATCTTGGAATCTATACCAAAAATTCATTCCTTCTTTATTTTTTATTTTTTAGGGTCTTGTGACTTGGATTTCATCACCAATCATTAAGGACCATGTTTTGATGGGATACATAAAATGAGGAGTTGTCATTATTGGTTAAACGGTCACATGTTTTATCAACACCATGAATTGAGGTGGTTTCATCCACCAATACCCAGGACCCAAATAACACCCTTTCCACATGGAGTTAGGCCTCACCATACTATAATGTATATAGAGGACTTCCCTAGTCAACCATTCAAACCTAGCATATGAACCGTATAACCATATAAGAATAGTGGTGTTAGGAACACAACATTCCAAAAGATCACCCACTATGTAACCTCAAAGTATTATCTATGGGACATTATCCGGTTACAATCCCACTTGACTAGCGTAGGTTGTGCTTGTGTGTGTGTTTTGATTACAACACACTTTATGAATAAGTTGTCTAAATAAAAATTCAAACCAAACTCAATATTTACCAATGACATTAAACATGAGGTTTCAAGAACACTTAATTCAATACCTAAACTATCACAACCATTACTTAGAGAATACTATCCAATTCAAAGTAAATCTCCCATCCACCAGTCACTATCCCTATCACAATGTCCCCCATGAAAACTACATAAGGAAACTAGTTCTAACACCCCCTTGACCAAATATAACAAATAAGCCAATAATTGGTGATCCTAACATCATTTATCCATTCTTTGACACTAAGACCTTCATCACCTACTCAATCCCACAATAATTAACCCAATAAAATACATAACACGGGTCAGTCCTATGAGCCATATAAAACCTACTTCATCCTATCCTTATCAAAAAAATCTAACCACCTAAAATCCAACACTTCACAACATAACCATAAACCATCCCATACCATTTTGGCTTCTAAGCTATGAAATCTACACTTTCTTAAAAATTTTCAAAACTAAAGTGAGCAACAATCCCTAAAGTGACAATCTCAAAATTGACCACAACAACATCATAATTTACAACCTACCAATACTTTTAGTGACACCTGTGAGGCCCTTGAGTTATAAAAATCCAACTATGTACTACCATAACTACCCCAAGGCACATCATTTGCTAAAAAATCAAGTGCATCCATCTCTAGAAATTAGTAGCTATGGATATGCAAAGATCCCTTTCTAAAACACAATCAAGGTCCTCTACAACCAAATCAAGTTCAACCCATTTTTGACTAACCTATCTTTGATGAAGCTATCTTTGACCAACAACCCATAGTTTACCAACTTATATTTAACCACCAAACCATCTTCAATGAGCCTATCTTTGATGAACCCATATTTAATGAACCCATATTTTACAAACCCATGATGAACCCATATTTTCCAAACCCATATTTTTTTGGCCTATATTTTGATGAACCTATATTTGACAAACCCATCTTCAATAAAACCATCCTTGACCAAACCATTATTGACCGACCTAGATTTAACAATCCACCTTTGACCAAAATGACATACCACCCATTGGCCCATCATTTAATCTCCCTTAGTATATTGAGGTCTCAAACACCAAGCTTATATTGAAGAATGTAATTCTAGACAAAGAAATCCAAAATGTCTTCTATGCAGAAAAACACACCCCATCTCTTCTAAAAATAGTGGTAGGATAAATAATAAGAAGTAACTAACATCATATCTCTTCAACACAACCTCATATATCAAATCCAACCTTCTAGTAGATGTGAAGATCAATTTATTCCATGATTCCTCACTATATGATGATGGATATGCAGCTTATTTTCAAAGAAACAAGTATCATATACCAAATACAATGTGTAAAATGATGAACTATAATGGTAAAGAAATTGGCCTTCATTAATAAGGAATAAAAGAACCTATCCACTTATGTGAAAATAAAGGATATCATGACATTAGTTACAAACCACTTGATGATCAATACAAGGATGTTAGGGACACTTCCATGATTCTTGAGGAAGTTGTCACCAAGACTAAAATAGGTTCCACTCATGACCTCTACAAGGATTTTCTTCCACCAATCCTTTCATTGATACCATTATCCCCACCATCCATCTTGACATCCATTATCCTAAACTCATCAATTGGGACCAAAAAAATCATGTACCATTAGACCTCTTTCAAAATGATGAAGCTATCACGGAACTCATGGGACTCTAAGATGGCATGCAACCACAAGATCACAAAAAGATATTAAAAATTAATATCCACCCCTCATCATACTTTGGTGAGCAGTAAGAGTTCCTTAATGAATACAAATAAAAAATATACAAAATCAAAGTGCCCTAGTGAAAACCTCTTTGAGGTGATATTGAACCAAAAAAAAATTAATAACATAAAAGCAAATCTATTAGTGAAAATGTTTCTAAGGTGTTAATAGATAAGGAACTAAACCTTTATCCTATAATAGAAAGGTTTTAGGGTGGATTCACAACACATATTGATTCTAATATTAGAATATAAGAGAATATCAAACTCATCACACTTATAGTTACTCTTAGTCTTGTGAAAGAGAAATCTTTCATTTCACTCTCATCAAAATTTTCAAAAATCTTTGAATGGCCAAAAATTATTGAGATTGTGGGTTTGCATCCCCCTTTGGTATCAAATTGATTACACTTACCTCTATGATCACACCATCCCTCCAAATATTTTATGCAAACACTGAAAATCCTTCATACAACATGCATCCCATGTCATTCTCCTTGGTGACACCCTCTGTAATAGAGGATATGATGGTACCTATCTAAGATTAATGGTATCTAATTCATCAATTAATGAAGTTCTCAAAGACATCTCTAGAGCACATACTTGAATGTTCATATGTTTTTGCAAAAAAATTAAATAAATTAAAAACATAAAAAATAAAAAAAAATCATAAATCCAAAATAAAATAAAAAACAAAAGAGAATGATAAAAATCATTATTTACAGGTACCCTCCACTTGTAGGTAGACCTATTCCACCCCCCATTAACATCATAGTCTATCCATCCTAGACCAACCCATCATACCCATCCTTCTCCCTGCCTTTGACATTAATGAATATGTGGAGGAAATTTTGAGATATGTTTTAGCAACATCTTGGTACATCCTCAAAATGTTACTTCAATGATTGGGGCACATGGTTCTCATGTGACATAGTCCTTGGAGATCCTATCCTAAATTCCTCCACCATTCCATCCACTATCACCATCATGATGCTAGAACAAATTTTCCATTTTCTCATCACCTCATCAAAAATCCAAAAAAAATTTTTATAAAAACTCACAAATAAAAAAATAGTATAAAATCTAAAAATACAAACATAATAGAAAACCTCAAAAATCCAAAAAATAATAAAAATTCAGAAAAATACAAAAGATAATTGAAAAATAAAAAAAATAAATAATCCAAAACATACAAAAGCTCCAAACCAATAACCAAGCCTAAAAAAAAAAAAATTGTCTTACCCTTAGTCCAGTTAAGATTCTTGTTCACTTTTAGAAAAATCATTATAGCTTCATTAGGATATGTCATTCCCAAATCAAATATTATAAATTCTTGAGATATATCATTACCTATCCACCCCTTAAATATATCGTTGCTTGGGGAAAATCAAAGCTTACAACTTTATTGGGATTTATCATTCACAGTCCTATAAGTATCATTAATCACCAAATCTTAAGGGTTTTAAGTTGATAAAGGACAAAACAAAACTTATTTTTGTCACTTTATTATTTTTTAGTTTATTTGTTTATGTTCCTTTTCTTGTCTTTTGTTACATCTATGTTATTCCTATGCCATATTGCAATAATTTCATCATGGTTTTCCATATCATGGTACATCTTTTTGTATGATGTATCAAAAATAAGGTTGTTAAAGCAATTATAAATTTATTTAATAATAAGAACATGTTCCTTTGCATCATCACATACATCTATCCCAACCTATAAAATATATAATATCCATAAACATGAGCCTTCATCATCACATCATCCATCCACATAATTAGTTAACTCCTTTAGTTATATTTGGACAATAATCAACAATCAATAAAATCTAGTCCTACAAGTTTTTTTAATGGGATATATCACTCGCATTATTCCCCTCACATACATCATTATTTGGGGCACATCAAAGCTCAAAACTTTATCAAGATATATCATTCCCAAATACAACCCCCTGTATATATTTTACTTTGGGAAAATAAAAATAAATCAAGGCATGTAAGCCTTAGATCAAGTGAGTTAATATCATCCATCCATGGCATCCACCAAACACCTATATCCATAATCATCCTCCTATACATAAATAACATGAGACTCTATCTCCTATAAGGCCCAACCCTTTTTTCTTCATCCCTCACTCCTAATCATTCCTAATTCTTCCATACTAACCCTTATTCTCATTTTGAGATCCCATTTTTGTCTTTCATCCATGCATTCCCTTTCAAAGGGGCATCATCTATAACCAAATCATCACTAATTTTTTTCCATCTCCCTAGCCATAATACCACTAGGGTCATCCTATTTCACTCATCGTTTTGCCTCAACTTTTTTTGAATTTTTATTTATTTGTAACACCTTTTCAAAGAGGGCTAAAATATAGACACACCAATTTTAACACTCCACTTTCAACACTTTTGACACCTTAATTCATCCTTAATTATCCTTAACCTTGATAATTCTTCCCTAATTATCACTATTCATCCCTAATCTATCATTAATAATCCCTAATCCTATCATTTTATTCTATTAAAACCCTAATCTCATCATTCTATAACTCTAATCCCATTGTTAACACATTCCTATCCAATCTTCTCTAACCACACCCCCAAATCCATTAATCACACTATCATATCTCATATAAATCCCATCTAATTCCTAGTCGTAATAATTATATCCATGTATAATCTAAAATATAAATTTAATAAATAAATAAAATTAATAAACCACATCATCCATTACAAATCAAATCACCTCAAATCCCTAAATCAAAAATTTAGTCAATCAAGCCCATACCTCAATCAATCAAGACCACTCCTCATAAAATCAAATTCTTACATCTCTAACATCCCTAATTCAATAGCCAACTCCCCTCATTCAATGAGTATTTTGACTCAAATCCTATGCCTCCATCTCAAACAAAATATGGTCATCCATTTCCCCTTTAAAAAATCATAAACTACACCATACACCCTCACTTTAAAGAAGCTTCATAAACCTAAAGAGATTCTTCTAGTTTGAAATCAAACCATCCAAGCCATCCTTAACATCATTAAATAATAATCAATCAACCAAGGGGACATGTTGCCAAATTTATTGCATGCATTTCATTGAGAAAACACATCCATTTTTAATCTAATAAAATTATCACAATAGGGAGCTCCTTATGGTAAGTGAAGGTGTGCTTTATTTCCTATTTTTATAAATTAAAAGTGCCTTTATTTGTTAGCATATGAATTTAACATTTGTTTATATTTATAATGTGTTTTATCTAAATTTTCATGTGTACAGGAACATAGGCATAGTTGGTTTCCATTTCACCAATTAATCCATTGCCCTTAATATCTTACTCTTAAGGATCTTGTGGCCTAATTTATTTAAGGATGCAAACGACTATGTGAAAAAATGTGACGTGTGCCAAAGGACTAGGAAACCAAATCATATAGATGAGATTCCCCTAATTTTAATCTTGAATAAACACCTTTTAAATAATGGGCTAAAATTTTTGTGGGCCTTATCTATGCATTTTTTAGAGGACTAGAGTGTGCGACATTATCATATCAACTGAATACTTCACTAGATGGGATGAAGCCACCAAAAAATTGTAATGTAAATACAATGGCACACTTCTTATGTGAGAACATAATTAGTCAATATGGATTCCCTTTAAGCTTAACTTGTGACTGAAATACTCATTTCATAAATGAAATAGTGTGAATTTTATTTTTTGAGTTCATGATCATGTACCACAAAAAAAAACCATACCATCTACAATAAAATGGGACTATGGAGGCCTTAAAAAAATTGGGAAGTTACCTCAACAAGATCTATGATGTTGTGTGTAAGGATTGGGACTATAATATTTTAGTGGTTTTATGGGCCTATCATACCACTTACAAATTCTTGAATAATTCCACACCTTCTAAACTAGTGTTTGGAATAGAACGCATGCTACCAATGGAGTTCATGGTTCTATATTTTGAACATTGCTTGGGTAGGTCACCTCAATGATAATGAATCATTGGACGTGTAGTTGGAAGACCTGATGTAGACATATGAAAGGCCCCAAATTTTTCAATAGATAAAAATGGTTGAGAAGGTTTGATAGAAGAATTAACATGTCTAACACATCAAGGGAAATATACAAGTAAAAGCTGCCCTTGTTTAATTATATGACTCAAAATATTTGAAGAATCTAGGGAAGCTTAAAATCCATTGCCTAGCACCCTACATCCTCCATGACATTTTGGAGATCAATGCATACAAGTTTTGCATGTTCGATGGAGAAAAGATCCAAGGGAATTTCAATATAAGCTAGCACAAGTTGTATCATGATTAGCATGCTTTATTCATGTTGTAATGAGGCTTATACCATTAATTTTTTTACATTTTGTGTTTGTTAGGCTAGAGTAGTCTAGGCTATATTTTGTGAATATTGGTTATGCATCATCATTTTTAATAATATGTGCCACTTTGTATGTATACTCTAGTGATTTGAGTGAGGGTTTTATTATGAAGCCTTATGTTAGATGTCTAAGTTTATGGGTGAGTGTTTCCAAACATTTTAAAAAAATATTCTCTCAATGAATGATAAATTAATAGACAAAGTAACTTGAAGAGTGCATAATTTTAGGAACTTAGTAAATTAAAACCTTGATGACCATTGTCATAGTATATATAAATACCTTTGAGTTTGATGTTGTTTTTATCACACTTATAGTCACACAAATTCTTACCCCTTCAAAATTACTTGGGAAAATTGATAAAAAGGGACTTGTTACACAAGATACCAAGTGAAAAATTTAGTATGGGAAGGGGTAATGCAATGTGCTAAAAAATGGTAAATAATATAATAAAAAGTATAGTTGAGTGTGACATAGGATGAAAATGAGTCACATAAAGAGGTGCAGAGTTGAGAGTGAGTCAATAAGAAGGAATTATGGGGAAATAAAGCAAATGATCATAGGGGAAGTATAGTTCCAATGAACTTAGAATAAAATGATGCATAAGGTATTATGGTGAAATAAAGTGGAGTTTAGTTCATAAGAATACATAAAGGAAACTTACGAGGTAAGGAAACATGGAAAAATAAGGGAGGTGCATTATCTAGGAACACTGTAAAGGAAAGTAAGGTGAATAATGTGCAAGAAGGGAGAAGCACGTAGAATGACATCACTCTTAAAAATTTAAAATCTTAAATGTTTTTGGTTAACAACTAGAAATCACTAATAGTTATTTCAAATCCAAAAACATTCACTCCTCAAATATGTATGGCTCAATAAGCATTTCACATGCGACCAATGCAATAAAATAAATTTTTGAGAAAAGTGCCAAGGAATATAAAAGGGAGAAAGACATGTTATTTTAACACTTTGCCTTTGATAACCTTGATCAACCCCAATATATAAATCTAACCATAATGATGATAAACCACACATTTGAGCCAAGAGCGATGTTTTTTCATCATTTAAAAGACAAAATTGAGACCTAATGAGATTGTGACTCAAGTGATCTAAATTTTTTGAGGCATTATAGTGTGTGGGAAGGAGGAATACACTAATTTTTAGGTTTTAGGAGCCAAATTACACCATTGGAGCTTTGAAAAGTTTAGAGTCGAGTTTCATAGCATGAAATCTAGTCAAGACACAAACCCATCAAAATTCAAGGATTTGACTAAGTAGGAAAGATGAGGGTGAAATAGATGGGGTTCAAGCCAATTATGAGACTAAAGGCTAAGGAATGGAATAGGATAATCTCCATTTACCTAAGTGCAAGTTTTTGGATTCCCATTGTAAAATAAGTAGAATAAGCACTAGGCAGTGCATGATTTGAGAGGGCATCAATGATTATCAGAGAGTAAGTAATGTTGGAAGCATTATGTGCATAAGTAGTAAAATAATATACCAACTATAAAAAGGAAAAATAAATAAATATAAGGAATAACATGTCTAAGACCAAGGAAATAAAGGATACACTAGTCATGCCATAGACAAGAGATGGGTCAAGGCCACTAATAATGAGTTATATAGAGATGCAACGCCATGAGGGTGTGGTGTGTAGAAAAGAGTGGGAGTCTAAGGTGGAAAAGTGTAAAGTGGATAAATATAACCACTGGTAAGGGAACATTGAGGTCATCATAAAAAATGACTATATGGTCAATACAAATAGGAAGATTACTGATAGAAATGCAATATTTGATGACTCCATCAAATAAAAGCTTGATAGAGTTAGGTTTATCTAACTCTATGAGATATTATACTTTTTTCATACTAAGGGTCTCACATGCTTATTGATATTACACATACACAAGGATATATTCTAATTTTCTAGGCAAAGGATGAAGATGACACCTACCCAAAATCATAAGATAACATGATTAGTCCAGTCAGGAAAGGATATTATTGAGGAATTAGATGAATTAAAGGAGATCAAGTACATGGCTAGAGAGATTGAATACAATAAAGGATGGTTTATTTTTCCCATTTCCAATATAAAGGATATAGTTACTAGATTTTTAGGACACATGGTAAGCACTGAGTTGCATGGATCAGGGCACTAGGGAGAGACCAAAAAAATATTTATATCACACATGAGATGGCCAAGATTACACTCTTCAATATCTCAAAGTTCTTGGAAAATTCAATTATTTAATGCATAAATAAGGTGCAAAAAACTAGAGAAAATTCTAAATATGGCATAATCTTGATGTTTTTGTTGTTTGATGAGATTAGTGTAGACAAGGTTGTGAAAGAAGGATAATGGACCTACCTTCTTAATGACAAGTCCCTAGTGCTCAAATATCACATATATAATTGTCACAGGGAAGTCATCCATAAATATGATGTTAGGGTGGATAAGTGGCTAACAAGGCTGAATGATGCATAGGTGAGGAGTGGTTCATATGATAAGACATATAGAATAATTGAGTTGTCATCTATATGTGACTAATAGAATTTAATTGGGTATTGATCAATTATGAAATCACCCCTCCCACAACTATTTATTATACTCTATGGAGGTTGAGTCCCTTATAGTAGATATTTTTACTTGGTTTTTATCATGTGATTTCACCACTAAACCAAGTTATTCAAGATGGCATTAACACAAAGTTAAACTAGACTACCACACAACATAAATCATTCAAGGAATTGAAACATTAACTTTGTTCCACATTAGTACTTATTTTTTCAAACCTTTAACAACCATTTGAACTAGATACATACACCTATGACTTTGTTCTTGGATTAGTCTTCACTCAACATGGTCACCTAGTCTCTTACCACATTGAAACTTTCACCACACCATTAATAAACTACCCAACATATGATCATGATTATGTTATTTTTCAAGCATGTAAGAATTAGAAACATTATATCTTTGGTTAGGAAACTATTATATACAAATATCATAAGCCAATTTAGTTATCATAGACACATAACAAGTTATATAAAGAGAGACATTAAAAATGGTCTTATTATCTTTAACAATTCCATTTGAACATCAATCATAATAAGGGAAGTGCCAATCTAGTTGTGGATTATTTGTACCACCTTTTGGCTCAAACTCTCCTTTTTTTTTTTGACATATTGGACATGAAGTTAATGCAAGGTCAAAACTGCATCCATCTAACATGAATTTTGTATATATCTATCAAAATTTGCTCTTTAATAATTTAGTTCCAAATTTATACTTGTAGGATGGAATTTCATATCATATTGAGAACTTGTGCATTCCATATCATGTAGAGAGATATAAAATAGTATGGGAGGATCATTTACGAAAGCTTGCGAGACATTTTTGGATTGAAAATAATCTTTCAGTGTTGTAAAAGTATTTTTACTAGCCACATCTCAGGTTTGATGTCTCTAAAGACATAAATTCATTACTGTATGTACCATATCAAATTTTATAAAAAATAAATAATATCTATGCACATGTCCACTGATTCTAATAAGACTTTGGGAAACTGCTTCTATGGACTTTATCTTAGGCTAACCCACTACCAGTCATGGTAATCATTGAATTTATGTAGTAGTTAATAGATTTTCAAAAATGGAAATTCTCATATCCTATAGTAAAGATATATTAGCTCTATAAACAACTCAATTTTAATTTTAGTATGTATGGATCCAATTTTGAATCCCATAAACTATTTTGTCTGATAGAGAAACTATATTTGTGATCCATTTTTGGAAATCAATTTGGTATATGCTAGACACAAAGCTAAACAAGTCCATTACTTTCCATCCCTAAACTGATAGGAAAATTTAAGTGGTCAATAGGATGATAATGTATCTTATAAGAGTGTAAAATTTAAATAATCAACAAAATTTTGAGGAAAATGTGACTTTCATTCAACACAACTATAATAAATATTTGCACAACTCTATTACACACAACCCTTTTAAAGTTTTTTTATTTTATGACTTTGGTAACAATTGACATAGCTTATCCTAATCCTCAAATCATAATAAAAACTCATTTATATCAAAATGGAGTTGAATTTTTTGTTCAATTAATTAAACATATCCAACATCTTCAATAACATGTACAAACCTTTCTTCAATAGGAAAATGCAAATTAGAAGTATCACCATCACAAGCATTAGATACTACACATATTTTAGGTTAGTGATTGAGTCTAGATACACTTACATAGGTAAATACTGACAATACCTTATTGAAATATTATTCCACTTTAGTATTTGCCCTACACCATCACCAATCAAGTAGGAGATAATGATTTTGATCTTAATCTTAATACTTAGCTTGGATTGTATACAATCCTCAACATAAAACTCTTGCGACATTACTTTCCACCCTTGTTGGATACTTACAATAATATAGAAATTATCCAGTAAATATAGATGAATCTAAATTATAGTGTTATATTATAATTGTATCAGGACATTAACACTTGGGTCAAATAGACACATCGATAAGAGATACCTTTCTTTCATATCATCATAGTAGGTCAAGTGCCTTCCCAAGGAAAATGGTTTATAGAAGTGAAGGTTTACATTTTGGTTCCACATCTTCTTTTCCAAATACATGCAATGGGGACCATTCATCTTTGAGGAGGTGAGACCAATCTAAGAGGATTTGGGTCATTAATTCATAGTACATATTACCGTAATTTCACATCCATCTCCATGCTTATGTCAGTAGAAACATCAATAGATTTTGCATCTAAATGTAAAGTTATTTATTTTAAATTAAACTATGTGTTACCACACAACCCCTATAGTGTCATAATTATAGTTAGTGGCCTGTTAGTAACAATGATAAATGACATCACCACACATGATGGTTATGAAGTGGAGGTTACCGACTATTGTAACTATTTAACCAACACTTCATCTTCTTACATTGTACAATAATGTACACTTCCAATCTATATAGGTTAAAAATACATTGTGTCAAACCATATTTAATAATAGATTTAGGAATCCTTGTGGCTACGACATTTTATCTATTAGATTATACAAAATTTAGCATAATATAACTTTTTTGTTACATTTTTAAATCTATTGTCACCTTATTCATTATTTGTAATTTATTTACCACATTGCATTTCATATTATGTATCATTAAATAAATCACTTCCACATGTATTTTTTTTAATCCACATTAATTAAGTTGTCTATTGGGTTGGTGCCTATGCCCCATATCAAGGCCATTAAATGTAAATTATTTGAACCTTTATATTTATATAAATTTTTTGCACACCCTTTAAAGTGCATATTATTGAATTTTAACTGCAAAGTGGTGTTTGGATCATATGAAATCCCACCTTGCCTTATTTTTAAGAGGAGAGATAGATATTTTTTTCATTAAGATGCCTAATTAGTGAATCATTTGTAACATATATTATTATTATCATATTAATCGTGAATCTATGGTAACTTATGTTACTACATAGGAGATATTAAGGAAATAGAATATAATAATTATCAAGTGATTATTTAATTTTATGTTTTTTCTATGCAATGGTTTTTATCTTAGTTTATAAATGGTTTTATGAGTATCAACTCAAGTATTGAAATATTCAAGTGCTAGTTTGGACTCTACTACAAGTGATGCTATATACATGCATGTATGAAAAATGTATAGTCTTTCAATTTTTCATATACAAGTAGTTTTTACATATGAAGATTTTAGTAAATTTACCCAATTATGACATGGTACTCTCTTTTCACCTTAGATGAGTACATAAGTCATTTGTGTGATATGGTGATTACTAATTTTTAGGCACACACATGGCATATATCCTATGATGTGAATTATAAAAATACTCTACATTTTGGTTCCATTGTTGGGACCAAATTAAATAAGTTGTGAGATATGGTAAACAATGATTATCTACTAAATTTCCTTAAAAAAATTTAGAAGTGGTTCAGATATCTCCATGCCAATATTGGAAAATAAGACCCCAAGGCATGGTGGAAGAACACTTGCATGGAACTTTTTACATTGTTTTCTTATGTGATATCTGAGTACATTTTCATGCATGGATAGCCAACTATGTTATAATTATAATTACAAATTATGGTCAAAAGTATATTTGGATTAAATAGTGGATTTAACAACTAAAGAGCATTGATTCTATGTAGACTGGAGCTTTTAGTATATGGTGGACTAATACACTTGATAGTTATGTGTTAGAATTTGTAGTGTCTAATGTATTTATTAAAATATACTATTTATTAATTAAAAATGATAATATTGACACACATTCACCATGCATGACTTGAATACTTATAAAAGGTCCCAATCCACCATTCTCTCACACTTGCATGCTATCTTATGATCCAAACCTTCCATTCTACTATTATACAACTAAAAATACATAAATACCTATTTAAAACATGATAAATATCCTAAAAACACATAATTATAATATTAATTAAATCCAATTTTACATAAGTTAGTTCTATCATATTCAGTAAACATCACCGGTTGATACTGACCTGATCTGGTTAGTAGTGACTTACTCCCAACAACAAATATTTTATAAAATCAAAATTATCCTTAGGGTAAATCCTTTTTCCTAACATGTTGATTTCATTATAAATTATCCAATAAAACTCATATATATAAAATCAAGGTCTCATTCAAAATTGACTTGACACTCATCTATACACTATTACACATTGAATAAATTTGCCCTATTCTTCCAAAATTATGAATATATCACTAAGACAAGTCAAAATTAAAGTATTAATAACTATAAATCCATATAAAATCAATCATTTAAAACTATCAAATCCAAATCATTATCTAAATAATATAGAAAAGGAACCTAATTGCACAATCACACTAGGTGGGAGAACTACGTGTGGCTTGATTTCCTTCCTTGGAGTATTGGATATGTAGTCTCACTCAATCATCAAATTATGGTGATTAGGGTAAGACTATCCCATTTCACTTTCCATATTTTTGTAGGTTTCTAGCCTTCATAATCACATTGAGGTTTTGAAGGCATATAAGACTTATTTTTGGAGCTGTATTCATCATCAAGTTTAAGATCATGAATATAGAGCAAGAAGAGATAGGTGTAGATGACTGTATAGTCATTATACCATATATTTATGCATGTTTAGTACTAATTATTAGGTTAGTATATATTAGAGACATTTACCTAGAATGGTGGAATTAACTTAATACAAATAAATAATCAGTTATAGAACTGAATAAACCATAGGCCTACTTTATCTTGATTTTGACTTTTAGAATATAGTCATAGTTAGATAGTGAACCAAAAAAGATAAGTATTCATACCTTTATTGTATTTATTATATTTAACATATGTTGTTTATAAAACTAGTACAATCAATCTTAGTCTTTTAAATTTATATGTATCCTTGAATAACATATCTTAATATTTAATTTGAGTTTCAAAGTTCTATGTTAATAAAATTAAAAAAATTACCTTAATCAAAATTAGGATAAAAAAATACATATTTCTATCCTAAGGAGGAATAATGTAAATGTTTATTCAAAGTAAGAGGATTATACATAGTAATTATTCTCTTTGAGTTTAAGAAGTTTATGGTAGACTCTGGGATTGAAAACCTACTAATGGTAGGATACATCCTCTTGTGCATAGGCTGAGTGGATAGTAAACGATGAAGGATGGCAAGTTTTACATGAATATTTTGTGAAAGAGATGGACTCAAAAATTTATGGCATTGAAATCCTAGATGCTCATGAACTTTGACAACACAAGTATAATGAATAATGACACAAGGAAATGGATGATATAGAACCTAAGATGAGGGAGGAATTAAGTCAACAAGATGCTATAAGGAATCACACAATATGGATATGCTGAAAGGAAAATACATGTTTCAAGGAGATGCACTTCAATCAAGAATAACTACATGTTTTTAGGTATACTCACATTTTTGAGAAAAGAAATGAAGTTTTTTTTGGAGCCATAGAACATGTAAAACCATGTAGATATGAATGCACCCATTTATAGTCTATTGGAAGTGAAAGCTTATGTGTTCCAGTCACAAACAAAAAATTAAAACAAAAATACACTAAATTTGTCTCAAATAATGAAATTTTTTAGATAAGAAGTAAAAAAGAGTATTCTACAATAAATAGTGCCTTATGAGCCTTTAGGAATTATTTTACAACAATAAACACAAATAGATACCTTAATCATATTGTAAATATGACCCTAATTTGGTGGTAATACACCCATAGAGATAAGTAAAACTTTAGGATTAATGATGGGTGTTAGATCCATAATAATAACCCAAAGCACCAATCTGAGTGTGGGTAAAAGTAGCATTAGGACTGGTGGATTAGTGGACACACAAAGAGGAAATATAACTAGTATGGGAGGAAGAATCCAAAGAGGTGGATAAAGTTAGAGATCTGATGAAATTTTTAGTGTTCTAATCACACCATTAGCACAGTCATTTCCACAAAAATTAGTCTATAATATGCCCTTTAACTTTCCAAAGTATAGGGGAGTATAAAATGCCAAAACTCATCTACATAAGTGTGAAATCATCTAGAGAGATAAGGGCATTACTGAATTAGAGAGTAAGGTGATCCAATTCACATTGACTTGGTATCATAATTATGACCTGAGTCAAGATACTATAGATTATAACTAGATGAAATAAACATTCTTGAAATAATTTGATATTCCATTTTTTGAAAAATAGAGTATTTATGCTCTAAAATAAATAAAATAGGAGCAAAATGAAAACATATGTGATTATGATGCTAGATTTAAAAATTTAATATCAAATATATCATATTAAATCCATCTAGTTCAACATGCACAATGGTTTGTGGGAGGACTCATACTACCCTTCAAACATGTGTTGTCAATGAAGACCTTCACAAACTTGCATGAAGTGTTATAAGTAGTGCTAAGAATTGAGGCCATTTAGAGCATGCATATGAGGATTAACCCATTTATGGATTCATAAATTTCTTGAATGGTATTAAAATTTCAAATTCTCATCACTAATAGTGCACAAAAAACATATAGTGGATTATGTTTCCTTGAATATGAAGTATCACGTTTTTGGGTGATTAATGAGATCCAAAAGGTGTAAAAATGGGGAGAATGAAAAAAAATAACTTCCCCATCAAATTAGGCCCCAGGGAAGTATGGTGCTTAGCTCCCTTACCATGGAAGAGGTAGATAATGAGGTGGTATAAATTTTCCTTTATGCACATATAAGTGTGGTTCCCTATACCACTATCAAAGATATTATTTGTTAGTTCCCCATTGCCAATGTTATTGTAGTGAACACTGAATGGATAAATGTCTTATTATTTATGTGAAGATAGCATAAAATCATACTTTAGTAAAGAGGGTATGTATGATACATGTCCAACACATTATGTAAAAATGTATTCCAAAGGAGGGAGGTCAAAAACATAAAAATCAAAGGTATTTATTACAATGTGTAGTGGTGCCACTACTCGGCCTCAAAAATATCACAATGCTAAAAAGGTTCTACTAGGGCATGAGCCCTATGTGAAAGAGAAGGTTCAAAATTTAGATCCATTCAAAAAATACCCCAATGGGATGAAGGAGATATTACAAAAAGCCATAGATTTAATCTACAACCTAGAAGGTGAGTGGAGGCTAAGGGAACAAAAGTGATCCAATAGAAGGATCAAAAAGTAGAGGCTAGAAATGATATTTTTGAGATTTTATCCCTATTACATTATGAAGGAATAACCCACATGATTAAAAATTGGTTCATGAAATAAACAACAGGAATAACTAAAGTGCCCATGCCACATCTAGTAAGAGAGATTGAAGTAAAAATGAAAAAAACATTATCTATGATTGAAAACTATTGATTGATGCAACTATCAATGACTGGTCAATGTATGACATTCTCATCAATATGAGAGTCAGGGTAAATATTTTTACATAAGAATCATGGGGTAAGATGGTAAGCCTTGAATTAAGGCCTTCATCTCATGTTTTTTTTATAGAAAATAATACTCCCACATAGCTTTTGATAATCCTAAAGAATGTTTGTGTTGACATAATGGTAGTGAATTTTACTATAGGATTTGAATTCATTGAGACAAATAAGGCTAAAATTTATCTATCACTGATTAGAAGACCATGGTGATATGTAAATAATGTAGACATGTACTACAAAAATCACTACATGAGCTTATAAAACACAAAGAAGCACACATTATTCCTCTTGATAAAAACCATAGACCAACTTATGTTGAAATTATATATTTGTATGAGGAATTAAACCATATCTAAAACATCACTTCTAAGATGAAAAACACTTGGATGTCGATAGTAAAGGAATTTTGAGTTGGAAGGGTGAAAATTTTATTTATGGTAAAACCAATGGCTTATGTGATTGAATGGTGCATGAATTCTATAAGGTAATGGGGTGAAATTATGGAATCATAAATTCATAATCACTAAAACATAAATGCAATTACACCTAAGCACCAAAGGAAAATCTAGCTCAGTTCATGTAAAAAATATCTAGGTTCCCGATGCCATACCAAGAATGAAGAGGGTTTTCTACCTTATTAAAATAAAACTTATTACCTTGACACAATATGAAGGATAAGATAATGTAACTTGATTTGTGAATGATATGTAAGCTTATGTCCTAAAGGAGATAGAACACATAAGTTCCTTAATGTATACCTTGAATATAATTTTTCATTGGTAGGAAATGTATGAGTTGAACTTGCCAGCTTGGGCTAAAGTGAAAGAATCTATTTTCACTCACTTCAATAATAAAAATATAAAACATGGCCTACCTAGTTATAGTGGAAATTTAGGTTTGACAAAACATTTGTATGTGTGTGAAAATGTATGGATGAAAATCATGTATTAAATTTTAGTATGATTATGGGTTCATGAATTTTATGGAAACCTATAGACTTGGGCCAACACTTGGTACACTATCTACAAGACAGCCCAAGAAACTTGTGATTGGGGTGAGGGGGTAAATGCTATATTTAGTCATACATTTTCCTTTTATTTTCTCAATCTCAAGTTCTATCAACCTTTATTGTGGATATGGCAGGCCATTATGGAGGATGATGCCATCATAAAGGAACACATCAAAATAATGTACAATGAAAAGGAACTCACACTAGAAAAAAATTTCAAGGAGTGCAATGTGAATAGTTACTCTAGAAAAATGATGATGATGATGTGTGGATAGAGTGAAACTTACGATACAAGTTTGAAAATGAGAAGGTAATACATAATATGGATGAAACATAATTCAAAGATGTCATGTACCACATAAAAGTAGAAACTTATCATAGACTAAATGAGGTTATAAACTCAAAAATGAACCATAGTAGTATTAATTTGAGCTTATTAAAATGATAAAGGATAATAATGGAATGAAATAAGCGCTGATTATTATCATTGTGGATGATTATTAGTCAAATACAACACTGAATTGAATCATTAAGTTGTTGGGTGATTGCAAAAAAATATTTCCATGTAATTGCAATTAAATGAAGGGAATGCATCCCTCTTTAGGGAAAATGAAATTCAAGCTCATTGAAGGTACATGACATGTGAAAAAGAGACCATATGATGAATAGTAACATGCACAAAAAAGTGAAGTAGGAGATAAAAACATGCTAGATGGTAGAGTCATTTATCCACTTGAATAATTTGATTAGGTAATACCCATGTTGAAAATACCTAAAAAATATGGGTATAATCATATATGCATTGAATTTTGGTTACTCAATGTTGTGTGTGTCATCAACCCATTTCCAAAGTCATTCACTAAATATATCCTAGGAGTGGTCAGTTGTGAAATGTATAATTTCACTAACAATTTTTTTAGATATAATCAAATTTTAGATTAAGGAAGAAGATAATCCAAAGACAATTTTTATGATAGAATGGGGATATTTTCATATAGTGTAATGCCTTTTGGACTTAAGACCATGCTAATCATATTCTCAAGCATCATTGTGACTACATTTAATAACTTTATTCTTCACTTCCTCTAAGTATATATTATATATTAGACGGTAAAATACCACCAAAAAAACTTGCACATGATGCTTGAGAATAACTAAAACTTGTATATCCCCCTCAATTTAAAAATAAAATATTAAGTAACACTTGTTTATCCAAGAAAGATAGATATTGTTTTAAATTGGATACACATACTAAAAAAAGTGGTTTGCATACATTTATAGGTCATACATTCCACTATCAAAAGTTCATCAATAACTATGAAAAAATTAAAATACCATTAGTATAATTTATCTACAAGAACGGTCCATTCATTTAGACAAAAAATATAAGTGGAATTTGACATCCTAAAGGATAAACTCACAAGTGCATTAATCCTATAATTTTTCATATTAATACTCTATTTTATTTCCATGTTGATGCATCATGAAAAACTATTGGAAGTATTCTAGCATAAATAGGGGATGTTGGGGTTGATCATCCTATTTATAATACTAACTAGAAGCTTACCATAATTGGAGATAACTACATGATTATTGAGCATGATGCACTCGTAATGGTCTATACACTTAAGAAGGTTCACCAGTATATAATTTCCACATGATTCATGTTTTTCATGGACCATGAAATGCTCAAGTATATTGTGATCAAGATTTCCTTACATGGAATAATTTTTAAGTGAATTATGTTATTTCAAGAGTTTCAACTATTAGTGGTGATTGATCCTAGTAAATAAAATTATGTCCTTGATCAGTTATCTATAATTAATTCAGGAGAGGATGCACAAAATGTAAAGGATGACATGATAGATGACAAACTGTACAAATTAGTACATTCCTGAAGACTTATATTAAAATTTGTCTTGCATTACATCAATAATTTCCCTTAGTGAGTTGACATCAAAATAAAATAATTAACTCTCATTTTGTGCCACTCCTTAATAGTTCATTAGTGGAGAACTATATAAGATAGGATACGATGAGGTCCTCCACTGTGTGTTAGAGAATGACTGTGTATAAGCTATACATAAGGAATGAAGAGGCTTAAGATTGACACTATGAAAAAGAGGCCACCATGTGAAAGTTCTTATTTCTATATTTGGTGTCCAACTTTGTTCAAGGATTCAAAGTAATACTCACAGAGATGTAATGTATGTCAAAGGGTTGGTAAGCCTAACTAGGAAACAATTTCTTTCTTTCCTACCAATGCTTAGGAGCCATATTATAAATGGGAAATAGATTTTGTCATACCCATCTACCTATCCACACATAGGATTAATGCACATTATATAATCATTATCAGAAACTATTTAACATGATGGCAAAAATGCACATCAATGAAAAATTATACTGCAACCACATATACATTCTTCCTTTGGAAAATTTACATTAATAGCTATGGGTTCCCTCTTAGTATGATTAAAAAAATTTGGACACATTTTTTGAATGAGATGGTACATATTTTGTTGGCATAATTCATTGTGGCATAACATAAAACCACACCATGCTACCCTAGGAAAATGAAATTGTCTAAGATTTTAATAAGGTTCTCAGTAAAATATTAAAAATTATTTATGATGTAGGTTAGGAATGATTAGGATAATCAAGTTTATAAAATATTATGCACATATAAGAACACTTAAAAAATAATGAACAATGTTATGGCCTTTAAATTTGTGTTTAGAAAGAAAGCAATTTTACTAATGGAATTTTTGGTGCCTTCATTGTGTATTGTAGGCATTGTATGACATGATGATAAGGATTCACTGGATGTGCATTTGGAGGAGCCTAAGAAGCTTGATGAGAGATACATCATTGCTTGATAAATTCAAGACATGGATAAATACAAACATAAGGCCTGACACTATAAACACATAAAATGGGAAAAAAATACAAAAGGGTGTACATGTATTACTTTATGATTCAAAGTATGCTAAACATCCATGAAAACTATAAACTTTCTAGATGAGACCCTATATAATTCATGTAATTACATAGACTAGAGTATGGAAATTACACACATTATATGGTGAAATTATCCCTATGGATTTCAATAAGAATAGACTCAAGCCTTATCACATGTAATTTGTAAATTTGCCACTCAAAAATAAGGTGTATTCCATAATATTTTCTTATATGTTTCTAGATTAATTTTGTAATAGATTATTTTTACTTTCTACAACTAAGGGAAAATATTATTGTTACATAGTTAATATTAATGATTAAGTACATAACCATATAAAGCCTATCAAATGATTAGAGTGAGGGAGTTTTTTCATAACCTTATGTTAGATGTCTAATTGTTTTTGGGAGAATGTTGTCACACCTTTTTCATTCTTAATATTATATCTCCAAAAATTGTATATTTAGAGTTATGTGTTATAGTTTTCAATATTTTCAAGTATTGTATTACACTAATTTATTGAGCATAGGTGATATTTTTTTTTTCATCATCATATCTAGTGTTGTACAATAGTCATATCCATTAACTTGTGTATTCAAAAGGTTGATTGGGAAATCTAAATGTATTAGTTGCACTTGCATAGATTAAAAAAAAAAATGAATCTATGAAGCACCTGTTAGGCACATAAAAAAGATAAGACAATTAATGCATTGAAGGAAAAAGTGCATATTTAGTGTGGGGAATATTTAACGAAGGCTAAAATAACAAATGGAAGATTGTTATTTATTCACAAAAATTCAACCAAGTATCTAGATACATGAAGTCTATGGGGTAAGGAATCACAAAATAAATGAGATATGTGTTATACCTAATAACATAGGGAAGAGGGAAAAGGCATAGGTCATCCTTAAAGGGAGATGTATAAGGGGTGATATTGCCAGGAGTAAATGTAGCTGTATGGAAGTGACAATAATGGTTATCTAATGATACAACTTGCATCATTAGGGAAATTGAAACATCAACAAATGCTATAAATTTCCTCCATAGTTCATTTTCATCACTTGTTGCTATCAAAGAAATTTGGAGATGAAAAGTGAAAAGTCAACATTATTAAATAGGGTAAGTAAATTCACAAAGTGTTTGGACAAATTAAATGAATTTGAGTCTTGAATATGAGGTTTCAAGAGATTATGGAATGTTTCCAAGAATAATTTGAGTGAAGCAAGGAAGAAAAAAGTATTAAAAAACAAAGTCATAATTTTAGTGTAGGGAAACTACCATTAATGTACCACAAAGATCAAGATTATAAGACAAAATTAGGGGTCTAGGTAGGATCAATATCCCAAGGGTTTTCCAAAGGATCTTTAAAACTAAAATGTTGCTAAAGAAGAACCCAACCACTATGACATCGAGAAATAATAAATGAACAAGATTCACAGAACCAAAGGGTGGATACTTAGTTAATATTGATGAAGAAACTAAAAAACAAATTAATAAAAAAAAGAGGTGAAACTAATTCTTTTAGAGATGTAGTATCCAAATTCTTGTTTGCATGAGGAAACTAGGTATCAAAGTTGGGAGAATTTAGAGTAGAAAATTAAAACCACCACATGGGGAACAATTAAATAGATTTTATGAATGAGTATATAGTAAAAGTGGAAATAGATTTTATGAATGAATATATAGTAAAAGTGGAAGGTTTGGTGTGGATGATATGATGACATCAAAAATACATGTAAAATTAGCACTAGAGAATATTGGTGTGATGTAAATATTTGAGTTGACGTATTTTGGCAAGACAAATAGGTTAGTGATATTCCTCTTCTTGTGTGTCCATAAATAACAAGTTTCAATTTACATGGCATGATGTGAAGATACATACTAAGTACATAATTATATATAATAGCCTTCCTTTCTTAGGAAAGGATATGAAAGTCACACTAGAAAACAATAACAAATAAAGAGTGGAAAAATTGTTGATGTATAAGATGGAGAAGTATACCTTCCCATAGATACTTTGATATATAAATCCACTAGGGAAGAAGCATGCTTGGTGAGGTCTTAGTTATGTGGATCTGGTCCTTTGGATAATATAATTAAATAATACTTATATATTTTGCATCACAGGGGCAAAAAAAAAATCAATTTAATATTTATAAGTACATTAGTGATGGAATTATTTAAGGCACCAAGTGAACACAAAAAATGGTGGACACATTCAAACGGGGTGTAATTTTTATTTTACTAGTGTTAGGTGAGATTAGTTTTCTAGATGGATATGGTGAGGATATTTGGTTCCATCCTCTATCAAACAATATCTTGCAAAGAGATAAAAATCCTCTTTATGTTGGTTCTTACAAGGAGTCATAAAAGATTAAGATGGAAAGGTGGTGTAAGAACATGATAAAAATATTTGGGGATGAGTGATGCATACCAAGGACACTACCTAAAGCATAAAAGGACTATAAAAAGTTCATCATAATGAGACATAATTTATTTCAAATATTCTAATAGATAAAAATAATATGTCTGGTTGGCTCAAATGTCCATATGCTTTTTCACCACATTATTTTTAGAACATATTAAAGAGGGTGCCTATTGCCTTACTAAATGAATTAATAAACAAATATATTGAATAAGATATCCTTATTATTAAGACACTTTTTAAATACCCATTGAGGTTAGATTCAAGTGATGAGAGTGATTTAGATGATGACTAAAACGTGATTGATGCTCAGCTAGTTGAAATACTAGGTCAGTATCAATAGTGGTTAAAGATTAAATTTTTCATATTCATGGTGAACTTATGATATTTCATGGGAAATATTTTTCATATTCATGGTGAATATATGTGAACTTATGTTACTACATGGTATATTTTAATGAAAGGAAGTATAATATTTATTGAATGATTGTGTGTCTTTGTGTTTTATCTTTGTGATGGCTAGTTTGAACTCTAAAAAAAGTGATTTTATATCCATGCATGTATGGAAAAAATTATAGTCCCGAGATTTATCATATACAAGTAATTATATTTAACATATGAAACTTTTGTGCAACCAACCCAACTATGACTTACTATTCTTTTTACCACTCTAGTAAGTGTGCAAGTAACTTGTGTGATATTCTGACATAGTGAGTACTAAGTATTGGGCACATGATTTGAACAAAAATTATGATGTACACTAGAAAAATACCTAACATTATCCATATCTCATTACACTATAAATTTATCATGCATATAACATAACACATTCTTCCATCTAGAATATATCCCTAATCAACTGAATAATAGCTCTCTTGGTGCTCACCACATGTTGGATCTATCTTTATTTTTATCCATATTTTGATTTATTTTAGCCTATATTTATTCAATTAAAAGTTTGATTTATATAATGAATACAATATCTCATGACATATTTCATACACATCATTTGTATACCTATCTACATTACTTATTAATGCATTACAATATTTCCTAGCACGAGTATAGGCATTTCATGTACACATCCTCATACATAGCTATTATTATGGTTTTCAAATGCATACAAAAATAAAGGTCACCATTATTGTATAATACTTTGTTTTTTGTCCTCAACAAACTCCTCATTGAATTGAAAAATGTTTCACTTGTAATATTTTAAGAATTACTTCTTGATTTTTTTTTTCAAAATCATCCCATGTTATCAATGATTCATGTAAATTCCTTTTGATTTGCTCCACAACAATCTTTATTTTATTTTAGATTAAAAATATCCTCTCCCTTTTTTATGTAATATTTATTAAAACATTTCACTTGTATCTTAAAATACTCAAATGTTTCACACATATTAAACTCTTTAATTAGATATTTATTGTATAAATATTCAAAATTTTCATCCAAATCTATGTGCTTCTTCTTAACCTATGCCTACAAGGTATTTAACTCCACCATCTTGGTATGCTTGACCATTATATATTTCTCATTCATTACCAATATATTCAACTCCTTGTTATTTTATTCTCCAATTCTTATTTGTGCATTGATATACTTAATATGTTCTTAAACTCTTTGAACATGTTCCCTATGACTAATTTTTATATGCTTATTTGTGTAGACCATTTAATGCCTGACCTCAAATTTTTTTCCCAAGTTCCCCTTGATTATTCCAACTTTTTATTTTTTATAACTTCCTTGAAAGGCTACATAACCTTAGCTACATGATTTTTACATATTAAACTTCATATATCTACAATATCTCTTTCTCAATGTTATCAATAATTTGATTAATTTAGAATATCATTTACAAATTATATTTCTTTTACTTCTTTAGTTTTTCAAATATTTTTTTAGACTTTTCCTTAATTATTCATTTTCTATTCCTAAATCTAATATATGTTATACCATGCTTACCACCAACTATACCAACCCCAATAATTATTATCTTATATCATATTGCATGGATAACAAGTATAATTTCTCATAGGATATTTATGTTTTTTTATCCCCAATTATACCATTCATAAGAATTTGGAAGGTTGGATTATAATTATACACATCCAATAATATTTTTAAGGTCTCCTTGCTGATATCTTTCTCTTCTTAACCATGATATTCCTCTACATCCTTGCCTTTTAAATCCACGTTTATTGATATCTGATTTAAAATCCACTATGCACAATTGAAGATCACATATAGACCCTGAAGTTTGATGGCTCAAAATTGAAGAGTGGTTGTGGTGTTGGGATAAAGCTCATCAACCTAAGAGGGAGGTCATATTTAGAAGCCTTACAACTATAATTTTAATTCACTAATAATGTGGATGAGTATAAAACATTAGTGCATGGCCTCCAATTTTCACTAAGGAAGAAGGTGAGGAACTTGAAAGTCCTTAGGGATTTAGAAGTTGTGGTCAAGAAAATAAAAAATCACTATTATTGTAATGAAAATCATATTTATAGATATCACAACAAAGTGTGGAACCTAATTTAATAATTTAATTCATGCAACATCCATACAATAGAACAAAGGAATAATTACATGGAAGATACATTACCAACAATTATGAGTACCCTGGAACCCAATGCTAACTATGACTAACTCTTTTTGTTATAGACAATGTTAAAAACTTCTAAGTCTTAAATTATGACTAACATATCATTGAATTCATCACCAAATCTAACATATTTAAGTCCTAGATCATTGATGAAGATGACAGAGATGAGTTCAAACTAGATGAAGAAGAGGTTGTTAAATTTAAAGCTAATACCATACCAAAAATTATGGTGTCATTGGAGAGTTTATTTGACATGGATTATCATGGTAAATTAGACATAATATCCCTTGCCAAAAATGTTCCCCATCAGTTATGTAATTTGGGTAATACAGGGGAATTAAAGTATGTGTTTTTAGGCATAACTTGCACCTAAGATGAAAAGCAAAGGATTGTACATGAATTTAAAAACTTTAGAGATACTATTACATGGAGATATGAATAAAAGGTGTCTGACACCTCCATCCTCTAAAACTTGGTGTAAAACTATTTTATGAAAGATAGAGACTAGTAAATCTACTGCTAGAGCCTTTGATACTCAAGGAGGTGTAGAAATTATTATAAGAAAAGATCATATATCATGTCAGGGACTCCACCTAGGTGGATAATTTGGTACCAATTCAAAATAAAAATGGATAAATTTAACTATGCATAAACTTCATAAATATGAAAAAAACATCAAAAAAGGATAACTATATGTTGCCTTCACTAGATGAAGTCCTGTAGATAGTAAATGGATCCCATATGATGTCATTATTAGATGGTTATTCAGAATATAATTAGGTAGTGGTAAATTATGAAGATAATATGAAGAAAAAATTCACAACTAAATAGGCTACATTTGCATATAAGAGGATGCCATTTAGCCTAAGCAATGCGGGTTCCACTTTTCAATGTGTCATGGATATTGAATTCAAGGACCTCATTAGAAAATGTATTGTCATATACATGGATGACCTGATTATATTTTCCAAGGACCAAGATGACCACAATAAGGACTTTTGAATGGTTTTTCAAAGATTCAGAGGGCATGGTATTTCCTTGAATTCTTAGAAATGCATATTTAGGGTGACCAAAATAAAATGGGTCATATAATATTTGAGGGGTATTTACATATAAATGGATAGAGATGAAGCAATTATAAATATTCAATTTCATGGTAGCAAGAAGGATCTAAAGTCATTCTTTGAAAAAATCAACTTTGTAAGGAATTTTCTTTTTGGTTTTATGGAGATAGTCCAACCATTAAACAGCATGCTCAATAGGATGAAAAGATAGAGTTGACCCTTTAATCCCAAGTGGATTTTTATGATATAAATTATTTAGTTATGAAAACACTAGTACTCATCAATTCAGATTACATTCATCCCTTCTACATCTATTCCTTCACTTCAAAGTGTTCTAGTGTTGCATTCTTAACTTAGAGAAAATAAACTAGGGATGAGAGACCTATCTCATTTATGATTTACATACTTAGAAATTATGAAATTATATATTCAACCATTGATAAATAGGTGGTTTCTTTAATCAAAGCTATCAAAAAATTTAGACATTACATCCTATGCAATAATGTGTTTGTTTTTGTGCTTGTCCAAACTGTTAAAGCCATGTTGATGTAAAATGAGATAGGTGAGCATCATGGTAAGTGGGTGAACATGATAAAAGAGTTTGATATAGATATTTAGCCAATAAATATTTGTAGAGGTCAAGGGATCAAAAAAACCATGGTTGAAGTGGATCCATAGATTACATGCTAGTAATATACATTAAAAAATAGCATAGATGATTACTAGTGTCAAGATGTGGTCTATTATTTTCTAAAAAATGGGTTATAAAACCATTTGAAATGAACTTAGAGAAGATAATTATGCTTGAATAATAGTAATTTCATGATCAAATTGGGCATGGTATACAAAAAAATCCATGAAGACATTTATTTAATATGTCTAAACAAAGTTGAAAAGACTGAATTACTCAAGGAATTCTATGGGAAATATGGAATCATTCATGGTTTAAGTAGTGCTACTACCCACCAAATACTTATTATAGGATGAATGTTTTTGAATATGCCCACTCACACCTAATAATTTCCCACACTTTCTAAGTTTTTATACTTAGAGAACATACCCCAACCATGCCATCACAACTAGCTATTGAGATCTAGCCATTCACAAAATGGGGATTGGATTTTGTGGGGGCTATTAATAATAACACATCTATGGGAAATAAGTTTATTATTACATAAATTTAATATTTCACTCATTGGAAAAAGGTTCATGCATTCAATAATTTCACAACCAACATGGTAATCATTTTCCTTTAGGAGCATATCATCCCCAAGTTTGGGATGGAGTTCACTCTAGTATATGATAACTACCCTAATTTATCTTCTCTCCAATTTACTAAATGAGCATATGAGAATTGGGTAATTCTTAATTTCTCATCAAATTATTACCCACAAGGTAATGGGGTGGTTGAATCAAAAAATAAAAATCTAATAGATGTCATTAAAAAAATCTTGGAAAAGAACCCTAGGGATTTCCACAATGTTTTAAAATTTGCTTTATGGTCTGATAAGACTAGAATTAAACATTCTCTATGTACTTCTCCATATCATCTAATATATGACCAAAATATTATATTCCCATGTGAACTTGATAATCCAAACCTTGTATTTCATGAGAGATTACATGGAAATTGACAACAAGATAGAATCACATCTCTTAAATTTGATGTAACTAGAAGAAAAATGTGATGCAACCCTGATGCACTTTAAAAAACACAAAGGGGTCATCAATAATTGGTTTAAAAATCAAGATAAAGTTTAAGCCCTTCAGATCTTTGATTTAGTCCTTCTCTGTTACAAGGCTCCCAAGAAGGACTAGAATTAAATATTATCTATGTACTTCTCCATATAATCTAATATATGGCTAACATCCTAGCTTCTCATGTGAACCTAAGAATCCAAACCTTGTATTTCATGAGAGATTACATGGAAATTGACAACAAGATAGAATATCATCTCCTAAATTTGATGCAGCTAAAATAAAAATGTGATGCATCCCTGATGCACTTTAACAAACACCAAGGGGTCATCAAGCATTGGTTTGAAAATCAAGCCAAAGTGAAAGCCTTTTAGATCTTTGATTTAGTTCTTCTCTAGGATAACATGACAAGTTTGATGCCATGTGGTTGGGTCCCTATCAAATTTATGTAATCTTTTGTGAGAATGCATTCTACATAAGGTGTCTAATTAGTAAGAATGTTTCATTTCCTATCAATGTGGAATTCCTTAAGCATTATTTCTAGGCTTGATCCATCCTAGTGCATTCATGTAAATAACTTCTTTTCCTTTCAAATTTGTTTTAGTTTGCTACTTTTTATTACTAGATTTAGTTTTTTCTTTGCCTTGTATCTATATTTTCATGATTGGGCTTGCCCTAAATGTTTTAACTTTTGGTTCCCATGTTGATCAATGTATTTATTAGGATTGAAATTCCTAAAGGTAAGTGGCACAAATGACACACTAGTGCATAAGTACTATGTGTAGTTTAAAACATTAGATTTAGTCTTCAATTCAGTTCCAAAGGCTCTATATTTTATGTGTGGTTTGAAGTATTTTGTGTTTTTGTGGGTTTGGTATGGGTTATTTAACTGTCAAATATATTCTATTGAAACAAATCACAAAATACATTTTAATGATCTCTAAATTTACTCAAATTAAACTATTGTAGGTAAGGTCTGAGAGTAAAAAATATATAATTATTCTTCTCAGTTACCATGGTGATCCCCAACCCAAAATTGAGATTCTCAATAAAAGTAAAAATTAAAAGAAAAGAAAATCTATTATTCAAAAATGCGATGTTTGGGTGATTCAAGAAAACTGTACTAGGTCTATGTATGCCTATATGGAAGTATAAAAATGCTTTATGTGGGATAAGAGGCAACTATATCAAGTATATATATGTTTGGATGGAAGTGAAACAATGTATAAGTATTAATTCCAAGGTATAGTTCACTAGCTTGATGATCCTAACTGCAACAACTAGTCTTTACAAATTTTAGGAAGAAAATGAATACACTAGCACACACTGGTCAATGAGATTGTCTGATTTGGGTTCTACAGTATTTACCTTCTTATCTTTGCATGAGTTATTTCATGTTATAGGAATTGGGATAAGACAAATATTATGGATTTTAGGTAGTGTTTTTGTGTTTCAAAATACTCAAGATTATTTTCAAGTAGAGTCAGCTTCTGTTGTTGTTTGCACAATATGCCCTAATTTCTTCATGAAATCATGGAACCTATTCTTAGTCTAGAGTTTGGTATTTTATTTAATCAAATTTATACCTTCAGCTCATTTTATCCATTGTTATAATTTAAAAATGGGTCCTTAAGAAGTTGCAGTCATAGTTTTATATTTGCTTCACTCTTTGAACTAAGTTTAAACTTGAAATGTTCACTACATATACTTAATTTAAGTAAGTTTGCATTGGTCTATTCTATCCAAGTTCACCTAAATCTAGTAAGTCTTGGTCTACTCTAAATCATGTTTTGAGTGTACTAAATTCCTCTTTTAGACCATTTCACTTCAAATTTGTGCAAATTATGTAATTATATATGAGTTTCTATACTCTTAATTTTTTAGCCAATTTTTACCTTATTTTGGATTAAAGTGACTAACTATTTGCATGGTTTTGTATTTGGATTTAGTCACTTAATTCATAATGGATTGATTTGGTTGAAAATTTAGAGAATGAGGTAGTTTTTATTCATTAGATTTAATCCTTTTTTACTTATTTTAGAATGAAAATGGCTAAGTCTTTACATTATTATTGGACCTAGTCATTTTTTGTTTGGTTGACCACGATTAGCCTTGAGTTGGGAAAACAGGTTTATTTATATTCACTCAATTCTTCCCCTTTTTACCTTATTTTCAATTTGTACTTGGCCATTTTATTTTAAACTTGGTAAATTCATACTCTAATGGATAATTTTATTTACAAAATCTAATGATTACTTTTAGTTTTTGTAAGCCCCAGGTAAATGTGGAGATGCCACTTATCAACCACTTTCTTCTATATGATATTTCATGATTTAGTCTATTTATAAGAGTCACAACCTTCTATATGCCTGAAATGAAGACACCTATCATTATCCCACTTCCTCGATTCTTTAGGATGCTTCAATCATAAAGCCTCACCCCTACACTCTTAGGTAAGAAAGATCACATCACATGGTGACATCTCATTTATCTAGAACCCTAAGGTAGTTAGTGAAATTTAAGATTATAACAAGGTCCTAGGTAAGTGAGATAATGACACATGTCATGATCTGACATCATTACATCCCCAAGTGATCCATGCATATCAAACACACTACTAATAACCAAAATCCCTAGGATGGTGCCACTTATCATTATCTTGGGGATTCATGGTGGTTAGTATTTCTTACATTTTGAGCCAAGGCTCATGACCTCCTAGATGAGTGAGATCATAACACATGGCATGATCTCACTATATCCCATCTAGTAGATAGTCATCATGTGTTAGAGTCCCAATTGAACCCCAGGTGAGTGTAGAGATGTTTCATGGCATGACCATGCCATTTGGAGGACATGCTGACACCCATGTTAGCATTTTATGAGATTAAAATTGATAGATACCTGACCCATCAAGACCATAAAAAATTAGGATTCTCCCTCTCTTTGATTTGAATGTTTAGTTTTGCTTAAGTTTATTGATTTTGGGTCTATTTTATCCCTTAAATAGATTAAATTGACTATGTTTACATTATTTACTATTTAGAATTAGTAATTTTATCTTCAAAATGGATTAAATTGGTTGTGTATTTGGCAATAACCCCCCTTTTAATTGCTAATTGTATGATGTTTTTTCCTTTTCCTTTTACAATTTTAGACTTTATTATTTTCATTTAAAATTGACAAATTCAAAATCTAATAGCTAATTATTATTACTATAGGCACAAAATGAAAGATGAGCTTACACCTATCGAGACAACACTTATTTAATTCTTTAAAATTCCTTTAATGAAGTGTCCACCTAGAGATTATCCAGGTGCTCAGGATGATGCCATATGGCACAATCTAGTTTATATGGACCAAAGGGATGGTTAGTGTAATGTGAGCAGGTAGTAGACTCTCCAACTTAATATCATGAGACCACATAGAAACATCCTATTTTTTAGCACTCCTAGATCAGTCAGAATAGGTAAGAAATTAGGTGATCAAGTTAGTACCTAGGATGAGTCCATGTGTCAACATCTCAGGGCTTTGGGGTAATCAGGACACATTAAAAATTTGATCAAGATCAATGGGATTTGGGCGTGTGATATCATGAAACTTATAAATATCTCATTTCACCTTCGATAAAGAAAAGTTAGAGAACCTGGGAAACTCAACCAAACTGTAGATGAAAGAATTACCACCACATAGCATGGTCCCAACACATAAAAGGCATGTAGGAATTATGGAGTAGTATGAAGATTCCATGTGTATTATATTTTTTGAGGGGGATATATGGACCTCCCTAAGAGGATTTTGATCTTGGATTTGATGGTTGTCTTGCCCATCTAGACTGTCAATATCTAAAAAGTGGACTATGGGTCCATTATGGTAGGAACAACCAGGTTATGATTTTTTTCTAGTAGAGGAATATTATGGGAGGTAGAATTATAAAGAAATTAGGCAGTGGCATTGACTGATTAGTGTGTGAAATATGGGACCAAGTGAATTTCATACAAGGAAAATTCTACCTTAGCAAGGCATGGTTTCCAATTGTAAGACATGGTCAATTATAAATCCCAAAAAGGATCCCAAGGGAATTCCATAATATAAGGTTTAGGTGGAATGTAGTTAGCATGGTCTATGGTAATTTGATCACAATCTGAATGGAGCCTGAGTTAGCCTTAGGTGGACCCAACTTGTTGAGTTATCATAACCACCCATTTGTGGGATAATATTGAGACTGATTTGATTGAAGCTATATATAAGACCAGCCCTTCAATGTTTGAGGGGATGGTTCATTTATATTTAAAGGTTAGAATATAAGAATGGGATATCTTTTTATTTTTATTTCTATTATTGCTTTCCTAGTTAGTTTATTTTCCTATGAGCTATACTATTGTAAGACATTTCTATAGTTTTAGCTGGAAAGGGTGAATACCAATGTTTTTTTTTTCATGCAATATATTTAAGTTGAAAGGTTGTGAGGCTAATGTTCATAATTTATGCATTCATATGTTATTGTGTTCCTCTTTATTCATAATTAAGTTTTTCTCAGACTTTACGCATCATCTTTATTTATGATTGTGTGAATAAAGGCCAAATAAAAGAGTGGTTTCATGGGATATGTTTAACCAAATGAACAAGATCTATCTTCATTTAATTATAGGCTCATTTATCTTTCTCTCTACCCTTTATATTTCTATATTTATTTATAATTTATTATCTTAGTTTTATAATATCCTAATCTACAATTAGTGCTTAAATGTTTCATCTAGATTTCTTGTCCATATATTTTTTCTTTTAAGGGTTTTTTTGAATTAAGTATGTTAAAGACAAGCACTACTCAATAAGGAATTCATTAATAAATATGGATGAGTTGAATATTTCATATTCTAAGTTTATTTTATGGATAATAGAGTGTATCTTATAAAATCCCCTTGTATGGAACAACTTGCATCAGCCAACTGAGGTATCCACTTTTCCATGACTTGGTAGACAAAGACCTTGGGGAAGTTGATGTTGAACTTGATTCCATTTAGGAGAGGTTGAAGGTAAGGGGGAATACTCGTGAGTTGAGCCTTTCATCTTCTTTTCCTCCTAAATTTGGTGTGTTTTTCCAAATGAAACATTAATAGATACCTAAATAAATCAAATAGTGGGATGAGACAAGTGGTGGTGTGGACATTGGGAGTAAGAAACTATAAAAAAAAAAAAAAAATTCCTTAATCAAGTGTGATAATCACAATGCAAGTCATGGCCAACTAGGCATTCCTATATATCTCAGTGACTTTTGGCCACATAAATTTAATTTGAGGACAAAAATGACAAAAATTTATCTTGATCAATCATGGACCCTACTACATATACTATAGCCAATGAAGTGATTTGATGAGTTTCAAACCAACTAGATCCACCAAAGTTTAATTTAGAGATCAGTTGTAATGATATTAGTCTCAAATTCATTGATATTAAGTGAGATATGATTCAAATTTAATCTTGGTTGGACACGTCTCATTTAATGCTTGTAACCACCATGTAGTGGGTTGATAAACAACTCTATAGGTTTACATTGCCTATAAAATACTAGTAATGTGATGTAATAAAGGCTGGTCAATTTAGTATTATAAGTAGATTAGAAAACTAGACCACTTTTCCTACTTTTTTAGTTAGTTTTTCCTTTCTTTCATGAGTTGAGGCTTTTTTAGGACATCCCTATAAATCACTTGAGTATTGATAAATTCTAGATCTATACTTCATGGAACTTTTTTTATCTAAAATCTTTTTAAGTGACATTTATTATCTATGCATCTACATGGTAAATTTGTTTGCTTATTTCACATAGTTACTTCATGCTCAAACTCTTACACCACCTCTATCTTATGGTTGTGTCATACTTCAAAAACAAATTCTACATTCTCAAGGGGTTGGTCTACTCAATAGGTCCAGAGTTATTTTCTCTACAAAGCAAGCTCATCTTCTCTTTCTCCTTGCCCTCTCTCTCTTTTGTTATTTTTTTCTCTCTATTAGATTAGCTTTAGATTAGTTTGAATTGTAGTTAGTTGTTCAAGTTTTAAGAAGGGCCAAATGCTTTATTTACTTTCCTAGTTAGTTTTTTTCCATGTTCTATACTATTCTAAGATATTTTTGTAGTTTAAACTGGAAAAGGTGAATCCTCAACATTGTTTCTTTCATGTAGTATCTTTAAATTAAAAGGTTGTGAGGCTAATGTTCATAATTTATGCATTCATATGGTAATTATGTTCCTCTTTATTCATAGTTGAGTTTTCCTTAGACTTTAAAACCATGTTTGTTTATGACTATGTGAATACTATCCAAATAAAAGAGTGGTTTCATGGAATTTATCTAACCAAATTAGATATATCTATCTACATTTCATTATAGGTTCACTTATCTTTCTATCTACCTTTATATTTTGATCTTTATTTATAATTTATTATCTTAGTTAAAGAATTTCCTAATCTACAATTAGTGCTTACATGTTTCATTTAGATTGTTAGTCCCTTGCTTGTCTCTTTTAAAATATTATTGAATTAAGTATGTCAAATGATTCAATGAGAAATATGAATGAGTTAAATCTTTCCCAAACTATGAATATAAGAGAATATATTATATAGTCTAATTATATGGAATAACTTGTATCAGCCAACTGAGGTATCCAATTTGTATGCAATCAATCCTGGCTTAGAGAAGATAAATCATACCTACACTTCCAATTGGGAATACATTTGTTAAACAGGAGCATGAATAATATGAGGATATACTAGAAATAATTAGGGGATAACTTGTCAAAATAAAATATGCTATAAAGGGTTCCAAAGCCTACATTCTAACACAATCATGCAACAACCCTAAAAGAGTCATAGGTTTAATGTTCTCTCTAAACAAACAAGAAAGTAAATATAATCTAGTGCTCACCAAAGTTTGTGGCACAACATGAGGGGTTAGTAAAGAAATAAAAACATTTATAAGATAATCATCATTAAGTTAAGAATGAGTAAGAACCTAATACATGGAAAATGAAGAGTGATATTATTCGAGCCAATACTTATGCTACTTCTATCTACTAAAGAGAGGAGAAAAAAGTTTGAATATGCTTACCTGAATGTGAACCCATTGAGACTCAATCTCTCCCTTGGCCAAAGGGGATTTTCAAGAGGTTGTTTTGGTTTTTAATTATAACTAATAAAGGCCAAAACATCCAAGACTTATCTACAAGACTAGATTCTCCAAGTAGAAACCCAAAGCTAAGACTCCTCAAGTAGAATGGTAGAAGAGTAGATTGTAAATAAGCATGAGTGAATAATAAATCTTGATGGAATATTTAAATAATGATGAAATTATCTTGTATTTATAAGTGGATCTCACCCTAAATCCTTCTAAATATGTCAATTGTATGGGGTCGACCCATTCGACCCTATATATTTTTGGGAGATAAATCACTAGGTCTCAAGCTAGGTCATCTGAAGGGATAACAAAACTCCAAGTTAAAAACACCTAAAAATAGTATAAGTTTGACCCAATTGACCCTATATAGTATTCAAAGGTTGAAAACTATACAGGGTCAACCCAGTCAACCTAGTACAGTCAATTGGTAAAAGGGGATCAAGATGAGGAAAAGAGGGATGGAAAGAGGAAAAAGGCTGGAGGAGTAATAGATTAGGGAATGGTTTTAAGATATAGTTGGATTAGTAATAATGTGGTAAAAAGAGAAAACAATCTTGTGAAGCACTAAAGGTCTGCCCACCCCTTTCTTGATATACCCCTTAAAACATGCACTTAAAAAGATTGAATCTCGATGGGTTCTTACAAGATGTAAAGCATTGGTATTTGATAAAAAGTTGAAAATATTATGTGTATAAATATGCCCCAATATAATCTCATCACATGTCACAATGGTATAATAGGGGATGGTGTTTAGAGAAAGAACATAGTAACACACAACACTGATGTTAAAAAAAATTACAATATTTTAAAGCATAAAATAATTGAAAATAAATGAGTAAAAGGGAAAATAAATAAAAAATAAATGTGATTCATACCTTAAATTACCTTTATTTGTGGATGGTTTTCTACTGTGTTTTTAGTTTTGATTGTGTAGGGCAACCCAAAAATACAAAATTAAAGAGCAAAAAAAAATGCAAGAAAATCCAATATAATTGGTGTTATGAGGATGGGATGTACCTAATAAATTTGGTACGCTGGGGTGACAAGTTCTATTTTAGACCAAATGACCAAGTCAAATAACAAGATTACATCAGGTAACCAAAAAGCTAAGGCTACTAAAGATTGAAAAACTCAAACAAGCTATCCTTAAGGAAGAAAGGCAAACTCTCCAAGTCAAACCAAGGATACATGTCAAACAAAATGGTAATCAAACATAAAATGGTAAAAAGAAGAAATAAAATGGTAAAACAACATTAATGAGTGAGCAGTAACAATCTTTATCTTACTCAATAATGGAAAAAAGTGCATAAAAGGGAAAACAACATTATTGAGTGAATTAACAAGCCAACCTCACTCAATAATGGAAAAAGGGTATGAACTTAGATGTACATAATTTTAGGATAATAAAAAAAATTATAAATGGGAAAAGGAAAGTAAGACAAGTATATAAATGTAAAATCATGGTGAAAAAAAAGAAGTAATCCATAGTTGCTAAAACATGTTTTTTGCTCTAAGGATAGATAAAACTAAAACAATGTAGTGCTAGCATGTTTTTAAGAGGTGAAGAAGAAGATAAAACAAATTTGGAATCAAATTTTTTATATCAAAGGGGGAAATGAAATGGGTGGAGGGGATAATGAAGGAAAAACCAAGGTAGAGGAACTCTTTATCGAAGTCAAGACACTCAAATTAGGTTTATCAAAACAAGAGGAGGAATTTTGACCTTAATGACTCTAAAGAACTTATCTTAGCCACACAAGTCTTAGGTTAAAAACTAGATTATATAGATCATCCCATGAAGGATATATGCATGAAAATTAAAATGGACTTACCTTCCCTCAACATGTTTCCCATTATTCAGGACCCCTTACAGAGACATCGATCTACTGTGAAGATTGGGTACTTACGTGAGAAAGTAAATATCACCATAGAGTTTATTGAATTACCCTATTAAAATGTACTAGCCTACCATACCCCAAGGGACCTTGGCTCTATGTGAGGCCAATTATAGATTTTGAGCTTCAATTAGAGATAGGAGATGTTCTTGTAATCACATATTTGGTGTGATGTTTGAATTTGAGATTTGTATGTTTCCTTTTAGAAATCATTGCATTTTTATTTAAATGATTTGGCTCTTAACTTTCTTGATGTATTTTTCTATTCCTCCTCCACACAGATTTAGAAAACCAAACATGGGTGCCGAAGATGACTTTCATTTCAATACTTGGGACTTGGTTTCTAAGAGAGAGAAACTTCAACGAGCATGGGGTATAAGAGTCTCATAAATATAGGTGAAATAAAAGTACTATCTTAACTTCAACCTCATTTTATCCAATGTGGAGTGAAAGGAAGGGGAAATCAAGAGGAGTGACACATGTAACAATTTGAATTACTTCAAATTAAAAAATGTGACAAAGGGAAAAAAGGTATACAATGACTTTAAAGTGTGATTCGTTATCATAATAATGAGGGAAATGGAGGAAAATATGCTAACATAGATTGTTTACATAAATTCCATCTATCAAAAGAAGTAAAAACTAAATTTTTAGAACAAGGATATAAAAAGATGGTAATTTTATGAGGAGGGCCAGGTCTTATCCATAATCTTACATTGTAACTTCATAAAAGAGAAACCCAAGGGGTGCCAACAGTCAAATAAAAACTCATAAGGGAGAAAAATAAGTAAAAGATGGTAATTTTGTGAGTAATGTTGGGTTCTATCTATAGTCTTATGAGGGAACTCATAAAATAAAAACCCAAGGGGTGTCAAAAAGAGAAAATGCAAGAAGATAAAGAAGACTATGGTACATCAAGAAACCAAAAGACGAAAAGGGATGACTAAAGGTTTCTAAAAGGAAAGAACTTGCTGCAAAGGGAAAGATTCATGTAAGTAACCTGCAAAAAGCTTTAGATAGATGTATATAGAAATAATGACAAGAAGGAAATGTTTAGGCAAAGTAATTTTTGAGAAATTGTGTATTGGTGGGCTCTTTAAAAACATGGCCTTCATTGATTTGAAGACAGTAGGTGTTTAGACCAAGAATATCTTTGATTAAATATGGTCACCACCATTTTGGGTGTACTTACCTTCTTTATCATGGGTGTAGTGTAATTTAAGGAAAATATCACCAACATTAAATGTGAGGACTTTAACATGTTTGTTATGTTGTTTAGAAATATGAATATTGTATTGGTTGTTATGTTGTAAGGTAGAAAGATGGTGTTCATCAAGTAGATCAAGGGCATGAAGATGACCTTCACATAATTCTTCATCGGTAATAATGCCATGAAGATATATATGAAAAGAGGGAAGCTCAACTTCTAAAGGAAGAACTGACTTAGAACCATAGACTAGAGAGAATGGAGTTTCCCCAGTGGTAGTACATATGGTAGTCCAATAAGCCCAAAGTGTAGGGTAAAGATGAAGATGCCAATCTGTGTGGGTTTCATGAATTATCTTTTGGAGATTTTCATTGATAATTTTATTAGTGGCCTCAGCTTGTCTATTACATTATGGATGATAAGGCGTGGAAAATTTGTGACTGATTTTGAATTTATTGCAAAGTTGTTTGACATTTTTATTTTTGAAATTACAACCATTGTCTAAAATGATGTTATGGTGAACACCAAAAAATAAAATTATTTGATTAAAAATAAATTTATAAATGGTAGGATCGATGATGTTAACAAGGGGCATGACTTCTACCCACATGGTAAAATATTTGGTAGCGGTGATGATAAAGACATGCCCATCTTGGGAGTGAGGTATTTTACCAATGAAATTGAATTCCCATGTGTAAATGGCCAATGATATTTGATAGTTTGAAGTTTGGTTGGAGGTGAATGGATTAGATCATCATGAAGCTGACAAGGATTACACTTTTTAGCATATTTGATTGCATCTTTTTCAAGAGTAGGCCAAAATTAACCCATACATAGGCATTTACAGGATGTAATATGTCTACTACAATGACCACCATAAATTCCCCCATGTGCTTGTTCAATAACATGAGGGACCTCATATTGCATAACATAATAGAGCAAGGTACCTTTAGCATTGTGATAATAAAGGATGTTGTATCAAAATACATACTTGAAAGATTTTTTACACATATGTGTATTTTCACAAGAGTCTAAGTTAGGAGGATAAGTTTGACGTTCTAAGAATTGAATGATGTCTTGGTACCATGGACTTTGTTAAATGGTAACAACCTCAATATAACAGATAAGAAAATCTAGTAGTTGAGTTGAATATGGAGATTTTCTTATTTATATAAGAAAATTAGGATCAAAAAGGATTTAGTGGGGAAGAAAGAGAGATGTTGAAGAGGCAAGAGAATCAGTAATGGAATTTTGATCTCTAGGAATAGGCTTAATAGTGAAAGAGATAAAATCCTTAGAAAGAGTGGTTGTAATTTGATGATATGTGATGAGGTTCTCACTTTTACATTGATAATCACCACTAACTTGATGGTAAATAAATTGAGAATCACCTAAAGCATGAAAGTATTGAATGTATAAGTCAAGAGCATCTCTCATGCTTAAGATAAAAGATTCATATTTGGCCATATTATTGGTGACATCGAAGGTGAAGCAAAAATCTAAAGGAATGATCTTGCTAAGAGGACTTATGAAAATGTAACCTGCCCTAGCTCCTTGAATTAATTTTTCACCATAAAAGTGAAGGGTCTAAGTATCCTCATGTAAGTCAACATTAATTTCAGGAAGCTCCTTGATAACTACTTTTGGTTTAGTAATACCAGAGGGAGTAGTGGATTCATCAAGATTATTGGCTTCAAGATTGGCAGCAAAGCTATGGAAATAATCTTTGAGAGAAATAACTTGTTTAAGACCTTCAATGTAAAGGATATTATTATCTAGAATATCATCTTGAAGAGAATAAGTGGATGGTATGGGAGCTGTGATAAGTTGATCAGCTATGATTTTCCCTTTGATATCTTTTTGAGTGACAATGTAGAAATCAAATTCCATAAGGAGGACCATCCATTTACCAATTCTATCTCCAAGAAGAAATGCTTTAGAGAAGAAATTTTGAAGGGGGTTGAAATGAACAATGACATAAGTAGTTTGGTATAACATGTAGTGGTAAAGCTCTTCATTTGTGAAATAGATGGAGAGGCAATCATGCTCAATTTTGGTATAACATATTTCATAATCGATGGGGCCTTGACTATGTAGTAGATAACATACTCTCTTCTCATATTATCTTATTGGGAAAGCATTTCCCCAACTGAAATAAGTGTGGAAAAAGTATATAGAATCAAAGTTCTATCATTGGAAGGAGGATGAAGTGTAAGTAGATTAAGTAATGACTCTTTTATATTATCAATTTCTTTTTGACATGGATCTATCCATTCTAAAGTAGAACCTTTCTTGAGAATTGAATTGATAGAGTAGAACATAGTGGCTCTAACATTCTTAAGACTGAAGGGCATTTGACATAGAAATAGGTGACCCATTCTATGGTGAAAGTAGTATTATATTGGTCCTCAAGAGAAATATGAATATGATTATATCCTAAGAAACCATTAATAATAGATAACATTTTGTAACCAGTTGTGGAATAAAAAATGGCATCTATTGAAGGTAAAGGGAAGTTGTCCTTGGGAAAATCAAGATTAAGATTAAAAAAATCAATAGAAATATGAATGAGCATAGTGACCTTTTGAATGGGGGCAATGTTGGAAACTCATTCAGAATAATCCACTAGTTTGATAAATTTAGCATCAAGTAATTTGATGATTTCATTTTATATAAAGTGGAAACTTCAGGTGGATATTTTCTTTAATTTTGACACATAGGTTTAGCATCAGGATAAGTAATGATGTTATGCACCACAATGTTAGGTTCAATGCTAGGCATGTCCTCATAGGACTAAGTGAAATCCTCATGATATTTATTAAAGAATAAGCTACAACTATCATGTTTGGTAGGTGAGAGTTCATGAGAGATAGTGATTGGTCAAGGACAAGATGGAGTACCATATTCGATGCAAGTGGTTTATTCAATAATAATGGCATTACCATCTTGAAAATGGTATGGTGCATTAGTTAAGACATAAATGTGATTTGTGTTAGGATCAATGCTAGCAATGAAGTTGTTAAAGCAAGGAGTTTTAGTTTTGAAATTCCCAAGTTTATGATGTTATCAAGGAAATTGAGGTTCTCAAGCATAAAATAACTCAAGGATAGCTTCATCACTAGGTAAGGTAGGAAGAGGACCATAATACTCAACATCTACTTCAAGATCTAGAATTTGATTGCCATGGTGATCATACTTATACTGTATATAATGAACATCGGTTGCCTTGGCATCTAGTGTAATTTCAAGAGTAGAAGAAGTAGAAGGATCATAAGGGGTTGGAATATCAATGGGTTGAGTGATAAGAGAAGGATAAAAGGTAGTTATTAGATCAATAAGTGGTAAAGGAGATGTATAAAGTTTTAGGGGTCCAAAAGGTATAATTTGCTCTCCCACCCAAGGAGTATCGATAAGAGGATAATTGGCAAGAGGCACATGACCCTCAAGATCTAAGGTATGATCCACAGGAATGGTATGAACATCTTGATTAAAATCATGAATTTGGGCTAAGGTGTTTTGATAATGCTAGACATCTAAGTATTTAGATTGAGCTTGGGCCATTATATAGTTATCATCATATGCTAGAAATTTTTTACATGATTGAGAATCAAGGAGAATTTTAGAGGGTAAAATCTTGATATTACTAAATGTATGAGGAGACATGATGAGAGGATATTGAAATAATTTGGCCACTTCAAAATCATTGAAATTGAATGCATCTTTAGGTAAAGAAGGATCTTGAGCATTACATGGAGGGGGAAAATTGGTAATCTCATCAATAAGAGTAATGATATGATCCCTGGGTAATAGAGAAGGAGGAAGCCATTAAAAAATGTAGGGAGGTAAATTATTAATATTTCAAGTATGTTACAAATCATTGGGTTCATCATCATCAGAATTTGTAAGAATAACTTGTAAATCAAGATTCATGTTGATTAATTCATGTAAAGGATCACTATTGATCTTAGGAATTATAAGAATATAATATTGTAATTTAGGATTGGGAAGTTAAATGCTAAATGGGTTGGGATAAGCTTCATTCTTATACTATTTTCCATTATGTAAGAATTTAATACATTGACTACCGAAAGAAGAAATGGCCCTCATTCGATGAGTCTATGGATGACCAAGGAGTATGTTGTAATATAGGGGTAAATCAAGGACCATAAGTTTGGTTTGAATAGTCTTAGGTCTAATGGTTAATGGAAGATAAATGCAACCAAGTGAATTTTGATTAGTCTTGTCAAAACCATGATAGGTGAGGTGGTTTTGCTTGAGATGATCCTTGTTATAACCAAGTTATTGGATGAGCCATAAATATGTCACATTAATACCAAAACCTTCATCAACTAGAACTTTTAGGATAAGAGTGGTATTAATGGATACTTTGATGAAAATTGGTGGATCAGTAGCATGAAAGATAATTTCATCATTGATCATGTCCTCTTCAAGGAATTCAATAGAAGGATTGGAAGAATAACACATAGTTTCAATGGTATTTACATTGGTAGGTTAAGGCTCAATAGAAGGTGGTTCTTCATCTATGGAGGATAAAATTTCAATTTATTGGAGTTGTTGCACAAAGAATTTAAGATGATAAAGTGAAGTAAAAACCAACTCCATAAGTGGAAACTTATAAGGCATAGAGTTGAGTTCTTCAAGAAAGTTTTAATGAGACTTAGAAGAACCAACATGAGGTTTAGGAGGTAAATTAGTTTTTGGAGGAATAAATGCGGTTGGAAGATTAGAAGGAGGAGATGGTTCCTCTTGTGCTTCTAAATAAATATTAGTGGTGGTAGTATCTTTAAGAATTTTTTCTTCTAAATATGGCTTCTTAGGCTTGGTAACGGGATAATTATGAGCCAATTTACAACAATAATTGACCTTAGTAGTATTGACATATTGAGAATTATTAAAATATTGGTCATCATTTACATTAATGGCACAAACATATTTGGCATTTGGTTAATTATTTAAAGAAGATTTTTGGTTATTAGAGTTAGAATCTTTAGAAGTTTGTCATTATTGAAAAGCAATGGTGTAATCTTGATGACGAAGATTGATCATAGCTTCATAATTGAATGAATCACCAAGCATTTAAGAGACAAAAAAATTAGTAATCCCTCTAAAAGATTCATGAGAATTCCTAATGTTATCATGGAACCAATAAAATATATTGGGGTCATACCATTTAGGAGTAACATTGGGATAGATGAAAAGTGAGGGTGGTAAAAATTACTTCATTTACTGAACTGAAAGAGGTGTATGAGAAGGTGAAGAAATATTAGTTTTGATAAATCCTAGTTTGGTTTGAAAAGTATTACTAGTGACAACATTAGATGTTTGGAAAGATATTTTAATAAGTTTAAGATTAGGTTTGAATTTCTTCATAAGAAAGTTTTAACATTTAGCTTGATCAAGAGCTTCATTAAGTGTTTGGGAAGAAAGGGTTCACACCTTATATTAGAGAGTGGGAATCAAATCGGTGATAAAGAGTTTGAATAAGCTATCATCAATCATGCTATGGTTGGATTTATGAGATAAATATTTATATCTTTTGATAAATTCATGAGCTGATTTAGTGGGAGATTACTTAGCATTGATGAAGTGGCTAAGACACTTTTTGGGGAGATCATTGTGTTGAAACTCTTTAATCAAAGGATTAACCAAATATTCAAGTTGCCAAATAGAATGTTAGGGAAGTGGATTATACCATTTTAATAAATCACCAGTGAATTTTTTAATAAGAGTTTAGTTGTGGTGAAGGTATTAGTTTGGATCCACTCTTTGTAAAGGTTTCCAAAGGCTTTGAGAAATGAGATAGGGTCTTTAGTCTCATCATACTTGATAGTTGGAGATATGTTACCAATATCAATGGAAAAAATGAAGGGAAATGATAATTTTGAATGGTTTGAAGAATATTTTTATTCATTATGCGCTGAGGAATAACATTACCTGAGGCATCCCAAAGAGGTGGAGGAATGTAATTAAGATTAGCTTGAGGAGGGATAGTTGGAGGTTGATTAGCCACATTGATTAAATGTTGTTGAAGTTGCATCATTTGGTTGGTGTTAGAATTTTTCATTATGTTAATTTATTGGATAAGTTGGGCTAAAATTTTAGTTGTATCAAGAGGTGGTTGGTGTTGGTAGGAGCACTCCCTAAATTGGTGTTAGGGGGAGGGTTACTAGAAGAAAGATTATTAGTGGGATTGTTAAGTAAACTTGTATCAATTACTCCCACATTATTTTGAAGATTTTGAAGATGATAAGTTTCTTGATAAGGAAAGGATTAGATCCATCCACTTAATCTTGATGTGTTATTTGTACCATAAATTCATAGATGAAGGAAGAGAAGAGGTGTCCCAAGAGTGATGGTGCTCTTGGGAGGAAAGAAGAGGAAGAAATGAACATCCCATATAGTATCTAAATGGATTCAAGCTATCCACAAAGATTATAATAGGAGAATTCATTATGAATGAAGAGAGATGAAAAAATGCAAGGAGAAATAGAGAACTAGATTGATAAATAGGGAAGGCAAAAAGTAGTATAGGGTTGATTGGGTCAATCTAGTATAATGAACAGAGGCTAGAAAAAGATATAGGTTTTGTAAATAGTATAGGGTCAATTAGGTTGATCTAGCATAGTGAATAAAGGTTATAAAAAGGTATAGGGTCGATTGGGTCAATCTAGTATAGCAGATAGGGAAAATTAAGAATCTTATAATAGATTGTGAATTGAAACAAGACACTTTTTAAAGTAATTTAGAAAATAAAAAATATAAGGGAAATAAATAGTCAATTGGATTAATGTTGGCCAATCTAATTGAAGCACATAACATAAAATCTTCCACCAACACTATATAATGCAATTTTTTGCAATACAAAATATAATTAAGTAAAGAAAAAGCAATCAACTTGGAAAGTAAATAGCTAAATAATTGATAAAATTGAATGCTTATTAGATTATTAAGATATGATTTAAATGTTATGGGAAGATGGTTATAAGAAAGGAACTAGAAGGCAATATAAGGGTGGTTTCAGGTAGTTTGGGATGAAAAGCATCTATAGTGGTAATGATACATACTTGGTATTCAGGCCTACCCCCTCACTTCACACACCATAATGATAAGGGTGTCAAGTGCTTAGCTATAATATACCATTAACCATGCTTTATACTTGACCAAAGTATCAAGTCGGCTTCCCCCTTGGTGATTAAATCTAAGTAGGTTGGCATTGGTTAGATAAATGTTAAAATACTAGTTTAGATTTTGTGATTTGGTTGTATGTGAATAAAATATAAATATTTAAACTAAATGATTAATTTAAAACCACATAATTAATCTATGAAATATATTCTAAGCATTAAACAACAAGAAAAGAATGTGTGAATTAATTATTGGCATATAAGTTTAATTCCAACTTTGGAACAAGGTACAATGTTGATATATTTAATAGCGTATGAAAAAAATAAAAAATATGGTTGATAAGGTCAAACCTATAATGTGGAAGCAAGGTTTGAAAATGAATAGGGTTGGTAGAGTTGACCTAGTTATCTAGATAACACATAGAAGACAAAAATTAGGTCGATAGGGTCAATCTAGTTGACTATATAGGGGTAGTTTTAAATATTAAAAACTATAAAAGGAAAGTGATGTATAGGAATTATGGAGAATTCTTCAATAAAATCATCACCTATTTTCCAATCCAACTGATCTCATGCACTTGATGGTTTGATCTTGATTGTCTTTACTTAGAACTAGTTGTACTCTCCTTTGTATCAATAGGTTTATTGTCCTCCTTGAATGAAACATGATCCTTGATGTATATTTTATGTTTTTATATCCTTAAATTATAATTAAAATTCCATTTTTACCTTTTAACATCCATCTTTACCAAAATTGATTCTAATCTCTTACATGTAGCTTACTAGGCTCCCCCTAGGTCACAAGGACCAAAAACTTGACTTAGGTGGCAAAAGTTCCATATTATATCTTGGATGATTTTATATGATACAATAACACATGTTTAAACCCCATGAAACTATCAATTCACTTTCCTTACCTCTTTATACAGATTTCACTCTCCATGGTCACTCTAGGCTAGTAGCCCTATTTTTGGCATTTTCCCTTTGTTCAATCATTATAGGTACTATTTTGTTCAATAAATATAGGTAATATTCACCAAAAATAATAACTTATAAAGATTTATGCTATCCCATTTTAGGGACTTGTAATTTTTCATGCCTTTATTCCTCTTTTATCTATCCTTTCCTTTGTAAAATCACACTCTTTAGGCCTTTTAGCCCTCTTTTGTTGCCACAATGCTAAAATTCCATACCAAACCATCCATACAACTACAAATTTATGTGAATTAGTTATTTAACACAAAATACATCATAAATATAAATTTTAATTAAAAATTGATAGTTATAACTCTTTTAAAGCACTAAACCCTAGTTTTAAGGTTTTAACTAGTCTGTACAAGCTGAGATCAATAAAAAATCAATATCTTGGGTTTCACAAAAAATAAAAATGTAAATTCACTTGAAATAGTTATGAATTAATCCCATTAAACCTTCCAAATCACCTATATCCTTTATTCCATCCTTAATTTGCTTAAAACAATGAATATATAGTCAATTGAGCATACTTTCATGACTAAGCAAGGTTTCCAAACATCTATTCTCATTTATATACATTATAAAAAATACTTGGATCAAGTCACAAGGTTCATTTACCTCTCACACTATAATATTAACTCAAAACCATATTCATCTAGTTTCCAAAGAACATTCTTTCTTCCCATGTCTGTAGATTATGAAATCAGGGTTTAGGTAGACAACAAGGGTTTCATATCCTTTCCACTTCCTTAGAATTTTCCAAGAAACATATGATTAATTGAGTTTTTTTATAATTTATTTTTTATTTAATTCATCCATAAGGTATTCATGTATTCAACATTTTTTAGCTATCCATATTTTGCTTATTTGACCAAGCAACTAGGAGTATTACCTATATAAAAGTAAGGGTTGTGTTTTAAACTATAGTTATTCAGTACCTACCATTCCATGAGATATTTATTGACATTATGAAACCTTTCCAATATGCCTCAACCATTGACCAATATCAAAAAACTTATACTTACTTAAAACATATAATGTTGTAGGTTCTTATTAATTGAGCATACAACTTACCTTAAAATAGGGTATAGGTAGGGGACTGTGTAAATAAGATAATGTTTAAATTATTTTAATATATCTCTCCATATCATTTCCTCAATAATTTATACCTTCACAAGACTTATCAACTTATAAAATAGAGGGTGTTTCAAATCCCTTCAACATGCATGTGTCTAGTTTGGGAAACATGGTGGTTTGATTATTTGTGATAGGGGTTTGTTTCACCTTACAACAACAACCTTCATTTTTTTACTCTAAAATATTTTCATTCTCAATCTAATCTGGTGGTCACACATTACCTTGTTCTTATTCTCTCATTTATCTTATGACTCATTAGAGTGAACAGGGTTGCCCTGTAGTCAAAGATCTTTCCATTAAGGAAAAATGTATACAACCTTTGATTTTGGACTAGTAAACAAATATGGAACCTTAAATTTTTTAATGATTAAAATATCTGAGGCTCATTATCCTAGTCAAAAATTCATGGTCATTCTTTCAAAACAACCTTTACCTTCCACAATCTCATTACCAACTTCCTTGTTGGATTGCAAGTCTATGTTTATTGATATCAAACTGAAACCTACATAATAAAGGGGCTATGTATGGATTAATTAATTCACTTGAAACAATAATTAAACAAAGATTGATCCATTACCTTAAAGAGGAAACCATGCATAGTAAATTGATATTTATTAATAGACTCCATATCTATTACATTGCTATCCATACATGGACTTGATCATCTCCCATGAGGGTTTACATTCAATTGTCATTTACAAACTCTCCTCTCTCTTATTAGAGAGTATATCAATTTTTCCTACACCATCTACCTCACAAAAATGACTCTTCATACCATTTTAAACGTAGGCTTACAAAGTAGTTACAATAACTTACATTCATAACTAAATTTTCAACATACAATGGGCTTTTTTGAGTTCATATGACTTGATTTAAACTTTTCACATGAGATAGATTAAAAACCCCTTATCTATGACTTTCATGGACCTTATACATCAAAATTTTCTCACTCAAACACTTTAACATACAAAATGATCTCTCTAGACTCATTTACATAATTTGAATTTTCAAATTCTTACTTTTGGAGGGAAAACTCCTCTTAGCCTTATAAGACACTCTATGACTCCAAATGAATTCCTAAGACCACACACAGACCTAATAATGTCTCACACACCTATTGACATCAAAATTTGACCTATGTTGACTCAAACACAAAATTTGACAAGTTTTGGTTGATGCTCCTACATCATACTCCCCAGGAGGGAGAAAAACTTGAACCTATATCTTTCTTCCTTGCTTTCCAATTGACATTTTGAGGGTCCTTCATGATCAAGATATTTCTATTCCTTTTTTTTTTTTTTTTTGTTCCTTTTTCTTTTACAAATGCTTTCTCTTCTTCCTCTTGACCTTGTCTATTATTTATACCCATCCATCCTCCACCTACATGAGGTACTCCCACTTCTGTAGTTTTGTATTTGCTACATATTTCACCTTTTCCCAATCATTTTTAACCTCTCAAGCACTATTTTAGTTGATTCATCCTCATCTTTCCATGCTATACATTTATCCATCAATGCCATGGTTTATATGTACAAGTTATCTTCATCAATGGAATTAACTTCAAATGAATCATCATAAACAACATTGGAAAACATATCTATCAAACACTTATCTTCCCTCATGAATTATTTTTCTTGCTCACATGGTTGTACCTTACCTTCAATTTATTGGTTTACGTGCACCATCTCTCTCATTTACTTTATGGGCTTGCCAAATTTTTTAGCCTTCATACTTTCTTGGAGCACACTTGCATTATGATCTCCTTGTGCTCTTTTCACACTCTTTTCAACCCATTTGCTCAATTGTATCTTCTTAGAATGCCACTTACTTCTCATTTCATCTCTTTCATGCGTCATACCTATATTCTCTACTATGACAAATTTATGTTTCTTGACATTTGCCTTTTGTTTCCATATTTGTGCTTTCTTTCCACCTGTACTCTTGCTTTTTTTGATCTCTTTCTTGAGGTTCAACTCCTTCTATCCACCTTTTTGTTTCAGCCACTTAAGCCACACATATCCATGTCCTTGTTCTTTTCCTGAGATCTAAAATCTACCACACCTTTCCTCAATCTGCATATTATCTTTGCCTTCATCATATATACAATCAAAATCTATGCTTAAACTCTTATTTACCTCCATAGGCAACTAATTCAAGCTTATTTATTCATTCATGTCTTCATGGGTGACTTCCTTGTCCTCTTGGGTGACCTTCTTGTCTTTTTAGTGCACCATCTCATTTGTTTCAACTTTTATGCATGGCAATGCATCATAGTATTCCTCTTTCTATCATCTTCTACATGTGATATTTCTTAAATCTTCAACACTTTTCTTATTCAAGAGGTTCCTTATTTTCTTCCTCCTTTTTCCAATGGATAGGTGTCATTATTAGCCTATTATTCATCCACTTTGAGGCCTCATGCTTGGCCTTCACCAAATTATTCTTCATACCTACAAACACAAACTCAAAAGCAATGTTAGCATATAAAACTAGAGACCATATAGTCTCTTTTAATGTCCTTGGCATAGACATAATCCATATTCTCTTCTTATATTCACTCTCATGTGATCTCCTTGGCACTTTTCTACCTTATTTTTCTCTTCAATGATAACTCTCTTCACTACCTATCTTTCTTGTTTCTCACTTGGTAACATCTCTCTTCTTATGCCTCTTTGGGTTGCATTCTCTATCTTCTTCTCTTTCTTCAAGACACCTTCCTTGGGTTTTCTCCTTATCACAAGTGACTCTATGGGCCACTTCACCTTTCTTATCACATGTCAACCTATCCATTTTATTTACTAAATCTTCATGAGATTCACCATGAGCTTAATCCTCTCAAATATTTTCCCCAGTTCTATTCTTATATTTGCCACTTCTCTTTCTATGTCAATCTCCTCCATTCTTCTTGCTTTCTTGGCCTATTTAGACCTTTCTCTTATCAAGTATATCAACCTTTCCTATTAGACTTATTTTCACCTTTCCTATTCTTTATTTCTCTCTCTATGATCTCTTGTCAACCTTATTGAATCTCTTTTGGAGTCTTCTTTCTTCCCTCTTCTCTCTTGGAGCTTCAATGCTCTCTTTTCCTCTCTATTCTAGTCTTTCCTTGACTAGTTTCTTGTCCTTCTCAAAGGACTTTAGGGCTATTATCACTCCTCAATATTATTCTCTTATATGCTGACCTTATCATATCAGACCTACAATCCTCTTTTCCCTTAACACCCTATAATGTTACCTCTTATGCACATCTTATGACACTATGCATTCTTCTCAAATCAACAAAAATGTAAAGAATTCAAAACACAACTTTACCAAAGCATACCTTTCATTTATCTTATACTAAATGATGTATAGGAATTAGGGAGAAGTCCTTAATAACATCATCACCTATTTTCCAATCCAACTAATCTCATGCACTTGATGGTTTGATCCTGATTATCCTTGCTTAGAGCTACTTGTACTCTCCTCTGTATCAATAGGTTTGTTGTCCCCCTTGAGTGAAATTTACTCCTCAAGGTTTATTTGATGTTTTCATATCCTTCACTTATCATTCACATTCCATTTCTACCGCTTAGCATCCATCTTTACCAAACTTGACTCCAATCTCTTACAAGTAGCTTACTAGGCTCCTTCCCGTAGGTTACAAGGACCAAAAAATTGACTTAAGTGGAAAAATTTCCAAATTACATCTTGGATTATTTTATATTATCAAATCACACATTTTAAAACCCCATTCAACTATCAATTCACTTTCCTTACCTCTTTCTACACATTTCACTCTCCATGGTCACTCTAGACTAGTAGCCCTATTTTTGACCTTTTCACTTTGTTCAATCATTATAGGTACTATTAATAAAAAATAAAAAATTATATAGAGTTATCTTATCCCCTTTGAGGTAATTTTAAAGTTTCATGACTTTATTCCTTTTTTATCTATCCTTTCCTTTGTAAAATCAAACTCTTTAGGCCTTTTTAGCCCTCTTTTGTTGCCACAGTGCTAAAATTCCATACGAGACCATCCGTACAACTCAAAATTTATGTGAATAAGTTTATAAACAAAAAATAATAAGTAAAAAATTTCATGAAATATTGATACTTAGAACTCCTTTAAAGTACTAAACCCTAGTTCTAAGGTTTGAAATAGTTTGCACAGACTGAGATCAATCAAAAAACAATTTCTTGGGTTTCAAAATGAATCAAAATGTAAAATCACTTGAAATGTTTTTATATTAATCCCCTTAAATATTCCCAATTACCAAAAACATTTATTTCATACTTAATTTTCTTAAAACAATGAATATATAGTCAAATAAGCATACTTTCATGACTAAGCAGGGTTTTCAAAACATATATTCTCCTTTCTATATATTCTAAACAATAATGGTTCAAGCCATAGGGTTTATTTAACTCTTAAACTATAATATTCACTTGAAACCATATTCATCTAGTATCCAAAAAACATTCTTAATTCCCATGTCTATAGATTGTGAAAGCAGGGTTTAGGTAGACAACAAGGGTTTCATATCCTTTCGACTTCCTTAGGAATTTCCAAGAACCATATGCTTCACTGAGTGTATTTTATAATTTATTTTGTATGTAATTCATCCATAATGCCTTTATGTACTCACCATTTGTTAGTTATCCATATCTTGCTTATTTGACCAAGCAACCAGGAGTATTACCTATATAAAACTAAGGACTATGTTTTGAACTATATTTATTCAGTACCTATCCTTCCACAAGCTCTATATTGAAATTATGAAAATTTTAAAATAGGCCTAAACCATTGACCAATCTCCAAACACTTCCACTTACCTAAAACACAAAATGTATTAGGTTCTTATTGACTGAGCATACAACTTACCTTCAAACATGGTATAGGTAGGGGGCTGTGTAAATAAGATTATGTTTACATTATTTTAATAGATCTCTCCATCTCATTTAATCAATAATTTATACCTTCACGAGACTCATCAACTTATACAATAGAGGGTCTTTCAAATCTCTTCAACATGCATGTGTCTAGTTTGGGCAACATGGTAGTTTGACTGTGTGTGATAGGGGTTTATTTCACCTTACAACAATAACCTTCATTTTTTTACTCTAAAATATTGTCGTTATTAATAAATTATAGTGGTCACATGTTCCCTTGTTCTTATGCTCTCATTTATCTTATGGCTCATTGGAGTGAACAAGGTTGCCCTGTGGTTAGAGATCTTTCTGTTAAGGTAAACTACATACAACCTTTGATTTTGGACTAGTAAACAAATATGGAACCTTACCTTTTTAAATGATTAAACTATATAAGGCTCATTATCTCAATCAAAATGACATTGTTATTACTTCAAAACAACCTTTACCTTTGAAAATCTCATTACCAACTTCCCTGTTGGATTACCAGTATGTATTAATTGATATCAAATTGAACCCTACATATTAAAGGGGCTATGTATGGATTGATTAATTCACTTGAAATAATAATTAAACAAATAATGATCCATTACCTTAAAGAGGAAACCATGCATATTAAACTGATATTTATTGATAGACTCCATATCTATTACATTGCTATCCATACATGGACTTGATCATCTCCCATGAGGGTTTACATTCAATTTTCATTTATAAACTCTCCTCTCCCTTCTTGAAGAGTATATCCATTATTCATATGCCATCTACCTCATAAAAATGACTCTTCTTCCCATTTTCAATGTAGGATTACAAAGTAGTTATAATAACCTACATTCATAACTAAATTTTCAATGTACAATGGGCTTCCTTGAGTTCATATGACTTGATTTGAACTTTTCACATGAGATACATTAAAAGCCCCTTCTTTATTGCTTTCATCTATATCAAAATTTTCTTACTCAAACACTTCAACATACAAAATGATCCCTCTAGACTCATTTGCATAATTTGAATTTTCAAAGTCTTACTTTTGGAGGGAAAACTCCTCTTAGCCTTATAACACACTTTATGGCTCTAAATGAGTTTCTAAGACCACACATGGACCTAATAAGGTCTCACACACCTATTGACATCAAAATTTGACATATTTTTACTCAAACACAAAATTTGACAATTTTTGGTTGATGTTCCTACATCAAAAAGACTGTAAAGAAAGAGATAGAGAGATAGAAAGGAACCTTGGTGGATTAGAGATGTAGATAATTAAGATTGTTGTTTAATAACCTTGATATATGCTTGAAAGTTATACTAAGTGGGTAAACTAGGTCGATTAAGCTTTTCAAAAACCTATTGTTGAGTGCCTGAAAATGTACAAGGTTGATAGGGTCGACCTAGTAGTCTAGACTGAATGTTTGAAAAGCTAAAAACCTTTTCTAGGTTGATAGGGTCAATCCATTAATCTATACTTGAAATCTTGTATACATAAATTAGATCTAGGTCAATAGATTCAATCCAGTATGATAAATATATGATAAAAATAATGTTGAAAGAATGAAATAAGGTGAACAAATACTATAAGGGTTAGTTCACTTCAAGTTTACCAGAATGTATGCAATTAAAAATGCATCATGTCTATAAATCAATCTTAGCTCAGAGAATATAGAGCATACCTACACTTACAATTGGGAATACATTTATTAAGAGAGAGCATGACCAATATGGGGATTTTCTAGACCTGATTAGGGGACCAATTATCATAATACACCATGCTAAGGAGGGTTCCAAAGCCTACAGTCTAACACAATCATGAAACAACCCTAAAATAGTCATAGGTTTAATGTTCACTCTAAACAAATAAGAAATTAAATCTAATCTAGTGCTCACCAAATCTTGTGGCATAAATTGAGGGGTTATTAAAGTAATCAAAACATGTATAATATAATCTCAATTAAGCTAAGTATGATTAAGACCCTAATACATGAAATATGAAGAGTAATATTATTTGAGCTAATACTTATGTTACTTTTATCTACTAAAGAGAGGAGAACAAAGTTAGAATATACTTACCCGAATCTGAACCCATCAAGACTCAATATCTCCCTTGGACAAAGGGAGTTTGTAAGAGGTTTTTGTTTGTAAGGATAACTAAGAAAGGCCAAAACATCCAAGACTTATCCACAAGACTAGATTCTCCAAGTAGAAACCCTAAGCTAAGACTCCTCAAGTAGAATGGTCGAAGAGAAGATTGTAAATAAGCATGAATGAATAATAATTATTGATTGTATATTAAAATAATGACAAAATTATCTTATATTTATAGGTATATCTCACCCTAAATCCTTCTGAATACATTAGCTATATGGGGTTGACCCAGTTGACCTTGTATGTTTTTGGGAAATAAATCACTAGGTCCCAAGCTAGGTAGGCCAAAGGGATAACAAAAATCTAAGTGAAAACACCCAAAAATAGTATAGGGTCAACCTATTCAACCCTGTATAATAATTAGATGATAAAAACTATACAAGGTTGACCCAATCGACCTAGTATAGTCAACTAGCAGAATGGGATCAAGGTGAGGAAAAGAGGGATGGAAAGAGGAAAAAGATTGGAAGAGTGTGTAAGGGAGGAGTAATAGCTTAGGGAATGGTTTTATGAGATATTTGGATTGGTAATAATGTGTCAACAAGGGAAAACAATCTTATGAAGCACCAAAGGTCTACCCACTCCTTTCCTAGTGCACCCTTTAAGGCATGCACTCAAAGAGATTGAGTCTTGATGGGTTCCTACAAGATGTAAAGCATAAATATTTGTTAAAAGGTTGAAAATTTTATGGATTTAGGTGGATGAATAAATTACTCTTTCATATTATATGCTCCTTTCTAATTCTCTCTACCTTTATATTTTGATCTTTCTTTATAATTTGTCAGCTTAGTTGTAGAATGTCCTAATCTATAATTAGTGCTTACATGTTTCATCTAGATTATTTATCCATTGTGTGTCTATTTTAAAATATTTTTGAATTAAGTATGTAAAATAATTAAATGATAAATATGAATGGGTTGAAACTTTCCTATTCTAGTTTATTTTGTGGATATAAGAGCGTATCTTATATAGGCTGATTGTTTGAAACAACTTGTATCAGTCAACTAAGGTATCCAGTTCACCATGACTTGATAGAAAAAGACCTTGGGGAAGTCATTGCCAAGATCTCTTCCTTTTAGGAGAGGTGAAAGGGAAGGGTGAATATTCATGTGTTGATCCCTTCCTCTACTTTTCCTCCTAGATTTGGTGTATTGTGCCAAATGGACCACAAACACATTTGCTTTAGTTTTCCCTATATTGGGGGTTTTCTTTAGAGGGGTTGTTTTCAATTTTTATGAGAAAGAGAGTATTTTAAAGGGAAGTTATATTTATCATCAACTATTAGGTTATATTTAATATTATCTTCTTTAGAATCAAACATCCCCTCACCTTCTTCAAAAATCATTCAATTATTATCTTGATTACTTGACTATCTAAAATAACTTGAAAGGGTTGAGTTTCCTTCACCACCTATTTTGATTTTGAGACTAGAGATTTTACCCTCATTTATTTTAGGAAGCCTATATTGGTGTTCCTAACATACTTATTTCATAATTCTTGATTGTCCCCATTCACATATCACTTTGAACCAACTATTTGATTAGTTAAATATAGTGCATATTGGGGCAAAAATATCCCCAATTGACATAATATGGATGGAATTTATTGGATGGATCTTTGTTGGACCTAATTGTGTATCAAATTGAATTGAACAAATTTGGTTTAATATGGTGTGCAATCACAACAAAAAAATACCAATTTACATTAGATGCATATAATTTTTTTAACAAGGTTTGATTAGACCTAATTACACATCAAATTAAACCAATTACTCAATTGGTTCAATGTGGTGCATAATAGAGGCAAATAGAGCCCCAATAAACATTATATGGATACATTTTATTGAATGGATCTTGGTTCACTCTAATTTAAAATTATATTGTACTAATTAATTGATTTTTTCAACATGGTGTGAAATTAGGTCAAACATAGCACCCCCCCTGAAAAAAAAAAAACATATGGATGTAATTACTTATACAGGGTTTGGTTGGCCCTAGAAGTGTATCATATTGAACAAATTACTTGATTAGTTTAATGTGGTGTGCATTAAAGTCTAACTATACCCAAATAAACATTAGATGGATGATATTTTTTTCATGGGGCTTGGTTGGCCCCATATATATATTAATTTAAAATAATTACTTTATGGGTTAAATATGGTGCACAATCAGGGAAAACAGAGAACCAATTGACATTAGATGGATACAATTACTTATACGAGTATCGATTAGCCCCAAATTCATATCATACTAACAAAATTCCATTGCATATTATATATCAGATGATTCTATATGGTATATTTTTTGGATAACTTGTGTAATAGCTTTCCTATTGTTTACCACATGTTGGATCTCTCTTTTTGCTAATTCATTTTGTAATTTATTCTAGCCTATATTTTATTAAGTTGTGGAGCTAAAAGCTTCATTGTTATGCAAATGTGGAGGTTGCTGAGTGATACAGTAGCCAACGTCAGTCAAGCCAACTAACATTGGCAATGTTCAGCTACACAGTAACCAACATTGATGATTCATTGGTTGGCATCGGTCAGACAGGAACCAATGTCGGTCATCTCCAGACAGATAGAGACCGACATCAGTCATTTGTGCATTCCAGTCTAATTTTAGACAGATAGTTAGTTTGCATGTAAAGACTAATTTTAGTCTTGAGTCTATGTTTCTAATTATTGTTTGGTTTGGGATCTATTTAAGAGACCCATGGGGCTGTATTGTAATAAGGACTAAGAAGGATGAGATCCTCAATTGTAAGATCAGTTGATCTGCAGGGTGTGCAAGATTAGGAAGATCTACATGGTAAGTAAGATCAGTTAGATCTACAAGTGTGCAAGATCAAGAAGGTCTACTTGGTAAGCAAGGTCAAGGAGGTCTGTTGAAGGCAAGGAGGCAACAACGGTTGAGTTGATTGTCACTTGGACTTGTAAGGTAGGCAAAATAGCCATTGAGTTGATTGTCACAGGTGGAGGGAACAACTCTGTATTTGAGTTGGTTTGTAATTGATTGAGAGAGATAACTCTTGAGGGAGAATTAATGGACACCCAAGAGGTGTGGGAAGAAGAGATTTCTTCATTGTATTTCATTTTGGAAGAGTATTAATATAGATTGTATTGTTTCTCGTATCATCTATTCTTTGTTGTTTTTGAATTCTAGTTATGTATTACTTCTAGTTTAATTCTGTGTTTAGTTGCTTATACAAAGGTAATCAAGAGTACTCTTAAGGAGTAGGATCCTAACAACTGGTATCAGAGCTAGGACCAACTAACAGTTGGTATCAGAGCTTGGTTCACTAACACCTTGGTATCAGAGTGTGTTAAGTATTTGTTGATTACAAGTCACTCACAGGGGTTTCTATTTGAGTGGGAGTAAAGCAATGGCAAAAGAAAGTATGCTAAGAATGGAGAAACTCAATGGCAAGAATTATCAATTATGGATGATGCAGATAGAGGATTATCTGTATCAAAAAGATCTATACTTATCGTTGGGTGGGAGTAAGCCCACATCTATGCATGATGAAGAATGGAAGGTTCTTGACAGAAAGGCTCTAGGAGCTATAAGGCTGACCCTGGCAGCTTCTATGTTTTCCAACTTATCTCAGGCAAGGACAATGGTAGAGTTAATGGAATCTTTGGTAAATTTATATGAAAAACCCTCAGCTTTGAATAAGGTATTTCTTATGAAGCAATTATTTAATTTGCAAATGCTGGAAGGTGGATCGGTATATAGTCATCTTAGTGATTTCCATGGTTTGGTAAACCAGTTCAATTCAGTCAAAATAGTTTTTGATGATGAAATTAAGGCTCTCTTAATCTTATGCTCTTTACCTGAAAGCTGGCATAGCTTGGTAATGGCAGTTAGTAATACTGCATCTATTTTAAATATCTTGAAAGTTGATGATGTTATTAGTGTAATCTTGAATGAAAAAATTCATAGGAAAAGCACAGGGGAGACATCAGGTAATGCTTTAAGTGTTAAAAGTAGGGGATGGCAAAGAGAGAATAGCAAGAAGGAAAATCAAGGTCAAAGATAGGCAGTAGATCCAAATCTAGGAATGGCAGTATAACCTACTGGAATTGTGGAAAGAAAGGACATGCAAAGAAAGATTGTTGGTTGAAAGAAAATCAGCATGAAGGTAATGAAGAATCAAAAGATGTAGGTATTATTGCACAGGATGCTCTCATATTTTCTTTGGATAGTCAGGTAGAATCATGGGTTTTAGATTCTGGTGCTTCTTTCCATGTAACCCCAAATAGAGATTTTTTTCATGATTATTTCCATGGAGACTTTGGAAAAGCTTATTTAGGGGATGGTGAGCCTTGCCAAATTGTTGGCAAAGGGAAAGCGTAGCTAAAATTGCAGACTATCAACACATGGCTGTTGAAAGATGTCATGCATGCACCCATCCTGAAGAGGAATTTGATTTCTGTAGGGAAGTTGGGTGATGAGGGTTGCACAGTAATTCTCACAGTGGAATCTGAGAAAGTTTCCAAGGGTGCACTTGTATTATCTAGAGGTAAGAAAGTAGGTACACTTTATCTATCTACTTGTATTACTGATTCTCCTTCTATTTTATCTACTTCAGATGTAGATGCAAAGATGTGGCTCTGTAGGCTTAGTCACATGAGTGAGAAGGGAATGGATGTTCTTAAGTCAAAAGGTATGTTTTCAGATTTGATAGATTGATATTTTTGTGAGCATTGTATGTTTGGGAAATAAGAGAAAGTGAGGTTTCTCAAGACTGGGTCAACAAAGAAGAAGCATAGGTTGGAGCTTGTTCACACAAATGTGTGGAGACCAGCTCAGGGAGAATCTATTAGAGGATCACAGTGTTATGTTTCTTTCATTGATAATGCTACAAGAAAGGTATGGGTTTATTTCATAAAGAGGAAATCTAATGTTTTTGACACATTTAAGACATGGAAAGCCTTGGTTTTCAAGGAGAAGATGATGGATAGATATCAGCTCAAGAGGCTAAAGAATTATGAGTAGGGTAATGTTGATTTGGAAAAGGTTATGATCCAAAATGAGCTCACGGGTAAAAATCATCACTCATAAGAAAACATAGACATCGACGTCAGTCAGGCAGAGACTGACGTCGATCAGGTAGGAACTGATATCGATCTAGTGGAGACCAAAGTCGATGATGTTGATCAGGTGGTAACTAATGTCAGTTAGGTGAGAACCAACATCGATTAGGTAGGAACTAACATTGGTCTGGTGGAGACCAAATTTGGTGATGTTAGGCAGGTGGACATCGACATCGGTCAGGGAATCGACATCGGTGATCAGGTGAAAATAGGTGTCAGTCAGGTAAGAACTGATGTCAGTCAGGTCAGTCGCATGGAACCGACATCGGTTAGGTGTAGACTGAGAGATGACCGGGATCGATCACTGTTAGAATAAAATTTGGGCAGATAGTAAGCTGTCAATGAGTCTCAAATGCCCATGAGGAGGTTTGAAAGGGTAAATAAGCCTCAAATTTGTTATTCCCCTTCTTTATACTACTTATTGCTCACTGATGGTGGAAAACTAGGAAATTTTGAAGAGGCAATGCAGGTAGAATCCAGGAAAAAATGGGAGCATGGCATGAATGATGAAATTGATTCCTTGGAAAAGAACCAAACATGGGATTTGGTTGAGTTGCCAGCCATAAGGAAAGCACTAAAAGATGAATGGATTCATAGGTTAAAAAAAGGAGCAAATGGACAGGTGAGACAAAAGGCCAGGCTATATGGTCTTGAGCAAGCTCCAAGACAGTGGTATTTGAGGTTTGACAGGTTTATGACAAAGCATGGCTTTAGTAAATGTCAATGTGACCATTGTGTTTATTTTACCAGGTTGGATAATGATAGCTACATTATCCTGTTACTATATGTAGTGTATATGCTTGTTACAGGGTCACACATGCAGGGAATTGCTGAGCTAAAGGTAAAAGTAGCTTAGACATGTGCTAGGAAGGATTTAGGAGCAGAAATCTTTGGCATGAGTATTTCTAGAGATAGGGAAAATCACAAGTTGATTTTGTCTCAAGAGGATTACGTGAATAAGGTAGTGGAGAGGTTCAATTTGCAAGATGCAAAACTAGTTAGCACACCTATGGTTGGACAGTTCAAGTTGAGCTATGAACAATGTCCTAAATCACATGATGAGGTTGAGTACATGGTATGTACTAGACCTGATATTGCCCAAGCAGTGGAAGTTGTCAGCAAGTTTATGGACAATTCAAGAAATAAGCACTGGAAAGTAGTTTAGTGGATTCTCAGGTATCTAAGAGGGACCAACAGTAGGTATTTATGCTATGCAGGGTCAAACACTTCTCTACATGGGTATGTAGATTCAGATATGGCAGGTTACTTGGATGATAGGAGAAGCACCACAGGATATGTGTTCATTATTGGTGGAATGGTGGTTAGCTGGATATCAAAGATGTAGAAGGTTGTTGCAATCACAGAGGCTAGCAAGGATAAGAACCCTGCAAGTATGTTAACAAAGCTGAGAACAAAGGAGAAGTTGAATCTTCATTCAAATTTTGTTGGTCTTCAAGATTGAACTTGAAGAGGGATATAAGCTAGAAAAAAATTAGAGGATGTACAGGTATAGGTACACATGCATCTGTTTATCTCCAAGTGAGAGATTGTTAAGTTATGGAGCTAAAAGCTTCATTGTTATGCAAATGTGGAGGTTGCTGAGTGATACTGTAACTGACATCGATCAGGCCAACTTACATCGGCAATGTTCAACTACATAGTAACCAACATCAGTGATTCATCGATCGGCATGGGTTAGATAGGAATCGACGTCGGTCATCTCCAGATAGACAAAGACCAATGTCGGTCATCTATGCATTCTAGTCTAATTTTAGACGGATAGTTAGTTTGCATGTAAAGACTAATTTTAGTCTTAAGTCTACATTTCTAATTATTGTTTGGTTTGGGATCTATTTAAGAGACCCATGGGGTTGTATTGTAATAAGGACTAAGAAGGACGAGATCCTCAATTTTAAGATCAATTGATTTGGAGGGTGTGCAAGATCAGGAAGATCTACATGGTAAGTAAGATCAGTTAGATCTGCAAGTGTGCAAGATCAAGAAGGTTTGCTTGGTAAGCAAGGTCAAGGAGATCTACTGAAGGCAAGGAGGCAAAAATGGTTGAGTTGATTGTCACTTGGAATTGTAAGGTAGGCAAAACAACCATTGAGTTGATTGTCACAGGTGGAGGGAACAACTCTGTGTTTGAGTTGGTTTGTAATTGATTGAGAGAGAGAACTCTTGAGGGAGAATTACTGGACACCCAAGAGGTGTGGGAAGAAGAGATTTCTTCATTGTATTTCCTTCTGGAAGAGTATTAATACATATTGTATTGTTTCTCATATCATCTATTCTTTTTTATTTTTGAATTCTAGTTACTTATTACTTCTGGTTTAATTCCGTGTTTAGTTGCTTATACAAAGGTAATCAAGAGTACCCTTAAGGAGTAGGATCCTAACATCTTTTTCCTATAAAAAAATTTGCTTTATATAAACCATAGAATAAACATTATCTTTCCTATATTTCCTATATTATATTCTAAATCCTTTTTACCAATCCATTCATGTTTTCCTATCATGATTCTATGCATCTCACATGCACATCCTCACACTTATCCATTAACATGGTTTTCATATCCATACAAAAAAGAGGGTCAAAATTGTGTTATACTACAATGTCATTTGTCCAAGTCAACCTACTCATTGAATCAAAACATATTATTATTATTATTATAATAATTAAATTATTAACTTATGAAATTTATTTTCAAAATAATCTCATTATATCATTATTTCACATATATTTCTCTCGACTTGATCCACAAAAACCTTTATTGTTTTGAGTTCAATTATATCCTCTCTATTTTATCCATATGATTTATTAAAATTTTCCACAAATTTATTAAAATATTAAGATGATTCATGCATATTATTCTCTTCTTTTTATTATAAAAATATCATATTTGTTGGGTCCCTTACCCTTAACTTAAAAAATTGAGAATACAACAAAAAAAAAGAAAGCGTATCATCAACCATGATCTCACTGTCAATAAGGACACATCAATACAAAAAAACTATAAAACACACCAAAGAAACTATATCTAATGAAATTATTTTCCTCCCTTGAATTATTTACTATGATAATGAAACATCATAAAAGAAGGATCAAGGATAAAGCACCCTTTTTTCTTACTCCTTACTACAATCCATTCCACTTGATTATCTAAATTTCTAGATACATATCTAGGAGAAGAATTCTTATCAATAGTATGTATTATAAAATAAAAATATTGAAGGTTTGTATATGATGTCTCTAAGGTGACCAAGGTTTTTGATGAGGTGTCATGTGTGTTAGATTAATAATGACAAAGTGTGTTTCAATGTGCTTCAGTGTTCCTACATACTTCTTTAGTGTTTGACTTTGTAAGGCAATTAATGGATGATATTGATGGTATAAACATGTTGAAAATACCATATGGGTTGTTATGAGTTATTATAATTCTTTTGGAGCTGAATGGAATTCATTAGAATATTCATATGAATGTCTAAGCTCAAGTAGTCATCTTGACAGATAAAGCTAAATGAGCAGATTGATGACATTATATTTTACACATGTGAAGGTTTTAGGAGCATATTTATATATGGATATATTCCCATATGTGAGGAGATAATATGGTTCAAATTTAAAGTCATGATGTTGAGCGTATAAAAATTTATAAAGGTTCAAAGTTGGCCTTTTAGGTAGAGTTTTACTAAGTTCCCATACTTAGCCAAATTTTCAAGAAGAGATATATGGTGAGCATTTAATTGAATCACAGATATAACAATGAGAATTTAATTTTATTGGATAATGATCTAATGGAGAGTATTAAGTCAAATATTCAATATTTCATATGGGGCTTCTAAGTGGTAGAATCTCATTAGAGTCAAATAGTCAATATGCTTAAAAGGCACGCGTTGGTGACAATTATCATAATATCAAAAGCTTTGATAGTAGATCAACAATGAGTGTATGATCATGTAGTTAGATATAAAAAATACACATTAATTCAATAATTCAAAGGATTATTAGATTTCATGCATAAATACCAAGTGGCACAAATGCATTGATTGAATGGTATAAGGTGTGCAAAAGGCACATAGAGCTATCAAGTGGCACAATCATGGGAGCTCAGATCAAAGATCAATGGTGAGCATTGAAAGATAAAGAAAAAGATAATTCTAAGGAGATAGATGGTCCATTTTGTTTAAATTTTCTAGGAATCATGAGATGAGGTTAAAATGTCTGATGTTTAACATTTTCTCAGTGACTGTTGAAATTTGAATATTCAAATTAACAAAGGAAAACATGTGCATAATTTTTGAGCTATATCTTTTGATCCAAGATGAATTTATTGATGTAGTTAAAATAAAATTTGTAGATGACTTCAAGGCACATCCAGATAACCTATTTATAAGTTTTGAATTATTGTATAGTTAAAGATATTAAGCTTTAAATTTGATTATTTGTTCATTCATGGTGTTACTATGTACAAAATTGTGCTTTAACAGAAGAGTGTTTTGGTGGATGTATTCAGATGAAGATGTCACAAGGTCATATGGATTGGACCCAAGTATTTTAAATTGATTGTATGTTCTTAATTTTCTTGATATAGTGCAAAATGGGTGAATAGGTCTCCATGAGACCCATAAGGGCTACTAAGGCCTAATTGAAAGGCCTACCTACTTAAGTATGACCCATAGATGTTATGGATAACTTGTGATAATGTATTTGAGATATGTATTAGCATGATGAATTTTTTAAGGTTTAAGGAAAGTCTTATGTTTGACCAAGAAGTTGATATTCATGAAGACTCTATAAATAGTGGAGAGCAAGGCAATGATTTCTAGACTTGAATGTGCATGTGTAGATTCAAGAAAAGGAGAGAACCTTTGAAAGAGAAGCTACATGTAAGTTAGGACCATCAGATTGATAAAAAGATCAAACATGTTTATCTAGTCAATTTAATGAAGGAGGACACACATGTTATTAGACTTAATGAACCTAGAAGAGGTAGTTTGAGAAAGTTAGCCTTAGAGGCAACTTGAGAGAGATTGGAAGTGAAGAGTGTAGATAAAAGTGTTCATCATCAGTTGAAGAGTAGAAATAGGTGTTCAAGGTGATATATTTAGGTATCTAAGTGGGTGCTTAGTTACCTAGGGGGTAGCTACTCTTTGTAAGGTAAAGCTTAGTAAAGGTCTAGTTGTTGTGGGTGCTCAGCTAGATAGGGGTAGTAGCTCCTTGTGGGATCGGTGTCTCACTAAAATAAGGGATGGGTGTTCTTTGATCAGTTGGTCCTAATATAAATGTTAGATCTTTTATTTATAGTATTATATTCCATCTTTCAGGGTTTAGTGGGTTTTATTCCCCAAGAGGGTTTCCCACATATATGATATGTTCATGTGATGTATGCTCTTATGTATGATTTGGATGTATGTGCTTTCATGTTTATGCTTCTTGATCAAGTTGATGTATGCTAACTGTTTAAAGATTTGGAAATTTAATTATACTATCTTGAATCACTGATTCATCCCCTCTCAGTGATTATACCCCTAACAATTGGTATCAGAGTAGGACCTTCTTTACAAGTTTAACCACTTAAAGGTGATCCAAGGTACAATATGAATACGTAATCAAATAAAGATAATCAATAAGTGAAGGCTCAAGTAGATGTTACTTATGCATGTCTAAAATCAAGTGAAGTAAAGTGCAATCAGCTCAAGGCACTTTTTGCGAAGTACAAAGGTAAGATGAGAGAGTATGATCAAGAATAAGCTCAACATAAGATCATTGCCTCAAAATTTAAGGCTATTAAGGATGAGTGAATCAATATAAATAATGAACTAGAATACTTGAAATCAAGATCAAGATCAAAATATGATAAAGAGAAGATCAACATTATTGAGGATAAATTAAGCTAGTTAAAAATATAAATCTGAGTTTAAAAGAGAAAGAATGTAGACATCTCAAGACTGAGTTAGAAGAGACAAATGCCAAGTTGAGTTCAAAGCAAGGTGAACATGATGATTTGAAATCCAATCTTGATTATATAAATATTTTTGAAGAGCAAGCAGGTATATTGAAGGATGACATGACTAAAGAAGATAAGAGGGATAAGGAGACCATTCAAGATCTCAAAATTTAGTTAGAAGCTGCAAGTTCAAGTATGAGAGCTATAAAGGATGAAAGTGTTCAATTGAATACCAAGATAGATTCATTTAAAGATGAACATGAGGAATTTTTTTTCAAGTTAAATAAGACCGAGAAAGAGAAAGAGAAGTCAACTCAAGACAAGAAGGATACAAGCAACAAGATCAATAAGAAAATATATATCAAGCAACCAGGTTACATGAGGTATGAAATATATTTTAACGGTCATTGTTATGCTTGTCATAGGTTTATTCATAAGGTAATAAACTATATAAGGAAGAACATCTGGTCAGCTAGAGGTATGAATAATGTAGTCTGCTATAATTGTCATGACATGGGACATATTTTTAGATTCTACCCCAAAATGCATGGAAAAATACTAACCTAGGTATGAAGACCTAAGACAATCAAGCTTGAGCATAATGAACCTAAGAGACAAGATGTTATGTTTATTTAGATTCATAATATTCATCAAGCAAAATGTATGAATAATGTTATTTGTTTCTATTATCATGTGTGCACTTCCTTCTACATGTGTGACACTTCTAGTTGTAATATCACCATTATTTTTGTAGGATAAACCAACATGTTTTCATTCCATATGGCATGCCATAAAAATGTAATAAATGGTGCTAAAAAGGAGAATTTATTTGGAATCAAGGATATATTAATTTGTCTACATATTTTTAACATCATGCAAAAATTATCATAATGATCCTTGACCAAGAAATACATAATCCAATAGTCCAGATATGCTTACAAAAAAATGTGTATTAAATCCTTGAATTTTCCAAAATAATGCATGAGAACATAAAATGTGATTTATTTAATACATAGGATATCACATTATATGAAAATGACCTCCATTCCTTAGCAAAGGTGGTTGTATGCTTATCTTCATATGTTTTTTTTAATCTCATGACACCCTAAAAATAATTTGTTAATGTGTATATTTCACAACTATACACTCCCTATATTTCCTCACTTAATGGTGTTAGGAATGGATCATGTAAACACACTTTATACAAAAGGTGAAAATACACACACACCCTAATCCATCTATTCTTATTAATTATAGTCACACTAGTTTTGAGAATCTTATGTATATCTTCCTTCACCTTTACATGAACATTTAGATTAATCATATATGAACTAATCTTAAAAAGAACATTATGCCATTTCAAATTTAAATGTAATTTATTAAAAAGAGTAATTTAATCCTTTCATATCATCACATGATAATTCTTATGGAATGGGTTCTTGAAATCTCAAATGAGTTTGACACTATGCACAGACTCCACATCAGTCTAATTTTTTATAAATATATCCATTTGAGGATCCTTTTTTATCTCCAAAATTTCATACTCTCTATACAATGACTGATATTAATACTTATCTTTATAATTTAGTGCACCTTCAATTACCCTCTATTCAGTAGTAGTATATAAATTCTTATGATTAGCTATATTAATTGATTTTTTCTCTCCTCCAATATTGAAGAGAACCTCCCCATCACTTAAATTATTTACAAGCACATATAATAAGTGTTTCACATATCTTACACTTGTTTCACTGATGTTGTTCGATAACTAAGCCTCCTTAAACATTTATGCGCTTCCATATCCCTATTTTGGGTTCATGACCCTAAACCTAACTTTTATTGTGCATTATTTTTGAAAAAAATGACATAAACTAATTTTAACAATGCAATCAAGTTCTCATATTTTGAATCTAAAATGAGGGTATTTGTAAATCATTACTATCCTTCTCCTAGTCCATAGTCTCCCTCTTTGTCTTACTGATGATATACTATACACATTCCTTTGACTTCAGTGTGGAAAATAACACATGTACCCGCAAACATATTAAGAATATAGCCTCATGGTTTGTCCACTAATTCTCACATCAATTCAGGTTTTATAAAGGGTCAATTTTCACTAAGAACATAATGAAAAATGCTTCTTTTCATTTAGACTAACTTGGTAAATAAGGTCTATGTTAATCCAACACCACACGTGAGTACTACCCAATGTGTGCACAAACATGGAAACCTTACCTATCTCCTTTTTTAAAACATGCCTCTAGATATTGACCATAATTATTTGTGACCATTTTACCATTATATTAGGGTAATTTCCCCAAGTTTATCCCTATTAAACTACAATTTTTGTCATTCCTGCATAAAATTTGGAGCCCACTTCTTTGTCATCCTTCTAAACACTCTAGGTTTTGTATTCCTAAATCCAAAACTAAAAAAATAGTATTTATAGAGATTAAGTACCCTTATTTCACGGCCAATTATCTTCAAAACATTGGAAATAATAATAATAATAAACTATGCATGTGATGGTGGATGGATCTCATACAATAATTTAGACCACAACAGATTAAATCACGTGGCATATATATGCACAATATATTTTACATTTGTTTGATTTAATTTAGTAAAAAAATACTCTGGTACTCAAACTTAGGAGGATATAACTCTCTCAAGAATGTAATTTGAGCTAGACAAATACTACCACACTATCATGAGGATCAATTTTTTTTATAACAAATATGAAGACGATCCATTAGCATCATGTAAAAATGATTTGAATATATCTTTATCACATTTAATTAATTTACATGCTAGATATATCACATTTATGAATGTGATTAGGAATTTATTTTTCTCTTGGTATTCTAGTAGCTTCATCGACATCTTATAATGGATCATAAACTATTGAGTGATTTTTGTGCTTGCACACCACTTACATAAGTTTTAATTCCACTAATCCAACTTTATGGCCCACACTCCATTGTGCATAAATTATTGGTTGTACTTCAATGAAATTCACTTTACCTAATGCAATCTACATTCTATCACCTTGTTTTGGTATGATCAACTTCAAAATCAACTTTAAAAAATCCTACTGTATGGAATCCTTTGATCTAAAATAATTATTCTCATAATTTTCAAATAACACATTAACTTAAAATAGACATTTAAAAAAAAATTAGTCACATAAGAATATAATTTAGTAAAACTTAACTATAATATCTTCTAGACTTGCACATCACCATACACTTCCTTGTGCATTCGTAATTATCTTGATAAATTAACTTTCCTCAGACAAAGATTCTCTACTACGTATCATCTCTTCCTTTATGGAGAAACTATATTTTTAATGTGAAATACTCACGTTTCTACTTTTCCTTGTGTTAATTCAATCTCATCCCCAATTCATCCATGCCTAGAATTTTTGTGATACAAAGATTATCCAACTAAGGCTAGGGTTAAAAAAAATCTTTAGTGGAAATTATTCAAAAATGCTCCATAGATATACACACTTAATATAAATAGAAGCCCTCCAAAGGAACCAAAATGATTTTTTTTTTAAAATAATTTAATTGATCTTATGTAAATCATATCATGTTTAAAAAAATATAAAATTATCATTATTTGTTATATCAATTAATATCTAAGACTGAAGCACTCACTTGAGGTGTAGAAAGAGAACACTAAGAACCCCTTTGATATAATAAGGTATGAAAATATTAAACATAATAAACAAAAACTCAAACCCTAACATTAATTTAAATGAAGAAATACATAATTCATTATCTCTTATTATAATAGTCCATTTCATTCATTAACCATCCCATATACAATGTACAATATCGGGTACAAAACCTCCATTAACAAAATGCTCATAATCCTTCAATATAAAAAACATATATAACATATAAAATTGCCTTTCAAGGGTTGTACCATTTCCAAACCTAAATAATTATCTTCAAATCCCTTTAAATTGAAAAAGTGTAATATTTATAGATGTCTCGAATGAGAGGTAAAGGGGTGTATTAATACGTTTATAGGATCCCTTCAACCCTAGTTATCTAGTTTGAAATCAACCTACACCTATATTATTAAGAAAAATGTCATTCCACTTGTCCACTACCTATGAATATTTCATATAATATATTTTGATATCATATCTATCCTTGATAATCTACATAATATCTCTCATGGTGCTCATCACATGTTGGATTTATCTTTTTGTTGATCAATTTTATTCTTTCTTCTAGCCTATATTTATTCCCAAAATAATGTATATTCTCTAAATCATGAAATTTTCATTGTATTTCCTACGTGTCATCTACTTTATTGTGCATCCTCCTTATTAATTCATTTTATGTTTTCTTAGCATGAATCTATGCATCTCTCACACACATCCTCATACTTAGCCATTATAATGGTTCTTAAATACAAAAAATAATAATGATGAGTAGTTGGCCCCAACTATAAATATAATTAAACCAATTAGTTTATTGGCTCAATATGTTTTGTAATCAGATCCAACTAACCCCAATTGAAATTAGGTGGATGAAATTACTTACATGGGGTTTTTTTGGCTCTAATTACATACTATACTAAAATTTTTACTTAATTAGTTTAATATTATGTGAAATGGAGGCCAACTGGGCCATATTTAACTTTTGATGGATGAAATTTCATTCATGGGTATTGGTTGGCACCAAAAATGTATTATATTGAAATAATTACTCAATTTGTACAATATGGTGTGAAATTAGGGGAAATGAATCCCCAATTGAAATTATTTGGAGGTAATTTATTGCATGAAGGTTAGTTGGCCATAATTGCGTATTAGATTGAACCAATTACTTGATTGATTCAATATGGTACATAATTAGGGTAATAAAGCCTAAATTTACATTATATGTACATAATTTATTGTGTGGGGCTTGGTTGGACCAAATTGTGTATTGATGCAAGAGCATCATGACTTGACTTGTGTTGTCTAGGCAATTTTTGTTTGATCAAGAGTTTTGTGGTCAATTAGCATGTTTAGTGTGTTTTAATGGGTGTTAAGAGTCTTAGGGAAAACTTTGGAATTATTTCCAAGTGTCTATGGGTGCTTAGAAAGGCTATATTTTCAAAATTGGTAATTTCTTGCCAAATTCCATAATTTGAATATTTGAATTCGTGAAGCTTGGTTTAGGAGTTTTGTGTGCATTGAAGGATGAATCAGCCTTTATGTTGTTAAGGAAAATTATTTAAGACACCATGGGTTTTTAACATGGGCCTTAGAGAATATATGTACAAAAAAATACACTTAGTGTATACTTTCAAAGTTCTAAGCAACCTTTTGTGACTGTTGGAAGGTCAAAAGGTAGTTAGAGTAGTTGTAGGCTTTGTAAACTAGTAAATTTTGGTGTTGAGATAGCTAGAGGGGGATGAATTTGAATTTATTAAGGTTTAATATTAAATAAACAATGAAGGTAACTCCTCATAATGGTAAAATTTTGATTACAATCCCCATTTTCTTTCATGTGTGCAATGTAGTATAATTGTATGTAGATGTTTAATGAAGTAAAGACTCAATAAAGATGTTTTTCAGAGATTAAATTAGTTTTGGTGAGTTTATTATATGATTTTAAATGTTATAAAGTGTTTATTTAATGAATTTCAATACATTTTGGTGTAAATTCAATACTATAGGCCTATATACCCTATATTTTGTGTTGGGTAAGATAAAATACATTTTGTGTATGAGGAAGAATTGTATAAAAGTTTGAGTGAAAGACATAATAGGTTGGTTATACTTTGTTTTGTATTTTTTATAATAATCCTATCCATTTACATTCATATTAATCATATATTTATTATGGTAATGGTTTAAAACCATGTGATATTTTGAGTTTACACAGTTAATTTAAGAATTTGGAACAATAGTTGAATAGAGGAATTAAGGGTGGCATCCAATGATTAGATAAGGAGTGTAGGGTTTTTATAGAGTCTAATAAACATTTAAATAAATTTAAAACCCTCTTTTATTCATAAATCCATACGATATTTGTTCTCGGGCCCTTGTAGATAGAGAAAACCCTGTACTAGGGTTTTGAGGTTAAAATTCATTTATTTGAGTTTTTCACTAGTGAAAATTCCTAAATATTTATCATTTGATAGTGTTAGATGTATAAAAAATTATTTTGAAGGTTTTTATTTAATTAAATATGGGAACTATGGTATTAGAGGATTGTGTTTGAATAGAGGTCAAATAGGCCTAATTAGGCCTAAACAGAGCCATAAAAGGAAGTGAAAAGGTGAAATTTGTGAGGAGTCTTGCCAAGAAACTTCATGGAGAGATATAAGAGGATATATGGTAGTAAAATATATGATAATATTCCCAATACAAGAATGTATGTGTCCATACAAGGAGAAAATCCCAAAAAAGGCTACTAGAGAGCCTATCATAGGAATGAAATAGGGTATGCTATAAGGGATTGTTTTAAGGAGTCTTAAGGATGGAATAGAGGTTAAAAATATGATTTTATAGATTTATTAGGTGGATTATAAGAACCCAATTAATCCAAGATAAAACTACTTCATGTATTGAGTATACTTAACCATGTACTAGTCTCAAGCAATGAACACCAAGAGTGAAGGGAGAAAAGAAGGTTAAAAAAACAAAGGTCAAGATTGGAATGAGATGAGTAGATGTTGAGAGGTGAATCAAGGATATAATTGTATAAGAAAATAATATGAATGGATAGTATCATGCACAAGAAATATTTCAAGCCTTAAAGGAGCTGACAAATAAGAAAGGATTAAGAAGAGAGATCAAAGAGAAACAAAGTTTGAAGATATAAGTTAAAAGACAAGTATGCCAAGTTAGGATCAGAGCTAGGTGATTTTTAGAGGTACATGTATTTGAATGTGTTTTAATCTATAAAGACAAGTTTGGTGATGATTCACTACATCATTTGGTATCATAGCAGGAACATTCTATGGATAAGGTATGTCTTATGTTTTGAAAGTGTTATCTACATTAGAAAGATTATATTGAGTAGGTAATGAAGGTTGCATTGAGATAGCTATAAGATTGATAATACAAGTTATAAGAAATGATAGAGAGGTATAAAAATGGATAGTTATAGTTGAATCCCTTAAGCCAAGAGGCTTGGAGAGAGAGTAGATATAGTGAAAGCTCCAAGAAAGAATCTCAAGAAGAGATGAAGACAAAAAGAGGAGTCCCAAGTGAGGATAAGAAAGAGAAAGACTCTGAGTGAGAATCAAGTGAGAGAGACCCAGGTGAGGTCAAGGAGGAAAGTAAGCCTATTAAGAGGAAGAGATAGGTCAAGAGAGACCTAGAGAGAGTGTGAAGAGGGTAAAGAGAGAAAGAGAAGGATGATGGGCTTAAAGAATTAGGAATACCACATGAAGATGGAAGTAAAGAAAAGATAATTAGAGAGAGAAAAGGAGATTGTTGAGCTAAAGATAGTATTGGCAAGGTTAGAACAAGTCTTGAAAGAAATGAGAAAAAGATTATTATTACACATCAAAAGGAGAGTGAGATGGCCTCTCAAGTAGATGATATAGAAGAAAATAAGACAAATAGTGAATATATTAGTAAGTCATCCTAATATAGGAAGAAAAGGGGTAGGCAAAAATCAAAAGATTATGACTAATGATTTCCTAGAATGTGTGTATATAGGTGAAAAGTTAAATGAAGATTAATAAGATGTCAAAAAAGATAAGGGATGGATGAAAAAGCATGAAAAACATGATAATGATGAAGAAAAAGCTGATTAGATATCTGACTATGGGGATACAATACTATGCTACCTTGAATAAGGTGAACAACTTAATGAAGAAGAAAGACATAGTGATAATACAACAACACCATGTCTCATGGTAACCATGAAAGAAGAAGGTTTGAGTCAAAAAAGTTTGGAAGAGAGAAAATAATCAAAAGGAACCAGTTGTAGCATTGAGGATAAGAGTATGATAGTTGAGAATAAGTGACAAGGTGAAGATAGTGTATTACAAGTTACCAAAGAAATGAGAGAGAAGGATGCAATAGTATACAAGCATTCTGAGGCATTGAATGCAAAAAACAAGGAGTTATTACAATTAGACCAATAGATTGAGTCATTTTCAAATGAACATTTAGAAAGGATATTTGCATCCTTGTCTTGCCACTTGTCCTTGATAGGGAACATGGAGTATTTAGACAAATTTGTTGAGAAGGTTGGCATGTTGAGAGAATTTTCTATGGGAAGTGAAGTGGATAATCAAATAAGGAGAGAACAATAGAAAAAGAGGAATAAGTAAATTACAAAGGTTGACCATATGGTAGGTAATAAGGTAGAATAACAAACAATAAAACAAGTAACAAAACCAAACATAGCAAGAATAACCATGAAAGTGCCAGAGAGTGACTTTATATAATACAATAAGGAATTGGTTATGATTAACTTGTGTGTTCCATGTGTAGGTTTTTTGTAGGAGAATAATAATATGCTAAAGATGATCAAGTTGAATATCAACATTTAGAAATCTAACCTCAAAGGAGGAAGTAAGGTAGCATTGGTAAAAGAGAAAGGTCTATATGTCACTCATAAGCCTTGGGACCTAAGAGGATGTAAAATTGCATAGTTGGAGTAAACATGAGATAGAGATGACAAGGATGAGGTTAAAATAAGTTGACAACTTTTAAGGAAAGTTTATTTTGTACCTTAGTAGTATGCTGCAGGTGCATCATGACTTGACTTGTGTTGTCTAGGCAATTTTGGTTTGATCAAATGTTTTATGGTCAATTATAATGCTTAAGTGTCAGGATCCTACTCCTCAAGAGCACATATGATTAACTTGTATAAGCAACTAAACATAGAATTTAACTAGAATGAACAAGTAACTAGACATCAAAAATGACACAGAATATGAGAGATAATACAATATGTATTAATACTCATCCAGAAAAGAATACAATGAAGAGATGCCACACTCTTCCCACACCTCTCAAGCTTCCCACACCTAGTGTATAGTAATTATCTTTCAAGATTTCACTCTCTCAATTATGGTCACAACAAACAACTCAAACACAGAGCTATTGTTCACCTCCACCAGTCAATAACAATATTTCCAGTCCAAGTACTCAAAGTACTCCAAGTAGATCTCCTTTGATCTTGCACAACCTGCAAATCAATGATACAATACTTACCATGTAGATCAGCCCTAATCTTGCACAACCTGTAAATCAAAGATCTTACAATTGGGAGGATCTCTTCTAGTCCTTGTCTTTCACAAGTCCTTTGGATTCTTTGATTACAATACAAGCCCATAGGTCTATAAATAGATCCCATACAAACAATAATTAGAGACTCAGACTCAAAACTCAAACTAGTCTTCACATGCAAACACTCAAATCTTCCAAGAATAGACTGAGTCTAATTCTAGAAACCGCATGCAAACTCATGCATGCCCACACAGGTGACCAACATCGGTCCCTGTCTGACTGGGCATGACTAATTTCAGCCGATCCCTGATCGACGTCAATAGCTTTTGGTCCACCCCTGACCGACGTCGATCGGCCTAATCGACGTCGGTTACTGTGACTCTTCAACAACCTCCATGTTTGCATCCTTGTGAAGCTTTTAGCTCCACAACCTAATAATCTCCCACTTGGAGATAAATAGCTGCACCTATACCTATACAACAAAGTCCTCTAATTTGTTTCTTGGCTTGTATCCCTCTTCAAGCTCAATCTTGAAGACCAACCACCACAAAACCTATGGTGCAACTCCTATCATCCAAGTAACCTACCGCATCCGCATATACAAACCCATGTAGAAAAGAACTTGACCCTGCATAACATGTGCACCTGCTATTGGTCCCTCTTAGATACTTGAGAATACACTGAACTGCACTCCAGTGCTTCGTTCCTGGATTGGCTCCAAACTTGCTGACAGCTCCCACTGCTTGGGCAATCTCAAGTTTAGTACACATGTACTCAACCTCATCATGTGAATTGAGACACTATTCTATGAACTATCCATCCATAGGTGTGCATATCATTTCTGCATCCTGTATCTTGAACCATGCCACTACCTTATTCACACAATCATCTGCAGACAAAATCAACCTGTGTTCTTCCATGTCTCTAGACATACTCATGCCAAAGAATTTTGCTGCTCCCAAATTCTTCATGACACACCTCTGAACTAACTTTACCTTTAGCTCAGCAACTCCCTGCATGTGTGACCCTAAAATAAGCATACACACAACATATAGTAATAGGATAATGTAGCTAATATTATCCAACTTGGTAAAGTACACACAATGGTCACACCATTGTCTTGCAGCTTACTCAAGACCATATGACCTGGCCTTCCATCTCACATGTCCATTCTCTCTCTTCTTCAACCTCAAAATCCATTTGTATTTCATTGCTTTCTCTCCAGCTAGCAACTCTACCAAATCTTCCATTTGGTTCTCCTCCAAGGAATCACATTCCTCATTCCATGCTCCCACTGTTTCCTGGATTCTACCTGCTCTACTTCTTTAAAAACTTCCTGGTTCTTGACCATTAGTGAGCAACAAGTAGTCTAAAGAAGGGGAATAATGAATTTGAGGCTTGCTTACCCTTTTAGTCCTCCATATGGGCATTTAAGACTCCTTGATAGCTTGTTATCTGCCTAAAATCCATTCTGATAGTGACCGTCATCGGTCACCCCTCAGTCTGCACCCAACTGACATCGGTTCCATGTGACCAACCTGACTACCGAAATCGGTTCCCTAACTGATGCCAGTGTCCACCTTACCAACACCAGTTTTATGACTGACATCGGTTTCCACCTGGTCACCGACGTCAATTCCCTAATCGATGTTGGTAATAAGCCTGCCTGACACCACTGACTCTGGTCTGCACATGACCGACGTCGATACCTGTCTGATCGATGTCGGTTCTCACCTAACCAACATCGGTACTTGTGTTTTCTTGGGAGCAATGACTTTTACCCACGAGCTCCTTTTGGATCATACCGTTGTCCAAACTGCCTTGCTTAGATTTATTCATCCCCTTAAGCTGATCTTTGTCCGTCACCTTCTCCTTGAAAACCAAGGCTTTCCTATTCTTATCAAAACCATCAAATTTCTTCCTTATGCAATACTGTGATCCTCCTATAGAAGCTACCACCTTCTTTGTTGACCCAGTTTCAAGAAACATCACTTTCTTCTTTTGATTATAGAAATCTCGATCCATGCTTTTCAAATCTGAAAGCATACCTTTTGACTCAAGAACATGCATCCCCTTCTTATTCATATGACCAAGCCTATTGAGCCACATCTTTGAATCTACAACTGAAGTAGATAAACTAGAAGGAGAATCAGTAATACAAGTAGATAGATAAAGAGTACCTACTTTCTTACCTCTTGCTAAAATAAGTGCACCCTTGGAAACTTTCCAAGAGTCCACTGTGAGGGTTACTGTGCATCCCTCATCACCCAAATTTCCTAAAGAAATCAAATTCCGCTTCAGGACAGGGACATGCATGACCTCCTTCAACACCTATGTGTTGCCTGTCTATAATTTTAGCTTCACTTTCCCTTTGCCAACCATTTGACAAGGCTTACCATCCCCTAAATAAATTTCTCCAAAGTCTCCCTGGACATATTCATGGAAAAATTCCCTATTTGGGGTTGCATGGAAAGAGGCACCAAAATCTAAAACCCAAGATTCTACTTTATCCAAGGAACATACCAGAGCATCTTGTGCAACAATACCTGCATCACCTGCTTCTTCAGTTCCTTCATGCTGATCTTCTTTCACCCAACAATCTCTCTTTATGTGCCCTTGCTTTCCATAATTCCAGCAAATTACACTGCCATTTTTGGATTTGGATCTCCTGCCTTTCTTTGATCTCCCTTGCTTACTCTTCTCTCTTTGCCTCCCCCTGCTTTCAACACTCAAAGCATTTTCTGATGATTCCCCTGTGCTTTTTCTGCAAATTTCTTCATTTAAGATTACACTAACAACATCATCCACTTTTAAGATATTTGAAGCAGACACAGTATTACTTAATGCCATTACCAAACTATCCCAATTTTTAGGTAAAGAGCATAAGATTAAGAGTGCCTTAATTTTATCATCAAAAACAATATTGACTAAATTTAACTGGTTTACCAAACCATGGAAATCACTAAGATGACTATGTATAGATCCACCATCCTGCATTTGCAAATTAAATAATTACTTCATAAGAAATACCTTATTCAAAGCTGAGGGTTTTTCATATAAATTTGCCAAAGATTCCATTAACTCAACTATTGATTTTGCCTATGACAAGTTAGAAATCACAGACGATGCAAGGCTCAACCTTATAGATCCCAGAGCCTTCTGATCAAGAACCTTCCATTCTTCATCTTTCATATCTGTGGGCTTGCATGCAACCCCACCCAATGGTAAGTACAAATCTTTCTGATACAGAAAATCTTCTATCTGCATCTTCCATAATTGATAATTCTTGCCATTAAACTTCTCCATTCATAGCTTACTTTCTTCTGCCATTGTTATACTCTGACTCAAATAGAAACCCCTGTGAGTGACCTATAATCAACAAACACTAACCAGATCTGATACAACCTGTTAGTCAACCCAACCAAAAGCTCTGATACCACTTGTCAGGATCCTACTCCTCAAGAGCACATATGATTACCTTGTATAAGCAACTAAACATGGAATTTAACCAGAATGAACAAGTAACTAGAAATCAGAAATGACACAGAATATGAGAGACAATACAATATGTATTAATACTCATCCAAAAAAAATACAATGAAGAGATGCCACACTCTTCCCACACCTGGTGTACAGTAATTATCTTTCAAGAGTTCACTCTCTCAATTATGGTCACAACAAACAACTCAAACACAGAGCTGTTGTTCACCTCCACTAGTCAGTAACAATACTACCAGTCCAAGTACTCAAAGTAATCCAAGTAGATCTCCTCTGATCTTGCACAACCTACAAATCAATGAGACAATACTTACCATGTAGATTAGCCCTGATCTTGCACAACTTACAAATCAAATATCTTACAATTGGAAGGATATCTTCTAGTCCTTATCTTTCACAAGTCCTTTGGATTCCTTGATTACAATACAAGCCCATAGATCTATAAATAGATCCCATACAAACACGGTCGGCTTAACCGACGTCGGTTACTATGACTCTTCATCAACCTCCATGTTTGCATCATTATGAAGCTTTTAGCTCCACAACCTAACATTAAGGTTTTTAAATTGGTCTTAATATTCTTAGGAAACACTTTATAATATTTTCCAAGTCTCTAGGGGTGCTTAGGTAGGCTAGATTTTCAAATTTGGCAATTTTCTGCCAAATTCCATAGTTTTATGTGCATTGAAGGATGAATCAGAATTTATGTAGTTAAGGAACATTATTTAATACATCATGGGTTTTTAACATGGGCCTTATAGCATATATGTATGGTAAAATACACTTAGTGTATACTTTCAAAGTTCTAAGTAGCCTTTTATGACTGTTGGAAGGTCAACAGTCAGTTAGACTAGTTGTAAGCTTTATAAACTTGTAAATATTGGTGTTGATATAGTTATATAGGGATTAAATATAATGGATGAAGGTTCAATATTAAATAAAAAATTAAGGTAACTCCTCATAATGGTAAATATTTGATTACAATCCCTATTTTCTTGCATTTGTGCAATGCAATATGATTGTATGTAGATGTTTAATGAAGTAAAGACTCAATAAAGATGTGTTTTAGATATTAAATTTATTTTGGTGATTTTTTTATACATTTTTTAAGGTTATAATTTTTTTTAATGAATCTCAATATCTTTTGGTGTAATTTCAATACTATAGGCCTATATACCCTATACTCTATGTTGAGTAAGATAGAATGCATTTTGTGTATCAGGAAAAATTGTATGAAATTTTGAGTGAAACACATAATTAGTTGGTTATACCTTGTTTGGGATGTTTTATAATCATGCTATCCATTTAAATTTTTATTAATCATATATTTATTATGGTATTGGTTTAAAACCCTATGATATTCTGAGTTTACACACATAGTCAAGTTAAGAATTTGAAATAATAGTTGAACATAGGCATTAAGGGTGGAATCCAATGCTTAAAATAAGAGTTTAGGGTTGTCAAAATTTCTAATAAACATTTACATAACATTTAAAACCTTGTTGATTCATAAATCCATAAGATATTTGTTCTCGGGCCCTTATAGGCTAAGGAAACCCTGTATTAGGGTTTTGAGGTTAAAATTCATTTATTTGAGTTTTCCACTAGTGAAAATTCCTAAATATTTGTAATTTGAAATTTTTGGATGTATAAAAAATTATTTTGAAGGTTTTGAGTTTATTCAATATAGGAACGTATGGTATTAAAGGATTGTGTTTGAATAGAGGTCAAATAGGCCTAATTAGGCTTAAACAAAGCCATAAAAGGGAGTGAAAAAGGTGAAATTTGTGAGAAGTATTGATAATAAACTTCATGGAGTTATACAAGAGGATAGAGGTTAGTAAAATATACCATTATATTCCTAAGACAAGAATGTATGTGTCTATACAAGGAGAAAAAGGCCCAAAAAAGGCTACTAGAGAGCTTGTCAAAGGAATGAAATAAGGTATATTGCAAGGGATTGTTTTCAGGAGAATTTAGGATGGGAAAAAGGTTAAAAATATGAGTTTACAGATTTAGTAAGTGGATGATAAGAACCCAATTAAGCCAAGAGAAACCTAGTTCATGTATTGAGTATACTTACCCCATGTACTAGTCTTAAGTAATGAACAACAAGAGTGAAGGGAGACAAGAAGGCTAAGAGAACTAAGGTCAAGATTGGAATGATATGGGTGGATGTTGAGAGGTTAATGGAGGATCTAACAAAATAGTAAAATAATTCAAAGAATCTAAATGGATAATATCGTGCACAAGAAATATTTCAAGCCTTGAAGGAGTTGATAAACAAGAAAGGATTAAGAAGATAGATCAAAGAGAAACGGAGTTTGAAGACAGAAGTTAAAGGAAAAGTATAGAAAGTTAGGATTAGATTGAGGTGATTTTTAGAGGTGAGTGTATGTGAATGTGTTTTCATCCATAAAGACAAGTTTGGTGATGATCCTTTGCATCATGTATCATATTAGACCAATTAATAAATTAGTTAAATATAGTGTGCAATAGGGTCCAACATAGCCAAAATTCACATTAGATGGACTCAATTATTTGCATGATCATCAATTGGCCTCAATTACATATTATATTGAAATAATTACTCAATCAACTTAGTATGGTATTAAATTAGGGACAAAGGAACCCTAATTGATATTAGATGGATTCAATTACTTGCACATATCTTAATTGGCCCTAATTGCATATAAGATTGAACCAATTACTCTGTTGATTAAATATTATGAATAATATGGGGTAATAAAGGCTCAATTAACATTATATGGATGTAATTTCTTGAATAAATCTCAATTGGACCTAATTATGTAGAATAATGAACAAATTTTGTGAGTGATTCAAGATGGTGCACAATCATATCCAATAGAGACCCAATAAACATTAGATGTATGAAAAGGATTGGTTGATCAAAATGTGCATTAGATTGACTCAATTAAGTTATTAGTTATATATGGTGTAAAATTTGGGCTAACTAAGCCCCAATTGACATTAGATGGAGGCAATTCATTACGCTGAGCTTGTTGGCCCCATTTACATATCATATTGAAGTAATTAAAAAAAAAATTAGTATGGTGTGAAACCATGGCCAACAAAGTCATTATTGACATTAAATGGATGGTATTTCTTCCATGGGGATCATTTTTCATATTACATTGGATAAATTACTCAGTTAAATGTGGTACAAAATCATGGTAACTGGATCCCCAATCGACATCAGATGGACTTATTTACTTACATGAGGCTTACTTAGCCCCAATTGCATATAAAAGTGAACTAATTAATTTATGGGTTATATATAGTGTAGAATAGAGGATAATATATCTCAAAATGATAATAATTGGATGTAATTGATTACACAGGGCTAAATTGGCCCTAAGTACATATAAAATTAAACCAAATACTCAACTGGTTCAATATGGTGTGTAATTGTAGCAAACCAAGCCCTAAATGACACTATATGGATGATGTTTTTTACACAAGGCTTGATTGGCCCCAATTACATATCAAAATTAACTAATTTCTTGATTAGTTCAATGTGGTGTGCCATTGTAGTCACCAAGACATAATTTACATTAGATAGACATAAGTTTTTGGTTGGGGCTCGATTGTTCCCAACTACAATAAAAATTTAAATAATTAAGTGATTGGCTCAATATAATAATAATTAATAAGACCAAAAATAACCATAATTTATATTAAATGGATGTATTTACTTACATGGGGCTCGATTGTCCCTAATTGTATATCAAATTAAAAAAATTACTCGATTGGTTAAATATGGTGGAAAATCATGGCCAATGAAGCCCTAGTTAACATTAGATAGATATAACTAGTTTTATGAGACTTATTTGTCCCCAACTATGTATCAAATTGAACTAATTACTCAATTAGTTTAATGTATTATATAATCAGGGTCAACAGAGCCCCAATTTACATTAGATGGACATAAAAATTTACATAGGGATTGGTTGGACCAAAGTGCCTATCATATTGAACCAATTACATGATAAATTCAATATGGTGTGTAATTAGAACCAACTGAGATTGATTAAAATTATATGGATGCAATTTATTATATGGCGATCAGCTAGCCCTAGTTATACATCATATTGAACCAACTACTCAATTAGTTTAATATGGTGTGCAATCATAGCCAATGAAGACCTATTGATATTATATGGATGTCTTTGCTTGATTAGGGTTTGGTTAGATGTTTATGCATATTATATTGGACTAATTATTTTATTTATTCAATATGGTGTGCACTCTAGACCCTCAAATCCCAAATTGACATTAAGTAGGTGTAGTTAGTTACACAATTACTTGATTAGATGAATATGGCTCACAATCATGGATAATGAAACCATAATTTACATTATCTAGATGAAATTACTTACAAAAGGTTAAATTGGACCTAATTACATATTCAATTAAACTAATTACCCAATTTGTTTAATATGGTGTGGTTGGGGTCAATAGAGATCCAATTGGCATTAGATGGATATATTTTGCATGGCTCAATTGGCCCTAATTGTATATCAGATGGAACCAACTACTTGGTTATTTCAATATGGTATGTATTCATGGAAAAAGATGTCCAAATTGACATTAGATGGAAACAATTGCTTCAAATGGGCTTAGTTGGCCCCAACTATGTATTAGATTGAATCAATTACCTAATTAGTTTAATATGGTATGAAATCAAGGCCAATCGACTCTAAATTATCATTAAATGGATGTAATTATTTGTACTCAACTTGATTGGCCCAAATTACATATTAAATTTACTTGTTTGATTTAATATGGTGCACAACGACAACCAATTGAGCCCCAAATGACATTAGATGGATGCAATTTCTTGAACATGGCTTGGATAACCCCATCTACATATCAAATTGAACCCATTATTTAATTTTTTTAATATGGTGTATAATTGGGGCCAACAAAGGATCAATCAAAATTAGATAGATGAAATTGTTTGGGTGGGGATTGGTTGGCCCCAATTACAAATTATATTTAAAAAATAATTAATTTGTTCAATATGATATGAAATCATGACAAATTGATCCATAATTAATATATGGGTGAAATTTATTGTGCATGCCTTAGTTGGTCCTAGCTATATATAATATTAAACCATTAACTTGATTAATTCAATATGGTGTGTAATCAAGGCCAACTAAGCCTAAATTGACATTAGATGGATAAAATTCATTGCATGAGGCTTGGTTGGCCCCAATTGCAATCAAATTGAAATAATTATTTGATTGGTTCAATATACTATGTAATCATGGCTCAAAGAACCCCAATTGACATTAGATGGACATAATTTATTATAGACGGCTCAATTAGACCTAATTATATATCAAATTAAACCAATAAGTTGATTGGTTCAATATGCTGGTAAATCAAATAAAATAGATCCCTAACTGATATTATATGGATGTAATTGGTTACACATGACTTGTTTTGCCCCAACTAGGTATCATATTGATACAAATACTTGATGAGTTCAATATGGTCATAATTTGGGTACTAAAACCAAAATTAACATTAGGTGGATGTAATTTCTCACAAAGGGCTCAGTTATCCAAAATTTCATATCAGATTGAACTAAATACTTAATTGACTCAATATGGTGCATAATTGGGTACAAAAAATCCTCAATTGACAATAGGGAATAATTTATTACACTAGGTTCAATTAGTCATAACTCATATCTTATTGAATTGATTACCTGATCTATTTAATATTATGTGAATCAGGGCAAACAGATCCCTAATTAACCTAGATGGTGTTAGATTTTGTAGGATCTTAATTCAAATATTTAATTTATGCAATACATATTAAATCTGAACATAAAGAGTAAATAGGTGAATATTTTAATCAATAATATAATATTATATTGTCACACTCTATATTTTATTTTTCACACTTATATATGAAGTCCATTTCCTATACACGAGGATATTTTGATCCTTATAATATCTCACCGACTATTTATCTAAACTATAAACAATATAGAGTATATTGTTGCAATAAAAATATATTTCACTAACCAATAATAACCTAACCATATTGCCATATTAATAATATGGTAACTTACACATAGTAAATAGTAATTTATCTCAATGTAAATACTAATTCCCAACATTCCCCCCTTAGTGTTTACATGGGGGAAAAGTACATCATGTGAATTTAAAATAAAATCACATGCTAACACATACTTTTAGGTCTACACACTGATGTTTAAATCTTACTACACATGATCACCTACATATGAGAACTTATCTCACTTTCAATTTTAGTTAAATGTATTCACTGAACGACAATCTTCGAATAAAGTATGAAAATTAGAGGATCTTTACAGTCAAAGGATTCTTATAATCAAGTATCTTCCTATACAACTATTTACATGCTCAATGATATCTACATTCTTCTATTATCCAACTTAGCATGGGAAGGTTACAATATTTTATTTATTTTACACTACATACAAATGAAAAAATGATTTTTTCATCACACCACATAACTAAAGAAGATAACACCACATCATAGTGGTCTTGTCATTGGTGACTGATGAGAGGCTTTGGAAAATTCCTTCCTTATTTACCTTCACCCTCCTACTTATTGATGATTACTCAACACATTTGGCTTTGAGGCTCAATAATTTCCACATTGGGTTTATCTTCATAACTTCCCCCTGTAATGTGAAACATGGATGTCATTTCCACTGAAAATGCATATATTATAATGACTACATTTGACACTAATGATATTGTTATTGACTTTGACAAGATATAATTGACATACAATGACAAAATTTTGATAATGACTCATTATTTTTGTTGAACAAAAGACTAATAACCAAAATCCAATTAAAGATTATATTTGATAAACTAAGTGACACTTTTGATTTTTTTGTACATATATAAAAAATAGACCTTTGACTTATAAAATTGTATTTTTATAAAACCTAGACTAAAGGCTTTAAACATTACAAAATAATTTAACATTAAGAGACTAAAATTAAAGACTCAAAATCAAACTAAATAACTAGATGTATAACATGAATGACATACATAACCACATAGATGTATGGTTTACATGGGGATTGCAAGGTAGAAGAATAATATCCAGTCACCAAAGATTTGAATAGTGTAAAACTACAGGTGAAAGAATGGTGGTTTACACGGTTGAGTATGACTAATGCATGTAATATATGTTTGATAAACTAGTGTTGGATGCATGTGATGAAAAACTACCAACATAATTAAGGATGAAAAACATACATCAGATAGTGTGGTGACAAATTTGGCATTCGTTGGTTGAATCTCTTATTTAACATCACAACTATGACAATAGATTTAGGTTTTTTGTAAACTACACCTTGGTGTGGTAGTGTTTTTAGAATAACTATGAATAATATTGTTATCAGATTTATGCACAATCTGTAGAGAGCCATAAATGCATGTTGACTGTATGCCAAAAGATTCTTTCTATAGTGCAAGGAAGAAATCAACGGTCTAGATCTAATGATAGATTAAATTTTTTTCCATATAAATGGAACGCAACCAAGACTTCAAAGCCAATAAATTATATGGATGAAATTACTTACACAAGGCTTGATTGGACCTAATTTCATATCACATTCAAATAGTTAATTAATTGGTTTGATATGGCACATAATTAGGGCCAACCAAGCCCTAATTAACATTAGATAGATGTAATTGTTTGCATGAGGCTCAATTGACACCAACTTAATAAATGATTTTACCAATTATTTTACCCTATTTTTTATTTTAAAATTTAATATGTTATGCTAATAGGTGTAAAAACTTGATGGATACCAAAATAATAAATATGTACAGGTATTAACAATTATGATATTAAAAATTAATAAATATGGAAAATTGATATTTTTGGAAAACACTAAAAATAAATATACTTAGCTCGAAATGGGAATTCTATTGACTAATTTAGATTTATGATAGTGGAAATTAGTATAATATGTGATTTTGCATGCTTAGAATTAGGAAACAAATCTAAATATATTTCTGGACAAGTCTATGCTCCCTAGATTGCAAAATAAGTCGACCATGTCTATGTTAGAGTTTGCTAGGTTCTATAGATAGTTTTTGTCTTTTTCCTAGTTTGTCCTTTTGTGGATTTATCCCACATTGGTTAGTTTGAATTAATTATTATTTGTCCTTGCCTATATATGAAAGGCTTCTTATTTTTAATAAATAGAAGTTATTTTTTGGATGTTATGTGATATTGCCTTTGGTTTTGCATATCATATTTGCATATCTTACAACTCTTCTTGTGATGTTTTTATTGTTAATGCTTTATATATTAGGATTGGAATGATATTATTTAAATTCATTTCATGGTATTAGAGTTAGGATAGGAACCCTATAGTATCAGATCTAGGCTAGGATCCCCAAGCACCTGTAGTGTGGATTAAGGCGGGGTGTTGGAAATAAGCCACACCCAGACCAATGATGGGCTGGCCATAGAGGAGCTAGTAGCTCAGTTGGTAGAACACTACAATAACAAATGGAAGGCTCTAGGTTTGAGTCCTAAATGGTCCATACAACCTCTAGCTAAACATTTGGTATCATAGCCAGGCTAGGTGCCCTTTTCCTCTTCATTTTTTTGAGGAACCTATCATACTTATTCATTTGGTATCAGAGCCAAGATAGGCTGAATCAACTACTTGACCAAAAAAACAATTGACACTGGGCTTCACTATAATATCTTCAATCAAGAATATTGTCAATGGTGTCATGAAAGGAACATCAACAAGATCATTTTAAGCTAAATATCTGAAGCATTAATAATAGAAACATCATAATAAGAGTTGTAATAGATGCAAAGATGATATGCAAAAACAAAGGTAATATCACATATTATCCATAAAATAACTTCTATTTTGATATATTATACTTGCACAAAGTTATAAAGTGCTATGGGGGGTTTGCTAATTTAACCTTGTCTCCCTTCATGCATTTGTGTTCTCTATTCTAAGCACCTTTTCACTTATTTAATTTCTTATCTCTTCCATCACTAGTAGAACCATCCTCTTTGAAAGACCTTATCTATATTTTTGACACCACTTTTTCAATAGTTGATAGTCTCCCACAACTTGAAGTGTAGCTATTCTAGTGAATCCTAGTGTCATCTTATCTTTTTTGATAGTTCGATAGTCTCTATCAGCATGATATGGATCTATTCTAGTGCATATTATGTCAACTTGTTTGGTGTTCAAGTAGTGGATTAAAACCACTCATAGATACCTTTTTTCTCCACTCCACCCATTATAGGGGGTTGTATATATAATTTTTTTATCATCACTTCACCCAGTCAACAGTATGGGGGGTGTGGCATAGATTTTGCTTCTTAGGTGTTGAGCGTTCCTTACACATGCAATACTCTTTCTTGGCCACATTGTACTACTTATCCTACTATTTCACTTTGCACTATCTCATACACATTTTGGATTGAGTCCAACATCCTTTGCATGTGCTTTGTAGATTGTATTTTTAATAGTTGATCCTTTAGGTGTGTTTTTTCATACATGATGGTGTTTTCACCATTTACCATACTCTTCCATCAGCCCAAACCATTTTCTATTCTAGTTTTTGCATTGTCACTTTGCCACACTTGTAGTTTGTGTTATGTCTTCATTAAGGCCCCTTTATTAGTGCCTCAACTTTTTCTATGGAAACATTTTTTCACTCCCTTATTTTTGGATCAACTCTCATGATTTATGATGGATTTTTCAATAGGTCAATAGTCTCCTTATTTGGAGCTATTTTGTTGAATCCAAATGTATTCCTTGTTTTTCATTTGGTGTTTATTAGGATATATTGTACTCACATTGAGTTATAAAGTGTCATGGGGGGTTTGTTGATTTAGATTTATCTTCCTTTAAGTAGTTGTGTGCTTTATTTTGGGCACTTTTTCAATTCTTTAATTGTTTATATCTTCCATCACCACTAGAGCCATCCACTTTGAGAGACCTTATCTATATTTTTGACACCACTTTTTTATAGTTGATAATATCCCACAAATTGAAGTGTAAATATTCTATTGAATCCCAATGTCATCTTATCTTATTAAATATTCTATTTCAGCATGATATGGAGCTATTCTAATACATACAGTGTCAGATTATTTGGTGTTTGAGTAGTGGTTTCAGACCACTCGTACAAACCTTTTTTTCCACTCTATCCATTATGGGGATTGTACATATAGCTTTTTTTCATCACTCCACCTAGTCAAAAATATGGGGTGTGTAGTGTAGATTTTGTTAGGTTTTGAGCATTCTTTGCACATGCAATACTCTTTTTTACTTTTGACATCACTATCAATCTTCTTGATTAAATCTATTTTGGTGAATCTCAGTGTCATTTATTTTTGTGATCGAGTAGTGGATTCAAACCACTTGTGCAGATTGAGTTCCTTTATGACTTACAATTACTTAGAGTGTGAATTGCTTCAGCATCAGCTTTGGGGGTTTCTATCTCTCTCTTCTTATTTTCTCTCTTTTGAAGGGGAGTTTTTTAGAATGTAAGATATATTTCATGAGTCCAAAATAGATGTCAATTCTCTAGTTCATCATCATAATAGGTATGTTTCCCAGCTAAGTCACGAAAATGTTGATAGGTTTGACCTCAAAAGTCAAACTATCACCCCTACAATTTGAAACTTTGATCATCATGCTTGTTTACCCTATGGATCATGGTGTTTGTCTTGTTATGTCCTTGTAATTTTCCTTTAAAACCTTATTTAGTAGATTTTAAGGTAAATTTGAAGAGTTTAAGGTTTTGTTCATCAGAGTTATGTGCTTGTTTAGCCATTTTTTAAGCTATTTCAGTGGGTTTCAAGTGTTGAAACGAGTCCAAAGTGTCTTAATAGGTCTCATATGAGATGTAAAGGTCATTCCATGCTCTACTAAAGATCAAATAGGTTAGTGATATTATTGGTTAACTTAATAACCTAGTTGGTTGTATTTTAGATCACTTTATGGCTTTTAAAGTAGTTTTTTCATAATAATGGTAATATAATATTAGAGTAAGGTTATGATGAACTTTTTCAAACATGAAAAGGTATAATGAATACTTTTTGCAGTAGTTTCATTAGGTTTGTCAAGTGGTTATGGCAATTTAGTGCCAAAATTAGGTGTTTTGAGGCTATCCATACAAGTTCTTAATGTAAAATTGACCTCTAGTCATATTCAAGACTTTATTTTTTTCATTTGAAGGTTAAATCCATGATTTGGAAGGAGTTTTAGGTGCCAAAATGCATAAAACCAATTTATCTCTCCTATTGACTTCTTTGGCAGCTCTGGGAAGGCCATTGGTTTTTTCTCATTATGGTCAAGAGAGGGATTAAAGTCCAAATATATTGGGAAATGATATGGACCGTAATTAACTTCAAGTTAGTGGCATTGGTTATTAGATTCATCTCCCCATCTTTATGAACAATTACTAAGAGTGTAAGGGGGTCATTATGTCCTAGTCATCCATACATGGTCTAGGTTTGCCTTCATTTCTTCACTTTATAAATTGATGGATAAAATTGGTTATAGTGGGATTATTTTAGGGTTAAATAGGATATTTTTTATATTGGACTCATAAGTTACTTTTTATTGATAAAGATTCTTTTGGCAGGAAATTGGTATCTATGTTGATAGTTAAAGTCAATAGTTTTCAAGCATGTTTGATCTAACAACTGAGTGTCTTCATATTTAGGGGTTATCAAGTTCATTTTTTAGTTATAATACACCTATTAATTTAAAAATTCATATACCTTCATATTTAATAATGGTTTCCTTTAATATGGTCATTATGAGAAGGTCTTTAACAAGATTCAGTCATAAAGTCATCAGTTCCTGTTGTTGTTATCATACAGATGGAATCATGAAGATTAAGTGTTTTGATTGAGAAAATATATTTGTTTCATAATTAATATAATAATATTAAATTTAACTAGTGTCACTCATGATAAAAAAAACCCAATTAGGCCTTATATGCCTAAATGCCATACTTAGGCCTGTGCATCATGGTCATAGACTTGTAAGGGTTGTGTGTGCATGAAGAATTTGTGGAAATAACATTAATATAAATTACATATATAATATTATAAGCTCAAGAGAGAATAAAAAACTTATAATAAAATTGCAAATAAGGCTTTATGGAGGTTCTCAAAGTGACAAGAAGATGATGTCCAAAATAGGCAGAACACTAGTTGAGGAGTTTTTAGCAAAGGTGTGAGGAATTATTATTTTATTGTAGAGTTCCATTTGGTGAGAAGAATGTCATGAAGATAACCAAGATCTAGAAATTGAGGTGGTTAAGTAGATAACCACTAAATATATTACCAATTTTGATCATCTTAAGGTTCCTAAAATACGTTTTAGCATTGTTTAAGGATTTTTTCTTCAAAAGTTTAAGGTAATAAGATGTCTTCATTGATTATAAGTTTTGAGATTAGCCTAAAAAATTTTCAATCCAATAAAAAGGTTTTCCAATAATATATTGTGTTCTCCTACAAATTTTCACCCTTCAAATACCAATAAGAGTTCATTAAGATTAATTTGGAGGAATTAAGATTAATTTGAAAACTTTAAGGTTTTGGTCTTAACCTTGTTTCAATATTTATAAGCCTAGATATGGGCCTAAATACAAAGGATAGTTGGAGACTCTTGTGTCAACAAGGTAAATTCATCTTGAAAATATGTTGGATACCTTTCACACATCCTCCTTCTATCAATACAATGCGCAAAAGACACACCTACAACAATCACTCAATAAGGCTACTTCAATAAAGCATCATGTTGTAGTTATGGAGGCAGGTAGTTTTCACTAAAAACACTAAATGATTTAAATAATAATCATTTTGCATCCTGTGAGAAATAAGTTAAGTTGAGTTTCATTTTACATCTATAGGCAAGCACCAAATATGCACCTACATCCATGGTATTTTGGCTCAAACAGCAAGCTTGTTATGCAATGTGAACTTATGTGAAGATTACATAGAAGATAGATGTTATGGATGAGTAGGGTACATAGAATGAATATAATCATATCCATTGAGGATCAAATAGATTATTAGTGACCTGATAAGGAGGTGATTAAGGTAAATCTACTTTGGAAGTCTATAGTCATAGTCAACATGTCAGGCTTATATGTGATCACATGAGGATAACTTAAGCAATATGAATAAATTAAAGTGTATCACTTTCACAAGGTGTCATGAGGTGAAGATAGTATTTTAAGATCTATTCAAGGTCCTAATGTTATTCACCTTCTCCATTCAAGGCTAATAACTCCAAATGACCACTTACAGGCCAACCTAACTAAACTCAAGTTGTCTCTAAGGTCAAGAATATGGATGTGAAACACAATGGTGAAGTTGAAATTTGGATTAAAAAGTAATTATAGAGGAATTTGTAAATTTAGACATAAGTTTTAAAAATAATCATTCAAAATAAGAGAGCTCTCATAAACTTAGTCATGAGGTATAATGAAGTTACAGTCAAGCCTATATATAATATGTGAATAAATATTGTGTGAGAGGGAGAAGTGAGAGTTTAGATACTTTCACAAGGTGTTAAAATTTTTTGAGTAGTGTCACAAACCTATTAAAGGTATTAATTCCATTCCCAATCTCATTTGAAGGCCAAGAAACTATAAGAAGCACCTATAATTGGTATGTGCACCATGAGTGTTGTTTGAATAATTGACATCCAAGAGCAGTCAAATGGATTTCTCAAAGCCAATACAAGTTGATAAGGGGACTGAGGGCATGGTTTAGACACTCAATAATGTCACAAATCTTTTAGAAAGTCTCATCCAGAGTGAAAAGAACTAAATGTAGTAGATAGGGTTAAGATCATGGTTTTGCTCACAAACCCTGATCATAAGACAAAGACATTGCAGAGGATATTGAAGGAAAAAATGATGAAGGATACCATTAGAGAAGGTCAACATGATTTTTTTATACCTCCATAAAGTGTTAGAACTAAAAAAACAAACTATAAAATTCCAATGCAAGCTCTTTTCCTCTCCTCAACTTCACCAAAAGTAGTCTGCTTATCTGAGAGGCTAAAACTTTAGCTCAGATATTTACCAAGGAGTTACATTGTGGTGATAGGTTATTATAGGTGATTTTAGGTTCCTCCTAATTCAAACATATGGTATTGGTTTATTATTTAAGTCTCACACCTGTATGAACTATTTCTAAGAAGACCAAACACTCAGGAAACCCCTTTTTCACCTTATCAAGAGCTCAAGTAGGTTAGAATTTTGATCAGATATTATTGGAAAAGTTTCATGGTGATAGATGGAAATTGGAAGTATTAAATAGGCCCCTTATCTCCAAAATCCATGGATTGGTTTTTGGAATGGACCTTTTTCCTTTATGAATCATGTATACCTCTCTAAACCCTTCTTAAACCCTGCAACTAACCTGATGGAGAAAATGTAATTCTTAATAACTTAAAATGCAATGTTATGACCTTTAAATGAGCTTAATGGAATTAAAAATTTCCTAATCTCAATTTCAAGGTGTTGGTTTACATGTACAAGTATAGTACCATATAGAACAAGGCTAAATGTGCAGTTAAAGGCTTGTTTGTGAAGGAATAAGTTATGGAATGACCTCTAAACCATTAATAGAGGATTATAATGACTTGAAATAGGTTATAATATCATAAAAACTCTTTTAAAAATATATCAAAATGTTTTACCATCTTTACAAGTTGGCCACTTGGTTAGAAAGTAAGGAAAACTGAGTTTTACAAGCCAAGAAGCCTAGATGAAGGCCTATGACTGCAATACGAGACCTCACTCTCAAGGAATGAGTTGTCTAAAGGTAATACTAGTATCAAAAAGTCATTTCCAAGTCTTATAACCTGCATGTTTCATGAAAACACACTCAATCTACCTCTCAAGCATACATACACACCTAGGCTTGCCAATAGCCATTTCTTGGTTTACCAACCTACACAAGGCCTCAGAACTTAAAATTTGACATAGAGAATGGTCTTAGGTTAGTAAAGTAAATAAAACACTTTTGGGTGTTTTCAATTTTTTTTGTGGCCATTTGGTCTAAATATCTATTTCTAGGCTTATGAGGCCTAATTAGAGAGATAAATGGTATAAAAAGGGACACTTCCACTTAGAGTTGGATCCTAAAACATGGCATGGAGTTGTAAGGGGATATTGGGTCAAAAAAAATGTGCTTGGTTTTCCATTAAATTTCATACATTATTATACATAAGGAGTTTACCTATTTTTATGGCTCTAAGTACCTTGTTACAGGTCTGAAATGATGTTGAAAATCCATTCATGGAGGAATATTGCCTTATTCAAAGCAAAACCAAATCTTATATTTCCTATGCCACATTACTTAAGGAAGATTTCAAGTGAACAATCAGCCAATTCAAGGTAAATAATTTATTAAAGAGGATTTTTAAGGTTGATTCTCTCTTCCATGCTATCATGAGGATAATAACAAGTCAAATTTAGTCGTAAAGAACATTCAAAGGGTTAAAAGAGTCTCTAACAGTCCTAACAAGACCTTATTTCCCTCCTACACCTAGTAGGTTAAAAGGGTCAAAGATGCTTCAAGGATCCATCTAACAGCCCAAGTAAGGTGGAGATACCTCATAAATAGATTAGGATAAGGTTTTAATGGAATGAGTAATGAATATTTGAAGACCTATTTTCAAGGATGTGAATTATTCTGCAAGAAGGACACAT